>CM062230.1:6487570-7087570 GCA_031216235.1 Syzygium jambos | reverse complement strand
TTTATATCAAAGAAGAACTCAAGTTTCAACCCTTTGGGGTTGTCTATTCTACACCACTTAATGTCTTTGAGATATTTGAGAGCGCTTTCATCACGCCCATAGATCTCCATTCATGGGCATTGGCCTTGCTTTTACCAGGCACACTGCTTTTTCATGCCCCCAGTTTTCAGCATTTTTTTTTGCTGTTCTCTTGGTGTTGTCAGGACTAGCCTAAACAAAGTTGAACAGAACAATGTTTTTAGGCTCTTGGAGTCTTCATCTTCATTCGGTACTTGAGACCGTGATGCTCAAACTGTGGTGAATTTTGCCTTGCCCCAGTGCGGGGGATGATCACCAATTGGGTTCGTACGAAATGAAATTACCGGCTCAATTGGGCTAGCAAGGGATATAAGTGTATGGGATAGAAGAAGAACTGCTCTTCGTCATCCTAGGGCACTTAAATTATCATGAGAGTTCATCTGCAATAAAAACACTCAAAGATTAATGCAAGTGAGAGCAAGAAAATCTCTATTCATCTTTTTCACCTTGTGTGAGCTGTTGCAGCTGATGATTATAGAAAATTTTAGATATTACAAACTCCTCATCCTTCTTGTCTTGCTTAGTGAAAACATCACTGTTATCAATAAGATATTGACATTTTGGACAAGCATTAGTTTGCTGCTTCTCTTTTGACAAAGCCCTCTTAACCTCGACTGTCTGGTTGTCGATGGTGTGCTGATCTTGGAGGACTCTGTTGAGGACCGCGGGTTCCGTGAAAACAACGAGGTCGAAGCCAGGGGGCGATGACCGGAAGGAAAGGATGTTTTTCTTGTTTCCTCTGAGTTTGAATCCATCCTATGAGGCTGGTTTACCTCAGGCTGCCCCAATGTGGGGTGGTTCTTGACAGGGGTAATTTGAAAGGAACCTCCGAGTGTGTGGGCTCAAAAATGGTTAAGCAAAGGATTAATGGTAGTGTATGGGGCAGAGCAATGAACTGCCTCTCATCATTTTGGCTACCGTACCTTATGCGAGAAATCCCTTTACCTCGTAGAAATGAAACTCTTTCACTCATCTTGCAAGAGTTTGATACTTGGGAATGTGTATAGATCAAGGATTGCCTCTCGTCATCCTGACACACCTCGTTCAATGCATTGGAGCAGTTCAACACCTTTTGTCGAATTGTCACAATTTTCACGGGGGGATTGGTGAATTAAACAGGAAAAATTACCATGCAAAATTCTTTTCAAAGGACATGCAATGCACTTGAAGAAAGGTTAAGCATTCATTTGCTTTAACATGTTTCCTCTTCCTTTGCTTCTTTGTATTTTTAGGAGAAAAGTTTTTACAGACAGAGATACTTACCTATGCTGCTATGGTGAGGTAAATCTGCAAGGCAATAGAAAAGACCGTGTTAATGAACGGCTCTTTGAAACACAGGAATTGGAAACGATACAACATTACCCTTCGTGATTCCTTTCATTTGAGATTAGATTGACAACATCTTGAGTTCTCTCAGATATTGATAATCTCCTTCTAACAAAAACACGAGCTTATGTTAGAAGTGAGATTATTAAGGGTAAATTGAGAACGATACAGATTACCCTTCTTTCATTTTGCCTTCAAAGCTAGCAGAGTTTTTTTTTATCTTCTTTACTTTGTTCAGCCTTCTCTGGCACAGTCTGCTCCTCCATGTTCTTGGCCTCGAAGCTCGAATGAGATCCTCTATGATTAGGGGTGCCTTCAATTGGAAATTCCTATTGTCGGCGCATGCTGTGCCAACGCGGTTTTGACATGCTGAGGTATTTTTCGAAAATCCTCTGATTCCTGACATGCACAGGGCATGTACAATTGCTTACATGGGGAACTTCGCAGCAAAGCTAATCTCCACTTTAAAGGTCTTTGACCGATGTGGGCATGACTGACGTCGAGACCTCCACGATTGGTGGGACTAGGATTGACTCTATCTTGTCATATGCGAAGTCCTTTCCAGCTGCTTGCACAGAATCTTTACTCAAATTTGTCCTAAATAAAAGGAAACAATGTATCATTTCTATTCTAAAGTGGATGAACTTTAGGAACGAAATACACCCTTTTTGATGGACTGGGGGATTGCATGCCCCATAGTCTACTCTTCTAGTTGAGCACTTCTTCGTCATGCTTCATTTGAGAAGTCCCAGCATTGGTGCTCCATCCAGCTCGCTAGCACGTCGAGTCTGGCATGTTCCCCATTTCATTATCTGCAAAAGAAAAGGGATGGAATGTCATTTTCAAAATTTGTTTAGGAATAAGACGTACCTTTTTCTTTCCAAAAGGAGTAATCTTTTCTTGATCTGTTCCCGACTTCTGTATGAAATGATGTTTCGCTCATCATGGTGTCAAGGAATGCTCAGCACTCCCTCTGACTTTCTGGAATTGATATCTCACACTAGAAGTGATGAGATTTGCCCCACATTTCATTTTGAAGGTTGGCTGATCTTTGCTCAGGCTGCCCCTATCAAATGAGTTGGTCTGGTAGCATTATCAGTGTTCTTCAATTTGTGCCATTTCCAAATGTCTCCTTTATAAAAACAAATTAAAAAGGAGTATGTTCTGAGACACAAAGTGAGCGAGTTAGAAAAACAAACAAGGCCTTGAGTATGCATGCTTTTCTATCACTGTTCTTTTTGTTCTTCTGAAAAATGACAAAACATTTGCTTTATTTTCAAAAGCTTAAAAACAAGGAAGCATGAGGAAGCCCGGGCCTCAGAACACTTTCCTTTACATGGCTGGATATCATCAACGGGCCGGTTTGGTGTACCACCTCATGCCCTCAAAACATTATTTACAATACACGAATTTACAACCTCAAAAGAGGGAAAGTTCGAAAAGACATGACGTCAAACAAAACACAAGGATAATCCCTTTTCCAGGGATTCATGTAGGAAGGAGAAGAGGAATTCTACTCGGGCGGGTTTGCGCCCATTCTCTCCACCGGTCCTTCGTCTATTGCACCGACGAAGAAATCTTCAAAATCATCATTCCAAGAATCCAGCTCATCGGCCTTTCTCTTCACTGATGTCAGCTTTTCAAAGTCGTTCCATCCGCTAGGAATGCTAATTTGCTGATCTTTATAAAAACTTGACGGCATCTGGTAGTCAACGTAATAGTCGAATTTACCACTGGGTTGGCCCAAGGTATCCATAATAGCCTTTCCTTTACGTGCCTTATCAGAAAGCTCAGGGGCGGCGGCGCGAAGGCTAGGCACCACCAAAAGGTCATCCTCACCATGACACAGCCACGGGGCACGAAAAGTAAATGCTCTGGCATCCAGTAGGTCTTGAATTCTATTCTTCAGAGCATCGCAATCATCTAGCGAGTGTCCGACCTCTCCCGAGTGAAAGTTACAAGATCTGGAGGGATCGTAGTTAATGAAGTACTCAGGAGTGGGGTGCTTTGGCCTCCTCGTGATCAGTCCTTTTTGCAAAAGGATATGGAATATAACATCCATGGATTTGGGAAACGGCGAGTATCGTCGTACATTGCCCTGCCACTGTAGGAGTTGGACATCTTGCCAAGTTCTGTCGGGAAAGGCACCCGACGGCAGGTTTCCTTCTGAACCAATTAATTGGGTCACCTGCTCCTGATCGGGCGATGGTGGTGACATCATCTTGATTGTTGTAGGTGTGGGCATAAGCTTGCCCTGAATGGATTTCACTTGTTTTGTGAGATTTTGGATCGCGTTGAGGATCAATTTTATCTCATTTTCCATGTTATTGAGGCGGGCGTTTTCTTCGGCCATTTTTAATTACCTGAGAAAACGTTGAAATAAATGAGTATAATGCCTAATAAAGAATCATTTTATGATCTAGGCATAATATTATTGCATATGTTCTTTATTTGCAAAGAACAAATAAGCAAAAAAGGTTTTTATTAATATTACATTACAGGTGGCGTCCCCAGGGTTCGAACCCCGGTCGCCTCGGACCGTGACGCTTACATCCCGAATACCACTGGGCCGAAGGCCGCTGTGGTGTCATTGAAGCGCAAAAAATTTTATTTAAAGCATAAAAAACGGCCCGAATTATATTAACATTGGTACAACCCAAAAACACTTTTAAGGAAGAAAACCAAGATCCCTGAACATAAATACTAGGGAAATATACAAAAATGGGCTTTTAACAAAAAGAGCGCCCTTCCCGGATGCTCATTTTATAAACGATGGGAAAACTACAGTATTCTCAGAGCTGCTTATTTTCACGGACAAGCTCAGCAATAAGCATATCCCTTGTCTCGTCGGTCCCACCATGCCAGAAATTTTCTTAGGAACAAGGACAAATTGGGCATCAGTTTTTCTCATCGTGTATAAAATGCAATCAACGGGTGGCCTAATAATAACAAATCAATTGAATTAATAGGCTGCATAATAAAAAAGAAAAAGGATAGAATATATACCTTTTCTTGAGCCATGGCAATCACAACGACATGCACATGAGGAGTGAGGCTCGATTTCTATTTTAGACTGGCTTTGACAAAGTGAAATTAAAAGGGTGCCTGACCGTCGCAGCCTCGCGTTGGTGTCAAGTCCTTTTAATCTCGGCCAAATCGAAAGGAATATCTTATAGTCACGCGATTAGCGGCTAAAGATATTTCTTTACGATTTTCTTTAGAAATGAATTTCGGGGAAAAGAAAGGCAACCTCTACATCGCGGGCTCGCGTTCGAGGTCGTATCTTTCTTAACACCATCCTAAAATGTCCTATTGCGGCCCAGGTCCGGCAGCGTGGTTGTGTGTGCAATAGTGTAGTGCTAAATCAATAAAGCATGCACAAAAATCTATAAACAATCAATTTGAACCTGCAAGAACAAATAACACCTTAACGTCAGGCTCATACCTGGAATCCTTGCTGCCAAAAATTATTTTGAACAGGGCAAGATTTTGGCTTAAGTCCACTTTAGAAAAATACAAGTCCCCAGCGGAGTCGCCAGTCTGTCGCGACCGAACTCCCGAGCCCTCTTTTGGACAACATGCAAAAAGCAGGGGGGCTCGCCTGGTACGTCCTAAGTCTAGGTTTAGGACTTAACTCGGGCTCTCCCAAGCCCATACCATATCGCGACTTAAGGTTTAAATATTTAACATGCAAATGGTTTATACCAAGGAGTCGCCACTAATCGATTTGGGATGGGTCGATTAGAAACCCAAATAAGATGATGGGAGAATCATCCTATTCCTGCGAACCAGAGATTAACTGGGTTCGAGGACTTGGTTACACTAGTCAGATAACTAATGCCCTTTCGGTACCATTTTACCCTGTTCATTTTTTGAAAACATTTATCAAGCAGTTTGGATTGATTTTAGGACCTTTCTCCTAACATGTGAGGTGATCAAACGAGTGCATAATCAGAAACGATTAGCAGTCATGCAGCCTATAGTTTTAGCCCTAACTAAGCCAGATGACATTCAAAACACGACAGTTCATGCAATTGTATTAAAACATGCATAATAACAACGCAACGGTAATAATAAAACATGCAAAATACTACCACGCGACCTCAGGCTTGCCTAACTTAAACATAGAAATTTATGCAATTATTTAAACAACATGCATAATGATACTATGATAAATTAAAACATTCAGATAAGTCCTACATTAAAAAAAAAATTCGATTTTTTTTTCCGGAAAAGAAAAAAATAAAAAAATAAAAAAAATAAACCCTTTTCTGAAATTTTTTTTAAAAAATTTTTTAAAATTTTTTTTAAAATTTTAATTATTATTTTTTTTAAATAAAATAAAATAATATTATAATATTATAATAAACCCGGTCGGGTCGGGTCGGATCCGGGTCGGTCAGAACCGACCCGGTCAACAGACTCGACCCGGGAGTTGACCGGGTCGGATCGGATGATCCGAATCGGGTCGGATCTGACCCGGGTCAACGGATCCGACCCGGGAGTTGACCCGGGTCGGATCGGATGATCCGGGTCGGATCAGAACCGACTCGAGTCAACAGATCCGACCCGGGAGTTGACCCGGGTCGGATCGGCTGATTCGGGTCGGGTCTGACCCGAATTTCACAGACCCGCGGGGAGAGTCGCCGGCGAGGCCAAAATTGGCCGTCCGCCGGCCGACCCAGGCCGGCGCCGCCCCCGAATCGTCCCCTTAGGACCACCTTCAAGCTATACCACTCACCTGAGCCGCCGTAGGACCACCGTTCACCGGCCGGCGACGAAACAAAAACGGGCTTGATTGAGGCATTTCGTCGAACATGTGGTGGGCGCGGCAAAAACCGGGGAATTTTGACCTCCTCCGGCGATCCGGTCGATCCCAGCGGCTTGGGTTCACCTCCGACGGCGACTAGGGATCGGGACCGACGACGGTATGGGCCGGGAATCGCGCGACGCGGCCGGCGCGAGTCCCGGCCACACCGGACACCGAAACAGGGGAAAACAGAGGCGGGGACTCGGCCGGGAGAGCTCACCGGTCGACAGCGCGTCTGGGTGGCTTCTCAGCTGCTCCGTGGGCGACGGCAACGCTGCTGGTTCTCGGCCACACTCCGGCGTGACCTCGGTACACTCTTGACTCGCTCTTTCTCTCTCTTTTCTCTCTCGGCCTCTCTGTCCCTGTTTTTCTCTCAAAAATGGCCGGAGGGGTGCTCCGGGCGTCGCCGGTCAGCTTGCTGGAGACGGCGAGACCGGCTGGGACTCCAGGCCCCTCTCTCTTCTCTATTTCTCTCCCGGTTCTCTCTCTGTTTCTTGCTCTGTTTCTCTCTCTCAATTGCCGACCGAGGCTCTCTTTCTCTCTTCGGTCTTTTTAGTGGCGACGACGATGACGCTCTGCTCCATTGCGTCTGCAATGACGCCGGCCTGCACCGGCCTACTCTGGCCTGCGACTTTCGCGGCCATTAGGCCGGTGCAGAGCAGAGCAGGGCGTCAGACGCAGAAGAAGAAGAGAGGAAGAAGGAGCTGGGGAGGCCGGGTTTTCGGGAAGGACGAGACTGGCAATTAATGCTAGTCCCGTCGGCGTGGTCGCTCGGCCTTCCTCTGGGCTGCTGACGACGATGACGAAGGGCGGCGCCGCCGTGCGTCGGCGTGACGACGCGCACAGGGGCGAACAGGGCAGGACAGCGACGGTCGCGGGGGGGAAGAGGAAGCCGGGCCGAGGCTGGGCCGGGCCCAGTCGCGCGCGGGAGGAAAGAAAGGGGGAGCTGGGCCTGGGCCCGCATGGGAGGAAAGAACAAAAGAAAAGAACAGGGCCGAGGCCCGCGCGGGGGGGGGGGAAAGGAAAAAGAAAATGGGCCGGGTCGGCCCGGACCCGACCCGGCCCAGCGCGATTTTTTTTTTTAATTTAAATTTTAATTAGACATTCTAATATACCCTACTAAATACAAACATGCCTAATTTCTATATGCAATGCATTTAAATAGAAATATTTTTTTGTTTTAGGAACTAAGAAATTAATTCCTAAATTTTGTGCACTTAATTTTGGGCAAATTAAAAATAGGTGTCAACAAATCAAATCCGCAGCAGCACAGGCATCAAATAGGGAAACGCAACCTTTGACTTCTAGATGAGAAAACTAGTACTGCAAACCAACTTATAAGAATCTGTTGACGTGTCCTGCTCAGGTGGTGTGACATGCAACAATCTACCTTGAGTACCAAAAACTTTACAACTTGTTATGAAAATTACATGTGCCATGAATAAAAATCACTAAATAAGATTGATTATACGCAATTTTCATTGTGCTACATCCATGTAAATTATGTTGTCACATGTAAATCAGTCCACAAAGGTTATCCAACAGATCTTCCATCCAAAGTAGATACCGGACAGGATGGCCACCCCAGAAACCGCGGCACACAAAGCCGAGAGAATTCTGACGGTAGAAATGGCCAGCTTTTTCGAAGGAACTTCCAGAAGTAACAATTCCTAACAAAAGCAACAACACAAGTTAACATAAACATCAAAGGCAAAAAAAGAAAAGATAAAGACACGATTTAGCATTTATAAACCATCAATTGTTAAAACTAACCGACACAATGCAACGTGGAATGACTTCTCTCTGATGGTCCACTATACCACATGCAAGAAGCACTCGCAACATTTTCATTGAGATCTAACGCAATAAATCTTACCTTGAAACACAAAAGTGATGCAACAATTAACATTATCTTTTCCCAGGGTTGCATTACCCACGTCCTTAGGAGGGTAACCTGTGGCAGTCATAGAGCAAAGTCATGCTAGATAAGAGAGAAGCAATGGAATTTAAAGAGCACGAACTAAAGTAAACCGATAAATAATGCTTATTATATCTGGAGCATCTAAAAACTGCAATTCAAGATCGTGACTAAGGATAATCCATATAGAAGTCAAATATGGTAATCACCCTTGAAGATTCACAGTGTCCATAAAAGTCCATCAACTACGTACTAACAACAACATAAATGAGTTGAATTGACTTTTGGATTCTAAGCTATCGTCTAGTGTAGGAAATCGACATGGTTGGTCTTGTGAATGAAGTGGTCTCTGCTGCTCAAAAGGATATTGTGCTAGATTTCCTTGGAAATAAATGCATGGAGAATGAAATACACCCCTAACTATAAAATAATAAGCACCTCTCACATTGATTTCTGAGTATCAATCATTGAAGCCGATAAACTAGAAACTCTTTACAGCCATCACTTAGAAGAAAAGAACACCTTAGAGAAGGAAGGGAAAAGAAGGCAATTTGTAGTGGGCAATCACCCAATATATATATAAAAAAATCACCCAGTATAACCTTGCTTCCATACTTCATTGCATCTTCATATGCTACACGAAACTCACATCCGAGATAGACCTCAAGCTTATTAGCAAGCTAATAAATAACAGAAGTGAGATCCAGAAGGATATATGTGAGTTAAATTGACTTTTATTCTTAGCCCTCCTCTAGTATAGGAAATTGACATGGTTGGCCTTTAGAATGACGTGGTTATGCTCTGCTGCTCAAAAGGATATTGTGCTACATTTTCTTGGAAATAAATGCATGGAGAATGAGTTACTCCCTAACTATCGCCTCTCACATTGATTTATGAGTATCAAATCGTTGTAGCCGATAAACTCTCTCTACAACCATCACTTAGAACAACAACTGAACGCCTTAGAGAAGGAAGGGAAAAGAATGCAATACTAGTTCTAGGTGACCACCCGGTATTACCTTGCCACCATACTTCATTGCTTCTTTAAATGCTACACAAGACTCGTGTCCGGGAGAGACCTCAAGCTTATTAACAACCTAATAAATAACAGAAATGAGATCCAAAAGGATATAGCAAACACACTAATGCTGACATAAAAGTTGTTCTAAACTAGACACCACATAAAGGATATAGCAAACAAACTAATGCTGACATAAAAGTTGGTCTAAACCAGACACCTCATAAGTTATGGCAATCAAAACTGGAAACAAATTGCCAAAAAAAAAAAAAGCCTTGGCACATGACTCGTCGTAAAGGATACCGGTTGGATTGACCACTAGAAACCACCCATAGATGGCGATGAAATCAAATTGATCCTTTAGATTTGTATTTAATGATACTGATCAAAAGAGCATTTAATGTACACTGAAGACATTCACTTCCATGACAAAAATTTGCCGCAAAATATATGTCACAATGCTCTTCTCCTCGAGTATAATGCTCGATATTCTGGTTCTTCAGAAGGAAAACCAACAAGATGTGAATTAGAATTACAAGATTAAGCTAGAAAATCTATGGGATCAAAACGTAAGATATTGTGAAGGCAGTTCTAGAGTCAAAACAAAACAAGTATCACACAAACTATTAAAAGCTATCATCATCCACTAATTCGTCAATGCTTGCGAGTGTCACCAAACTTTTTGCTTGGGGAAGGAACACTGACCCAATGAAGCCTCCCATGCAGATTTGTGAGAATAAATTTGTAAAGAAACAAGCCCAAAGACTACGATAAACATTCATATAAGACACCTTATAATTCCGCTTTAGCCTCAGTCGTTCAAGCAGATTACCAGGGTACTGGTCAGATGTCACCTGCACCCGAACAGGAACCCCAATCAAGGAACACAAGGTTGTTCTGAAGCATAAAACAATGCACAATGCGAAACCCCGACAACATGATCCATCCTCAATTAGCATGAATAGAAAAACACCTGTGGTAGCACGTAAGTCATCACGAATTTTACTTCTATTTCTCTACATGATTCCTGCAACCAAAGCCATATCATTACATTTACGGCACAAACATTAAATATGCACAGATTATGCCCTGACAAATATGAATCCGATTCTCTTTCACTGCCACGTTTTGTGGGCAACCAAACAGATCATCAAGCCCAAATGCAAGAACTCAATTTTCCAAGTCTCATTCCCATTTCCCTTCATTTTCCTCTCCCAAAAAATCATCAGAATTCATTCCAAATCCAAAATTTAGAACTCGAACCTTCACAACACTCACTTGAGACGTCTGGAGACTTCCTCGTACAACCGGATGTTAAAGTAACTAAAACTGCAAAATGAAAAATGGAAAGCAACATAGTCTTGACTCTTGGTGTCATCCTCAGAGAATACTCACTGATCTCGCTCATGAAGAAGTGTCTCAACTTCCTTGCTCATTTCTTGATAAAAACGGTCCACCTCGTCCTGAGAGGTCTGCTAATGCAGAAAACCAGAAATACCACGTAATGACTTCTCTCTGATGGTCCATTATACCACATGCAAGAAGCACTCGCAATATTTTCAATGAGATCTAATGCAATAAATCTTACCACTTCATACAAAAGTCTTGAAGCCATCAGCTTTGCCCTTTCCCAGGGTGATATACCTATCGATATGAGAACCTAGAGAAGAGAGAAGCAATGGAATTTAAAGAGCACGATCTAAAGTAAACTAAAGTAAACAGATAAATAATGCTTCGTATATCAGTAGCATCTAAAAACTGCAATTCAAGATAAAAGTCGATCAACTACAAAAAATGCACGACTTATGGATTGAAATCAACATGGTTGGCTCCGCTGCTCAAAAGGATATTGTTCTGCATTTCCTTGGAAAAAAATGCATGGAGAATGAATTGTACCCCAGCTATGCTCTCAACCGCCATCACTTAGAACAGCAACAGAACAGGTAATACTTCTGGTCGGTAATCTTGCTCTTCCATCTGCTATATGAAACTCATATCTGGCAGTGACGTCAAGCTTATTAGCAACCTAAGATCCAGAGACATACGTGAGTTAAATTGACTTTTGGATTCTTAGCCGGTAGGAAATCGACTGTGCTCCATTTCCTTTGAAATAAATGCATCGAAAATGAATTACACCCCTAACTATTACATAATAAGCATCTGTTGAAGCCGATAAACCAGAAAGTACACTCTACAGCCATCACTTAGAACAGCAACCAAACACCTTAGAGAAGAAAGAGATAAGGCAAAACTTGTTGTAGGTGATCATCCTCTATAACCTTGAGGTCATACTTCATTGCTTCTTCATCTGCTAAGCAAAACTTACGTCTGGGAGAAACCTCAAGCTAATGAATAACAAACGTGAGATCCAGAAGGGTATATGTAAGTTAAAATGACTTTTGGATTCTTATGCCTCCTCTAATGTAGGAATCGACACGGTTAGGAAATCGATACGGTTGACGCTCAAAAGAATATTATGCTACATTTCCTTGGAAATAAATGCATGGAGAATGAATTACACCCTAAATAAGCTATCTCTCACATTGATTTCTGAGTATCAATCGTTAAAACACGCTCCCATCACTCAGAACATCACTTAGAACAGCAACAGAACACCCTAGATTGGGCGATCACCCGGTATAACCGCTCCTTCATATGCTAGGAGAAACTCACGTCCGGTATAGACCACAGAAGTGATGTCCAGAAGGATACATGTTGAGTCCAGTTAAAATAGATGCAAAACGATATAGCAAATAGATTAATGCTGACATAAAATTTGGTCTAAACCAGACACCTCATAAGTTATAGCCATCAAAACTGGAGACAGATTGCGGAAAAACATGCCTTGGGATTGGGGACACGAGAGTAGTACGTCGTCCATCGAGCTTGTAGAGAGAGGAAATGTGGTGGCTTGGAGGTTCTGGCAGTAGAGAAAGAGAGGGGGAGTGGAGTGGGGCGAGCCTGGCGATTGGCGAGGTGAAGGGGTGCGAATGGCCGTCAACTTCTGGATTTCTTGCTTCACTCTCCATCCATGGAAAGATTTTCGCAACATCGCGATGATGAATTAGCAAAATGAGGACACGATGACTCAGGATAAAGAAGAAGGTAAGAGCATATTCTTATAGAGAGAAAGAGAGAGGAAGAAGAGAGAAGAGCTCCTAGAGATCAGCAGATTCTTATATGATTTGTCGTGGAGCGCAAGTTAAGGAGGAATGATCTCGTGATTCAATTGGCGATTGCGTCACCGAATTTTTGGCAAATAAAAAGCAAGATACACCGAAAGATACTCATATGTTCTTTCAGTTTGTGCTGGCGTATTTAGAAGAGGACAGGAGATAATATGTTCTTTCAAAGGAAGACAGTTGGCGAGGGCCCAATATAAAAGGAAGAGATTTGCATCGAATTCTATCTATTGTCGACGAATTCGATTCCTGAGCACGACTTTCTTTATAAAAAAATTTAATAATTTTAGGGGTCACCCCCACTTTAATCATCCTTGAATTTTCTCGAGCCTAATCCCCTAAAATCTCTAATTTTAAATCCAATTGCCCATATTGTTCCAAACTTCTTTTTATCAAATAAAAAAAATCTCAACTTTAGGTTTAGTGTCAATTTTGCCCATACCTTTTTTTGTCTAAAAAAAATCTCAAAGTCTCGGTACAATCTCAAGTTTGCCCCAAACTTTTTTTTTTATCTAAAAAAATCAGCAAATTTAACTATGGTCCCAAATACGCTCCCGTTTGCTCCCGTCCAAAAATCATTGTTGGTGGTCGTTACTTTTAACATCACCTTACTAATGTGGATTAGTTACCAATGTGGAAATACCACATCAAATAACTAATGGCGATATGTGGGCAGAGGGTTAGGGGGCAAGATTTAAGTCTACATTTTAAAGTTGGTAACCTTTTTAGACAAAAATAAGTTTGGGTTAGATTTGGGAGTAGAATTGATGATTTCTTTTTTTGACAAGAAGAAGTTCAGCGATAGAATTCGAACTGGGCTTAAATTTTTTTTGTTATAATTTATGAAAAAAACAAATGAAAATTATCCAAAAAAAAAATTGATGAGTGATTGGAAATAGATATAGAGGGACATATAATTCTCACTTGGACACGAATCAACAAATCAAGAAAAATGATTTCCTTCTTGTTAGAAGGGAAAGTCGTTTTTTCAATTTATGTTTGTTGTTTTTAGTTCATGGAAAACGCTTTCCATCAATCGAGTAGTTTTTCATCATCCAAAACAAACGTCAGGCACTGACTGAATTGCCATGTCAGCAATTTCCGACAAAAATTTACTGGAAAGAATACATTGGCAAATAGGGAAAATGTCTAAGACTAAATTGGCTAAATTGAAAAGTTTAGGATTGAATTGGTTGCTGTATAATAGATTTAGGACATTTTGGACAATTTGTCCTAGGATTGGCTAACACGTTGGTCTAATGGATTATTTTTGCAATGAACCATTAATAATATATGCCACGCCTTATTCACCAGAAAGGAGGTTGTCTCTGTTTTTACATAATCAAGTGCATCATCAATCAACTCGCTATAGGGCCTTTCCATAATCCAACCTGACAAAAATGACCACAAGGGAAAAAAAGAACATATTCTATAATTTAACTAATCTCTTCTTTCATCACAAAAAATTCTTTAGAGCTGTCATATAACAGGCCTTCTTCCTCTAGTGTTGTTGATAAAAAGGGGTTTTTGGAGATGAATTTGGGTAAAAGCATGCATTCCAAAGATTAAAATGTTCGTGCGGAGGATGTGTTCAAATGCACTGGCTACTTTTGGTAATCTGGCCAGGAGAAGTATTCCAAGGGAGGGACTATGTAAATTCCACGGGATGGAGGAAACTATAGAGTATCTACTTCTGTTATGTGATTGGTATGAGTGTGTGTAGCTAGTAAGGGCGCGAATGGTAATCATTCTGTTCTAGAAATCAAATTCTTATCAGAAATTGATTTTCGAAATTCTTGTCAGAAATTAATTTTTGGAGGAGAAGTCTGTTTGATAAAACATGACTAATTCTGCTCCAGAAATTGATTTCTGGTGGCTAGCACGTGTCGCCTCCAGGGTTTACTCCCCGGCTGTCGGCCGTGCGGGGTTCCCTGGGTTATCAAAAAAAAAAAAATAGGGAGAATACATTCTGGAAGAGAGAAGCTACAAAAAGTAGCTTCTCTTTTTCTTGCCCAAAACTTATTCTGGAATCAAGAATGCATTCAGGAATAAAGTATTTTTAACAAACGCATTTTTATTTCAGAATGCAAAAATTACTCCAGAATATATTCCGAAAATTTTTTAACAAACGCATTTCTATTCCGAAATCCATTCTGGACAGAATTTCTACTCCAGAATGGATTCCATGCGCACCCTATGTCTTTCCGTGATGGTGCTTCCAATCATCAGCAGCAGCCATTGGATTGATGCTAGCTCAAGCACGGAAATGGCTGTGTTTGGAATCGGAAACTCATGCTGCCGCAGTGTATGATGTTTCTCTCTGTGAGATTCAGGTTTTGGGATCCACATGGGTACTCAAAACTCAACGTGACCGGCCCGAAAAAATGGTTCAGATATGAGCCCCACACAGTTCTAGCAGAATAGCCGCGATTGTTGTTGTTTTGCTCGTTCATCCGGGCTGAAGTGTGTCCCACAGTTTATGCTCATCAGGTTAGCAAATTGGCCATAACATGGATCTGAGAGTCCAATAGTTTATTGTGCGGTACAAGCATGGTAAAGAAAGCTAGCAGTGAAAATACTTAGTGCTGACATTGTCACAGAAAAGCGCTGGTGGTTCTGTCGACAGAATACCAATATATTTCACACGAGAATTAGAATCGAAGCTGATTCTGCAAATGTTTGAGCATCAACATAGTATTCAGGTTTCGTGCTCAATCGTGGAGCGGCTTCAATGAGATTACCATCATAGAAAGTAGCCAAACTGGTGGTGGATTTCCTAACTAGAATCAAGAAACGGGAACATTCTCTTTCCAGTGTTTGGTTCTTTTTTTGGGCATTATATCCTTTGCGGGAGAAGAATACTAGAAGTATCAAAAATTGTATATGTCGCTCACTTTAATGCCAAAAATTTTTGCCAGATCACTTAAGTTCCAAATCGAAGAAAAAACAATCACTTAAGTACTAACGACAAGAAATTCTGGCTAAATTAATACGTGATTTTTATAATTAAAATTTTAATATGAGTTGGGTTTTTAAAAAAAAAATCAATATATGTGTCACTTACATGTGTATATTTTGATTTTCTAAAAAAAAAAATTCTAATTTTTTTCTTTTTTTTCCCCTCTTTTTCTTTTTTTCTTTTTTTTCTTCTTCTTTTATCTTTGGCGGGTGACCGGACACCGGCCACCGACCATGGCTGGCTGCTTGGCCTCACCCGGATGAGGCCGCCATCGCCCGCCACAGGCAAGGGCTGGCCGACCCTCGCTTGGGCAAGGGCAGGCGAGCCCTGGTGAGGATCTGCCTCGCCTGGGCAAGGGTGAGCCTCGGCAACGGCGAGCCTCGCTAGATCCGGCAAGGCCTCCCCTCACCCAGGCCACGACCGCCTCGCTGGGCGTCGCCTCCTCGGTAGGGCTCACCCGCCCTTGTCTAGGCGAGGGTCAGCTAGGCCTCGCTTGTGGTGGGCGACAGCAACCTTGTCCAAGCAAGGCCAAGCAGCTGGCCATGGCCAATGGTCGGTATCCGGTCACCAGCCACTCGGTTCTCATGGCCGGGATCTTGTCCAGCCACCGCCCCGCCGGGCCCTGGCCTCGGTGGCCAGGGTTTCCGATTCGGCAGCCGAGCCCATGCTCGACCGCCACGGTCCGCATCGCCACCTCGACAAGGGGTGGCAAGCGTCCTCTGTCCGGGTCACCGCCTTGCGACCGGTGAGGCCCGGCGAAGGGCTAGCCAGTAGTGAACCAGCCTAGTCCCGGCGAGGGATTGACTGGCCTCCCCTTCTCGCGATCACGCTCGGACCGTGGCCGAACCGCGAGCTTTCTCTATCACCCGAGCCACCAGCTGGCGACTGAGCTTCCACCTTATGCTTGGCGACACATCCGAGACACCACAAGTGAATAGAGAGACGGCCAAGGCTCCGGAACGCATCATACACCAAGGAAAGTAAACCGGATCTCACTCAAGCATAACATCAAACAGTTGGAGCGCGCAACGAAAAAGAGAGATTTTAGGTTCAATCAAGGCTTGAAATGGACCGAAATCGTTGACACCAGACGCACGGAGAGTAGGAGCAAGCACGAGGCATCACAGGCCCAAACTCGCGCGAGCTTGACGGCCGCAAGCTCCGTCTAGTGAACCCGAGAACAGAAGCAGAAACAGGGGAGGGGGCTGCCATTGCGGCACTCCGTATCCGGCTCGGCGGCTGCGAACGGGGGCAAGCGTGATAGATAGCTCCGTCTAGTGAACCCAAGAACAGAAGCAGAAACAGGGGAGGGGGTTGCCATTGCGGCACTCCGTATCCGGCTCGGCGGCTGCGAATCGCCTCGCACGCCTCCGAGCCTAAATCCTCAGGAAATTGACCCCGAAATCGCGCCAATCAAAACCCGACAAAAGCTCGGGACCGAGACCTACCCCGAGAAATAGGGCGTGTTGGAGCTTCGCTGGCCACGAATAAGGCATGATGGTCACCGACGGGAGGCCGTCCAACCTCGGATCTCACTCTTCGACTCTCTCGAACTCCTTCTCCACCCCTCTTAAAGCCGGCCAGCGGCGCGGAGTTGGCCAGCAAGCGCGCATGGCCCCTGCCACCGCCAGCCCGCGGATCACGTTGGGCGGTCCCGACTCCCTGCCGCTGCCTTTGGCTTCTGCGTTTTGTTTCTGCTTCTGTTCCGTTCCCCCCTTAAGCTTCAGAAGTGTTGACCACACTGGGGGGAAGATGAATAGCATGCCGGCTGGGAGAAAAAGGCTGGCCCGCTCGAAAATGAAAAAAAGGGGAGAAAAAAAAAGATGGGCCGTGCGAAAATAAAAAGGGAAAGAAAAGGAGCGGGTCGACCAGCTTGGCCCAGAAATCTTTTTTTTTTTTTTGAATATGTTCTAATATGCCCTATTAATGCAAATGTGCTTAATGTCTATATGCCATGCGATTTAATGAAAATATTTTGGTTTAGGGGTAAAAATTAAATCCTAATTTTTTATGCGATAAAATTTTAAATGGACTTGGCAAAATTTAAGTGTCAATAACCGTTAATTGTCTGAGCACTCTCTCCACTCTCCATGACATAATTGAATTGATTCCTTCATTATTGCATTTTGGCGTAAGTCGTAGTCTGTCGTGATTTTGCTTCTGGTGTTGAGATGGGCTTGTGATGTTGAATCAATATTTATCTTCACAGATTTCAGCGAGACTCATCGTCAATGATCTGATTGTTACACACATTGAAGTCCTTATAATTCTTGAATTATCAATTTTTCAATAGGGATTTCTTCAAAGTCTATCCTTTTCGAAAACAAGATGGATTCTTTTGGGTGGGATAGAGATGTAATGATGAGGTGAAGGCACTCACAGAGGGTGTCGATGGGAGCAGTGAATCACATTCCGTGGGCCCATTTCTTTCAATAAACGACTTCTCCTTCCACTGAGCAAACATAATCCCTCGTCTCTTTTATCCTTCTCGTTTGTGTTCAACTATTGGGTTTGAAAGAAGAAGAAGAAGAAGAAGAAGAAGAAGAAGAAGAAGAAGAAGAAGAAGAAGAAGAAGAAGAAGAAGAAGAAGAAGAAGAAGAAGAAGAAGAAGAAGAAGAAGAAGAAGAAGAGATTTTGTGTTTGCAGTGCCACTTGATCCTGGAAACGCCTCATACATTCGCAATTTTGCCACTCTTTGTGGAATTCAAATTACAGATCTTTGAATCTCATTGTCCTTTCTTCGACAAAAAAAAAAAGAGAAGAAAATCTTATTGTCCTTTCTCATGTTCTTGTTCCTGAAAGGCCGGGGACATTCTTGCTACTAGTGTATGTTGGAGTAGTTTGCTTACAAATCTTGTTTCGAGTGTCTATAATCTTGTTAAGAATTTTGCCCTGATTTGGGACAGAATGGTTCTATTAAACTGCCCCAAGGATGGTGACAAGCTACGTTTGCAAGCGGAAGTTCCCATTTGAGAGAAACAATAGTCGAAGCAATTTCAAAAATAGAAATTCGATGATCACTTGAGATGGCACAATCAAAGTCGCAAGCTTTTTTTTTTTTTTTTTTGCCTTAATGGTGAAATGTAATGTAAGGGCTCGAGAACACTTTAGCCGCCGAAGTGCTCTTCTACGCGTTACGTCCGAGAGGAGGTTTCATGTGCAATTGTATCTGGGGACTAGGAAGCTATAAATCTTGGACATTTTAGCCGCGTTTACGTGAGAACTAAAGGAAACGTTTTGTTTTGCGAAAAATAAATAATTTAAAAAAATATTTTTAGAATAATTTATTTTTCATAAACTAAACAGAGCCTAAGGCGCTACAAATTATCATCTTGGCAATTACCATGGCATATCGATTAGTTTTGAGCGGATGAAGGTAGATCACATTACAAGTTTAAAATAGGAATGTCAATCACATCAAGAATTACTACGGATACTAAATCAGATGAACATGGTCTCCGATCTTTATCAAACTTCGAAATTTAAATTTATCAAATATTGGATTTGAAGTTAGGGGCGTTTTGATTCGCATTTCTTAAATAAGTCAACATTTGAAGTAGGCCATTCTAAGTTGGAGCAAACCCAACAAGGAGTTGGTTTTCTTGGGAGATGAATTGTCGAACAAGATGTGTAGTCTAACAACCACTTTTCAGGCCTGCCCTTCAATGAAAGAGTATGTACTTTTCTTCGTATATAGGTTTTAAGGATGAGCGACCCAGGAATGAAATTTTCTTGCTTAGCTTTTGACCCGGTGAGCTTAAGAGATCCTAACAAGCTGACAAGCCACAATTGATCTACAAGTATTGATCCACCATGCCGCATTATGCACCCACTACTAAGACGCATCGTCCATTGAGCAAGTCTAGTCACTATCCCTTATCTTGGCAATCCTCCTTTGAATACCACTTGCTCTAATTTGAAACTTCAACGAAAATTCTCCCACAATATTCTACCTTCCTAATGTTTCCCCATCTCAGTCAATCAATTCTGTAGCATCACAGGCATCAAATACAGAAATGCAACCTTCAACTTCTAGATGAGAAAACAAGTACCGCAACCAACTTATAAGAATCTATTGACGCGTCTTGCTCAAGTGTGACATGTAACAATCTACTTGAGTACCGGAAGCTTTACAACTTGTTACTAAAATTACATTTGCCATTGATAAAAATCACTAAATAAGATTGATTATACGCAATTTCCATTGTGCTGCATCCATGTAAATTATGTTGTCACATGTAAATCAGTTCCCAAAGGTTATCCAACAGATCTTCCATCCAAAGTAGATACCGGATAGGATGGCCACCCCAGGAACCGCGACACACAAAGCCGAGAGCATTCTGACGGTAGAAATGGCCGGCTCTTTCGAAGGACCTTCCACAAAATCCATTTCCTAACAAAAGCAACAACAGAAGTTAACATAAACATCAAATGCAAAAAAAGAAAAGATCATGACCCGATTTAGCATTTATACACCATCAATTGTTAAAACTAACCGACACATGCAAAGTGGAATGACTTCTCTCTGATGGTCCACTATACCACATGCAAGAAGCACTCGCAACATTTTCAATGAGATCGAACGCAATAAATCTTACCTTTAAAAGCAAAAGTGATGCAACAATTATCATTATCTTTTCCCAGGGTTGTATTACCCACGTCCTAAGGAGGGTAACCTGTGGCTGTCATAGAGCAAAGTCATGCTAGAGAAGAGAGAAGCAATGTAATTTAAAGAGCACGTAAACGGATAAATAATGCTGAGTATATCTGAAGCATCTAAAAACTGCAATTCAAGAACGCGACTATGGGTAATCCAAATAGAAGTCAAATACGGAAATCATCCATGAAGATCCACAATGTCCATAAAAGTCCATCAACTACTAGCAACAACATAAGTAAGTTGAATTGACTTTTGGATTCTAAGCCATCCTCTAGCGTAGGAAATCGACATGGTTGGCCTTTTGAATGAAGTGGTCTCTGCTGCTCAAAAGGATATTGTGCTACATTTCCTTGGAAATAAATGCATGGAGAATGAAATACACCCCTAACTATAAGATAATAAGCACCTCTCGCATTGATTTCTAAGTATCAATCATTGAAGCTGATAAACTAGAAAGAATCATAGACGCTCTTTACAGCCATCACTTAGAAGAAAAGAACACCTTAGAGAAGGAAGGGAAACGAAGGCAATTTGTAGTGGGCAATCACCTACATATATATATATATATATAAAATCACCCAGTATAACCTTGCTTCCATACTATCGCTTCTTCATATGCTACTGGAAACTCAAGTCTGAGATAGACCTCAAGCTTATTAGCAAGCTAATAAATAACAGAAGTGAGATCCAGAAGGATATATGTGAGTTAAATTGACTTTTGGATTCTTAGCCCTCCTCTAGTGTAGGAGTGTAGGAAATTGGCATGGTTGGCCCTTAGATAGAATGAAGTGGTTATGCTCTGCTGCTCAAAAGGATACAGTGCTACATTTCCTTGGGAATAAATGCATGGAGAATGAGTTATTCCCTAACTATCACATAATAGGCATCTCTCACATTGATTTATGAGTATCAATCGTTGTAGCCGATATACGCTCTCTACAGCCATCACTTAGAGCAGCAACTGAACTCCTTAGAGAAGGAAGGGAAAAGAAGGCAATACTAGTTCTAGGCAACCACCCGGTATTACCTTGCCACCATACTTCATTGCTTCTTTAAATGCTACACGAGACTCCTGTCCGGGAGAGACCTCAAGCTTATTAACAACCTAATAAATAACAAAAGCAAAATCCAAAAGGATATATGTTGAGTCCAGTTAAAAGAGATGCAGAAGGATATAGCCACCACACTAATGCTGATATAGAAGTTGTTCTAAACCAGACACCACATAAAGGATATAGCAAACAGGCTAATGCTGACATAAAAGTTTGTCTAAACCAGACACCTCATAAGTTATAGCAATCAAAACTGGAAACAAATTGCCAAAAAAACATGCCTTGGCACATGACTGGTCGTAAAGGATACCTGTTGGATTGACCACTAGAAACCACCCATAGATGGAGATGAAATCAAATTGATCCTTTAGATTTGTATTTAATGATACTAATCAAAAGAGCATTTAATGTACACTGAAGACATTCACTTCCATGACAAAAAATTGCCACAAAATTTGTGTCAAAATACTCTTCTCCTCGAGTATAATGCTCGATATTCTGGTTCTTCTTCAGAAGGAAAACCAACAAGATGTGAATTAGAATAACAGGATTAAGCTAGAAAATCTATGGGATAAAAAAGTAAGATATTGTGAAGGCAGTTCTAGAGTAAAAAAAAAACAAGTGTCACACAACCCATTAAAAGCAATCATCATCCACTAATTCGTCAATGCTTGTGAGTGTCACCAAACTTTTTGCTTGCGGAAGGAAAACTGACCCAATGAAGCCTCCCATGCAGGTTTGTGAGAATAAATTTGTAAAGAAACAAGCCCAAAGACTACGATAAACATTCAGATAAGACACCTTATAATTCCGCTTTAGCCTCAGTCGTTCAAGCAGATTACCAGGGCGCTGGTGAGATGTCACCTGCACCCAAACAGGAACCCCAATCAAGGAACACAAGGTCGTTCTGAAGCATAAAACAATGCACAATGCGAAACCCCGACAACATGATCCATCCTCAATTAGCATGAATAGAAAAAGACCTGTGGTTGCACGTAAGTCGTCACAGATTTTACTTCTATTTCTCTACATGATTCCTGCAACCAAAGCCATATTATTACATTTACGGCACAAATATTAAATTTGCACAGATTATGGCCTGACAAATTAGGGTCGATGAATCCGATCCTCTTTCACTGCCACATTTTGTGGGCAACCAAACAGATCATCAAGCCCAAATGCAAGAACTCAATTGTCCAAGTCTCATTTCCATTTCCCTTCATTTTCCTCTCCCAAACCATCGTCAAAATTCATTCCAAATCCAAAATTTAGAACTCGAACCTTCACAACACTCACTTGAGACCTCTGTTTCGTCCGGAGCACGAACACATCGCACATGCCTCCATCGGTCACACACGTGACCACCACGCTCCTGGAGAGTTCCTTGGGTGGCTTCCTCCTACAACCGGTTGTTAAAGTAACTAAAACTACAAAATGAAAAATGGAAAGCAACATAGTCTTGACTCTGGTGTCATCCTCAAAGAGAATACTCACTGATCTCGCTCATGAAGAAGTGTCTCCACTTCCTTGCTCATTTCTTGATAAAAACGGTCCACCTCGTCCTGAGACGTCTGCTAATGCAGAAAACACGTAATGACTTCTCTCTGATGGTCCATTATACCACATGCAAGAAGCACTCGCAATATTTTCAATGAGATCTAATGCAATAAATCTTACCACTTCATACACAAGTCTTGAAGCCTCCAGCTTTGTCCCTTCCCAGAGTGACATTCTTACCAAACAGATAGTTTCCTAGAGAAGAGAGAGGCAATGAAATTTAAAGAGCACGAACTAAAGTAAACAGATAAATAATGCTTTGTATAACTGGAGCATCTAAAAACTACAATTCAAGATCGCAACTAAGGGTAATTCAGATAGAAGTCAAAAATGGAAATCATCTATAAAGATTCACAATGTCCATAAAAGTCGATCAACTACTAAAAATGCAACAAAATAAGTGAGTTGAATTGACTTTTGGACACTTAATCATCTAGCGTAGGAAATTGACATGTTGTCTCAACTGCTCAAAAAGGATGTTGTGTTGCATTTCCTTGAAATAAATGCATGGAGAATAAACACCCTGTTTATTAGATAATAAGATAACCCAGAAAGTACTCTCTACAGCCATCACTTGCAACCGAACACCTTAGAGAAGAAGGGAAGAGAAGGCAATACTTGTTCTGGGCGATCACCCTCTATAACCTTGCCGCCATACTTCATTGCTTCTTTGTCTTCTACGTGAAACTCACATGCGGGAGAAACCTCAAGCTAATGAATAACAGAAGTGAGATCCAGAAGGATACATGTGAGTTAAATTGACTTTTGGATTCTTAGGCCTCCTCTAATGTAGGAAATCAATACGGTTAGTGGTTATTCTCTACTGCTCAAAAGGATATTGTGCTGCATTTCCTTGGAAATAAATGCATGGAGAATGAATTACACCCTAACTATTACATAATAACATAATAAGCATCTCTCATATTGAAGCCCGTAGACGCTCTCATCACTTAGATGAGCAACAAAACACCTTAGATTGGGCGATCACCCGGTATAACCGCTCCTTCATATGCTAGGAGAAACTCACGTCCGGTATAGACCTGTCGCGACCGACTTTTCGAGAGGTCGACCCGGTACACGCTAAGTCTAGGTTTGGGACTTAACTCGGGCTCTCCCAAGCCCATACCGTATCGCGACTTAGGGTTTAAGTTTTTTAACATGCAGGTGATTTACATGCAGGAGTCGCCACTAATCGATTTGGGGTAGGTCGATTAGAAACCCAAATAAGGTGACGGGAGAATCACCCTATTCCTACGAACCAGAGATTAACTGAGTTCGGGGATTTGGTTACACTAGTTGGATAACTAATGCCCTTTCGGTACCATTTTACCCTGTTCATTACTGAAAACATTTGTCAAGCAGTTTAGATTGATTTTAGGACCTTTCTCCTAACATGTGAGTTGATCAAGCGAGTGCATAATCAGAAACGATTAGCAGTCATGCAGATATGCAGCCTTAGGGTTCTAATCCTAAGTAAGTCAGATGACATTCAAAATACAACAATCCAAGCTATTGTATTAAAAACATGCATAATAACAATTCTACGGTAATAACATACACACTACCGCACAACCTCAAGCTTGTCAAATTTAAATAAGACAACACATGCATAATCATAAAGGATTAAAATACTCAGATAAGTCAAAAAAAATTTGTTTTTTTTTTTGGAAATTATTATTATTTTTAATTTTTTTTCGAAAAAAAAATATTATTATTTTTTGAAAATATTTTTTTACTTTTTTTATTTTAATTAAAAAACGGAAAATAAAAACTTTTTTTTATTTTTTTTTTGATTTTTTTTAAAATTTTTTTTGATTTTTTTTAAAAATAAAAAAAATAAAAAAATAAAAAAAAAAATAAAAAAACTGGTCGGGTCGGGTCGGGTCCGAATTGGGTCGAAACCGATCCGAGTCAACGGATCCGGCCCGAGTATTGACCCGGGTCGGATCGGTCAATTCGGATCGGGTCGGAACCGACCCGGTCAACGGATCCGACCCGGGAATTGACCCGGGTCGGATCTGTCGATCCGGGTCGGTCGGAACCGACCCAAGTCAACGGATCCGGCCCGGGTGTTGACCCGGGTCGGATCTGTCGATTCGGGGCGAATCCGACCCGAACGAACAGACCCGCGGGGGGAAAGAACGCCGGCGGGGCCAAAATCGGCCGTCCGCCGGCCGACCCAAACCAACGCCAGCCCCAAATCCTTCCCCTGGACCTCCACTGAGCTGCCTCCGCTGCCTGGGCTGCCGTCCGACCGCCTGTTCGCCGGCCGGCGACCAAAATAAAATCGGCCTCACTGAGGCATTTCGTCGAACAGTGGGCATGCGCAACCAAAACAAGCGGTTTTCGACCTACCTCGGGGATCCGGCGCACTCCGGGGACCTGACTCACCTTCAACAACGGCCTACGGACGGTGGGGGACAACGGTATGGGCCGGGATTCGCGCGACACGGCCAGCGCGAGTCCCGGCCAAACCGGACACCAAAACAGAGCAAAACAGGGGCGGTCGGGGACCGGGAGAGGCTCACCGGTCTACGGCGCGTCGGGATGGCTTCCGGCTGTTCCTTGGGTGACGGCGACGCTGCTGGAGGCCCTGCAGAAACCGAGCTCCCTCTCTTTCTCTCTATTTTCTCTCTGTTTTTCTCTCTCGGTCTCTCTGTCTCTGTTTTTCTCTCTTGGTCTCTCTGTCTTGTTTTTCTGGAAATGGCCGACCGGGGGTGTTTCCAGGGGTTGCCGGTCGGCTTGCTCGAGACGACGAGACCGGCTGGGACCTCCGAGACGCTCCCAGGCTCCTCTCTCCTCTCTGCTTCACTCTCTGTTTTCCCTCTTTCTCTCTCTGTCTCACTCTCAAAAATGGCCGACCGGGGGCCTCTCTCTCTCTTCCGGTTTATAGATGGCGACGACAACGACCCCCCTGCTCCCTTGCGTCTGCAATGACGCCGGCCTGCACCGGCCTACTCTGGTCCGCGACTTCGCGGTCATTTAGGCCGGTGCAGAGCAGAGTCCGGGGAACAGGGAGCCGAGAGGGAGGAGGGGATAAGGGAGCCGGGAAAACGGGGGGAGAAGGGACTGGCAATTAATGCCAGTCCCTTTGGCGTGCTCGGCCGAGCTTCCCTGGCCTGCTGACGACGATGACGAGGGGCGGCGCCGCCGTGCGTCGGCGTGACGACGCGGACAGAGGCGAACAGGGCAGGGAAAGGGACTGCTCGTGCGTGAGGAGGAAGGAAGGGGAAGAAGGGGCTGGGCCGGGCCAGGCCCAGCCCGCATGGGGAAAAGAAAAGAAAGAAAAAAAAGGAAGCGGGCTAGGCCCGCAGGGAGGGGGAAAAAGAAAAGAAGAGGGCTTGGGCCCGCGGAAGGGAAAAAGGGAAAAGGGCCGGGTCGGCCCTGCCCCGACCCGGCCCGACTCGATTTTTTTTTTTTAAATAACATTTTAATAGACCATATTAACACAAATATGCCTAATTTCTACATGCAATGCATTTAAATTGGAATATTTTTTTGTTTTAGGAACTAACAAATTAATTCCTAAATTTTGCATAATTAATTTTGGGCAAATCAAAAAATAGGTGTCAACAAGACCACAGAAGTGATGTCC
The DNA here is from genome assembly GCA_031216235.1 of Syzygium jambos. Taxonomy (NCBI): domain Eukaryota; kingdom Viridiplantae; phylum Streptophyta; class Magnoliopsida; order Myrtales; family Myrtaceae; genus Syzygium; species Syzygium jambos. The sequence continues at coordinate 7,061,415 of CM062230.1, read as the reverse complement.
AGAAGGATATATGTTGAGTCCAGTTAAAATCGATGCAAAACGATATAGCAAATAGATTAATGCTGACATAAAATTTGGTCTACACCAGACACCTCATAAGTTATAGCCATCAAAACTGGAAACAGATTGCAGAAAAACATGCCTTGGGATTTGGGGCACGAGAGTAGTACGTCGCCCATCGAGCTTGTAGAGAGAGGAACTGTGGTGGCTTGGAGGGGAAAACGAAAGTGAGGCGTGGGTGGAAGGTTCTGGCAGTAGAGAAAGAGAGGGGGAGTGGAGTGGGGTGAGTGAGCGAGCCTGGCGATTGGCGAGGTGAAGGGGTGCAAATGGCCGTCAACTTCTGGATTTCTTGCTTCACTCTCCATCCATGGAAAGGTTTTCGCAACATTGCGATGATGAATTAGCAAAATGAGGACACGATGACTCAGGATCAAGAAGGAGGTAAGAGCAGATTCTTAGAGAGAGAGAGAGGTAGAAGAGAGAAGAGCTCCTAGAGATCAGCAGATTCTTATAAGATTTGTCGTGGAGCGCAAGTTAAGGAGGATTGATCTCGTGATTCAATTTGCGATTGCGTCACCGAATTTTTGGCAAATAAAAAGCAAGATATTCAAAAAGATACTCATGTGGAAGATGGGGATTGTGTTTGTGCTAGCGTATCTACAAGTGGACGGGAGATATATGTTCTTCCAAAGGAAGACAGTCGGCGAGGGGCCAATATGAAAGGAAGAGAGATTTGCATCGAATTCTATCTATTATCGACGAATTCGAATCCTGAGCACGACTTTCTTTAAAAAAAAATTAAATAATTTGAGGGGTCATCCCCACTTTAATCATCCTTGAATTTTCTCGAGCCTAATTCCCTACCATTTAAATCCAATTGCCGATATTGTTCCGAACTTCTTTTTATCAAATAAAAAAAACCTCAACTTTAGGTTCAGTGTTACTTTTGCGGGAAAAGTGCCAAAAAAGTCCTAAACCTTTTGCATTAGTGTCAATTTAATTCTAAACCTTTTTTTGGTGTCAATTCAGTCCTAAACCTTTTGCATTAGTGCCAATTTAGTCCTAAACCTTTTGTTTTTGTGTCAATTTAGTCCTTTTGGCCAATTTTGACCAGAATTTGCCGATGTGGTGCCAATGAAATTGGCACAAAAACAAAAGGTTTAGGAATGAATTGGCACCAATTTAAAAGGTTTAGGACTGAATTAGCACCAATTTAAAAGGTTTAGGATTAAATTGGCACCAATACAAAAGGTTTAGGACTGAATTGGTACCAAAAAAGGTTTAGAATTAAATTGGCACTAATACAAAAGGTTTACGACTTTTTTGGCACTTTTTCCTTACTTTTGCCCATACCTTTTTTTGTCTTAAAAAAAATCTCAAAGTTTTGGTCCAATCTCAAGTTTGCCCCAAACTTTTTTTTAATCTAAAATAATCACCAAATTTAATTGTAGTCCCAAATACGCTCCTGTTAGCTCCCGTCCAAAAATCGTTGTTGATCGTTACTCCCGTGCAAACTTTTCACGCTTGCTATAAGATACTATGTTGCATTCATGGGAGACTAGAGTCGAAGGAGAAAGAAACCAAACCCTAATGAAGCAATCATGAAAGTGCATACTTAGTAGAGCAGCTGCTAAAGAAGGAGCATTGCGGATGTCATCTTGGACAAACTCTCTCACAATACTTTCAACTTCTGGGCAGCTCGGAGAATAATAACCCATCTCAAGTTGAGCTTGAGTTGAGACAACAACAAACCCTAGAAAACCCAAAACAATCCCAATGTCCAAACCAGATATTCTTTCCATTTCGCTTCAATACAAATCCGTCTCCTTTAGCAAAACTCACTAGATTAAACGTGTTTCATGTTGATTTAACCCGAAAGTGCTTTGTTTTGGGCTCTAGGTGACTAAGTGAAGAAGAAGCCGGGCATGGTCGTAGATATTTGACTTCTATCTGGATTACCCTTAGTCACGATCTTGAATTGCAGTTTTTAGATGCTCCAGATATACAAAGCATTATTTATCAGTTTACTTTAATTCGTGCTCTTTAAATTCCATTGCTTCTCTAGCATTACTTTGCTCTATGACTGCCACAGGTTAACTTCCGAAAGACTTGGGCAAAAATTAAATGCCACTTTGGCCTAAGACAAAGTTTATTGTTGCATTACTTTTGTATGCAAAGGTAAGATTTATTGCGTTACATCTAATTAAAAATATTACAAGTGCTTTTTGCGTGTGGTATAGTGGACCCTTAGAGAGAAGTCATTCCACGTTGGTGATATTTTTGGTTTTCTGCATTAGCGGAAGCCTCGAAACTATGTGGACAGCGTTGATAAAAAATGAGCAAAGTATTTCCCGCCCTAATGGAGACAATTGTGATTGAGCAAGATCAGTGGGTATTCTCTTTATGTTTCGGCATTTCGTGGAATAGATCTACCCTCCGTTGAAGATGACACCAGAGTCAAGACTGTGTTGCTTGCCATTTTTTCATATTGTAGTTTTAATTACTTTCACATTCAATTGACCGTCTTACTGCCGCATGGAAGCACAAGCTCTATTTTAACTTTAAGTAGATGCCAATGATTTGGATTCTAGAAGATTTTTATGACGTTGTTAGCTATTGTAACTTCAAATGATAGCCCACCCATTCTCGGCTCGATACTTAGCATCATGACCAGCCTTTACCAAAATACATCATCCTGCTTGCAACTGTTCATCTGGCTCAAGCTATCACGAACATGAGTTCTTCATACTTAGTTTCTCTCCTGAATCGTTGCATAAATTCTCAAAAATTTGCTCGAATATGTTTGACAAAATCATCCGGCGATAATTGTGTCTCTCATAATGCATGTAATATATCGTTTTATTGATCTCTATGCCTTATTTGTCTGTTAGGTACATGGCATACAAACTGTTAAAAGTTGCCGGAAAACATAATTCAGTCATCGCAGTTGTGGGCATGACCCATCTTAGTGGTATTAAGAAGATTTGGAAGCAGCATGTTGCGGTTAGTTTTAATAATCAATAGTTTATACATGTTAATTCGTGTCAAGATCTTTTATTTATCTGAAATCCAAAGTTTAAGTCGACTTGTTTTATTGCTTTGTGTCCGGTAAAGGATCTTCTAGAAGTTCCACCGGAAAAGCTTGCCGTTTCTACCATCAGTCTTTCAGTGAAGTTGTTGCTGGAGGTGTAATCCTGCCTAGTATCTTCCATCCGAAGTAGATACCGGATAGGATTGCGTCTTCAACAACAGCGACGCCAAAAGACGAGTGTTTTGATGGACAGGTTATTTTGGTGAAACTTCTAAAAGATCCTTTACCGGACACAAAACAACAAAACAAGTCAACTTAAACTTCGAATTTCAGACAAACAAAAGACCTTAACATGATTTAATATGTATAAACCATCAATTATAAAAACTAACCGCAACAGGCTGCTTCCAATGCTTCCTGATATCGCCAAGATGGCGCCGATGACTAAACTATATTCTATGGCAACTTTTAGCAATGTGTATGACATGTACTTGACAGACAAATAAGGCAAAGAGATCAATAGAACGATATATTAATACATGCTCTATGAGAGACACAATTATCGTCGGACAATTTTCTCTATCATATTTGAGCAAATTCCCGAGAACACACACAATGTAAGCGACATTAGCAACGAGCTCTTTTGCAATTTTGCAAGCTTCATTGTCATATTCTCCACTCAAAATAATTTTATAATACTGAAGCTAATTAAGCAATTGTCTCTAATCACAACACTACTATTGCAACATCACATAGCACCAGAGCAGCAGAGAAGCGTACAGATGTGTCAATACATAGCTCACTCATCATTCCAAGCTAACCGCGTAATCTTTAGAAAAAAGATGGGTCAGAACAGAAAACTGTGAATTGACAATTTCTTTTCTACGATAGGCAAGAGTAGATTAAAAACAAGAATCCAATTCTATGTGTTAAGTTTTGACTTTCAAATTGATGACAAGGGTATTTTGGATCATGCATATTTATTTTAGGGGTTTTTTGAAGGGGGACTATAAAAGGGATGTTTTGCGCAACGCATCTCTAACTCTAGCCTCCACATTCTCTCCCTTCTTTGTTCTTTTTATCGTCTTGTTTGATCATTAGATCTTGTAGCTCACCAAGTGGTTTTTTAAGCCTTTCGATTATAATTGTTGTTGAAGATAGTGAAACCCCTCTCTCTCCTCGTGGTTTTTCCCATTTTGGGTTTTCCACGCATATCTTGTGTCTCGTGCGGTTCGATTTTGCTTTCATCCTTGTTATTTGTGCTTCGATTTGTGTATCTCTTGATGTTGTTCCGGAACAAACTGGTATTAGAGCAAAGGAATTTCGGTCTTTTGTTCGAGATGGCATCTATCAAGTTCGAAGTGGCACCCTTCAATGGTCAAAACAATTTCGGGCTATGGAGGATCTGCCACGACCGACCTCCGAGCTTTTAACATATCAAAAAGGGGATCTCGCCTGGTACGCGTTAAGTTTAGGCTCGGGACTTAACTCGGGCTCTCCTAAGCTCATACCATATCGCGACTTAGGGTTTAGGTTTTTAACCTACAATTGATTTTTATCTAGAAGTCGCCACTAATCAATTTGAGGTGGGTCCATTAGAAACTCAAATAAAGTGATGGGAGAATCACCCTATTCCTACGAACCAGAGATTAAATGAGTTCGGGGACTTGGTTACACTAGTTGGATAACTAATGTCCTTTCGGTGCCTTTTTACCTTGTTCATTTTTGAAAATATTTGTCAGGCAATTTGGATTGATTTTAGGACCTTTCTCCTAACATGTAAAATGATCAAGTGAGTGCACAATTATAAATAATTAGCAGTCAAGACAGATATACAGCTTAAGGTTCTAGCCCTAACTAAGGCGGACAATATTCAAAATATAACAATTTATGCAATTATTCTAATTAAAAACAACATGCGAAATAATACAACAATAATTTAAAACATTCAGATATATCACATAATTTAGAAAAATAATCAACAATACTATATCTAAGTTATACCCTAATTTTAAAAGAAAAATAAAAAAATTCGAAATAAATTTTTTTAATAAAATAATATTATAATATTAAAATCGGATCGGGTCGATAGATTTGGGTCGGTCGAAACCGACTCGAGTCAACGGATCCGACCCAGGGCGTTGACCCAGGTCGGATCATTGGATTCGGATCCGATCTGGACCGACCCAGATCCATAAAATCGACCCGAATCAATTGATTCGGATCGGGTAATCGGATCCAGTTCGGGTCTGACCGACCCGAGTTAATGAGCCGGCCGGTTCGGCCAGCCCTCGCGTCTTAGATGCCGGGAGGCCATTGACCGGACGAAATTCGGTGATTTTCCGGCTATTTTGTCTGGCTAGTGGCACCACTCTCTTCAGGACACCAAGCTGAAGAGAGCCCAGCACCTGGTCGCCGGAGAGCCGGTCGAAGCAGTTGCTAGCCAAGACCCAATTGGAGTTCGTCAATCTTGATGCCAATCGGAGCTTGGTCGACGTACCCATACCACGATTCAGCCTCCTCTGGATTCGAATGATCTTCACGACACCTACTTGAGTCGGCTCAGTCACCGTTCGACCCCTTACTCTTTGGCGATGCTCAAACACCAACCGGTCTCTTTGAGACATTTTGACAAACAGTTGGCGAACGTGACTAAAATAAGGACATTTCGACCTTTTCCGAGACCTCGACGTCCTCCGACGACCAGTCCTTACCTTTGGGGACGACACACGGGTTGTGAGGAACGATGGTATGGGCCGGGATTAGTGCGAAAAGGCCGGCACGAGTCCAGGCCAAACCAAACACAAAAATAGGGCAAACATAGGTAGTCGGGGGCTGGGGAAGGCTCACCGGTTGGCGGTGCGTCTGGGAGGTCTTCGGTTGATCTGCGGGCAACAGGGAGGCTGACCGACGTCCTTCTCAGTCCCTGTAAACTCTCAAACTTCTCCTTTTCTCTCTGATTCTCTCTCTATATCTTGTTCCCTTTTTCTCTGTTTTTTGTTCAAAACGGCCGACCCGCCTCTCTCTCTCTCTATCTGGCTTATATAGCCGACGACGGCTGCTTACGCATGCCCCCCATCTCCCCTCTTAATGGTCTGTACCGGCCTATGTCTACTCGAGACTTTTGCGGCTGTTTAGGCTGGTGCAGAGGGGCTGTTCTGACTCAAGGGAGAAGAGAGGAAGAAGAGAGAGAGGAGGCCGGGTTTTCGGGGTGGACGGGACTGGCCATCAATGCCAGACCTGTTGGCGTGTTCCTTTGGCCCTCTTCTGGCCTGATGGGGACGGTGGAGGAAGCTCGGCCGTTCGTCGAGTCAACGGCCAGGAATCGGAGGAGAACAGGGGAGAGGCTGGCGGGGGGAGAAGGAAGAGAAAGGGAGCTGGGCTAGGCCGGGCCCAGCTTGCGCAGGGAGGAGAAGAAAAAAAAAGAAAAGTGGGTTGGGCTGCGCGGGGGAAAAAGGAAAATGAAAACGGCCAAGTCGACTCGGCCCCGACCCGGCCCAACCCAAATTTTTTTAAAATTAAAATTTTCTTTTTTTTCTTTTTTTAAAATTTTGTTTAGAAACTCTAATTAGTGTAATTACCATTATCATGCTCAATATCTAGATGTAATGCAATTAAATAGAAATATTTTTGTTTTAGGAATTAAAGAAAATTAACTCCTAAATTTTGTACAATTAATTTTGGGCAAATTAAAATAGGTGTCAACAGCTGCTCCTCTTTGAAGGTTGAGCTTGCAGAGTTGCATTCAAAGATAAAATGACACCTAAATTTAGCATGTGCATGTTCTACGGATGCTATTTTTGGCGGGACCATGAATCCCAATTTTATGATGCGATATAAGATGATGCATGCTAAAGCAAATAAAAACATACCTAGAGCTACTTACCTTGCTGAAGGGTAGCGTAATTCCAGATAGTTGGTATCATGTGTCGAGGACTTGAACTTGTCTTCGGTAGCCTCGACTGTATTTCATTCGTCTAGGACTCGAATCTATCTTCGGTCGTCCTGACGAGGGAAATTGTTTGTCTAGGACCCGAACCTTTCTTCGATCGCCTGGACTGGGGAAATTACTTGCCTAGGACTCGAACCTATCTTCGGTCGATTTGACTGGATTTTGTTTGTCTAGGACCCAAACCTATCTTCGGTCGCTCTAACGAGGTTTGCCTGTCAAAGTACTTGAATCTTATTAGGAGTACCTGAAAAGGCCAACATCACGATTTACGAAATCGGCGTCTCGAGCTCGTATCTCTAGCCCGGGGACTCCGGCGTCGCGATCGTCGCGTCGGGGACGACCTGCAATTTGAGCATGAGTTGGTTCTACTTTTCCGACAGGGGACGCGCTTCTGTTCAGAAGCTGACTCGGACTTGAACCAGGTTGCTCCTCTTTCGTTACCAATTGGATGTGTGGTTTAGCCATATGTAGTGCCTCTAGGTTGAGTTTGTGTAATTCAATTGGAGATACGCTCCTTGCATCAGGTTAGGGATGCTGAGGTTGTGCCTTGCATATTGCATTTGCATTATCATTTCGTGGCAGTTTTGCCTTTGCCTGCTAATTCTTGGGTACAATTTAGCTAAAAGGGGATCTCAATCTCATTACTCGCTTCTTATTGATAAGGTTAATGGCATGGAAGTGGGGCTTACAGTAGGCTTGGAGAACCATGAAGGTACCCTGAAGCTCTCTCTAATGAACTCCGGTTGTCATGTTCGAGATATATCGATGAAGTTGGATGGAGGCGCGGCTTGGCTTTATCAAGGGTATGCAATAGTCGCAGCTTGTCGGTCTTTGACTTTCGCTGCTCTTTCCCCACTTTCGGAATTTTCCTGTTATTGTAGCTATCATGAATTGGCATCAAGTTCCTTCTCATCCTTTGCAGCTAATAGCCATATTGACACTATCGTATAGCCATAACTTAATTCTGCCATCAACTTGATGTGCTAATTTTGTCAAATGGTTACAATGCTAGCACCATGCATTTTTATCCCTTTTTCTTCCCCAATTACTATATGCCCTTGCTGCATCTCCTTGCCCTGCAATTTGCTTGAGATTATCCTATTAAGTAGCATTTAGCTCAAATTGGCTTTCATCGGTAAAAGCATGAATAAATTGTCATAGGCAATGCAGTTTCGAGAGTGCATAGAGGTGAGGAATGGTGTTTCAGTTGTAATTATCTGTTTGGCTTTGGACTTATTCTGGCGATGCAACTTTACCATTAGTACCATGTGAATGAGTTACTCTCTACCTTCAAGAATCAAGGATAGCATTCATCCAATTAATTGCTGCTTGTTGAAGCTAACTAACTTTAGGTAGAGGGTGGTTCTAAGCCGTGATATAATGACTGCATGGAAAGGTGCCTTATCTCGCCTTCATTTATTCTGGGACATGGACGAGAAGTGTTTTAAGGTTTATGTATGTTTCCTTGTCCCTTACTTTCTTCTTTACTCTACATGGTTTAACTACTTACAAGTCAAAATCTTTAACCGAATCGCATGTTCAGTCTCAAATGGAATTAACCACTGGTTGGAAGGCCTTTTCTTTTTTGTGACTTCCGTTTTTCATCTATTAGAATGGTTGATGCATTCAGAGCACAAATTGCCTCAGCAGTGGAAAGCGCTATAGTGAAGAAGCTTAATGAAGGGATATCAAAACTTGATTCCCTTCTCCGATCTCTTCCCAAAGAAGTTCATGTGGATGATAATGCCTCTCTTAATGTAACATTCGCGAATGATCCTCAATTGAGTAGTTCTTCAATTGGATTTGAGATCAACGGTTTATTCATGGGACGACAGAAGGAGATGCTTCCCAACTACTACTACCACAGAAATCCACACCTCTCTGTTCTCTGTAGAGATCCAGCCAAAATGCTCGGGATTACTTTAGATGAGGCAGTGTTCATCTCTGCATCATCCTTGTATTATGATGTAAGTTTAAACAATAGTTGTACTGTTACTTTTCTGATATACTGAGCAAGTGAAGTTAAAATAGGGGTTGTTCCAGTATTAGTTTCAACTAATATATTTTTTTCGTAAAGATTTTGATGTTGAGCTGGTAAGTCATGTAGCAATGAGCATGCTTTAATTTTTTGATGAAGGCTTGTAAAGAAACAGGGGAGTAATGTTTATATACTCTATTTCACTTGACATAATAATCTAGTATTCAACTGCTCGTAGTTTTCGATGAAATGATAATGAAGTAGGCCATTAGTTATGCTTCATTAGATATAAATTGTGATGCTCTTGCATGTGCATAGCTGAGGTACCACTGTACCGGAAATTTACATGTGAACCTATTGATTGGAGATTTATTTGGTTGTTAGAATAATATGCATCGTATGATAAACCTTCGTTTGGTTGGAGTTGTATGGAGATTAAACCTCATGTGTGTCCAATCATGGTCATGCTACCTGTCCACATGCTACTTGTGATTGTCTGCAGTTGAAGGTATCAGAAGAGATTGTGTAAAGGAGAAACTTTGCTGATCGTGGATACCACCTTGCTCACAAAAGAAATTTGACTTTGAAAAGGAAAAGCTGACAGGCTGATGAGGGTTCCTCCTTTAATTCCCTCAGTTAGATTTGACACTTTGTATCTTGATAGAATTTCAATGATTTTACTTTAGTAATCAGAATAGTCATTCCATGACATAGCGTCTTGTTGTCCTTAATTATCTTCTAAGATAAATTGACAATTTTCTGTGGTCAGGCAGAGTTTATGCATTGGACTGTGGATAAAGTGCCGAATCAATCTCTTCTGAATGCTGCTGAATGGAGATTTATTATGCCGCAATTGTATAAAAAATACCCAAATGACGATATGGACCTGAATATATCATTGTCTTCTCCTCCTGAGATCAAAATATCAGAGAACAATATGGATGCTACTGTATATGCAGACCTGATAATTGATGTTCTGGAAGCAGGCGAAGTAATACCAGTAGCATGCATCTCATTGGTAAGTGGAAATATAACAAACCACTTGCTGTTACAACTAATAATGCTGTAGTTTTTGCTTTTGCTGAATATATGACTTTCTTTTTGGTGAATTGAGTTCCCACGTTTTCGTTTGTCTCCAATGTTGGAACTGTTTACAAGCATTGGTGTTGTTATGGCTTGTGGCAATGAAGTGCTGCAAGGAAAGATGACTCTCAAGTGCGATTGTTTCCATGCTCATGCTTTAGTAGAAGTGCTAACATGGCCCACAGTTTGACTTGGGCACCTGTGATTATTTTTTTCAACTATGGAGGACCTCAAAAGATGGTAATGAGTGGTCTTTTTGTGCAACTTACATGTTGAAGTAGCTATATGATGAGATAGCTGTGATTGGGCAAATATTGCAGCTTGTGTGCATCTAATGCCGTGCGAGTACACGGTTCATTGTCCAAGTCCTGTCCACTCAAAACTCAAGAGCGCTTATAGCATAATACAATTTCTTGCATGACAGTTTATTTTTTGGTTCATTACTTACATACATGTTTGCCAAAAATTTTCAGATATGACGGTTTTTGACTTAAATTGTTGTGCTTTTTCAGTTGATACGCGGTTCCGGTTCAGTTAAAATCTTAGAGAACAATCTTGCTGGAAGCGTAAAATTGAATGATTTTGCAATGTCACTAAAGTGGAGTAATATTGGTAATCTGCGAGTGTATCTTATTCAGGTATATGATGAAATGAGGTTTGATCATTTTTCAACTTTTATAGTTTGCTCTGTTTCTTTTAATGTTCTCCTGTGACGATCTATAAGAAAATTGGTATTTGCTTTCTGCAGCCAATAATATGGACAGTTATTGAAACTGTGTTCTTGCTGTACGTGAACGCACGCCTTGCCAAAGCTCTGCTTCGAGAATCACCGTTTGCAGTGATGTATCCCATGCTAAAGCGGCCAACTTGAAGACCCTATTGATGCGCTTCCTGTAATTACTGTTCTCAGATGAAGGTGAGAGAGACCGGTGCTGTCTTACTATTTGTACAGTGTTGTAGCTTATGCTGAGAGAGCAGGGCATGTGCCAACTTCAGTTGCTTATGATCCGCCGAGCTGGGGAAGAAAAATTGCTTCTCTGCTTAAGCGTTTCTTCAAAAAGGGTGCTGAATGTGAGCGTTTGTCATAAGCCGAGGTTTGGACTAAATTCAGATACGCCACTTTGCCACATTCATCGCACATTCAGTTTCAGTCCGCAAGATCGAGACTTGCATGGGCGATTGCTCTCGCCGTGTGAATCAGTTTCGACTCATGACTGAAGTCATGACTGTCACCTCACACCTGAAATCTTGAAATTGATTGCAATGTCCATTCTAGCGCTAACTCGGACTCATTTTTAACTAAACCTTTTGCCATGTTGTTAGCATCTGACTAATAAAAGTGAATTGCATTTTGCCCTTCAAGTTTTGGCACTTGTTATAAGTTGCCTGTTGACTTATTAACTTTTTTTCAATTTCCCCCTAGAGTCTTGAAATCGGTTGCAATACCCATTCGGTGTTAAGACTTTGGCCGAAACAGATTCGCCCTCCATAAGAGAGCGAATTGGCCACGCGACAAGCATTTCACCAGAGCTTCAATGGATGGAATCGTCGAAACCATGCGCCAGATTACGAAAACCATGCACCGGTCTTCCAACCAGTGGTTAATTCCATTTGAGACTGAACATGCGATTCGGTTAAAGATTTTGACTTGTAAGTAGTTAAACCATGTAGAGTAAAGAAGAAAGTAAGGGACAAGGAAACATACATAAACCTTAAAACACTTCTCGTCCATGTCCCAGAATAAATGAAGGCGAGATAAGGCACCTTTCCATGCAGTCATTATATCACGGCTTAGAACCACCCTCTACCTAAAGTTAGTTAGCTTCAACAAGCAGCAATTAATTGGATGAATGCTATCCTTGATTCTTGAAGGTAGAGAGTAACTCATTCACATGGTACTAATGGTAAAGTTGCATCGCCAGAATAAGTCCAAAGCCAAACAGATAATTACAACTGAAACACCATTCCTCACCTCTATGCACTCTCGAAACTGCATTGCCTATGACAATTTATTCATGCTTTTACCGATGAAAGCCAATTTGAGCTAAATGCTACTTAATAGGATAATCTCAAGCAAATTGCAGGGCAAGGAGATGCAGCAAGGGCATATAGTAATTGGGGAAGAAAAAGGGATAAAAATGCATGGTGCTAGCATTGTAACCATTTGACAAAATTAGCACATCAAGTTGATGGCAGAATTAAGTTATGGCTATACGATAGTGTCAATATGGCTATTAGCTGCAAAGGATGAGAAGGAACTTGATGCCAATTCATGATAGCTACAATAACAGGAAAATTCCGAAAGTGGGGAAAGAGCAGCGAAAGTCAAAGACCGACAAGCTGCGACTATTGCATACCCTTGATAAAGCCAAGCCGCGCCTCCATCCAACTTCATCGATATATCTCGAACATGACAACCGGAGTTCATTAGAGAGAGCTTCAGGGTACCTTCATGGTTCTCCAAGCCTACTGTAAGCCCCACTTCCATGCCATTAACCTTATCAATAAGAAGCGAGTAATGAGATTGAGATCCCCTTTTAGCTAAATTGTACCCAAGAATTAGCAGGCAAAGGCAAAACTGCCACGAAATGATAATGCAAATGCAATATGCAAGGCACAACCTCAGCATCCCTAACCTGATGCAAGGAGCGTATCTCCAATTGAATTACACAAACTCAACCTAGAGGCACTACATATGGCTAAACCACACATCCAATTGGTAACGAAAGAGGAGCAACCTGGTTCAAGTCCGAGTCAGCTTCTGAACAGAAGCGCGTCCCCTGTCGGAAAAGTAGAACCAACTCATGCTCAAATTGCAGGTCGTCCCCGACGCGACGATCGCGACGCCGGAGTCCCCGGGCTAGAGATACGAGCTCGAGACGCCGATTTCGTAAATCGTGATGTTGGAGAGGACCATCCTGGCGTCGCCGACGAAGGGTATCTTCTGGGATTTCTGGATGTCCGGCAGCCGGAGCGGGACGGCGGAGGCGATGGCCTTTAGTGACGAGCAGGTCCTTGACGAAATCGAGGCCGTTCTGCGATATGAGGATCGACGTGAAGGCGTCGTCGGCGGATCGGAGGTGGAAGCGCGAGGGGACGATGAGGAGGGAGACGCAGAAGGAAGGGGCGACGAAGAGGAGGAGGAGGAGACGCCATGAGAGGCGGCGTCGGATCGGAGCGCGAACTCGGGTTTTGCTGGCTGAGTCGAGTGGGACGAGTTGGATTTAAAGCGGCGGAAGGTTTGGAGGCTTGCAGTTTCACTGGGAAACGATGTTCCGAGCATTAATGTCCGAACAAAGGTATAATTCGGCGGTGATTCGGAGATGCTCAGGTATGACCCTTTGTTGATTCTTGGTGTGGTTTACCGAGTGTAACTCACCACAACAGGGGTATTTTTATTGACCGGAGCGGCCTCACATGTCCAGATGTATACAACGGAACGGAATGATAAGACCGTTCTCGGGACTTATCGATTTTATTTTGTGTAGAGAGCCACGAGCCACTTCCATGTCAATTGAAGCTACAATGATAGCTCGCCGCCGATATTGAGTTCTAGATATTTCGAGCATTGTTGAGCCGTATTAATTCAAATGAACACTCTTCAGTGTCCTACCATCCTCTGAGTCCCAAAAAGCTTCAATACATTAATTTTTCTTTCTCTGTTTTTTTTTCAAATTTCATTAACCATGTAATATAGTTTATTTTGGTAAAAAAAAATGACTATAACAATAATCAAAATTCAGGAGGTAATGTATAACTTTTCAAATTTCACGGGCAATTGTGCAATGGTGCCGGAGTTGAGGATGGTAATCCGTAACTTTCCAAATTTAAGGGCACGCACCGGCGACGATGACAAACTTCGCAGGAATTCGAGCAATTATCTCGTAATTCTAGAAATCAAGGCAGTTTCTTTTCATTGCATGAAAACCCCAAAAAGGATCTCTTACGTTTGACTCTTGCATGCGAAGGAACAGGTTGCGTAACTCCTAACCAAAAGGATCAAGGTCAATCACTTTCTCATCCGATAATGCGCACGACTCAATCATTGATTAGAATATTGATTTCCATTTCGAGCATTATGTTTGTTTCTTTCCCTCTTGCCTGCTCTACGGGCAAGAATCGTAAGTACGGGACAAATCATCGCAATCAGCGCATAAATCAAGGATGGCATGGGCATGTTCGGCGGAGCAATAAAAATCTGAAAGAGATTCGAGAATAAAGGGTTGTCACGAGATGCAAATAGTATTTAGCAAATAATTTTTTTTTAATGAACTTCGGTGACCGGCTAGAGGCAAGGTCGACCTCGCCGGTCACTGGCATGGCTCGACCTCGCCAAATTTAGCGGGGGCGAGGCTGACCTCGCCAAGCTTGCCTCTAGCCGATTGTTGGTCATAGCTTAGGCCCGGCGATCGGCTAGAGGAAGAAGGGAAGGAAAAGAGAAATAAAGAAATTAAGGAAAAAGATTAAAAAAAATAAAAATTCGAAAAAAAATGTTAAAATATTATTAAAATTTATCAACATCAGAGCCGTCCGTGCCACGCAAGACAGCTAGCTTTCATGTCAGCGAATTTAGGCCATAGTTGGTCGGATGAACTGAACTGGCATAAATACAAAAGGTTTATGAATCAATTGACCGAAAAAGGTTTATGACTTAATTAAACACAATTACAATAGGTTTATGACTTTTTTGGTAATTTTCTCTATAAGGACAAATATCGTTGGACCAAGCTTTTGTCCGGAGCCAATCCCAGAACCCAACACATGGCTTTTTATCATCATCGGGAGTCGAGACTAGTGGAAAAACATAATTGAAAAATGAAAGCCAAATGCAGGTCAAGCAATCAACTTAGAAGATGAATTCAAATTTTGAATAGCTCAATCATGGTGGTGTTTCAAATTTAAATGTTGGTATTATAAGTGTTGATGATAGAATTATGTGATATCATCCAATGTCCCTCCTTAATTGGTGGTGGGAAATGGATGTTCCAACATGGGTTTTGATTCTGACCCAAAAAAAAAGGGTTTTGATCGAATCATTCCGTTTAATTAGTCTTGATCGGCTTTCGTCCAATACAATTCAAACGAGTCATAAGAATAACTCGGGGACTAGCCGAGACTTCTCGATACGATTAATTATATTAGCCAACCGTTTTTTGTTTTTGTCAATACATCAGCAAAAATTCGCATTTGTCTATTAAAATTAAGCTTTGTGGTGCTTTAAATCCCTATTCAATTCACAAGTAAAAAATCTTCACAGTTTTTGGTAAGCTGATTATTCTTATGTTATACACGATCACTACTTTAAAATTGGATATTTCAAATTTAAGTATCGTTAATGATTAGGAAATGACCACGTAAAAAATCTTTTATGTTCTTTACGTTCGGTTAATTGATTAACGGGTCCTTGTGCAAACTTATTTTTAAACCCACAATGAACACGAAAATAAAATAAATTTATTAAAGGACGATCATGTGTGTGTATTTATATATCTTTGGTTTCGCCACTCACCACACTCTCACTGTAGCGAGAGGGTGGGGGAGCAGAGGCAGAAATTCATCGCCTCCGACACCATGTCGGACCGCATGTCCCGCCCGACCGCTTGCACCGATTGCACGCGGTGCTCTCCGGCACGGCGTATGTGAGCTCGATCCCGTACGTCCAGTCCAACGGCCCAGACTTCTCTAGCCACCCCGAGTCGATCACGGCCGTGTAGGGCGTGCAGTCCAGCATGTTCATGCTCGTGAACCTTACCGTCATATACCTCGTGAAGCAGCACGGCGGCGATGTCGACGGCCACTTGTCGCCCCCCTGCAAAGCCGCCACCTGGAAGATCCTGAACAAGGCGTCGTCAATTATTTTTGGGCTCAGATTAGTAGATAAGTGCATTAATCTCGAAGCATACAATTATATGGTTGAGCAACCAAATTAGTCCTTCAAGAGAGGGGAGAGCACCAAATTCCACTCGCACCAAACTCTCTCAAAAACGTCGTCATTCCCAAAGTCCCCCACAAAATCACTTGAAAAACCGTGATTCTATTAGCTTCGGACACGTTCACACGTGCCGCTGGTTCGTGGATGTGGAATTTACATTTTTCCAATAAAGTCAATTATTCTTTTGCAAATGTGGACGTGGGTTTAGACATTTTAGTCTCCTTTTCTTCTTTCATTTTTGCAATACTCTCTTCTTTCCATTTTGTTTTTGTCGTTTCAATCGTTATGTTATTTATCGTGGCTGACTGCTACATCGCAACATTCAAGTGCTTAAGAGAGGGATTCTTGGGACTTCTTATTCGAAGCAGAAGATAAAGATAATTTCTTTAATTTACAGCGGATCCAGTGGACCATCGAGATGAACTTCATTTGCCTAGTTTGTTATATGAGTCTATATACCTTGTAGAATAAGGCCAGCATGATTCAACTGAGTGCATATGCATTTTGCATCATTGAGGATTCCTGGAAATGGACATGTATATCTTATGATTTTCAAAGTTCCGGCTCGACTAATTTCTATTGAAATATATGCAAATCGCCCATAACCATGAACGTACTCTTGATTAGTAGGCCGACAAAGGAAGTGGGTAACCTTAATTCACAACTCTCTAAATCATAAAGAAAATTCAATATCGGTTTCAATCTTGAATACTGGCACAAAATCATTCCAATAACATCGTGAATAACTTCTAGAGAAGAAATTCAGCAGGAAAAGGTACCCAAACGAGGTATACAATCTTTCCTCAATCAAAGGGGATCAGTGTTATCAAAGAGCTAATGAGATAACAAAGGGGAAAAGGAATGGAAGTTCAAGCAAACTTCTCATTAGACGCTACCAATATTAGGGTTCACCTGACCACTTCTCCGAGGATGATAACTTCACAAACACAACATAACTTGATTATATATGTTTGCCATCAACATTTCAGTAATCAGGAAATATTGATTATTCATGAATTATACCGAACTCGTTGTACAATGAATTTCATAAAATATAGCAGATATTTTATTAAATTTTTCAAAAAGCACCGTGTAGCCAAGGGAGCGGTGGCCAGTCCCTCTTGGTCTATATCATTGGTTGAAATGGTCCCGTTGTTAGATTGTTTGCACTTACTATTGGTGTAGTTTAGCCTCTTCATCTGAAACATTGTTACCGATCATATCGATCGGGTTTCTCATGAAAATATGTATCTGACAAGTTGCTTTCTTTCTAAAAAATAAAGAAGACTAATGCTCCATTTGTTTTCCCGAAAAATGTTTTTCAAGAAGCCATTCTTTTAGGAAAATGACACAATTTTCCGGTGTTCGGTTAAAATCTGAAAAAGACCCGGAAAATATTTTCCACCGTTTGGTATGGAAAATCTGATTTGATTTTCCTTCGTGCACTACTTTTAATATTTTTTTATTTTTTTAAATCGATTTTTAAACTATTTGTAATTATCTTTTTTCTATACTTTTTTTTCTTTTTTTTTACCTTCTTCTCCGGCTGGTTGCCGGCCACGGCGAAGGCCGGCGACCGGACATAGGCGAGCTCGAGGCTCACCGCTAGATGTCGCGAGCTCGCCGGCCTAGGGCGAGCTCGAGGATCGCCTCCATAGCTTGCGAGCTTGCCACTGACCGGCCGAGGAAGAAGAAAAAGAAAAAGGAAAGAAAAGGAGAAAAAAGAAAAGAAAAGAAAAAAAGAAAATAATAATTAAGTCGATTTTTAAAAAAAATAAAAGAAGAAAAGAAAAAAGAAAAGGAAAATGTGTTTAGTGAAAGAAAGTGAAGAAAGACAGAAAGAAAGCAAGTGAATGTGCATGAGAATATATGGGAAATGTTTTCCTTGATTAGTTTATTTTCTTGAATTGAACACCGAAAAATTCGAAAAACGTTTTCCTGAAAAAAAATTTTTGTGAAATGAAACAAGCCTGTATTCTCTTGCTTCGCGTCTATGCTTGTTACGAGGTAGACATAAATTTGTTCCTCGAACCAAACAAATTCTCGAAGCGAAAATTTCGACTGCTTCTTGATATTGATCCCCCTCCCCAGATTGCAAAATGGGTACAAGCTTCTTTCCGAAATATACAGCTCTTTAGGATGTAAGTGATGGTATCTGTACAATGAATTATTCGTACTACTCTTGAAGTATTGAGAATTTCTATGTCAATGTTCCCAAGAACACGAGCCAATTGAAAAGGTTCGTACGCTTGAATATTCATATATGGAAGTCATAAACTATGAAATTCATGTTAAATGTGTTTTGTCCCATTTGTGATTTCCCCACTATGCTCATTTTAATTCCAATTTTTATGGGCTCGATTTCTTTATTTTAACCCTTACGGAAGAGAAAGAAAGAAGGGGTTCAATGGGCTTACCGGTTCAATGGGCTCGATTTCTTTATTTTAAATGCTTGCATACGTCACGGGTGCGCATTGCGCATGGACGTGTACATTAGCATAGCTCTGTCGTTACGGGTTAACAATCTCACTCTCGTTTTTTCCCGCTCAACTTCACTGCTCCTCTTCTTCTTCGTCCTCTTCTTCTTCACGCTGAGCAAGCTCCTCTTCTTCTTCGTCCTCTTCTTCTTCAGGCTGAGCAAAAAGCTTCGCTTCTCTCTCCACGAAGCCTCTGTCAATCGCCATTTCTGATCAGATCTCACCTCTCCTTGGATAGCTGAAGTCCTGTGTTTGCTGCGCCTTCAGATTCATTTTCGGCGATCGCGCTTCCTCGAGCGGCTCGGCTCCTGGTCGGGTGTATATCTAAGTTCGTCCTTCCTTCGCTCGGAATCAGGTAATCAGTCAATGTCTCTGATTTCTTCTTCGGTTCATGATGGTGAGGTGAATCAGTTTGCTGTATTATTTTGTCTCCTGGTATGGCTTGCAATGCAGCAACAGGAAGTAACTATTCGCTGTTGCATGGAATCTCTAAGATTATTAGAGAGCGGTCTTTATTGGATGGAGCCGGGGGGGTTCGCTGTTGCATGGAATCACTAAGATTATTAGAGAGCGGTCTTTGTTGAATGGAGCTGGGGGGTGGGGGTGGGGGCACATTTGACCATTTCGGAACACGGTAATAGTGGAGAAAGGGTGTCCGAGGGATTGGATCATGAGATCTTTGTGGGGCTCCTAAGATCATTGCAATTGATGTAAACATAGAATTTTGTTCAAATGATAACGAACAATGAAGAAATAATACTTAACGGACGTATAACATCTCTAGATCCAGAATTATAAGTTTGTTAAGATCAGAGTTTGATAGGGAAAGTTATGGCGCAATTAAGTTTCGTGTTCAAGTTTCGTGTTATGGACGATTTGGATAATCGCTTTAGAGGAGCGATTTGTGAGCACGTTTAAGTTGTTTTGATTAGCGTCTAAGTTTGGTTTCGGGGTGTGACAGGTAAAATGAATTTTTGAGTTGTTGAGCTATGATTATATATAGAATTGGTAGTTCAGAGTGTCGTGGAGCCATGGGAGTTTACGGATCTTGATTTGGACTTACCGTTTGCCCGAAATGAATTTTTGAAGCTATACGCGCAAAGTGAATAGTGCACGTCCGGCAGTCTTCAGGCCATATTTTGTTAGTTTTTGGCTTGATTTTGGGGTGGCCAAGCTAGGGGTTTTGTAATACTCGGAATGGGCTTTCTTTTGACTATAAGTTTGCTAGGATTAGAGTTTGATAGGGAAAGTTATGGCGCAATTAAGTTTCGTGTTTAAGTTTCGTGTTATGGACGATTTGGATAATCGCTTTAGAGGAGCGATTTGTGAGCACGTTTAAGTTGTTTTGGTTAGCGTCTAAGCTTGGTTTCGAGATGTGACAGGTAAAATGGTCACGGGCGTTTTCTTGAAGTCCTGATGCCATGTACCTAAAAAAAAGTATTATCCATGATTAGCCTAATTTTTTTCACAGAATCTTGAAAAATAGAAAGTACTTACAAATTTCGTTCGTGAAGTATTATCTTGTCTGAGCTTGGAAGAATCGCCATATAGTACACAATATGCTTATAAGGGTTCTGTTGAGGTAGACAGAAAATTAACTCATTTTCTACAATACCATATTCAAAGAACACAAAAGATATAGATTTTACCTCTACAAGATCACGACATAGTAAACGACCTAAGAATTCTTTTTCCCCAATCGTCAAAATTCTGTACATCTTACGCTCAGTTTCCTGTGCAAGCGAATACATGCTGCATTACATTTACTTGGAACAGAACACAAAAGATACTTGGAACAGAGCACAGTACTTGAAACAGAACTGCATTTACTTTGAACAAAACACAATACTTAACAACAGCTTGCTCGGAACAAAACATAAAAGATACTTGGAACGGAGCAAAATACTTGGAACATAACACATATTTAGAACAAAATTAAATACTTGGAACAAAACACAAAAGAAAGCTATACCTTAATTGAGAGATCCCTCAACTTTAACTCACTGCCATGTTTCTAGGCTTCTTCAGAGGCAACGCGAAATTTACTTAGGGGATGCTTAAGACGTCATCTTCGACTCTCGCAAATCTCCACGAAAACTACCTACAGTGAAACAGTTCTTGAACTTAATCATAAAACACGAATCATAAAAAAAATGCACCAAACCTGTGGTTTGCGGGAATTGATAACGACTCTCACGTTGTCCCTCACATTTTGCAATAAAGACAAGCACAAATATTAGACTGCACACATGATACCTTAACAAATTTAAATCACAACACTCACCTTGATATTATGTGTAACCCCCACCACATATATGCGGCACATGCCGCCATTCGCCGAGGATGGACACGTGAGGAGAACAACATCCTTAGGGAGTCACTCGGCATCCTTGGCATCCTCAGCGACATGAGGAGGGTCAGGCACATGAGAGGAGTACGCCGTGAAGGAGCTACCGTGGAGCGAATGTGGAATGGGTGGAATGGGGCTATTGGGTGAGCGGCAAATGGCTGCCAATGCCTAGATGATCCTCCTTCACAGTATTGTCTGATGAGAGGAATTCATTTCAGTTTTAAGGTTGGCTATTATTTTTTCCATTGACACTCAATTATTTAAGAAAGTATAATGGGTTCTGTAAAGGACCACTAATAATAGCAGATCAAACTTGATAAATTCGAATAGTGTACATCGAGCCAAAACTAGACTAAATCTCCAACGAAAATCAAATCAGTTGCTTATATACACTACGTTGCCCTTCCTCGTCATGGATAATGCTGTAGGCCAACCCGTATGGCTCGGCCGAGCGCCCTATGATCACCATAGTAAGATATTGACGGTATGGTAAAAAGATGGATAGGATTTGTGTACCCGAGTTGGATTCCATCGTTCTGGATGCGAAAATGACGACAAACCGGCATCGTAGGTCTTCTCTCTTGTCACCCCCGAAGTCCCGGCACTATAAGATCGCCTCAGCTGGCTCACGGAAACCTTCTCGATGGTCTGTGAGCAACTATCCTTCTCGGCTATATCAAATTTCAGAAATTTCGCTGTCTGTGATTCAACAATTCTTGTGCCTCTATAGGGCCTATAAAACCTATATCTCTTCGAATGATCTAGGTATGATATAAAATAACACCGAGTGGTCATGGATTCCAACTTGTTTAATGTTGGATTATATAACCTTACTTCTGCAGGACACTCCCAAACTTTAAGATAATTTACGCTAGGTTTATGTCTTTCGAATAGCCTTGGTAGGAACACGATTTAGAATGTAGAGAGCTGTTCTCAAAGCTTCACCCCAAGAAAATTAGGTAAGTTTATTCTGCTAATCATACTTCTCATCATGTCCATAAGGGTGCGATTCCGCCTTTCGACCACACCGTTTTGTTTAGGACTCTCAAGCATAGTAAATTAAGCCATTATCCCAGAATCCTCCAAGTATTTGACAAATTGCCCTTTCAGTTATCCAGCATCGTCATGCCTGTCATAATACTCACCACCTCGATCAGATCTGATAACCTTTATGACTTTTCCCATCTGTTTCTCGATTTCAGTCCAAAAAAATCTTGAACCTGTCAAGAGATTGAGACTTCTCCTTAATTAAGAACAGATAACCATATCGGGAATAGTCGTCTATAAATGTGATGAAATAGAAATTTCTACACAATGTTGTCGTATACGATCCATTGATGTCAGTGTGAATGACCTCCAACAGGTCAGAACTACAGTCTGCGATTTTCTTCTTTATCTTGGTTATCTTACCCCTACAACAGTCTACGTATGTATCTAGGTCATTTTTAAGAGTAGGCATGATGTTTGTATTTATCAGCTTTTTCACTCTTTCCATAGAAATGTGATCAAGTCGTTTATGCCACAATACATAAGACTGTTTCTTAGGTAGAGGTCTTTTGGAAACAACCCTTTCAGCTGTATAAGCAACGTATATATCATTCGATATATTACAGCACTCAACTTTATTTGAATTAAAGAATATAGAAATCACATTGTTCTTTATTTCAAAAGAGTACCCACAAACATCCAAACTTGATACGAAAACTAAATTCCGTCTGAAGGAAGGTACATAAAAGGTATTTCTTAACATCATATTAAAACCAGAATCCAAAATTAATACGACATCTCCCACAAACTCGACGTCAACTCTCTTATTGTTTCCTATAGTGAGCTTTGATTCATCATGATTTAGCTTCCTTTTGTTTATGAATCCCTAAATGGTATACGTAACATGATTAGTTGCACCGCTATCTAGCCACCAGGAACCGGATGGGGCTTCTGATAGGTTAGATAGGTTAGATTCACAAACAAGTGCCAAAGAATCAATACCTCATTACTCACGCTTGGACAACCGAGTTTTATATCTATTGCAGTCTTTCTTCATGTGACCCTTTTTCCTACAAAAGTAGCAATGAACATCATTCTTCTTCAAGGGTGTTTTCTCAGGACCCAGATGGTCCAAATGACCGGTGGTTTCAAGAGTTCCTTTCTGAGTACGATTATTGAACTTACTATTCTTTTTGCTACTGGAACTAGAGGCATAGAAAGCAAGATTCCCTTTATCTTTCTTCAGTTTCTCTTCCTCTGCCACCACCCTAACTATCAGGTCATTGACCGATCACTTTTCATCTTAGAAATTATAGTTGGTCTTTATAATTCCATACTCAATAGGAAGGGTGTTCAGGGCTTAATGCACAATGTAAGCATCAGAAAGGATAATCTCATGAACCTTTAGTTTTGTCTGCAGGTCTACCATCCTAAGGACGTAATCCCTAACCCCACTTGAACCATCATACCTCATATTATTGAGTATCTGCATGTATGTTCCAGCCTCAGCATTAAACGAGTCATGATTTCTTGCTTGCAAGGTTTCCATCATTACTTGGGGATGTTCGCGTATGGCAAGGCATACGGTGGTTCCCGGCGGCCCACGACCACTTGTTGTTTTCGTCTCACGACAATCTATCCATTTATGTGATTTATTTTAACATTCAACGAATGAAAAAAAACAAAATCACATACGACCAGTACCAGGCCCATTTCTCAACTATAGCGACTCTAATACCACATGTAGGCCGGCCCGTATGGCTCGGCTGCGCGCCCTAGGATCACCATAGTGAGATGTTGATGGTACAGTAAAAGGATGGATAGAATTTGTGTACCTGAGTTGGATTCCATCGTCTTGGATGCAGAAATGACGACGAACCGGTGCCGTAGGTCTTCTTCCCTGTCACCACCGAAGTCCTGGCACTATGAAACCGTCTCAGCTGGCTCACGGAAACCTTAGGTGAGTTTTGAGAGCGTTTGAGAGAGATTGAAGAGTTGAGTGTAGAGGACGGACCTTCAACGCTATTTGTAGAGTTTCCAGCCATGTCCTCTTATAACGGGCTGGGCTGAATTCGGCCTACACAAGCCGGGTCCATATCCGATCAATTAAGAAACCTTATATCCAACCTTATTAGACCGAATCCGAAAGCGGATAATAACAATCTCAATTAATGTAACCTACATTAGGAAAACGTTACAAATGTCATCATCTCTCTGTTTTTTAGATTGGCTCTTTCCAGACGATAATAGGATATTCTATACTAAATATAAAGGCCATCCAACATAAATCTTAGAAGCTAGGACTACAGCCACTACCATACTGAATACACACCGTAGATTATTTTTAGAATCAACACAATCGCACAAATCAACTGCAAACTTCAACGATTGTCAAACTTAGTCATCACAAGTCAGTCTTAGAAGAGCACAAACTACGAGTCAATCTCAGAAGCAAGGATTACAGCCACTACTGTACTCAATCTCAGAAGCAAAGACTACCATATACTGAATACACAATGTATATTGTTTTTAGAATCAACACATCCGCACAAAGCAACTGCAAACTTCACCGATTGTCAAACTTTCGTGATTCCAATGCAAGCTCACTTGCAAACTGATTCACCTCACCATCATGAACCAAAGAAGAAATTAGAGACATTGACTGATTAACAATTCCGAGCGAAGGAAGGACGAACTCAGATATACACTCGACTAGAAGCCAAATCGCTCGAGGAAGCATGATCGCCGAAAATGAATCCGAAGGCGCAACAAGCGCAGGGCTTCAGCGATCCAAGGAGAAGGTGAGATCTGATCAGAAATGGCGATTGACAGAGGCTTCGTGGAGAGAGAAGCAAAGCTTTTTGCTCATCCTCTCGGAGTTGCGTGAAGAAGAAGAGGACGAAGAAGAAGAGGAGCAGTGAAGTTAAGGCAGGTAAAAATGAGAGTGGGAGGATTGTTAACCGGTAATGATAGAGTCATGCTAATGTATGCGTCAATACGCAATTGGCACCCGTGACGTATGCAAGAATTTAAAAAACTGACATTTTTGTTTTACTACCACCAAATTAATTTTTTTTCAATAAATTATCGCCTTTATAACACCAAGTAATATTCATGCAAAATTATAATTATCTTTAAAAAAATGTGTTTGGGAGTTTTTATTTGATTATATCAAAATTTAAGGATTATTTATGTCATTTTCTTATTAATTTACATATCGCTCGAATGCTACTTAGCTTCATCAAAATCTCGATAGCGCGTATCGATAAACTAGTTTTTATAAGCATGTGAGCTCTAATCACGACAAACTATTTTATGTAATGATCACACCACCCACATAGTTAACCAACCAAACAAATTGCTTGTATAGTATGCATTTACTATCCGATTTTCTTTTAAATTTCTAAACTCTCCCCCGTTAACAGCTGATTATAGTCCTGGGTGTTGACACCTAAATTTTGCTCAATCATTTAGGATTTTATAGTATAAAAAAATTAGGGTTTAATTTTTAACTACTAAACAAAAAATATTTTCATTAAATTGCATGTCATGTAGACATTATGCACATTTGCATTAATAGGGCCTATTAAAACATATTTGTATTAAAAAATGTGTCTTTTCGGGCCAGGTCAATCGGCCCATTCTTTTTATTTTTCGCGTGGCCCATTTTTGTGTTCTTTTTATTTTTCACGTAGGCCGGCCCTTTTCCCTTTCGGCCCGACCCACGCACTGTTCAACCTCCCCCCTCTCCAGTGAATACTTTTGAGCGTACAGGGGAGGAATGGGATGAACAGAAGCCGAAACAGAGGACAGAGGGAGTAAAAGCCAGAGAGGCGTGGGGCATGTCAACGTGATCTGCGGGTCAAGCGATCGGCCGGCCTCGGAAGGCTGGCAATGGCAGGGCCACGCGCGTTTGCTGGCTGGCCGGTCGCCCTTAAAGCGAGAGAGCCGAGAGAACGGAGAGAATCGGGGAGAGAACGGAGAGAGCGAAGGTGAACATAGAGAGAGATTTGGAGAGAGAGTGAGGTTGAGAGCGTTGGAGAGTGAGATCTGAGGTCGAACGGCCTCCCATTGACGACTACCGCACCTCAGCCGTGGCCGGCGAAGCTCCGGCGCACCTCGTTTCACACGGTAGGTCCCGGTTCCGAGCGCTTGCCGGGTTTTGTTTTGGTTTGGTTCAATTTGAGATCGATTTCCCGAGGATTTCAGCTCAGAGGTGTGCGAGGCAATCGGACAAAGTCTGATCTATCACATTCGCCCCCGTCCGCCGCCGCCAAGCCGAATAGGGGGAGCCGCAAGTGGCTATCCCCTCCTTCCCTTGTTTCTGTTGTGTTCCTCTGTTTCGGGCTCACTGGCCGAAGCTTGCGGCCGGCCAGCTCGCACGAGTTCTGGCCCGTGAAGCCCTGCGCTTGCTCCTGCTTCTTAGTGTGTCTTGTGTCGAGAATTTTGATCTATTTTGAGTTTCGATCGAGCCTAGGATCTCTCATTTTCACAGTGCATGCCATCTGTTTGTAAAAATGCCTGAACTGTTTTCTATTGCATTTGGCCAGTAGAGGAGAGTCGAGTGGTGACCGGACATAGGCCTAGTCGCGAAAGGACGAAACCCGACCATGTAGGTCGGGTGAGCATGAGCTGAATGGCGGCCGAGTAGGGGCTTGGCCGTGAAACTGGAAGCCCTCACCTCTCTGGTCAGGGCGTGTCTAGTGGCGGCCGAGCACGAGCTCGGTTGTCGAACTAGAAACCCCGACCACGAAGGCTGGGGCTTGATGGCTCGACTGCCAAACCGAAAACCCTGGCCGCGGAGGCCAGGGCCCGGCGGGTGATGGTCGGGCATGATCCTAGCCATGAATGCCGAACGTACGCTCCAAGTTAGAGCGGCAACCGGCGTTCCGGCCATGTGGCTGAGTTTCCCGACTATGGAGGCTGATGGTCGGGTCGGGCGAACAGGTTACAGGCACTAGGGTTTTCAACAAGTCGGGTCGGCAGCTCGCGGCCGGGTCGGGTTCGCGAGTCAAAACCGGGTAGGGTTTTGTTTGGTGTTTGGGCTTAGTTTTAGGTTTATTATGTTTTAATGTTTTGGGCTTTTTAGTTATTAGAGTGGTTTTTTTTAGGTGTTAGGCTTTCGTGGATAGGTCGAGTTTGGAAATTAGGCTAAATTGTTATTTTGTCTTTTTATTCCTAGTGGGCTTTGGGCTTTGGGCTTTTGTTTCCTTTTTAGAACATTTTTCGGGTTGGGCCCTTTTCCTTTTAAAAATCCTCTTTTTTTTAGATCAGGCTCAACAAATGAGCGTAGTCCGGTTGTGGACCCGGGCCGACGCGCCTGGGTCGGTCCAGATTCGGGTCAAATGTGGAGATCGGACCTGGGTCCGATTTTATATTAATTTAATATTATATTATTATTTTAATATTAAAAATTTTAATTAAAAATATTTTTATTAAAAAATTTCGAAAATTAGAAAAATATCATTTGGGCTTCGGAATTGACTTTTCTGGCCCTTTTGGGTGGTTAGTGTCATGTTTGATCATACGTTGCTTAATTCACACATTTCAAATTGCGCGTTTTATTTAACCTTGCATGTGGTTGATTAAGCACGTTAGATTCACGTATTGATTGTTGCTTCCCTTACCTCGATTAGGGATGGAATTTCGAGACTCCCAATTATTGCATGAATACGTTAGGTGGTGTTTGAACAAGGTTAGGTACCAAAAGGGCACTAGTTGATTAATTAGTGTAATCAAGTCCCCGAATCCTTAGAATCTCTAGTTCGCAGAAGTGAAGCAAGTCTCCCATGCTTTACTTGAGTGTCTAATCGACTCACTAAAAACTGATTAGTGACGACTCCTAAATGAAATTGATTTGCATGTTAATAACTTAAACCTAAGTCGCGAATTGATATGGGCTTGAGAGAGCTCGAGCTAGGTTTAACTTAGTAATTCATTAGCCTAACCCCTTAAACGACGGGGTCGGTTCGGGTAGGTCACGACACTAGGGCGCAAACTACCTCCTCCCCAATCACATCGAGAATGAGAATAAGGAAGCGTCCCCCATCCGTGCAGTCGGCGTGGGGCTAGCCACGTGGCGTAGTCCATTTGGCAAGCAGTCATTGCGGGAACAAGCTGATGTGGGTCTTGCCTGAATATGGTGGTGGCTGGATGGCCTTTTTTACTGCCCAACCTAATTGCCTAACCCCGTTGAACCCCTTCTTTCTTTCTCTTCCGTAAGAGTAAAAATAAAGAAATCGAGCCCATAAAAATTGGAATTAAAATGAGCATAGGAGGGAAATCACAAATGGGACAGAACACATTTAACATGAATTTCATAGTTTATGACTTTCATACATGAATATTCAAGCGTACGAACCTTTTCAATTGGCTCCTGTTTTTGGGAACATTGACATAGAAATTCTCAATACTTCAAGAGCAGTACGAATAATATAGAAATTCTCAATACTTCAAGAGCAGTACGAATAATTCATTGTACAGATATCATCGCTTACATCCTAAAAAGCTGTATATTTTGGAAAGAAGCTTGTACCCATTTTGCAATCTGAGGAGGGTGATCAATATCAAGAAGCAGTCCAAATTTTCACTTCAAGAATTTGTTTGGTCTTGAAACAAATTTAATTTCTTCGTCGTATGATTAGATGAACGAATTTCTTCCTGAGAGTAGAATTTTCTCTTTTCTCTCTTATATAAGATCACAATTAATTACACAAGAGAATAGAGGCGAATGGGCCTTACTTTACCTTACGCTGAGTCATCCTCTTCCAAATTACCTATGCTAATGGAACACGGATATGGACCTAGAAAAGAGAAGAAGCTTTGATTAGATAGATTGAATTGTGATTGCGTGATCTACTATTACTTTTACGATTATCATCTCGATGAAACAACTTCGTACTTCCATTTACTCTACGATTAGTTAAATCATGCGATGTTACTTAATTAGTTGCAGATATTGACTTAGAGTGCAAGCATAATCCTTTCACATCCCTCTAAGCAAGATTAAGAAGCGGTTCGTTAGTCTTATGTATGCACAAAATGCTTGATCTTCAAATACTCATAAAGTTCATTCCGGTTTCGCTATGTAGAAGTTCCTTATTATTTGAGAGATGTGGGGGAAATGAAAGGGGGTGTAACAAGTTGGGCTAGAATTCGAATTTTTGTGAGGAGTGAAGAGAAATTTCTAAATTTTTTTATCGTTTTCTTTGCCAAGCGGTCAACTTAGAGAATTTGTGATGAAAATTATTCTCTTTACACATGGGACATGTGAGGGAGTGCCTAGGATGTCGCCATTCGAGAGTGTTGCAAATCGAACTGGTCTAGGATAAATCGTTCATGGTTACTCTAGACGAGCAATTTCTCAAAATCACGAGCTTTTACATGTTTAAAATTAACAATCTTATTCCAAAATAGTGAAACAGTTGAAATGAGCCACTCATCCATTCAATTTACACGTTTAAAATTAATAATCTTATTCTAGAGCAGTGAAGTGGCTTAAATGAGCCACTTAGGTACCGCATGATAACCATTCTCATTCTGTCCAGAATTGATTTTTTGCTCTCAAAATTAGTTTTGGACCAGAAACCCATTTGTTAACGCAATTTAATTTTTCTATTTCCGGGACAAGTTTTGTCCCAAAACTCGTTTTTGGACCAGAAATGAGAATCAGAAAAAAGGAGGTTTTTCGGTTCTGGACCAAAAGCGAGAACTCGTTCCCACTGAAATCGTTTTTCTTCTAACACATCTCTCTCGTCTCCTTCTTCGAGCTCTCTCTTCTGCGAGCTCTGTCTCGTCTCCTTCAAGCTCTCTCTTCTGCCCGTCTCTCTTTCTACTCTCTTCTGTTGCCGTCGAGAGGAAGCCAGGCCGCTCGTTCGCTCGCTCCGACCGAGAGGAAGCCAGGGCCGCTCGCTCCTGCTCCACGTAAGCTCCGATCGTGCGCAAATCTCCTCTCATCTCTCTCTTTTCTGGATTTGGAAGTCGCCGTGATCGAGGGGGTCAGCTTCGGCCTCGCCGTGGGCGGCGGTCGAGCTCGCCGTCGCCCAGATCTGGGCGACCGCGAGCTCTGACCGCCGGCCCTGGGCGAGGCCGCTCGACCTCGCCCAGATCGGGCGGCGGTCGAGCTCGCCGTCGCCCAGATCTGGGGGAGGCCGAGCGGCCTCGCCGTGGGCGGCGGTCGAGCTCGCCGTCGTCCGGATCTGGGCGACCGCGAGCTCTGAGGGAGGCCGAGCGGCCTCGCCCAGGGCTGACGGTCGAGCTCGCGGTCGCCCAGATCTGGGCGACGGCGAGCTCGACCGCCGGCATTTCACCATTTGGTTTCTGAAGAGTCACAGGAATCGGACTTGAGCAATCGGACTCGAGCTCTTCCTTCTTTTGCTCTTCGGTCGTGTTGTTGATTCGATTCATCTTCTTGTTTTGTTTGCGCGCGCTTTGGGATTTTTAGAGCTTCCATGTCTATATGTGGCCGGGGAAGAAGGACCGGTAGTGCTTTGCCTTCATGGAGGTGGCTACTCTGGGTAAGCTCCCCCTAGAGATTGCTTCTGAATTTAGTCAGTAATGGATTTTCTTTTTCCTTTAATTGATGCGATCATTCTCTGCATGATCGAGTCATATGCACGTCTCGTTTCCTGCTTCTTTTGCTGAGGATCACAGCCACGTTTGCGGAGTTGTTTATTTTTTAAGACGATGTGCATAGAACCGGGTCTTGTTCTCTTCGCTTCGCAGACCTTTTCGCATCTTCTATTGATTTTTCGGCGTTTGTTCGCAGCATTGAATGTTTAGCCTAGGTACCTCGTTCGTTTTGTTAATATGGGCTGCGTGTTGATTTTGGCTTTCGTGGTTTGTCTAGGCTTTCGTGATCGGCTAGTATAATCAAGGAGAAAGCCCGCGTGGTTGCAGTGGACCTGCGAGGACATGGCAAGTCCTGCGCAGAAAATGAACTTGACCTTTCGATTGAGATATAATTTGTAGCTTGGAGTTTTGGATGATGACTGGTTTCAGTTCATCTACTAGCTTGTTAAATCCCAAGTTCCCTTCGTAGAACTATTGTGTGTATCTTTCTTTTGAATTTGATGCATTCGATTTTCCAGACTTTATGCAATGATGTTCTGGCTATTGTAAAGAGAATGTATGGAGAGTCCCCACCAGCAATTGTGCTCGTTGGCCACAGTAATGAAATTTCCTTCTCGAGGATAAAATATTCTGCATGCGTTATGTAGAACCTACTGTCCATTAGTAGCGATACATTGATTCTTACTTGAGAATTTTCTCTCTTGCAGGAAGAGTAT
This sequence comes from Syzygium jambos, assembly GCA_031216235.1. Lineage (NCBI taxonomy): Eukaryota > Viridiplantae > Streptophyta > Magnoliopsida > Myrtales > Myrtaceae > Syzygium > Syzygium jambos. Next base: position 7,030,338 of record CM062230.1, on the reverse strand, counting down.
GCACAGAGAACAAATTTGGCTTCTGCCCCACTGTCTTTTTCTGATGAGCTGAAAAAAGAGGTATGTTTACAAAATTTCACATATATGTCCTCCCTGTTCGTTCTATTCCTGTTCCTTACACAGAATACTCGTTGCCTCTGCTTTCATGATCACCTTTGTTCTTTATGTTCCCCATTTGAAACTTCATGCAATTTAATTGACCCATGGCTTCAAAATTATAATACGCTCAAACTTGGCAGATAATTGAAGACATGTCCATACAATCTAATGTCCCTGCTCTTGCCATGGAAGAGGTTACTAATTTTATTTTGGGCAATAAGGATGTAAATTGATTGCATTTGGTTTACCATCATTAATTATATTTCTTCATGTTTCTGGGAGTAGATTGCACCATTGGCAGTATTTGATGCAGCCATGCTGGCACCCGAGGAGGTATTTGCTGGCAAAGGTGACATAAAGGATGAAACAGAGTTAACACAGGCATAGAGGAAGAAGAGGAGAGCTAGGAAGAAAAGGATACATAAAGGTATATACATTTTTTGGTGCAAAATTGTCCTTGTTCTTCCAATACTCCATTTTGCTTTTGCTCTGAGATTTATCTTTTGTTTGGTGTCAACTTGATTACAGCTGAGGCAACAAAAAGGACGGCAAAGAAGGGTAGAGAAACGTCACTGAATCGCAGTGAAGGTACGCTTTGTCATTTTTTCTTTGACCTATATTGCGGTGGTATTAGAATTTCACGTTGAATTGTTCTGTAAATGCAGGCAAAGAGGAGTAGATATTGCGGAGGCTCCATTTCCTGTCAAGGGTTTCCGTTTTCCTCTCAAACAAGAGTTGGGTATAATTGTAATGTACCGAGTCAAAAGAAAGAGAGGGGAAGAAGAGAATGGGTGGGCTCTTTTAGCGCTTCATTGACCCAGCTCGATGTCAAGGTCCACAAAGTTTTGATTGGTTTGGCCTGAAGTACAGAGAGACATTGAAAATAGATGGAAGATCTTCTCTGGGGGAAAGCTAGATAGTGTGATTATGGAAGCCACTCTACTTCATGTTAGTTTTTTGATTGAAAGGAGAAATTTTGGAGGAAAATCTTAACTCAAGAATGTTGATGCGTAATCGACTAATTTGTTTGTACCGACCGTCTTTAGCTAATTGTTGGAATGCTTTATCATTAATTTATGAGCACCTGCTATTGAATCTCGAACTCAGTCTACTGAATCCAAGATCAGCATTTATCTGTCCAGGAAGGGACCATTAACTAGCACTAGGAACCCCCGAGTTCAAAGTTGCAAGTATTTTTGGGAATTGCCCTGGGCTCTCTCCTGTACTTTGTAAATTCTTTTTCACGAATGAGTCGACAAGCGGTCGCTGCTAATGGTTTACTTCTGATCTGCTGAGGCCAAGATAATTATGAAATAGGCCGAGCAGAGTGTGCATGGGTATGTGATGAGTGGTTGATCAGGGTATGTTTTGTCTTCAACTATAAGGTTTTGTCACCCTCGTTGCAGATTCTCAGTGCTTGTGTAATTTGTTAGGAAGGAAACTTCTCTTAGCCAAAGTTAAGAAGCCAATACTAAAAACACACAGATTTTGTTAATGAACCATGTTAAGTAATCAACAAAGAAAAGTTTTCTATTCTCAATGCATCTGACTTTTGTTTTTTTATGATATGTGTGATTAACCACACAAATAAGACTGGATTATTGCCGTGGTTTAAGAGAAGTGTGGATGCATTCGGGCATTTTTATCTTGTGGCCACTGATGCACTAAAGCATAAAATAAACAAACTCAAGGGTACTTAAATTAAGGGTCGTCAATAAAATCTTGCTGCATACTTAAAAAAGTAAGAGGCAAAGCGAAAAAGCAATTCTGTGAATTTTTGAAATTTTTTATTTCTTGATTTTTTTAAAAAAATTTCAACAAATTTCCTATTTTCCCGAAATCTGAATTTTTTTTTATTATCTCGACATTTTGATGATTTTTTCTGGAATTTTTCAAATTTTTTGGGATTTTCTGAATTTTTTTAAATATTTTTATGAATTTTTCAGATTTTATTATTATTTTTATTTCATTTCTAAAAAAATGGATTTCTGCTCCTGGAAATAGAATTTTATGTTGTTTATCAAACGGGTTTTTGTTTCAGGAAATAGAAATTTCGTGCTGTTATCAAACGGGTTTCTGTTCTAGAAACAGAAATTTTTGGTCGTTATCAAACGGATTTTTTTTCCCAGAAACTCATCCAGGAACCAGAAATAGAAAAATCTATTTCTGGTTCAGGAACTCATTCCGGACCAGAATGGTTAGCCATTCAATTTATAGAGCATCTATCTCGCACGACACATGTATCTTTGTGAAATTTTATGTCGATCACACAACCAACATGGCTAACCAACTAATCACATTGTTCGCATAATATGCGTTCTATATTCGACTTTTAAATTTTAATTTCAAAACTCTCCCTCTTTATTGATTCATTGCACCATGCAATATTGTCATATGGGACAAACCGTCTCTTTCCCGTGCGGTCGGCTTGGGGCTAGCCACGTGGCATCATTCAATCGGCAAGGAGTGTCTGCGTGAGCAAGCTCATGTGGGCTCTTGCATGAATATGGTGGTGGCCCATGGGCCTTTTTCACCGCCCAACCTAATTGCTTGACCCGATTGAAGCCCTTCTTTCTTCTCTTCCATAAGAAGTAAAAAAGTAGAAATCGAGCAAAAATAATTAAAATTAAAATAGGGACAGGGGAAAATCACAAATGGGGCAAAGGACAATGAACATGAATTTCATAGATGATGACTCGAATCCACGAACGTTCAATCATGTGCAGAGATGATTTTTGGAATATTAGGATAGAAATTTTAATACCTCAAGAGCATTGGGAATTTAATCCATCTGCATATATATCATCGTTTACATCCAGAAAACTGTATGCTTTGGGAAAAAACTCCGTACCAACTTTCAGATGGAGGATGATCAAGATCAAGAAGTTGTTGTTTGATTCGGGGGAAAATTTAATTTTTTCATCATATTATTCGATGAATAATTTGGAATCTATGTCGAATTGGTAGATAATTTCAATCAAATGAATTTCGTCAGAAGACATTACAGTTTCTTCGTTTTCTCTTGTATAAGACCTTGATCGTTAATATAAGAGCATAGCTAAGTCATCCTATTTGAGTTTAGCTATGCTAATAGAACATGAAAATGGGCCTGGAATAAAAAGTAGAAGCTTTGGTTAGATTCATTCAATTGCGAGAAAGTAATCTACTATCACTTTTATGGCTCTCGTCTCATGGCTTCACACTTCCATCTACTCTACCATTAATTAACTCATAAAGTGTTAGTTGATTAATCGTGACTTAATTTGAGAACACAAATTTGGTGATTAAAAACCACACCTAGTTCAGTCAAAGAAACTCTTGAATATTGATTTGATTACAATGAAAGATGAATGATTGTTTATAAAGTTAGAAAGCTGTGTTCGCATGAAGAAAAGAAACTTTTATGAGTCGAGAAACAATCAAATGAACTAATTTTTTAAAGGAAGTTAACTGTTTATCAACGATTTGATCAAGAAAAACTAATGTCGTTATCAGACTTTTTATCTTAGTTTTAAAATATTTAGTATGAAAAAATTAATTCGATCAAGAAAAATCAATTCTGCCAAAGAAAGAGCCTATCGACAAAATAATATTTATAATTGATAACTTCATATATCCGTGAATAGCATTATTAGTGGTGGCTTGGTGTGCATGACATCTTCTCTATACACCACAATAATGAAATGCATATAAAATAAGATAGAGATTATTGGTACTAATTGTATCATTTGACAACAATAACATAGAATTCATATTTCTCACCCTAAATTTAATTTTCAAAAAATAAATAAATTTAGAACTATAGGATAAATCATTTAGATTAGGATTTCATTAAATAATATTAAAAAAATCAAAGAAAAAATATACGTTAATGGGTTAATTTGGAAATATAAAAGATCCGAAGTACAATTTGAGGCTTCAAAGATAAGTGGAAAAACAAAAGATAAATCTATCAAATCTGATATTTGTTTGGGAGAAAAGAAGTTGAATATTTTTTAGAAAAAAAAACCCATAAAAAAGGAAGAAAACACCAGAATTGCCATTGAGGGTTTCAACCTTCCAAATCGAGAGCCACGCCTATAGATCTGACGACACAGCTGGTCCATCGCGGCAAGCCTCTACGGTGAGGTCAATATCCCAAAGGCCATGATGAGTTGTCGAAACGGGCGACAACCGCCATCTCAAAAAACAAAAAAACGAAAGCAGAGGCACTGTGCTTGGGCTCAGCCGGGACGGATGGGAAAATGGAGTATACTCTACAAGGATGACGGCGGAACTTGAATGAATGTGACGAGTGTTTTGAAGACCAAGCCATTTGTGCATATATTCGAACAATGGATTGACTTCTTAATCTGGCTTGATAGGATGTGAAAGGATTCTTCTTCTAGCAGTATGAACACCATATCGCGCGGCACAAACAGGCTTTTCGGGAGGAGTGAAGGGGAGAATTATTTTCTTTACCTGCGACACATGTGAGTGAGCCCCTCGGATGTCGTGACTTGAGTATGCTGCAAATTGGATTGGTCCGGGCAAAGTCATCCTTGGCCGGTCTAGACAAGCAATCTTGTGAGAGGCGAGCTGCTACATGTTCAAAACTAAAGATTTGATTTCCAAGAGGTGAAACGAATGAAATGACCCGCTCATCTATTCAACTGAGACAGCATGTTGCATGTATCGTCATGATGTTTCGTTAAATTACAACGCACTTATATTAAAAGCTTAAACTTTTTAGTCCAAAATATGATTTATTTCGAATGCTTTAATACTCCCCTTTGCGAGTAGGCTAAAAGTGATGTATAGGCCTCTCATTTGTAAGGGATTGATCGTTTTCCTTACAAAGAGTGTTTTTCTTCCAACTTCCATTTATTTTGCTTCAAATTAGGATTTATGTTTGCCTCATATACCATGACTTTTGTTCAACAAATGAGTCATTAGTTTTATTGAAATTAGTTCTAATGAGTTTCGAAACTGCAAATGAGCAATTATTGAAAATTCTAACATTTTCTATAATAGTTCCTATAAAATGTACTCTAATAATATTGTTAAGTACATATACAAATTCCGTGTGTCATAGAACAACGATAATTAGGAATTTTCTAGCTGTTGTCAAGTCCCCTATATTTTACATTAATATATAACATGAATTAAGAATTTTACCAATTATTTACAATAAAAACATATTTCAATTTTACACAAATAAAAAAATATGCTCGCATGTCAAATGCCGTCATTCTTGAAAATTGAAATTGACGGAGCAATTCTAAGAAGTCGTCTCTGACTCTCGCAAAGCTCCACGAAAACTACCTACAGTGAAACAGTTCTTGAGCTTAATCATAAAATACGAAAAATACACCAAACCTGTGGTTAGACATGGCCACGAGTCGGTTTCGGCCCGATCAAACCCGAGCCCGACCTGTTGACCAAGCCCCACAGTTCGGAACCAGCTAGTGCATGGGCCGATTCCGATTCCAAATTTTTTTTAAAATAATAATGAAATTTTTTTTAAAAAAATTCATTATTTAATTTTTTTTATAAAACAATTTGAACTCTAATTAATTACAATGCTTGGCTTGAGTGTATTAAACTCTAATTACAAGGCTTGGCTTGGGTTTTATTCACAATGATTCTAATGCATCTTCGTTCCCATTCGATGTGGGACTCTCGGCTTGCCTTGAACACCTTCCATATGAGACTCTTAGCTTGTTTTTATACAAATGCCAAGAGTCCCACATCGAATGGGAATAAAGAGACCATCAAAGAGGTTGTGTATAAAACCCAAGTCATGCCATGAGCATGTGAAGTTGTATGCTTTTTGTGGCTACGATCATTTACTAGTTAAGAGCAAAGGGCTTACCGTTTTATGATTTGCCGATCCGGTTCCTAGTTCTAAAACTAAGGGATCAGTCTTACCGATTCAGTTCCTGATTCCGAGCGAGAACCGGACCGAACTGGGAATCAATTACCCCTACAATTTACATTTTGATTACAATTTATATTGAATGATTCATTATTTCAAAAATTTATAATTCATTATTTTTTATTTCATAATTTATTTTTTAAATTTTAAAATTACGAACAGGAACCGGCCGGTTCCGGTTCACACATAGGCATGAACCAGAACCGCCGGTTCTGAACTGTGGCCATGTCTACTCTCACGTTGTCCCTCGCATGCTACAACAAAGACAGGCACAAATATTAGACTGCACAGATGATACCTTAACAAATTTAAATCACAACACTCACCTTGGTATTATGTGTGACCCCCACCACATATATGCGGCACACGCCGCCATTCGCCGAGGATGGGCACGTAAGGAGGACGACATCCCTGGGGAGTCGCTCAGCATCCTTGGCATCATTAGAGGCATGAGGAGGGTCGGGCACATGGGAGGAGTACGCCGTGAAGGAGCTACAGTGGAGTGAACGTGGAATGGGTGGAATGAGTCTATTGAGTGAGCAGCAAATGGCTGTCAATGCCTGGATAAACCTCCTTCGCAACATGGTCCGATGAGAGGAATTCATTTCAATTTTAAGGTTGGCTATTATTTTTGCCATTGAGACGCAATTATCTAAGAAAGTACAATGGGTTCTGCAAAGGACCACTAATAGTAGCAGATCAAACTCGATAAATTCGAATGGTCTACATCGAGCCAAAACTAGGCTAAATCTCTAACGAAACCAAATCAGATGCTTATATACACTACGATGCCCTTCCTCGTCATGGATGATGCCACCATCTCTCTGTTTTTCAAATTGACAAAGCAACTGCAAACTTCACCAATTGTCAAACTTTCGTGATTCCAATGCAAGCTCACTCGTAAACTGATTCACCTCACCATCATGAACCGAAGAAGAAATCAGAGACACTGACTGATGACCTGATTCCGAGCAAAGGAAGAACGAATTCAGATATACACCCGATCAGGAGCCCAATCGCTCGAGGAAGAGCGATCGCCGAAAATGAATTTGAAGGTGCAGCAAGTGCAAGGCTTCAGCGATCCAATGAGAAGGTGAGATCCGATCAGAAATGGCGATTGACAGAGGCTTCGCAGTGAAGCTTTTTGCTCAGCCTCTCGGAGTCGCGTGAAGAAGAAGAGGAGCAACGAAGTTGAGGCGGTAAAAAACAAGAGTGGGAGGATTGTTAACCGGTAACAATAGAGTCGTGCTAATGTACGCGTCAATGCACAACGTGTACCCGTGACATATGCAAGAATTTAAAAACTGACATTTTCGCTTCACTACTGCCAAATTATTATTTTTTCAATAAATTATCGGCTTTATAACACCAATTAATATTCGTGCAAAATTATAATTATCTTTAAAAAAAATATGTGTTTGAGAGTTTTTATTTGATTATATCAAAATTTAAGGACTATTTATGTCATTTTATTATTAATTTACATATCGCTTGAATATTACTTAGCTTCATCAAAAGCTCGATAGTGTATATCGACAGATTAGTTTTTATGAGCATGCGAGCTCCAATCACGACAAACTATTTTATATAACGATCACACCATCCACATAGTTAACCAACCAAACAAATTACTTGTATAATATGTATTTATTATCCGATTTTCTTTTAAATTTCTAAACTCTCCCCGTTAACGGCTGAGTATAGTCCGGGGGCACAAACTACCTCCTCCTCAATCACATCGAGAATGAGAATATGGAAGCGTCCCCCATCCGTGCAGTCGGTGTGGGGCTAGCCACGTGGCGTAGTCCATTTGGCAAGCAGTCACTGCGAGAAAAAGCTGATGTGGGTCTTGCCTGAATATGGCGGTGGCTGGATGGCTTTTTTTACTGCCCAACCTAATTGCCTAACCCCATTAAACCCCTTCTTTCTTTCTCTTCCGTAAGAGTTAAAATAAAGAAATCGAGCCCATAAAAATTGGAATTAAAATGAGCATAGGGGGGAAATCACAAATGGGACAAAACACATTTAACATGAATTTCACAGTTTATGACTTCCATACATGAACATTCAAGCGTAAGAACCTTCTCAATTGGCTTGTGTTTTTGGGAACATTGACATAGAAATTCTCAATACTTCAAGAGCAGTACGAATAATTCATTGTACAGATATCATCACTTGCATTCTAAAAAGCTGTATATTTTGGAAAGAAGCTTGTACCCATTTTGCAATCTGGGGAGGGTGATCAATATCAAGAAGCAGTCCAAATTTTCACTTCAAGAATTTGTTTGGTTCGGGAAACAAATTTAATTTCTTCGTCGTATGATTAGATGAACGAATTTCGTCCAGAGAGTAGAATTTTCTCTTTTTCTCTTATATAACATCACAATTGGTTACACAAGAAAATAGAGGCAAATGGGCCTTACTTTACCTGACGCTGAGTCAACCTCTTCCAAATTAGCTATGCTAATGGAACACGGGTATGGACCTAGAAAAGAGAAGAAGCTTTGATTAGATAGATTGAATTGTGATTGCGTGATCTACTATTACTTTTACGATTATCATCTCGATGAAACAACTTCGTACTTCCATTTACTCTATGATTAGTTAAATCATGCGATGTTGTTTAATTAGTTGCAGATATTGAATTAGAGTGCAAGCATAATCCTTTCACATCCCTCTAAGCAAGATTAAGAAGCGGTTTGTTAGTCTTATATATGCACAAAATGCTTGATCTTCAAATACTCATAAAGTTCATTCTGGTTTCACTACGCAGAAGTTCCTTATTATTTGAGAGATGTGGGGGAAATGAAAGGGGGTGTAACAAGTTGGGCTAGAATTCGAATTTTTGTGAGGAGTGAAGAGAAATTTCTAAATTTTTATCGTTTTCTTTGCCAAACGGTCAACTTAGAGAATAGTTGATGAAAATTATTCTCTTTACACATGGGACATGTGAGTGAGTGCCTAGGATGTCGCCATTCGAGAGTGCTTCAAATCGAACTGGTCTAGGGTAAATCGTTCATGGTTACTCTAGATGAGCAATTTCTCAAAATCGCGAGCTTTTACATGTTTAAAATTAACAATCTTATTCCAAAGCAATGAAACAGTTGAAATGAGCTACTGATCCATTTAATTTACACGTTTAAAATTAATAATCTTATTCTAGAGTAGTGAAGTGGCTGAAATGAGCCACTCAGCTATTCAATTTACAAAGCATCTATCTCGCACGACGCATGTATCTTTGTGAAATTTTATGTCAATCACACAACCCACATGGCTAACCAACTAATCACATTGTTCACATAATATGCGTTCTATATTCGACTTTTAAATTTTAATTTCAAAACTCTCCCTCTTTATTGATTCATTGCACCATGCAATATTGTCATATGGGACAAACCGTCTCTTTCCCGTGCGGTCGGCTTGGGGCTAGCCACGTGGCATCATTCAATCGGCAAGGAGTGTCTGCGTGAGCAAGCTCATGTGGGCTCTTGCATGAATATGGTGATGGCCCATGGGCCTTTTTCACCGCCCAACCTAATTGCTTGACCCGATTGAAGCCCTTCTTTCTTCTCTTCCATAAGAAGTAAAAATGTAGAAATCGAGCAAAAATAATTAAAATTAAAATAGGGGCAGAGGAAAATCACAAATGGGGCAAAGGACAATGAACATGAATTTCATAGCTGATGACTCGAATCCACGAACGTTCAAGCATGTGCAGAGATGATTTTTGGAATATTAGGATAGAAATTTTAATACCTCTTGAGCATTGGGAATTTAATCCATCTGCATATAAATCATCGTTTACATCCAGAAAACTGCATGCTTTGGGAAAAAACTCCGTACCAACTTTCAGATGGAGGATGACCAAGATCAAGAAGTTGTTGTTTGATTCGGGGGAAAATTTAATTTTTTCATCATATTATATGATGAATAATTTGGAATCTATATCGAATTCGTAGATAATTTTAATCAAATGAATTTCGTCAGAAGACATTACAGTTTCTTCGTTTTCTCTTGTATAAGACCTTGATCGTTAATATAAGAGCATAGCTAAGTCATCCTATTTGAGTTTAGCTATGCTAATAGAACATGAAAATGGGCCTGGGAAAAAAAGAAGAACCTTTGGTTAGATAGATTCAATTGCGAGAAAGTAATCTACTATCACTTTTATGGCTCTCGTCTCATGGCTTCACACTTCCATCTACTCTACCATTAATTAACTCATAAAGTGTTAGTTGATTAATTGTGACTTAATTTGAGAACACAAATTTGGTGATTAAAAAACACACCTAGTTCAGTCAAAGAAACTCTCGAATATTGATTTGATTACAATGAAAGATGAATGATTGTTTATACAGTTAGAAAGCTGTGTTCGCATGAAGAAAAGAAACTTTTATGAGTCGAGAAACAATCAAATGAACTAATTTTTTAAAGGAAGTTAACTGTTTATCAACGATTTGATCAAGAAAAACTAATGTCGTTATCAGACTTTTTATCTTAGTTTTAAAATATTTAGTATGAAAAAATTAATTCGATCAAGAAAAATCAATTCTGCCAAAGAAAGAGCCTATCGACAAAATAATATTTATAATTGATAACTTCATATATCCGTGAATAGCATTATTAGTGGTGGCTTGGTGTGCATGACATCTTCTCTATACACCACAATAATGAAATGCATATAAAATAAGATAGAGATTATTGGTACTAATTGTATCATTTGACAACAATAACATAGAATTCATATTTCTCACCCTAAATTTAATTTTCAAAAAATAAATAAATTTAGAACTATAGGATAAATCATTTAGATTAGGATTTCATTAAATAATATTAAAAAAATCAAAGAAAAAATATACGTTAATGGGTTAATTTGGAAATATAAAAGATCCGAAGTACAATTTGAGGCTTCAAAGATAAGTGGAAAAACAAAAGATAAATCTATCAAATCTGATATTTGTTTGGGGGAAAAGAAGTTGAATATTTTTTAGGAAAAAAAACCCATAAAAAAGGAAGAAAACACCATAATTGCCATGGAGGGTTTCAACCTTCCAAATCGAGAGCCACGCCTATAGATCTGATGGCACAGCTGGTCCATCGCGACAAGCCTCAACGGTGAGGTCAATATCCCGACGGCCATGACGAGTTGTCGAAACGGGCGACAACTGCCATCTCAAAAAACAAAAAATGAAAGTAAAGGCATTGTGGTTGGGCTCAGTCGAGATGGATGGGAAAATGGAGTATACTCTACAAGGATGACGGCGGAACTTGAATGAATGTGACGAGTGTTTTGAAGACCAAGCCATTTGTGCATATATTCGAACAATGGATTGACTTCTTAATCTGGCTTGATAGGATGTGAAAGGATTCTTCTTCTAGCAGTATGAACACCAAATCGCGCGGCACAAACAGGCTTTTCGGGAGGAGTGAAGGGGAGAATTATTTTCTTTACCTGCGACACATGTGAGTGAGCCCCTCGGATGTCGTGACTTGAGTATGCTGCAAATTGGATTGGTCCGGGCAAAGTCATCCTTGGCCGGTCTAGACAAGCAATCTTGTGAGAGGCAAGCTTCTACATGTTCAAAACTAAAGATTTGAATTCCAAGAGGTGAAACGGATGAAATGACCCACTCATCCATTCAACTAAGACAGCATGTTGCATGTATTGTCATGATGTTTCGTTAAATTGCAGCGCACTTATTTTAAAAGCGTAAACTTTTTAGCCCAAAATATGATTTATTTCGAATGCTTTAATACTCCCCTTTGCAAGTAGGCTAAAAGTGATGTGTAGGCCTCTCATTTGTAAGGGATTGATCATTTTCCTTACAAAGAGTGTTTTTCTTCCAACTTCCATTTATTTTGCTGCAAATTAGGATTTATGTTTGCCTCATATACCATGATATTTGTTCAACAAATGAGACATTAGTTTTATTGAAATCAGTTCTAATGAGTTTCGAAACTGCAAATGAGCAATTATTGAAAATTCTAACATTTTCTGTAATAGTTCCTATAAAATGTACTCTGATAATATCGTTAAGTACATATACAAATTCTGTGTGTCATAGAACAACGATAATTAGGAATTTTCTAGCTGTTGTCGAGTCCCCTATATTTTACATTAATATATAACATGAATTAAGAATTTTACCAATTATTTATAATAAAAACATATTTCAATTTTACACAAATAAAAAAATGTGCTCGCATGTCGGATGCCGTCATTCTTGAAATTGACGGAGCAATTCTGGCCACAAATTTAAGTAAGCAATATGGGCAACCGGTTGGATTACGGGTACGTTAGTGAAAGTATCTCACTAGATTTAAAGAAATAACCTTACCTTATTTAATTGATATGAACCTTAAAGAAAAGTACCTAACGTGACAACCTAATTCATGTTGAATTTCAACAATCCAATTATATTCGTGAAGCGCTTATTTGAGGGGAGCGACTTATGAGTAGCTCGACTTGTTTGCACCCTTTGTTTTGCGAAATTACACTGTTTTACATTTGCACCTGTTGAGGTCATTGTGTTCACGAACTAGGAGTTCAGCAGGAGCACACTAGAAATACAGGGTTCCAATGGGTTTTACAACAAATATAGGGAAGTGACCATGGTGCCCGACACCGGGAAATTATGGTTTGCTAGGGGATGCACATTTCTAGGAACTTTGTTCCTCCATTAGGTGAACTCTAATGCCATCATAGGATGGAACGTCACCGTTTATCACTAAAGAAAGCAACTCATCATGTTTTTCCTCTCTATTTGTGTTCTGATGGATGCATCATTAGTTCAGGTAAAAAAAGAGCTTGTATCGTCTACATTGCCAAAATCTAGATGTTATCTCGAGGATTTATAGAATAACCCTCTATGTTTTTCCCATCTGTTAAAGTAACATAAAGTACCCTGTCTACTTGGCATCAAAAGGATGAAATTGAAAGCCAAATATTTAATCAGGGACTAAATCGAAGAAAGCAAATGTATATAAACTAAATTGAATAAACAGATATCCTATATAAAATCTGCAAATCTCGCTATTATTTAAACATAGGAAATGAATTAGTAATAAGAGAATGGAAATGGAAAGGTGAATCTCCAATTCTACCTCATAGTGAAATGCAATGTGACGAGTTTTTGATCCACATCTTCAAACTTGGAATCTATCGCCAAGTATTTCAATTATATAAACATAGTCCCTTTCTAAGGACGCAGATCAACTGTGTCCCGATGCTGTCCAAGCCGCTCATCCGCACGACCATATGTGCTTTCCACATATTCATCACAGAGAAAGTCGCAAGTACAAATTCATGGAGAATGCTTCCCCACTTTAGAAACTAGCAACGAATTCAGAGGAGATGGGAGTATAAGATGCCAATTGATCAGCTCCATCTTCCTTATTATAGTGTGAAGCTACCCAATGGTTACACATGTTAAGCTTTCTAGGAACAGTAGAAAAGAAACTTCTTGAAAATGCTCTAATTCCTTAGAAATGGCTACTAGGACAGGCTCCAACTTCTAGGACCTTTTACCCGCCTGTGTTGACTCATGATACACAACAAGTCAGTCACATTTCAATGCAGATGCTACCCCGGCAAGCTCTAAATCGGAATTCCTAGCCACTATTCCAATTTCTGCTTCAGCCGATTGACAATATCCTCTATTCACATCAAACTACTTTAGCACAGTATCAATTGGGGAGACCTGGTTAAAAAAGCCGTCTCATTTCTATTCTTTCCAAATTTGTTAACAACAGAAGGCTATTCTAGTCACAACCTCTAGGTTTAAACTGGTATCTGAACGAGATCCTTCAGTCATCTCCTTTAGCCACACATCAAAAGTGGTAATCTGCTCTTTATAAATCCTGATGCCAGTAGATTCAAACCAATTAGTTCTACATCTAGCACATGTTAACAACAAATGCTCTATTGTGTTATTTTCTCCATAGAAAAGACAACAAAGATCCTGATTAATCTTCCCTAGGAATAACTTCTTCTTGGTAGGAATGGCCCTAGAACACACTTCCCACAAATGATGCTACACTTTAGGTGGGCATTGGGCTTTCCAAATTACTTTCCACACCTAATCCTCAATTGCATGAGAACAGGAGATTTATAATTTAACCATACCTCTTTTCTCAAGTTGACTTGCACAATGATAAGCAATCAAAGTTTTGACTGTAAGATTTCCATCTCTCTCCTAGGGCCATCTTAATTTGTCCTTGCTTTGCTCCAGTTTAACTATGATTCTTTTGAATTCAGTCCAGTTGCTCCTTTTCCACTTGACCCCTAATTGATTCCACACTCCATCGTTTGGAATCCTGATAAATAATGGCTTCCACCTGTAAAACAGAATTAATATCTGCATCTAAGTTGGGTGAAGCATTAGGTCATGACTTTGAGATACCCAATTATCTCACCATTCCAAAACAAATTCTCCATTGGCCACAAGCCATGCAGCTCCTCTCTTCACTAGATCCTTCCCTTCAATTATACTTTGCCAATCCCAAGAGTTTTTGCAACCTAATGTAGCACTTACTTTAAAGATTCAATTAAGTAGAAATATTCACTTAAAGTGATGAGTCAGTGTGAGGGATTACTTAATTCACTTGACAGAGGAAATAATTGATGGCTACTAGAATTTTGCCAAATGTATTGGTAAGAAATTAATTGCTCAGCTATCCATTAATCAAACGGCATTACATTTATATTTTCAACATTTACAATTATCAACTGTGCTTAAATATTCAGAGCATATTTTCCTTTTTTATTATAGAAGCACTTTCTTTTGTCCTTCGAAAAAGAACTGAAATTAAGGGCCTGTTTAATAAAACGAAATAGCAAGTGCTGAAAAATGAAAAAAATATGATGTTGTTTGATAATAGTTTAATATTGCTAAGACTGAATATTTACTTCTTAGCAAATATGAACTGATGAATAATATTGGTAGGTTTTAGGCTTCTAGAAATGCAATAGACGAGATTTTAATTCCTTTCTAAATGTCTACTCTTATTGAATAAGGAATTAAGTAACCTCAATTTTACATAAAAAATTAAGTGATTTTTTGACATAATCGAATCATTAAAGCTAAAAGTATTGTGGTTATCAAACATGATTACTCTTATTAAGTGCCGAATGTATTAATTTTCATCACTTATTGTAATTGTTATCAGGAAACAAAAACGTTAATCAAAGTTCGGTGCGACAATAGAAACTTGTCAATTTAGGATTAAGTAACTTCTTCCTCTATTTTCGTCAAATTACCCGAAAAAGGAGGAAAAAAAAGAACTTCCTTGCGTATTGATGTTATAGCATAAGGGGCGGCTCAATTATATACAGTTATAAGCTCTCTTAGTCATGCTCGTTCTGTCAAGATCAAGACTTTAAATGAAAGATTAATAAGGAAGACAATTAGATCTATTCGCTAATTAACTTTTTCGCACACTCTCACCATCACATTTTTTTAACCAAAAAAAAAAACCTTTTTCGCACACTCCATGCCAAGCTCATGCATCAAGAGCTCAGCTGATCTCCTCCAAACATGGACAACGCATCCGTCAAATCTAATGTTAAATTAATCTGAAAATCTAGAAACTTGTCGAAAACGCGAGACTATTTATGCCCACGATCATTCTTATTTCCATTTTAAGTTTTGATCTCGTTGCGCATGTGTCTTTGTTTTTACATGAATCGACAAACCAAGTAGTTCAAGGGATGCGTTTTTCATAGCTGATCCCTATATAGAGCTAAATGAGCTCCACAGTGTATGAACGATGACAAGAAGAGCCTACCCTTTTGGAAGGACATGATGAATTAAATTCGGTCATTGGGTAAAGAATGCTTCCAAAATTTGTAGTTTCTTTCCATGAGATTCAACGTTGTGTCTCATTATCATTTTATATCATGGGTTAAGATATAAAATCATCTTTTGGTGGCACTTAGCATTGGGTCGCGAACGAGTCTTGTTGATCATGGCTCGAAATTGATCCCGATTGATTTGAAATTCGACCCATAATTGAATTGCAAAGAAACTCGGGTCATATCAGGAAAGTCCAAGTAGGACTCTTGCCAATGGGATCCTCTATGATGCAGAAAGGGAAATAATTTTCCACAAGACTGATATTTCTTATTTGAAGATGAAGTCCGTGTTGACAATGTTTGCTCTGGTATGCGTCGGGAGTGTGCTTAATATATGTGAAAACTTGCGAATGACGCGTAGAGCTCAAAAGTCTGAGAAAACCATTTTCTTGTGATTAATTCTTGTGGGTTTGGGGTTAATCTAGGAAATACTTACAAGTGAGTGTGAATGAGCAATTGTGATATGTTCTTTGTCGATTATACTGGAACTATTTTGTCGATCTCTCCCCCGAGGAGTAGGCACACCACTAAACCTTGTAAATCCGTTGTGTTTGGGTCTCTATCTCTGCAATTTGTTTTAAAATCAAATTGTTTCTTTTGTGCATGCTCCCAACTTAGACATGACACGTCCAAAGCTTATTCATCTGTTGCGGGAAACGGTCATATTCAAGCAAGAAAAGCAACTTTTTCTTGGTGCATCATGTTCGGCGACTTTGGATTCGGCATAATCTCTTCATACGCGAGATAAGTGACGGCTTGCTAGGGAAAGTACTTCCTATAAAAATCAAAAGGGATGACTATATTGGTCCTCTATTCTATGCAGTATGCACCCATTTTTATCCTCTAGAATTTGCAATTTGTGTGGTTTGGTCCTCAATTCTTCTTTTTTGTGCAAATTTTCATGGTCAAATTTTGCGACCGAGTCTTTACTCGATTATGATAATGTGGCTACTCATGTGGTGCTAAAAAAAATAGAAAAAACACAAGAAAATGATAGCTAATATCACCATATTTCATCTCTTGAGATGGCCTATAGTTGCCGGACCGAAACCCGTTGCACAAAAGCCATATCGACCATTTTTGGCCTTTGACGATCTTAACCGGACTCTACTTTCCACATTTGCATCACCATTTGGGATTTGGTGGGTGTGGACATGCCCAGGCCGGTTCGTGGGTCGCGAAGGCCGGTCGCCCGTGATCGATCATCTTTCTCACTATAGTTATAGGGACGAGTTATGTAAAAATCTTGCTTATACATGCTAGTCTCGATTCATCTCTCATATAACCCTATGGTTTTTCCTTAGGGCAGAATTAAACTTTTTAGGTTTACACGTATACATGACGAAGTTCATCTAGGGCACACTTTCTGATGATAAAACTTTACACGTTAGCCATAACATGAAGATCCTAATTTAAATTCCTTCGGCCGATCTTATCCATCTAAGTTTTGCCCGCCATTCAGAAAAGGGTCGGTTCCAGAAATACTTGTCCATTAGCACATTAATTATATTTCTTCTAAGGTGACGATATAAACTCACGTAGTTTTATATTCCGTGTATATCGAACTGGTATCACTTGCGATCACCAAGCATACGTGATGTACTAATCTTAATCTCACACAACAGCGCGCTTTGCCTTTGCATAAGATTACTTGGTGGATGGATTACCCAGTTCCGAAGTTGATTACGTGGAAAGACTAAATCCAGTACATAAAAGCATGTAGTCTAAACTGCAAGAATATTCTAACCCTTCTTTTCTGCTCTTTTTCCTAAAAAAGATTACACAATAACCTTCCTTTTTCCCTTATGTTGTGTCGTTATGTGTGTTAAAGTGCAAAAGGTGTTGTCACTATCTTCTCCGACTAGGGTTATAATGCGCAACTATGTTCCATGATCATTGCCCGAACGCGATTGGAGCAGTATCGGAGTCCAAGATTTGCTAAGGTTGAGGACTAAATGGAGATGCACAAGTCTTGGAAGACTTGACTAGGGTTAGAGTTTCGACCAATGATTTAGGATCTTTTCGGATTATCAGAATCTTCCAGACATGAGTATTTATCGTGTAGGAACCAGTGGCTGGTCAAAAAATAGCATAAAAGGAGAGATCGAAATGAGGGGAGAGCCATAGTACAATGGGTTATCCAATGCAAATTGCTTTGGTGGTAATCAAACTTTTTGAGATTTGGGATTAGCTAATCAAAATGAAACCTCGTTTTGATCTACTTCTTATGGTTGATATACCTTGATGGGATTTAATCCGATATGCATGTGTTCGTGTTCGTATCACGTTAAGTCGCATCGCAAGAGTGGCCTTCATTGGCATACTGACTCAGGTTGCATGTGATTTCCAAATAGAATAAGCTGAAAATAGGACGCTCATGATGACAAATACATCAAAAGAACAAGTAAATGGAGATGGTCCAAAAACCAATCGTTTCGAGATAAATACTTCGTTAGAAATTACTGGTACGTTCATTGAATTTGCTTAATAAAAATAATCTTGCCGGGTCATGACTCCTTCGTCTTACCAATCCGATATATTAAGAAACCCAATTTTAGGAAAAAAAAATATATAGACGTACTTGGACATCCAAGTTGCTTTCTTTGGGGGACAAACCAAGGAACATATTTGAAAACGCAGCCTCAAGGTTTTGCCCTAGCAAATACAGTGAACTTGCCTAGATGTTCTCTTTGTCAGTCCTTTTCCCCGTTCTAAGGTGTTGGTGGGATCCAATTCCACTCGCATCAGGCACATCCCTACGTTGCATAGGGCCGAGATGATCCCGAAAAGGACAGGCGACAAGTGGCTTACATCTGCTTTCATAGTTCCCTTTTCATGCCCAAGTTGAAGCCCGCACAAAGAAAAGTCGCAGAACTAGGTTATCGTTTTCTTTGCTGCTGTACCCATCCGCTGTGCTCACTCTACTTTCCAGGAGTTCTTGCTTGCTTCATAGAACACCATTCAATCTCCGATGAGCTATATGAACTAGAATGTCTAGCTCAACGTGTTCAAAGAAGCTGCACTGCGTATGGATGGGGTCCCTTATCCTCACGAGCTAGCTGTAAAGGGTTCAAAAGTGCAAAACAGCCAACTCGTGGTTCGTCAACAAAAGCAAAAAGTAAGTCCAAAATGGCTCCCAAATACGTATAAATCAGCCGCCTCTCCAGATCCCCCGTTCACAATGGAACATTCACTTCGACTCTATACCGATATCAGCCTCTTTTGTCTTCATTAACTTTTTTAAGCATGCCTAATCTTTTCTCTTCTCAAGTCAATGTATTGCCCCCTATATAAGCATGAAAGGGCGAGCACGGCACATGTCAATACGCAGCAACGTGTGTGACTTGGCTGATCAGTTGAATATCATCGTTTATTGTTTGGCTTTCGAATTGAATTCCAATGTCTGTAGTTGCTCATTCCCACATCATCGAGCTCGCGCTCGAGGCATCCATCATCACGAATCAAATGTCTCCTCGACAGCATTGTTTGTTCCCTTTAGAGATGATCGAGCACTCTCTAAAGCCATTACTTTCCAAAATCCATGCGGGTTACTTCAGGATAAGTCTGTCTTTGTGTAGCCAGGCCTTGCTTTGGAGGTCCTTGGGCGAGCCGATAGCAGACGCCCACAGCACCATCCGCCGCATCGTCCATGTAGTACCCTCCACGGCCCTCACGCTGCTCTGGTCGTTGGCCTTGCTCACGTTGGCGCTACTATCCTTTGCATACGTCCTAAGGTGCCTATTCCACTTCGAGATGGTGAAGTCCGAGTTCTTGCACCACGTTGGTGTGAACAACTTGTTCGCGCCATGGATTTCGTGGCTCCTCCTCCTCCAATCATGCCCCTTCATCGCCCAGAAAACCTCGCCGTATCCTGTCCTTTGGTGGATCTTTGTAGTGCCGGTGGTGGTGCTCGACATTAAGATATACGGGCAATGGTTCACGAAGGGCAAGAGGTTCCTATCGACGGGGGCGAACCCGACATGTCAACTGTCGGTGATTGGGAACTTGGTGGGGGTGAGGGCAGCAGCCCAAATGGGGTGGAGGGAGAGCGCGATATTCATGTTCACGTTAGGCATGACGCATTATCTCGTGATATTCGTCACGCTTTATCAAAGGCTCACGGGAAACAAGGGCCTGCCAGTGAAACTACGGCCAGTTTTCTTCTTGTTCGTCGCGACCCCGAGCATGGCAAGCCTCGCTTGGGATTCCATCTCCGGAAGCTTCGACGATGTGGCCAAGATGCTCTTCTTTCTGTCACTCTTCCTCTTCGTGTCCCTGGTAATTCAATTACCTCCTTTCGCTATGTCTACAGATGCTCGGTCAAAGTACAGAATGAATATCAATCACTGGTTGTGAGAAAACAGAACTAATGGTTCTTGTATCATCTTCTCATATTGATGCCACAAACCTTGAAATTTTTAACTACGTTAAGGCTGATTAAGGGATCTTCTTGTCGGCTGCCTCCAACAGATCTTGACCAATTATATCATTTTCTGAGTGGACGGTCTTCCCTCGTACTTAGTCCGTGTAAAGCTTACATAGTTACGTATACAGTAGAAACCCATTTAAAAACTATGCGGAAAACACGCATAAAAGGAGAGAGGGCGTGTTTGTTTTACTGAAAATTTCATGATAAAAAAAGTATTTTTCATAAAGATTATTTTCAAAAAATATTATTTAGTTTTGATTTGTTTGGTGTCTAGAGAGTGATTTCCTTCTTACTAGAAAGGGAAGTCATTTTGTCTCATTCTAAGTTTGTTATTTTCGGTCCATAGATTATGTTTTCCATATATTGATCTTTTTTTCATCATTCAAATATCGGAAAGTCTGAAAATAATTTTTAAAAAATAGTTTTCCTTCAAACAAACAGGCTCTAAAATGGTCTTGTTAAGGGACAAAAAGTTGAGCTTTGATTTGGCTTTTTCCCAAGAGTAATCACATGTTTGTCACTCCACTAGTGTTAAGGGGCCCAAGCAATGTTCACTTGTATCGTCAAGCATCTTTTCATTAGTCTCGACCGGAATTGGCCAAGCATTTAAAATTTAGATTAGGCAAAGCTGGATCTAATTAAATATTTGGTCCTTTTCGCGCCTACTTTTAACTAATTTGGATGCCCTAGTCTCTTCTCTACTTTTTTGTCCCTCCCCTAACTTAGCAAAGTTAGGGTATCAACATCATTTTCACTAAAACCATGCGATTAATTGTAAATCGGGACGTTTTCTTTTTTGTAATTTTGATTAGCTTTGAGCAATCAACGGACGTTAATGAAAAATCATGGGTTTATCACGTAGGTGACGAGGCCGACGCTCTTCAAGAAGTCGATGAGGAAGTACAACGTGGCATGGTGGGCATACTCGTTCCCATTGACAGCACTAGCCTTGGCATCGGTGGAGTATGCGCGGGAGGTGAAGGGTGGGTTCGCCCATGCGCTCACGTTCGTCCTGTCCTCACTCTCCATCGTCGTCTCTCTCTCGCTCATGGTTGTCGCCACTGCCAACACCAAGGTGCACTTACCAGCCAGTCCGCCGAACGACGATGTCTCGAGCCCAACGCCTTGATCCTTTTATTTTTCTAGACGACACAGTACGACTTGGAATATTGATTGACCATTAATATTATTTCGACAATATGTAAGGCTTTGCCGGAACATTCTATGGCGGGCCCCGTGTATATAAGCTAAATGAAACGTGATCCATATTAGTTCCGATGGAAACCCTTCTTTATTTTTTTATGTTGTTGAAGTAATTCATTAAATGATGAAATTTCTAATATTAGTTACGCAGAAACTATGACATAAGCCTTTTGGTCGATCTCAGTTTATTTGCCGCCGGCGGCGAATTGCAGGCATATTGGACAGCTCATTAGTCGGCGTATCTTATACGTATTCTCTTTTTCTCGGTATTAATGTCCTAAATGCCATTTCCTGGGGCCACCCATTAATAGTGATGGAAATTTGCGCAAAGTCTCCTGCTGTGATATGAGTCTCACTTGTACTACCCCAAACATCTAATTACATTTTCCAACTGAAATGAAATAACACTACCGAAATTGCATTGTACATCCAAAATAGGCCTAGGAAGATATGATCCCAAGTGAATACTTGACATGTCCCCCCTCTTCTAGGTCCATCACAAGGGAAATGAAAACCAAGATTTATTTTATTCAGTGTCAAATGAGAGCTACAAAAGCCCACAACGATAGATGATGACTTATTCAATCACATAGTTTGGGCTCTCAGAATATGGCACCCTTAGAGCTTTCTATTTGATTGTATCGAAAGGCCAATTCATTGGGATTTCCCCATTAGGCTAGTTGATTTCTTGGTAAGCAGATCATTTATGATGAAAAGGAGCTTCAAGAGAATGAGGTACCCATCTGTTGAAGGTCATTTGAGCTCTTCATAGGAGTATAGCATGGGTTATTTTAGCGCCATAAAGCTTGGTACTCGAACATTGGCTCGGGGCATTTTTTCTAACCCTTCTTACCTTGAAAAAGTAGCGGCACCTTGAATACTTGAACCGATGACCATCTTTCGGCTAACCTAGCTTACTCCGTCCCTTGATTGGGACCAACTGTCGCGATATGCACCCTTGAATTGCTGTTCAGCTCTTGTTGTGGGTGCTTTTGCTATTTTATTGATCTAACCAATTGGTCAAGAAAGTTTTTATGATCGTATGCCTCTAGGAATTTCTTATACTTTCAACTTTATAATTGTATTCCAAGCTAAGCCCAACATCCTTATGCATCCATTTCACATGTTAGGTGTAGCTATTGTATTTGGCGGCTCCCTATTCAGTGTTATGCATGGTACACAACCATGAGACGTGTAACGGACCTTTTTAATCTTCTACAACCTTTTCCGGCCTCTGAATTGATGCAAAAACCATTTTTTGTTCAACCTAATGAATTTATTAATATCTCAATTTAAAGTTTCTAGACATCGCTATTTTATGTCTTACACTAAAGAGAACACGTATATATTAATTATTTATAGATTCAAGTGGTAGAATCAAGGCCCTTAGCTATTGTTCTTGAGAAATGACCAAGTTTGGCCTATTCTTCAAAAGAAGTTTTTATGGGGTCCCTATCTACCAAAATTTTGACTTCTAGTTTCGGCAAAGGAATGATCATTAAGTCCTCCTCTTTCTAGTGTTATGCATGGTTCCTTGCTAACCTCTAGTTCAATTGGGGAAACCATAGAAAATGAATTTGCTAATCAAGGTTACAGATTCGGGTCAAGAGGAAGAAACTTATGATATCGTAGCTACTCATGGTTATTTTGGTCTATTGATCTTCCAATATGCTAGTTTCAACAATTCTAGTTCTTCACACTTCTTCCTCTCTCTTAGGGTTCCCTCATCTAGGATCCCTGCGGAAGAGGATCAAGTTGGCCCTTGCAAATAGCTTGATGCACTATCTCCCTTCAACCCTTTGAGTAAAATGCAACAATGATCTTCCGGTACCTATAAAATGTATCACTAAAATACACCTAAAGGGGGATAAGGCTAAATGGAGAGAAAATGGTTTTCCTTAAGATGTGAAATGAAAACTATTAGCCCCACACGAGGTTTGTAAAGAAGTGATTGTCTGCATATGCTGAACAGGATGTATTGAACTCATAATTCATTAGATACTTTTTTATGAATATCAACTAAGTATCGTAAATAAATTGCTCCTAATTGTTCAATCATTTGATAACTAGAGTCATTCTTTTGATTGTTATGGACTGGTACCGAATCGTGTCCTAGACAGGCATACCTCATTTTAACAACGGGCACAGTAACAATGAAGATGGCTCATTCTTTAGTGAGATTGTATGAACAAATGCCTGAATTGAAATATGTTATTGCTATGGGAGCATGTACAATTACAGGGGGAACATTCAGTACCGATTTTTATAGCATTGTTCGAGAAGTCGATAAGTTGCACCGATTTAGTCCGCCTCTCTAGTCCGGCTAAAGAAAAAAGAAACTCGTCCCAACAAATATATAAGTTGAAGAATCTATCGTACACCACTGCTTTCTTTCTTTCTTTCGCTTTTGACAAAAAACTTTCGTGAATGCTTCATTCACGTCGAATTGGGCCGGGCCAACTGGTCAAGCCCTTGGACTTGTTAGTCGTGAAGGACTGCTTAGGGATTGTTATGCATCGCTCCTATTATGTTTCCTTGTTCAGCCCAAAATACGAGTGCTCTCACTTATATTTCCCTCCTCAACCGAACACACCTTATATTCCATGGAGAAAAATTTGAAGTAATTCCGGAGAATTACTCAGCAATACGAAGCACCAAGCATTTCGAGCTTCCTTCATTTCTTCCGTGGGAAAAAATTAGTCCGGCATTCGGTGAGCAAACGGTCCGTCGAAACGAACCCATCATCGCTCATATGTCGAAGCACATTGGTCGACCAAGATCAAGTATAGATCATGCGCCGACCCAGTTAAATTAATTCAATTTATGGCTCGGACCCGTTCAACTCAGACCTGAGCGGTATGAGCCCGAACTAATCCATTCAATTACTCGGAACAAGGAGGAGGCTACCAAATTAATTAAGGTGTCTGTTTGTGGTTGGACACATATTCTTCAACCTTCCACCAACCTCTACAGCTAGCAATTGGCATGGGGATAGGCCACCCTAAGCAGTAGCGGCTGATAATTTATTGATGTTTTATGGAGGGAGAAATAAAACTTGGCTGGACAATTTGAGACCTCACCGAATTGCAGAATTGACCTCGTAGCGAAGCACGGGTCTTGATCGGGCAAAATCGGGGGTGCCTCCGCCAAAATTCACACAAAGTTGGGAGTCAAAACACCAAATCGGCATCAATCAGCAGCCAATTGTCCCTCCCTTCTTTTGATAAATGGAACGAAAAGATTCACCAGCACTAGGGACATTTCTCTACGAAATGTATGCTATTACCGACGTAGTTTTTTGGTTGGTCGGTAACGGTTTTTTTTTTTTTCCATTTCATTGAGGCAAAAGTGAAACTTCGGAACATAACAAATCCTAAAGGGTTTGAGAGGGCTGGGCAACCCAATTAAAAGAGCGAGAATCATAGGACACAGCTCACCTAGAATGCTTATTCATGGACATGACCTATCCACAGCATAGTCAAAGGAAGTTTCGATGCCATGCGACTCGTCTTAATCCCTTAAACACCACCCGAGTTCCAAACCCGATATGAACACCGAGGACATTCGATCACTAACCTGAGCTTAGCGCAAGGGCGAGCTCACGTAGCAACGAGAGTCGATCTGACGATCGGAACCAATACTTAGCTCTAAGGTTTTTATACAGTATAGGCACATTTCGCGGTCCTCGCAACGAACCGCTCGTGACTCGGCATCTCGAAACCGGGCCCGATTCGGCGCATACAAACACCTCGGTGGGATCCACTGGAAAAAACAGAGCCGAGGGGATCTTGAAATTCCATGACCCCTCAGCTCTTGAGAGTACGCAAAGTACTAGCGGACAGGACAAGCGCAAGCGCTTTTCACATCCGCCATTGGAATTGGAATCGATCCAAGCTCAAAGTCAGTTCGCCACCCAAAGAAGCAAAAGCGAGAGAGAGAGAGAGAGAGAGAGAGAGATTTTTCATGAAAATCTGGACATCGATTCAGGAAATCTACTACACTCGTGCCTCTCGAAATCGAGGCTGCTCCTAATCTCAACGCGTTCCTCACCCCGATCACATGAGTTTCCACCAGCATTGCCACCCGGAAGACCCACCACCACCCACCTCTCGCCACCGACAGCACTCGCGCCAGTCTCGTCACTGACCCACGAAGAGCACCGAGAAGATGATGAACAACAAGCAGCCGCGTCTGACCCATGGGCTCTCCCCAGTCTGACGGTGATCCAACCCTCGTCGCGCTCGCCGCACGGCCAACCGGGTCGTCGTCCGTCCCGAGACGACAGCGTCCCGATCCTGTCGAGGGCCGATTCCACCCCGTCTCCTCCGGTCGTCCCGGCTTCCGACCCTGTTCCTGTATCGTCCATCGCGTCCCAGAATTCTTGGTCAAGAACGCTCGTGGGCGACTTGGTAATGATCTGCGCGGCTTGAGCTGGGCCCTGTTTGTGAGTCTCGAGGAATGGGTGCTCGAGAAGTTGACCCACCGTCCACCTGTCCCTCGGGTCTCTCCTTAGACACTTGCTCACGAAATCCCTTGCTTCCGCGGAGAGGCAACCCGGAATCGCCGGTGACTCCCCGGAACACGCGATCCTGTAGAGCACCGACACCGGGTCGGCGTCGGTCGCCTGCCACGGTGGCTTCCCGGTGGCCATCTCGATGACCGTGCACCCGACCGCCCACGCGTCGCCGGGGAGCCCCTGCTCCTCCCCCCGCGCCGCCTCCGGAGCCATGAACATCGGCGTGCCGCCGATCTCCGCCGCTGGGCTCCCCGGGGGGCCGACGACAGGCCTCGCGCACCCGAGGTCGGCGATCTTTGCGCCGCCGTCGTTGCCAATCAGGACGTTGGAGCTCTTGACGTCACAATGCGCAATGCCCCGAGAGTGCAAGTAGCCCAGTCCCTCCAGAATTTGGCGCGCGTAGACACGGACCGCCGGCTCCTCCAGCTTGCCCCCATGGCTTCTGATCTGATCGGCAAGGCTTCCTCGCGGCAAGTACTCCATGAAGAGATTGAACATGATCTTGCCGCCTTCGCTCGTGACTTCGCACCCCCTGTAGCTGACTATCCTCGGAGAGCTCAGGGAGGACAGAGTCCTCTGCTCTCGTTGCAAGAACTTGGACCGAACCAGCTCGGCCGACTTCACGGCGAAGACGTCGCCGGACCGGCGGCAGGTGGCGACCGACACGGTGGCGGAGGCCCCGCGGCCGACGGCGCGGCCCCTGGTCCAGTCCATTTTGCTGCGAGGGGGGCTTAAAGGGGGCGAGCTTTTGCTTGCTTTCTTCTCTCTTGCTTTGTTTGGTTGGGCGTGTGGGATGGAAGTGTGTTGCTCGGTGAGCGTCGTGGTTTATATAGGGGGAATCGGAAAGGGAAAGAGAAAAAGGTGGGAAATTTTCGAAGGTCAGTCCAGTCATGTGGAGTTTGCTCTGCTTATGCTCTGTGCCGTGCCTTAAACGTGGGGGGTGGGGGGGCTGGCCACGTGTCGACATTTGGCTGGTCCTTGCCAGCTTGGACGGTAGTGGCGCGTACACAAGGTTGAGGGTTTTAAGGTAAATTGAGTGGGGACTGTTGGAGAGATTATTAGTGAAAGGGTGGGGGAGGTTTGGGATTGGACAGGGGGGGGTTAGCTTGGGATGGATAATCCACCCAACTTGTATTCTTTTCCTTGGGATCTTTTTTTTGCAAGTGGACTTTTCTCCTTCTTCTTGGGCAAGAGGAGGGGGGTCTCAGATTTTTAGGGTTTGATTTTGAAATTTGATGTGAATTTGGGGGTGGGATTGATTATGGAGTGGGTTGAACCACCAAAAAAGGAGGAATTGGTTGAGTCAAATGGCATGCTTTTGTTGGGAGTAGAGAGTGGGGGTTGAATTTGGGTGTTTTAGCTTGGCCAACCGTGTATACCTTGTCAAGACTGGAGTCTTTGGGGGAGAATTGGAAGTGCAAGTAATGGGCATTTTAGCAGATGTCAATGTCATTAGGAACAAAGGTTTTGGAGCTTTGCATTTGGACCATCGTGTGTATGGAGAAAAGGCGCTTAGATTCTCGGTCAATCCAATCGGTATGCCTTGCTTATGCAATCGTCATTCATTATGGGAATCCTATAATAACGAGATGCTGTCAAGTCTCGTATGGATCATGGATCTAGTTAATGACAAGAAATTAGTAATACACCCATTTGGAAGCACAATTAAATCGATACCAAAGCATGTGTAAATGGACAGAATCGACTTCACCGTGAGGCCGTCACCCCCTCACCCCCAACCAAATTCCAAGTGGGAAGTGTCTCGAGGCTTTGTTGTAGGGTCAGCAAATTCGCTTCTCCTCGTGCATTCTGCCCTATTCCTCCGTCATACTAGTTATACAACTGTGAATCTTGACCTCATTAAGGTTTCTAACTATCTACTGTTGAGAAACACAGAAACTTTCGACTATGGACAAGGTGTTTAATCTGTCTTTCGTATGTTTCGGTCAACCATTAAGAAAGACAACTATCTGGTTTCACATTGCAAGTTGATAAGTTGGAAAAGATCCAACCATTCGAAATCAATTTCATCCACCATTTGTCAACTCTGCATTTGAAGCAACGAGGGTACGCAGAATTTCTCGACCTATATTAGCCTCGTGTCGCTTATGCTGTCAAACGAAGCCATCTTTTTTCTTCACGTGTAGATTGAGTGAGTTCGTTTGACCTAATTCCCAATCCCTATATCAAACTCGTTCAGCCAAAGGCAGCCATCAAGTTTGCTATGGGCACCAAACTGGAGATCTGAATGAATCAGCCTAATTCCCACATAGTCACAGCATCCATTACCCACTTACTTCTTCTAGAAAGTTAATATGATATGATATGATATGACGTAATATAAAACGTGTGTGTGTGTGTTTGTAAATTTTGTGCAATACTTGCGCAATCATTACGATGGGCTGATTGCGAGTGTGAACTCGAAGTGAAGCTACCATAATAGTTACTATCATCTTGGTTGTTACTTTCACCAAAGCAAAAGCTAAAAAGCGTGCAATTTTCTAATGCCCCGCGAAGTTGATATGTCACATAACGGAATTGCATCTGTCCACGTAGCATGCCAACTATTTGTTAGAATGACATCGAGTAATCACATTATGTAGGTAAGCATCGCTCGAAATTCTTCCTATTCAAAGTAAAAGTCTCGAAGTGCAAGTGTCCTCGACTCTGCAAAATATGAGATATTTTGATTCTTGATTGCACCATTCATTATATACATGAAAGGTATAAGAAAGTCGCGAGATGACATTGTTGGGGATCATTGCCCTCCTGCCTTTTAGTCCCCATTCCAAATATCCTTATCTTCGAGTTTTTACTGATCACGTGATTAAAAAGATCGGTACATCAATTAAGTAATATCCCGAATCAGCTTTCGAAAAGTCCATGAAATCGTGCCCAAGCAAGAGGCAATTTCGTCAAGCTATGGCATGTGTTACTACTACTACTACTACTACTCCCTATCTCTTGCATGTTACGCTTCGTTCTTGCTTGAGAACACCCCCAATACTTGGTGATTCCGAGGGTAAAGCAGACGTTATCCCAAATTCTAACTTGGCCCCGTGCACGACATGGCTTGCTACGCCAAAGCCACACTCAATTTCCTTGGACCTTATATTAGCCACACTCAATTGCCTCGTGAACGAAAAAAACCCAATTCACCGGCGGACACCAACTTGCAAGAATCGAAAACCTAGAGCCTGTGTCTTGGTCTCAAGGACAGAGCTAAAAGAGCGTCGGCATCAAAACCCTAAGAAACACCCTATAAAGAAAAGCGCCTTCGAATTCTTGAAAACTCCAAAAAGCGAGCCGTCCTCACCAAGCTAAAAACCACTTAGCCCCTTCATATTCTATGCTTGAAGCAAGCAGCTGGTACACGAGGGTTGGTCTCTCATAGCCTTAATTACTTGGTAAGCTGAGCCGTAGCTTTGATCTGGGTCATCTTCCAAGAGATTATTGCATGATCTTAGGGTTGTTAACTTGCCCATATGTTAGCGATTCATCACTTACACGAGGGGTTTCATGCTATTTCTCTTATGTTGTACCAAGCAAGTCTCTGTCCACTTGGATTTTTCAAGACATTAGGAAGAGAGAGAGAGAGAGAGAGAGAGAGAGAGAGAGAGAGAGAGAGAGAGAGAGAGACCTAAATCTATGATGTCTCACCTAATGATGTTAACCCCTTCTTTTTCGTTCTTCTGTGCTCACAATGGACGAAAATATTTTATGTCCACCTTCGTATATAGCGTTAGTTTTCTTGAAGAATACTCTAAAAATGAAATGTGTTTATTTTTTCTTGAACTTCCGTGTATAAAATCATCTATGTCTTGCAAATTTGGATATGGACCAATTCTAGAAAAGAAGTCGTGAAAACATGGTGGACGCACGGATTAAGAATTAATTACATGGTTCTTGTTATTTTATAATTCACTGTCATGATCGTAATTAGCCAACTATCCAGAGTGAAACTAGCGCAAATTATCGGGCATAGTTGCAGCTTTCGCAGTAATTCTTCCTTTTCGATCATTTGAATTCTTCCCTTTCCACAGCAAATCAACTGGAGACACTTCTAAACCGTAATCCTTCTTGGTTGAACGACACGAACGAGACAGAAAATAGAAAAGCAAATGATATCCCATGATAGCTTTCAACTTTAGACCCTTTTACGCTCTTCTCCACGTAGCCCAATGGGGTAATTGTCCAAAGCGATTTCGATTAACCCATCCTTCCAACGTCAATCAATTTTAGTTAAGGTTAGTTGGTCAGACAGGAACGTCGCTCGATTAGACAAGGGTTGGTGATTTGATGCGTGATTTCCACGATAACCAATGATTAGAAAAGCCCATTTTAGCTTATGGCCAACGCGAGTCACGTGTGGATCTCATGTTTTGCTTCGATGTCTTCTCTCCATAATCATGCCTTTGCGTATTAATTGGGAAGGAGGGCGGACCGTCCACGAACCAGCGGCACGTGTGAACGTGTCCGAAGCTAATAGAATCACCGTTTTTCAAGTGATTTTGTGGGGGACTTTGGGAATGACGACGTTTTTGAGAGAGTTTGGTGCGAGTGGAATTAGGTGCTCTCCCCTCTCTTGAAGGACCAATTTGGTGGCTCAACCATATAATTGCATGCTTCGAGATTAATGCACTTATCTACTAATCTGAGCCCAAAAATGATCGGTGGCTCCACCATTCATTTGCCTTAGCTCTAATGCAATCAATAAAGAATATGCTTTTCATCTCTAATCAAATGAACAAGTTGTACTTAAATGCTCGTGTTAGGTGACCTTCGGAAGCTAGTTCTTTGCTTTTCCATCCCAATTATTCATGTTCAGAATCTTGCGTGCCGTTGAGTATCACCACTATCTTAAGTCATTCCCTGTCATGACATCTTTCCATGGATCCACGATCGTTGGCCTTTGATCGTATGATTTTTTGTCGAATTAGGGTGTTCGGATTATGGTTTTGGTTTCTTGTGAAGATATCCCATGATGATGCCTTGCGGAGCATGATGTGTGCAGGCCAAAGATCTTGTCCTAAAAAGTTGAAGTTTGTACTCAAAACTTCCTAACTCCAAAAGATGTGGAATGTGATCTTGAACTAACATGTTGGCCGAAGGGTCGGTATTTGATGAAGATTTTTTTCTTTGGCTAAAAATTTGATGAAGATGAGTTGTTGATATATGTGTGTGAAATTGTCTTTCTGATCTTAATTTGCTAAACATCGTAACTACGTCGTGGGTTCCTCATTCACATTGGTTTGAGTCATTGTCCATGTACAATCGTATTTCCAATTGCAAGAATATGATTTTCCTATTTTTCTGTACTCTTAGACAGCGATTCTCTTTGCTGGTAGTTTTCAAGGAGGAAAATTATCCAAAAAGTCATAAACCCATTGTACTTTTACCAATTTAGTCCTAAACCTTATAATTTGCCAATTAAGTCTTAAATCTTTTCATTTTTTATCAATTGAGTTAATTTTGACGGAAATCGCCGACGTAGATGCTAGCCGTCCGACGTAAACAGTTTTTTTTTCTGAAACTATTACTTTTCCTTTTTTTCTTTTCTTTTTACACCTTTGGCTGGCAACCTCACCGACTGACCATTGGTTGCCACTGGCGAGGGCAGGCGAGAGCATTGCGGTCCTCTCCGACAACGGGCAAGGGCCTTCGCGCCATCGCCAGCCATAGGCAAGGGCCTCCACACCATCGCCGGCCACATGTGAGGGCATTGACCCTCAACACCCTCTCTTGTGGTCGACGAGGGTGCGATACCCTTGCCCAGACTAGGCTTGTGGTTAGCGACCTCGTTGGCTAGAGGTGTAAAAAGAAAAAAAAATTCGAAAAAAATAGTTGATCCATAATTTGCCCACCATTTGAGATAATATTACGAAAGAGCACGAGGATTAGATTTTATTATATACTACAATGTGTGTTTAGAGCCTAAGAATGAACCAAACCGCTCGAAAACCGACCTTGCCCATTTTCCGGTTTAGAGAAGGCAATGACCCAAAGTCGGATCGCATTCAACAGGCAAGAACCAAGCTTTTCGAACCCAAAAACTGTCCGACATCGAAATGATCAGATCTGCCCATTTCCCCTCGAGATTAGATTATACCATAAACTCAGATTGGTCCCGTAATCGCCTATGATCAAGAACCATTGACTAGCGACGCCTTTCATCGTGAAGAAGAGTTTGCTTTTCCATTATTAAGGTTGTTAAGCCGGCATCGTAATGACTAGACCTTTTAAAATGGTGTGCTTTTGACATTCCATTGGCATTGTTGTTAAGGTGACTCTTCTTAGTGATCGCAGCCTAGCCTATGTTGGTAATGCATCCGCTCATTTGGCCCAATTCATATTAAAGAAAAGGTTCCCTTTCCCTTTTTTCTGTCCCTAGTTGTTGACTTCAGCGTGCTCCGCGCACGTCGGTATCTTTCTCTTCAAGGCTCAGAAAGCGCTTCGGGAATCGGGGCTGATTTTTATCGTTCTTTCCGACTAATAATTAGAGAAGCAATTTGAGTACATGTGCATCAACGAATATTGACCATTGAATGCAGCGGCTCTCAAGATAACATGATGTACATTTTAGGGTTTGTTCTTTGTTCGAAGGAAAACCATTACCAAATAATTGTGTATCGACTTTCCGGTGTTTGGACGACAAAAAATTAATTAATTTAGATGGGGAGAAAATCACTTCCCTTCTGATGAGAAGGAAATCACTTTCCCTAAAATACCAAATAAATAAAAGCCAATTATTTACCTTCAAAATAATTTTCATGGAAAATATTTTCCTTTATCAATAGATTTTCAATGAAATAGACGCACCATTAAAATACATTTGAACTCTATGCACATGAACTCGGCACGTAATTCCATCGTTCCACTTTCAAAGACTAGCAAAAAGATTACCGAATAAAGGGAGATAGAACTGAAGTGCTCAGATGCTCATTCTGGTTTTCCCCTCATGCGTTATTCTTGCTAAGAAGATTCAAGATCCGTCCGCGCCCTTCAAATGTTCAAAGCGCAAATGATCCTTCCCCTTTTTTTTTCCTCTTTCATTACACAACTTACGTATCTTAATCTTAGGACTGCATTGCGCACGGTGAATCAACGCTGGGTGAATTTGAATTGACTCTGTATGTTCTAGTTCCAAGTATTCTAGACCATGTGATAGTAGCATTCTCCAGTTCGGCATATAAACCTAAGTTCTCAGAAGAGAGGGCTTCATTTGGTTACCGCACGGATATCAGCATGACTTTGTATACAGAATGTGAACTTCAGTATTACCTCACGCTCCTTAAGTTTTACACGATAATCAGATGACAAATGTCCAGGGCTCATGCGTCTTGCTTAAATTTAGAAGCATATTGCACCACGATATTTACAATAACAAGCCTAGATGAGTGTCTATGGATAGTGCGTACCAACATGATTCATATCACAACAGCAAGGCAACAATCACAGAAGCTAAGCTGCTTCAGCGAATCCCACTCGCTGGTTACCGTAGTCGAACACTGTGTGGTACTTGCCCATGAAAATATCTCCCAAGATCCTGCATTTACATAAGCAAGAGGCCACCCCCATTCTCAGAAAAACTAATCACCAGCAGACAGTCTTACCAAAGTGGAGCTAGTTTCAGATAGTCAAAAGTAAACGTCTAACTTCCAATAACCTATGGGAAAAAAAACTGATAAGGAAACTAATGAGCGAGATATAATAAAATTACCAGAGAGGTCCACGGGGCGGAGCCACGTCCAAAGCAGTAAATCCACTAATGCACTGAGATGCACCTCCCTCCCCAACTTTAAGAACATACTGAGCCATGAGATCCACAAATTATTAGCAATCAGAGAGAAAACAGTTGATTAAAGTTTGACAAGGAAAAAGGGGGGTCATCATCTGTTAAGCAAGTAGCGAAAGACCAGAATATCATATCACATGATAGACCATATACTGCAAAAGTATAATCCACTCCAACCTAGAAAGCCTTCCTATAATCCACCAAGGCTACAAAGTTGCATGATTGTATATAAACTCTATTAAGAGAAAAGATTGTATCATTCAGTATCCAGGAGAAATCGTGCCAAAGTTTGACGTCGATAGTTCATATATAATTTAGAGTTAAGATCAGCTGCAGATAATATAGGTAAGTGCATTTGACCAAAAAAAAAAATATAGGTAACTGCTTGTACTTTGGTAAACCAACACTGATAAACAGTCCCCAATTTAGCCAACCTTTTCCTCTTGACTTCCCGTGTTAGCCCAAAAGTGGGACCTGAGTGACTACCGGGAGGGTAAGAGGTGGTACACATCTTAACAAGACAAAGACACCCATCTTCCAAAGCCATTTGGTTTGTTTTTTGAACCATAATAGAGAATCCATCAAAATAGTTCAAGCCATTAGATAAAGGGAGACTACGCGTATAAAGCTCACGGAATGTATTCAAGTGGTGCGGGATAAGATGTTAACAGAACGCGACAAATTATAACTAACATTGGTAAGAAGATAAAGCTCTGGCAACCAAACTTTCATGTCCTTATCAGAACAAAGTTATTTGCTGACTATGGAGTTGATGCTTCAAAACTTGGTAGAATATCATACCTGCTCCGGGGCAAGGTCAAACACTTTACCGCCAATGGTGAACGAAACTCTTGGCATGGAAGAAAGACTGTTACAATCAACAGCGGATTCTCCCATCGGACTAGGAATTCGGTCGCAAAGCTGAAATTCCAACAACGGAATAAGCTGGAGCACGGCTAAAATCCAAAAGAGACGGAAAAAATGATTAATTTACCTCATTAACATAATTCAGGATTTGATCTTCTGTCCGATTACGTGTGAGCTGATTTTGCATCCATACAACAGCCATCTCACAAGCAGTACACATTGCATCATGTAAACCACCACTTGACTTGTCCTTGGCCTCATCCACCACACTCTCAATACCCATTCTGTTTGAACGAGCTTAGTTAAGCACCAGTTGATAAAATGAAATTAACATGGTACCTATTAGTTTTGCGCCAATGCAAATTTTGACTAACCTGATCCCATGGGTCCCATCAAAGGTACAGAAACCAATTTGAGAACATATTTTTTGCGGTTTTGCCTGCAAAGATGGCAAAATCAAGAAGCAATAAAGAGCATCGAGCAAAGAAAAATAAGCCCAAACTTAACACAAATAATATCATATGACCTAGAATTTGATTATATAAGTACCTCTGTCATGAGCATTTCTAGCATCGTCTTTCCATATTGTCCAACAATTGTCTTGCATTCCTGGCTGACTACTCCAGAGGCTCCAATTGCATGGTTGATTTGGGTTATGACAGTCTGAAAGTCTCATTATACATCACATTGTCACTTACAAGTTTTTGTTATAAAAAAACAAAAAAAGCAGGAACACAAAGCAACAAGGTAAGAAAGGCCATAGAATGCAATAATTATTCCTGTGGAACCACACCATGTTCAAGGTAGAAGATAACGTCACTAATTGTTATCCTCAAATTTAAAGGCAACATTAAGATTGATTTGCTCCTAACAATTGAGCTAGGAGTATGAGTGAGTCTTACTTATATGATGGTGCCAAGTGGAAGCATCTAGGGTAACAAGACACAAGACAACCCTGGGATGAAATGTCAAACAGATCCAGCACAGCACCAAAACAAAGTATTGACAAGCTTACCAACCATTGCCCACTGAATCAGAGATTAAATAGAGATGCCCTGTCTTATCATCACCTTAGTAGTTCACTTTCCACAACAGATTAGCAGGGTCCAAGGAGATTTTACAGCAACAGAACAGATGACGAAACCCATTTGCCAGTATCATGTTCAATCAACAAAAGTAACCTTAGGCCATGTATCATTCAAAGCTCTTGGAAAATTTCTGCATACTTATCTCAAATAAAAGAAGCTAGTGAACACAAAAATGGAACATGAGTTCCTAATTGTATTCCTCTCCCATTAGAGAACTAAATAAATTTCTTCCTCAGATATAAAAGTAAAAAAGCGAAAGCAATAAAACAAGAAATAACAAATGACTACCTATTTCATTCCTTTCAAACAATAAACTAAACAAGTTCATTCACAAATATTAAATCGAATAAAAAAGAATATGATACTAGTTAAGTATAGTGAATCTGCCACTCAGGCACTTGTACAATGTTCAGCATGTCAAAGGATTTGTCAGTAGAATGAACAATGGCAATTTCTCACTGCTTATGAAACTTACAGTAGGGCCTGCCAACAAGGAGGTCCCAGAATCCGCAATGGCCGAACAACCACTAGCACAAAATCCTGAAAAGAGAGTTTGTAATCACTTAATGCCATAAGGAGGAGGAAAAAATGATAAATGATCAAGAAACTCATGATAACAAGATGCATAAACACTTACCAGTAGTTTCATTTCCAATGAGGACATCGGCCATCTCAAACTGTCAATTGAGAAGAACCAATTCAACAGAGGCTTAAACATAATGCTCAAAATATGGAAAAGAAACTATTAGGTCTTGGTATCCAACCTGCCAATAGCCTTTCTGAGTCACAGGAACATATGTATGCTGTCCCTTATAATGACTAGAATCAACCCCACCAAACACAATTTCACCTCCTTCTTCCCCTTCAATGTTGCGATTTAACCAAAATGAAAATACCGGCTCCTTGATAAGCCCTTGATTGACCATATTATACCTGCACATATCCTCTAATTTAGAAATTCAATACAGGTACAAAAGAAAGGAATAATTTGAATGAAAGGACATTGGTTTGTAACGATATATACTCCTGAAGGTGTTGAGAAGGCATCCACTAGTTGGTTGTGGGCATGCACTGACTTACCAGACAGGAGTAGCATCACCCACTGAGATCTCTTTAAACCCAAGTCCAAGTATACCATCAAACTTTGCAGCCAAGAATGTGATGCTTGGCTCTCTGGTAGCTTCAATAAAATCCTGAAAGCCAATGCAACTGCCCAAGGTAAGTCTGTTGTCTCATGGACCAAAAATTAGATAAATTGTACGTATTCATACCTGATCCTTAACAACAAGATCACCAACTTTGACATGGTCTCGGCTAAAAAATCCCGAAATGGCCCCAGTGCCATAATGGATTTCGGCAGACTTCCCTGAGTCCAAAGAAGAAGAAAGAATGCAGACATGTTCATCCCCACAGTTAAAGAGGCAAGTGAGATGACCGTAGAATTGTTTATGATCCTTGCTTTATTTTGTCAAGTGCAACGATAGATAATTCCTTAAGGAAGTTCTCAAATCTTAAACTTCACCCGGTATCAAAACATGATAAAAAAATCTAGTAAGAACTTCTAGTCAGTATATGGTCTTTAACTGCAAGCAGTGCCCAGGTTTCCACCACAGTCAGTAATGTCCAATTCAGAGATTGGTTATTTATAATTTCAAATATGTCAAGACTAGTGCAGTTGCATGACAAGATAAAGAATTGCAGGGGGAAGAGATGACAAAAAATGTTGTTACAACACTGTAAGTTTGAACAGGAGCATAAAGGGACTTTCCATACCATTCTTTTTGTAGGTACTTGAATCGCTGGACTTGAACTTTGAGTGGAAATAGCAAGCAACCTGAACCAGAAGGAGAAATCTTTAGTCAATGTCGCAAAGAATTTCATTAGGTGAACCAGGTGGCACCAAATTGAGACAGAACACTACACAGACTGACCGAAAGGTAACACTTTGACGAGGGTACCCAAAGATTCGAACTCCCCGTGTCAAAAATCACTGTGAACTTCTGGGAAGGAGTTCCAACTCCAATCTCACCAAAATATTGAGCATCCATATAGTTTTTCAGCGAGACAATATCAATATCCTCAGTATCTCCAAGACTGTTATGGAGATAGTACTTTCTTAGAGGACTTCTCAGTGTTCCCCCTTCCTTTGAATTACCTTGTTCAGCAATGCGGTTCACTTGATCCAACTTTCTCTTTTTAAGTCCAATTCTGACCATCCCATCATTAGATGAGGAGATGAGCATTGGTGATAAAAGCAGGAAAAGGAAGACCGTAACCACCGTGGCTCTGGATTTGATTGCCATCTTGCAACTGCATAAAGGCTAATCCACCGTCAGGATCATTTGAAGGCAGGCATTAAAACATTCTCCCAACATTCACACACAAAGGAAAAAAAATGGCACAATCCCCCTTTCAGAATGAAATGTAATCGAGGGGGACCGTAACACTCAGGAATCAGAATCACTCTATAAAGCAATCTATCGTATTGCTGTTAACTTTCATTCCACAGGAAAAGAGGAGTTCGGTTTTTTCAAATTCTTTTTCAGGTATGGAAAATTATATTCACCTGACAAATTTGAGAAGGACCGAAAAACCTCAACAATCTGAAGCTTCTAGCATTTTCTTCAATTAAAGAAAAAACAATGGAAGCACAATCCTCCCCCAAAAGAAAAGCACTTTGATCCAACCAAAGCAGCAGAAACAGATATAGAGCTAACGATGCAACAAAAATGCAAAAATTGACCCGGTAAACAGCCGTCGGACGCTCTAGCCCCGAGGTTTCGGCAGCATCAATCACGGAAACACCGCACCGCACCGCACCGCACCCGAAATCAACCACGTTAGACAAAAAACCGAACATCAAAAGAAACAGACACTACGCACGACATTGTCCGCCGTCCCACGAAGCAGAAGAAGAACGACTTCTTCACGAGAATCAGAGACACAGCAGCAAGCTGTCGACCTCCCGAGCCAAGTCGCGAACCGGACGTCTAGCTCTTCGTCTAACCTACCGAAAACGACGTTACGGAGGCCTTATTCCTCGCAGATTGGGCCGCGAACTACGAAATTCGGAGTCAAACGCGCACCGCCGCGAACCTCGATCGATCGATCGATGATCGCCCGTGCATCAGATCGAGTTCGTGATCGGCGGACAATCGAACGCGATTAAGAGAGAAGGAATTCGAAGCAAACCTGTGGGGATCGACGCAAGTCAGCAGATGAGAAGAACGAAAAGCGAATGAGAACAGAATGAAGGGAAGCACCGAAGAAACCAGCTTTTAACGCAGCCACAAAAGCAAAGCGGAGAGAGTGAGGGGGGTGGGCGATAGAGAACACTGTTCACCGCGAGTGTTGGGTGCGCTCTAGCATGGCCAGCGTCGATTGGGATTGCGGGGGGTTCATCGGACGGCTGGGAATAGGGAGGGGTTGAGTGGGACACGTGGCCTCGGATGAGTGGCTGCATGGGGGAGGAACGCTGTAGACTCGGGGCAGGGGAGTGGACGTTTCGGCTCGATCACTACAACTACCAGTCCACGCTAGATGACGGGGAAGGCAACGGTTTGAATTTTGGAATCACGGTCGTCGTGGGCCGTGGGCCGGGTCAAAGCCCACTAAGGGCCCATCTTCCCTTGCCCATTTGGTGATTTGGTGGGGTGCCACCAATCTCATTTAGCCCGGTGGATAATGCTTTTTGTCCATCCATTCCCCTTTCCTTTCTAACATTTTCATCCATTTCTTTTCATATTTTCTTTTTCTCGAGGATTTTTGCCTTCCCGCAACGGACCCCATCTTCCAACTCGTCCGAAGCAAGCCGTCCGAGCCGGGAACTAGGAGATTTCGTGAAGAGTTAACTTCCTCGTGATACCGTTACAGTGTCGATATCAAATGAATCGTGATTAAGTTTTCCCGTGGACTGAGATCAGACGAGACAAAAGCAACGGCAGTCCCACCTTCTCTTTTCTTGGCATGTCGTCAACAAAAATCACAAGGCCTTGGAAAAAAAAATTACAATTTTA
Organism: Syzygium jambos; assembly: GCA_031216235.1. Lineage (NCBI taxonomy): Eukaryota > Viridiplantae > Streptophyta > Magnoliopsida > Myrtales > Myrtaceae > Syzygium > Syzygium jambos. The sequence continues at coordinate 6,990,555 of CM062230.1, read as the reverse complement.
TCAAGCAATAATGACGGCGTTTAAAATGATTGTTTTGAAAAAAAGAAGAAGAGAAGTTTGCTTGTGATTTAAAAATCACATTATTCGGATTCATTAGTTATTACTAAATTATCGAAAATCTTCTCACGTTATGATATGGCTTTCAAGAACTTTACTTCATATATACCATGCGTCGTAAATTAAATGAGTCATTCATCGATCATTTTTATTTTCTTATTGGTAATTTTTTGTATCATTTCCTTTGTTACAATAATTATAATTGAGTATAAAGAGGATACCACATGGAAAGTAATAAATTAAAATAACAAATAAAGCATATGATGTTAATTGGGTTGACATGTTAACTCTCCGATTGGTGAACACATACTTATCAATAACTCTTTCTTTTATTTACATTTAATTAGTTACATAATTGGGATAATCTTGTTTAGTTCGCCTACATAAATAAGCATTGATACCATCTGTGTCATTTATTCTACTTCTATATAGTATATAGTGTGTGTGTAGATATATAATATAATTACACAAAAATATGGGACATTTTAAAAATATTAAATCGAAATTAAATTATAAGTGCTGACAAAATGTGGCAAGGAAATGTTGACTAAAATGAAAGATATAAACCATAAATTGATGGGATATATGTGAAATCATGTCTTTATGTGTTAGAACTTACTCATGTGTTGGAATTAGCACAATAAAATTATAAAAAATTAACTGATGGAAAATGAAAAGAACGAGTTAAAACAACAATACATTATATCACAGTAAAAGAATCTATTAAAAGGGAATAAAAACAATAAATATGGGGACTAGGTATATAAATTGGGAAGTAGGTCCCTCAATTTTTTGTTTGTTTAACAACTCTCTTTTCTCTCAATCAAGTACCTCAACTTTTCAAATTTGGTTTAATATGAGATCTCCATTTAATAATTTTCCATGTTATGTGATTTTGGGAAAATAGTTCCTTACCTAGTACAAGTTAAAGTCAATTGTTGACGTGGCTAGCTTTTTATGTCATTTCCATTTAGCTATCATACGATACCGAGAGAGAGAGAGAGTATTGATTTGGACCATCTTGGCAAATCCAATATGTCTATGTCGACATAGCATCACTCAAGAGGCCATGCTGGAGACCAATGTGGACATCAATGGTAATCAATCGGCATTAATGTCCAATTTGGCATTTTCCATCCACAATTCTAACGTAGGTCTCACGTTTATTTTCTGTTGGAGAACATAGGTCTCGCGTTTGAAAAATCAAGATACTTGGTTGAATAATAAAAAGTTGTAAAACTCAGATTTTGAAAAGGACAAAGGTGCATAGACTTGCAATGTCATTATATCTTTAAAAACTAAAGCCCACTTGCACTAATTTCTAACTCTCAACACTCTCCCTTCCTAATCTTGGAAAAACCACCTTTCTTTAATAATTTTCTTCTAATTTTTTTTGGGCGATATTCTTGACTCCCCTCTTGATTGCCACTTGATTCAAGTAACAACAAAAAGAGAGGATGAGTCCAAAATTGTCCTCCAATTCCTATCACTTTTCTCTGTCTTCTTCTATTGCTTTGGCCTCATCTAGAAAGAAAAGTACAAACGACATTATCATATTGTGACAATGAGAATATAACAAAAGAGGTGCCTTCCATTGATTTCCGTATACATACAAAAGCACAATTAAAGCAAAGAAATAAGAACTAAACTTTCATTCTTCTGTATTTTGTTCTTTTCCCTATGCTCTTCTTATTATTTTTTTCTCCTTTCTTTGGCGTTATATAGTGACATGCACCTGAATTTGATGACCCACAAATTATTGAAAATAAAGAAAGAATAGTCACGCTATGTTCACTTCCCGTTTTCCCTTCCACCCCAAGAAAACCCTAAAAAAAAGACCATGTATACCTTAAGTTTCTTTTATCCTCCACACCCCCCAAAACAAAAAGGCCAATGAAAAAAGTAGTTGCAGTAGCCATAATTGAAAAACAAAGAGAATGAAAGAACTTCCTCTCTAGGAGAGAAGAATATGTTGGAGCTTTCTTCACTTCTTTATTTGATTGCTTGGAAGACTTCAGCTGCTGATTTTGTTGTCATTGCTACTGTTATTGCTGCTGCTGTTGCTTCGGTTGTTCGCGCCGGATGGCACGAGGCTCGATATGCCGCTGCTCCCGCTCGGGTTCGAGCCGCCCATTATGGAGGAGATGGCTGCGGCTAGGGCAGCGGTGAAATTTGGGTTGGTCGCGATGGCAGCAGTGGCGGCGCTTAGCGTGTCAGCGAAGATGCTATTCGGCTGGCCTTGACCTGGTGAGTGTGGCAATTGGGGTTGGCCTTCCAATCGGCATGCCTTGGCATCTTGAGACATTTGAAGGCCAGAGAACTTGGACTGATTGTACAGAGCCTGGCCAAAGATCTGAGGCAGCAAAGCGGGCGAAGGGTCGGGTAAGCTCGAGCCTGGGTTCGGGAATGGGACCTGGAATTGGCCCGGCGCGGCCTGAGACTGCAGTGTGTTGGGGTTCTGAGTTAAGTCCAGGGTAACAGTAGGGAATGGGGCTGAAGCTGATATAGTTGCCATGCTGGAAGAGCATGGAAGGAGTGTTCTAGTCAGGAAATTAGTGTTCATTAGCCCATCGCCACTTGGCATTGACCCGGACAGCAACATCCGAGCCGCCGAGGAGGTCGTCGAGGCCATCGCCATCGCGGTGGGAGGTAAGGGGTGGTTGTGATTGCCCTCGTACGTGGTGATGAGCACGGATCTATCCTCTGCACATCTTTGTACCTAACGAGAAATCGGAGAGTAAGCACTAAGCACAAACTCAATGGATACCAAACGAAGGGTCATAAAGGAAGGGAACTATAGCAAGAAATTTGAGTGCTAACTGAACTCGTCTGAGAACTTAAGCCTACTATGATCTGCCTATATCTGCAATACAGTTTCCTGCTCCAATAACACCTAAACAGAAAGATTCTAGTAAAAATAAAATTGTTGATTCAGGAAAAAAAAACATGAGAAAAGAGGAAATGACGAAGGCACGAATCAGCTCTCAATTAATTTACGGCATATTTACATAAAAAAGAACTACACATACTTGTTTTCGGACCGGGCAACCGGCAGCCATGGTGCATCGATAGTAGGCTCGTGGGCATGGATTCCCTTTCGCCATCTTCTGCCCGTACTTTCGCCACTGGCATCCATCAGTGATCTGCGAAATTCGGAATAATCGTTAGCGGATTCAACCGAAATCGATCAAACAGTACTCATCACGGCTCAATTTGATGATAGAAAAATCGCTTACCATGGAAGCCTCGGAACGAGCCCTGACCGAGACGCGCGCCTTCCTCATCGTGGCCTCTGTCTGATCAGCGCTCTTCGGCGGGCTGATCGATCTAGGAACCTTGTTGGGAAGCCATTCTTGATCTGGACTCTCTTCTCTCTTCTGCCTCCCGGTCGCGGATTCCTTCTTATCTGGATCCAACCCGATGCCGACTTCGGCAGGCTCACTGCTGTTATTCACCGGCGATCCGGTCCGATCACAAGTCCCCCCTTCTGATGAAGACGGCGAGTCCGAGTTATTCGCTGTGGCTAGACCGAGATCCATGAACTGCCTTGGCACCATCAGCCTGCCGTTTTCTTTCTTGTCGTCTGATTTCCGATTTCCGCCGGAGTTTTCGGGTTTCTGATCCTGCGTCACTGCAATCAGATGCATCTGTAGAGCACTGTAATTGGTGGTGACTTGACTTAGCATGTCCCTCAACCGTTGATTTTCATTGTTCATCCGCTCAACCTCGGCTTGAAGAACCGCCAGCTGAATTAAAACCAATGGCACAGTAAATTATATCTTGCATCAATCCAGAAAAGAAACTAAAAAGAACAAAAGATCGCGTGTTTAATCAACAATATCACTTAATCCTCACCTCATTCTTAGCTCTTTTATCTTCCGAGTTCGGCGATATCCCATCATCCACCATGGATTGATCACTGCTGGTATTCGTCGTCAGAAGATTCAGACCAGTCTAAGGAAAAAAAAAACACACACACGCACAAGAAGCAAGAAAACTCAGCAACTTTACAGTCAAATAACCTGATTCATGCTACAAGATGAGAATTTCCATCTGGGTAACTTACGTTGACATTGAAATCAAGATTGGAAGGTCCACCGGTCAAGTCCTTCCGAGCATCGCCGTCATCGGACGACGAGACGACGTTCTTGGCGGCGGTCTCGCGGGCGCTCTTGATGGAGAAGAAGTCCATCTCGTCGATGACCGCCCGCCTCTCACCGGCTCCCGCCCCCTGCACCCCCGCCGGCTGCGTCGGCGGCGAAGAGTCCCGGCGGGCGATGAGGTTGAGGGGGAACTGGATAGTGGTGGGGGTCGCGGCGGGCACGTTGACCGCGGCGGCGTGGTGAACGTGGTGGTGATCCATGGTTGCCTCGGGAAGCAGCCTGAGCTTGCTGTGATGGTGGTGTTCGGGGAAGGAGTTGATGACAGTGGGAGGGTGGTGGTGGAGGAAGAAGCCGGCTGGATCTGAATCAATGGAGAGTCCACCTCCCTTGGCCATAAATCAAGAAGAGTTATAGCAGAGACGGAAGAGAGAGAGAGAGAGAGAGAGAGAGAGTGAAGTTTTTGAAACGGTGCAATGGACTCGGCTATATAAAAGGGAGAGAGTTTTGACGAGAGAGACTTTGGCTCGGAAGAGACGACCAAACAGTGTTTAGCCGAACGCAACTTTGTTTTTTTTGTCATCTGCCTCTTTTTCACCTTTTTTTTCCTTATACCCTCTCTTCTAATTTTCTTATTTTGGTGATAATTTATTTGGGTCGAAAGTGACGAAGCAATGGTCAGATGTGGATGAGCAATTCTCATGGAAAGTGTGAAAGCCTTGATGGGTGTGTCCGGATGGGCGCAAGTTCCTCAGGTCGGTGAACATCATAGCTTGATATTTGACCAAGATGAATAAAATGAGATCAAACAAAATAAAACCGGCCATGGATTGGTATTTGCCGGAAATTAGCACGTCCAATTCGCGCATTATTTTTTTTATGATTTTTTCTTTTAAAATTCGACATATCTTCTGAAAAAACCAACGGAAAATACAAAATAAAAAAAAGAAAAATACCAAAAAGGAAGAAGAAGACGGAGGGAAGCGGCGACTGACAAGTGGAGCGGAACCCACACTAGACGTGGGCCGACGCGAGGGGACCGCGGGGGTGGGGGCCCCACCTCTTCGGGGGGAAACAAGTTTTTGATCATTACTTTTTTTTTTTTTTTCCTTTTGGGGGGCCAAATTAATCAGAGCGTGCGAGCGCGAGGGGGGAAATTAATTATTCCTTTAAAAACAAAAAGAAAAGAAGAAGAAGAAAATTGCCTAAATGACGCGTTGCCGAAAAATTCACCGCCCCGATAGGCCCGGCACCGTCGGATCGCCAGTCCGGGTCAACGGTTGCGATGGTGGCGGTGGGGCCCCGGGGGGGGCCTTTGAACGGGCTTTGACCGCGCGGCACCTGGGACCGGGGCTGGGGTGGGGGGCCCCGCTTCGGACCGAGAGTAGCGGGTTGACTTGACTCCGTCTCTCCCTCCCCCTCCTCGGCCCCTCGCCCCTCACGTGGACCGAATCGCATGGGTTGGCCAAAACCGTCCTTTGGACCGGAATTGCTGACCCGACCCTGTTCGTTTCTTTTTCGCCCACAAGCTTCCACCCACCCCCCCCCCCCCCCCGTCCCCCTCTTCTGCTCTGGATTTTTCCTCTTGGCGGTTGATTTTTTGGACAGTTTGTTGGGATTCATTCTCTTGGTTTCTCTTGTTGGGAGGAAAAAGAATAGTTCAAAAAAGAGAAACATGACGACCACGGAATAATCCCCCCCCCCCAACATCTGATCTCGCGGCCCAAAACGGTCGAGTGGCGAGCGAAATCTAGAAGGGCGAGAGGACGGCCTCGTCGCCGTCTCGTGCCGACTTGAGGAGAAATTTCGGGGTTGAATGACCGGGGGGGATTTTTGTTAAAAACCAAATCGACTTTGTAGAAATACGTGGGTGATAATCCGTGTAATCATCGACGGGCAAGACTGGAGTAAGATCATTTGTCTGTAATCTTGTAAATATTCGATGTTTTCGATATCGGGTCACGAGTTCGAATCTTATCTTTTATATATCTTGGTTTGGGGGTCCAAAAGATTTACAGTGGCCCACGTGATTCACATTATCCTTGAGCATAAAAGCGAACATCGAGATCTCTAGTTACTATTGCTCATTATTCGGATCTCTTCTATAGGACTAAATTCAATGGTCCATAAATGGACTCTTTCAACGTTGAAAGTTGCCCTTGTCATAATTAAGTTGCCAAATCCACCGGGCAGAGTACAGAGACTCCCTTCTTCTTCTCTATTATTTGGAGAAGGTACCATCCCCATTGACTTATGCTTCGAGAGATAGGAGGTATTCTAGATGCACGACGTTGCGGTTCACTGACGGCAATCATCGCTACATTCGAAGTATTGGCATTTCGAGAGAAGATAAACACAAAACATTCATAATATTAAGCGTGCATCGATTAATTTGGATGGACGGGAATATGAACGACCCGAAAGTTTCTCAATCGATCAATCACGAGGAAAAGAGAGGATGAGCTGGGTTGTTGCCGATCGATTTAGAGAGTGGGGTCCAAGCTAGGAAGTGAAAGAGCAGGCAAGGCAAGGCAAGGCAAGGCAAGCTAGGGGGGGAATGGCAAGGGAAGGGTATGGTGGGCCGCATTGTTTGACGAGTCGGTCAAAAAGGGGTGTCGGGCTTTGGACGTGAATCACATGACTTGTGATGAACGCTTCGGCTGTGCATAGTCTTTTTGCTTGGGGAGGCATCATGCTGTCCCTCCAAAGTCTAATCCCAATGAGATCTAAAGGCTCGTAGTTCAAACTTCAACAGATCTTGTTAGCTTTTCTAGTTGATATTCCATAGCATTGCCCCCCAACCCCCGCCTCCCCTTTGAACAACACGGTATATTCAAACTCTTCGACTCGATTAATTTCCTACGAACGTGTGCGAACAGCTCTGTCCACATGCATTGAATGAGGCTCCACTCATAGGATGGCAGTCACGGCCACCCGAGGTTACGTTGAGGGAAAAACATCATTGTTTGAATATGAAATCTATCGAGGTTCAAATGAAGTGTTTGGTTATTATATTGAACCTTTGAGAGATAATACAATATCCTATTTTTATCAGCGAAAAGCTTTATTATTTCGTCAATTACCAGCACTCTCTTGTATCTTGAGCATTAGACGACACATAATCTTTATGTTTAAAAAACTTGAAACTTAGTTTACCAATTTTGGATTCAACACACATAAGATAAGTCAATAAGAGAAATTGAATGTCATATATAGTAAACCAAAAAAAAAACATTTCGTTAATTGAGTCCCACTTCCTCTTATATATTGACTAAGAGGTGTGTCAAGCATTTATTCATGATGTGGACATGATCAATCATCTTATCTCGAGGCTTCCATTCTAAAAGAGACATAAGATGCCTGATAACATCATCTAGATAACCAAGTTTATAGTTGATCATTTCCGGATAGGGAGTGTTACAGCAGAACTGTCTTAAGCCATGGAGTTGTGCAGCAACTTTAGCCTCTAGAAGTGAAGTTTTCCAATTACCTGTCATCTGTTCTGATTTCATACAGACACTTCCAAAATTAACTAGGACAAAAAGGGAAGAGCATGCACACTCTATGGCAAGCACGGGAGGGCCCGGGACGAGAGAAGATAGGCGACAAAGGAGGGAAGACCAAATCGAACTTAAAAAGGCTACCGACTAAAAAGGAAATAAAATAGCCGAAAAAGTTGTGGTGTGTACGCGAAAAGCGGCCAAGAACTGAAACGTGATCTTATTAAACTGTGGATAGGACATGATCTTTCTTTCATGTGCGCTGCTTTCTCTAGGACAACTTGATCTGTTGCTTGGACAAAATTCATGTTCTGTCACATCCCAATTCCCCTTTCTCTGTCTCCACGTAATCTGTAAACCCCAATCTCTCTCTCTCTCTCTCTCTCTCTCTCTCTCTCTCACGCACTCACATTGAACGTTGAATTGTATATTGAACGTTCAAAAAGCTCATGTTTCTTTTCACGAGTGTGTTGCAGAAAGTGAGCCTAATGTCCATGAAAGAGCGTGGTTGCATGAAGGCCGCTTGTCTGCCGCCGCAACTCAAGACGAGAGAAACGCAGGTTACTGGGGGTTTTGAAAAATGGTTGAAATCGATCACTACAAGATATTAAGAGAAGGAGCATACTTTTCGTATTGATCTAGACATATACAGCTTAACACGCGTCAATGCACATGCAAACTTGCCGTATAATTACTGTGCATTGACCATATAAACACCCATTCCCACTCGTATTCTTATTTTATTTTTTTTTTGTTAATATAAGAATCACCATTAGTGGGAAAATTTTTCCAGCGATAAGGCAATTTTTCTTTCTTCAAAAATTAATTCTCACTAATATCTGTGATTTTGCAAATTGAAATTGGGGTTTCCTTGATGTCCACGAAAGAATTTATGACCTATTGGAGCCGAGTCAGGCGAAGAAAGTTCTTGGTAAACCCTTAATCTCTGTTTAAATGACCAACATGTATACCCGATTAAGGAAGATACATAGACTTGTTTTGATTATTCTTATAATTAGTTAAACAGTGGGGAGTCCCAAGCTAATCAACACGCACCTTAAGTACAAAATTGATTTGAGCTAGGAGACAGATAAAACGCAATTCAATTCGAAACTTAATAATGCTTAAATCATTTCAATTGATTTGCGTAATTACATTTTGGAACGCCCTCTGAAGAATTCATTCTATTTTTACTCGTGGTTATTTAGCTAAATATCATTTTTTTTTGTACCTTTTGACGTCTTCGGTTATATTCAGCGAGTTATCTATTCATTGGAGACCCATGTCTCATTTACTGGTTTTCGTACTGAAATGAATACAGCAAAAGCTGTACCGCAATTAAAATATTAGGGTTAGAGAAACAACTGAGGTTGTCGTGGCACATGCTCTCCCACGAATCAAATCCCCCAAACCCTAAACAAACCTTGAGAAAGTTCGAAGTGTTGAGCATTAAATGGACTGACAAGAGTAAAGCCAAACAATATTATACAAGGAAAAGAAAATAAAAGAAAACCCTAGAGATATACACTCAGAAGCAGACTTAGACTTCTTTATTATACACTGTGGACCGTTGGAAGATGAAGACAAAGCTAAGAACAGGAGGAAAAATATAGAAATAATAGAGAAAAGGAGGAGAAGATACTGTTCACCCAGATTTGATTTTCACGTTGCAGATGAGGGACCGACGGGTGTGATTCGACACTCAAGCTTTAGGCCTCGTTTTCAGCGGTTATGATTAAAGAAATGAACTTCTTCAATGACCTCATTACTGCTCTTCGTGAAGATAGTCCAACAAGCAATGAAACCAATAGACAAGCTTTTAAGAAGCTGATTTTGCTTTCTAGCAAAAAAGAAGCTGATTTTGCTGTAGATTCAGAGCCGCTCCCGATGATGGATCGAGATGGAAAAAGATCTCTTGTTTGCGTCCGTGTTGATGAGATAAAAGGGTGAAGTTTGCCTTCATCATTCATTGTCGACCAAACATGCACGTTAAACTCAATTCAACTGCTGATTCTTTTTCCTTTCTAATTTTCTGGGTTTTGTCCTTCCATGGAATGTTCAGTTCAGTCTTCACCTACCATGTGATTTGAGTACCTTTTTCCCCGTGGATTTCAAGCATTGCTCCTCACGCCAAGCGGTGAAATCTGACTCTTGTCCAGTCATTATATTAAACTGAGAAAGAATAAAATAAGATTATTCAGACATTAGGACAGATTTGCAAGGAGCATCAACCCTAGTACATTTTGTACAAGTACCGTTTGTCATCATAAAGCAATAACTTAATGGTAGCTAGTAATAGCGAGTTACTATAAGTACATTAAGTCATATTGGATCCTGAGAAAGTCAAGCAAGACATCAACAGAAGACTTCTCAAGGCTTGGTGAACATTTCTGGGAGAGAACTTATGTAACATGCATGTTTGGATTTTGAAAACATAGAATTTGCTTTCACACGCTAAAGTCCAATTTTCCAATTTAACTATGCGACGATGGTTTTGGCCCAAATTTTTTTTTGAAATATAGACTTCGTGGCTGGAAAAGAAAAGCATATAGAATTTATTCAAAGTTTGAAGGTACTTAGCTGGAAAATGAAAGAGAATGCCTCGTCATTGATTAAATTGAGTTCAATCTAACATTGACAATTCCTAAAGTGACATGAATATACAGTTCAAAGGTGATACGGATTTACAGAGACGGATGCGAGCTCGACTTTGCCGATTGAAACTAACCGGCATTCGATTTCCACTTAACTTCTTCAATAAAGTCCATTCTTCAACGGTTTCACACCCACCCGTTAATCTCTCTAGCCCCTCGTTGTAACTACAACGATAAATCTCAGCCTTCTCCATTAGGGAAAAACTCAACCAAACTTACTATTGTATAATCCAACTGAGTGAAATTGTTGAAAAAAGAAATGGAGACTAGAAGTTTAGTTCCATAATAAGCAAAACTCTAACATTAACTGACCTAGGAGCCGGCTGTGGAATCTTGGTAGGGTCCTTGATTCTCAACTTCTCAAGCACGAAACATGCATCATTCAACTAGATTTAGGTTGAATGGGACTTTCAAAAATAAACAAGGAGAGCACCGACACTTGGAGAAAGACGAGGGTGATTGAAATGACAAAGGCGACTGCGAGAAGACAAGGCTAGCATCCGGTCATCGTTCAGGTATTATATTATCCAAAACATTATTAACCTCACACGACTTCCATGTCAATGCAAAGTAATGTTCCTCAGGAATTTTCTCGCCCTCATCCGTCTAAACTACGCTATTCTGCCAAACCCCAGAACGTTCCATTCATGTGACAAGAGTTGAATCCACACGACGCGGTCAATCTCATGGGACTTCCCTGGTATTTGTTCCTGATTTGTACTGGCAATCGTCCGAAAGTACGCTCTCATTGAATCAAAGACTTTTCAAAGGGTAGGTAAATCAAGAAAAGGATGCAAGCAGGAACCCTCAAGAGTTCACACCGCCAGAAGTTCATAGACAGAGGAGAAGAAGATGCCTTTGATGGTGAAGCCCTTCCCTTTCAAATTCCTCCAGAGAAAGACTCGTTTTCGTTTGACCGATGCGTACTTGATGGTCTACCTGTTATTTAAGCATTGTGACAGCACCATGACGTGACAATGTTAAATCCATTAGGGCAGCATGATAGATTATGATCAGGGTTGGTTCAGACTTCGGCCTTAACGGGGGGAAAATGTCTAATTAGCTCTCGAACCTCAGGTATGAAATTGAAATTACAGGTTACAAAACGATAGGATTACAGCCATAGTTTTCATGAACCATAGCATTCCGATGTGGCAAAAGAACACAGAGAACGAATTTTGAACCATCAAACTGAGAGTGCGGGTGTTGAATTATGTCTCGAGTTTGAGCCGTTACGAAATCCGATCTGTTGGATAAATATTAAAGATGAACACTGCAAGACAAAATAGAGATTTACATATATCCCTTCTGTTTGGGCGCACAAAAGAAAGACCTCTTGCACAAAGGCAAAAGTTATGGACACATTTATTATATTTTATAATTTGTATGCTTATGGGGCTAAAAGAAAAGAAAAAAATTAAAGAAAATATAGGCCCCTCTAGTTTTTAGCCCTAGGTTGTCCCTTTGAGTAGGGGTGTGCAAAAGAACCAGGATCCGCCCGGACTGCCCGAAATCGGACCGGAACCGGTGGTTGTCAAGGGAATCGGTCCGGTTTCCGGTTCCAATTTTTTGGAACCAGTACTGTTTGGGCAGGTTCGCGGTGTGGAACCGCCCAGCTGAACAGGACCGGTAATATAATAATAATATATTTTATTTTTTTAATTTTTAATTAAAAAATCTGACCACAAAAATTTTTTAAAAAAAAAGAAGAAATTTTGTTATCATGTCTGAAGCTCTTGTGTAGTTGGGATACCTTGGTCACTTTTCCCAATAATTAATAGGTACCCACTTGATTTATGGATGATGTGATTAATATAATTGATCATAGCGTAGGAATTGTACGAAAAGTTATGTTCTTTTCCTTTTGTTCTGTTGATCCGATGTTGGACTACAAATTTTTTTTTTATTTGTCTAGGAAAACTTGTTGAGACCGGTTCCATGGACCCCCCCAAAAACCGGACTGGACCGGCGATCCGGTTCTCGGACGGGTCCACGGAACCGACGGGCGGTTCTTGATTCTAATTTTTGGAACCGGTCCTGTAGCGGGCGGTCCACGGTTCTGAAATGGGAACCGTTCAACCGAACCATGCACACCCCTACCTTTGAGTGAAAGAGAACCGCCACAGTGAGTTCCGAGGGCCTTTAACCGAGAAGCAGAACGTTGACCGCAAGTGGATTCCTTCTTCGAACTGTTGCCTCCAGAAGCCAGTTTAATGGCTGCACAGGGACTTCCATGGGGAGCCCGCACGAAGAGCGAAAGGAGGAACCAAAGAATGCGGAGCTCGTTGCTTGGCCGTGGACGAGAGCTACACGCGTGGAGTTTGTGCTCTGAGTTTATTTTATCCATTTGAGTGATTTATTTATAAATATTTGGGGTTTGAATTTAATTTAGGTGCGTTGTAACTTAAATTTTCTGATTATTAGTAGATTATTTGCTGCTGGCTCTCTTCGTAAATGTAGATACCGATACGTCGGATCGAATCACGTAAATCTCATGTATCTTTTATGTTTCTCGTTATTTCTCTAGTAATTTTGCATTAGACTTAATTTACAAGATTCGAGTTAGTTTCCGCATTAGTTAATATTACAACAGCGGGGTTAAACTTCATATTTCAAACCATTTATGTGTGATATTGATCCTCCACTAGATGAAATAGTTACAAACACAGACGATACAGACTCGTATACACTGCCTCCAGTCGACACCGCTTATCTAGACAGCCTCGAATACTCACTATTGACACCATGACGCATCTAAAGCAGCATCGTGGTTATATGAACATACCACATGCACACATACACATGACAGGTAAGTCATCTACGGATGCTGGTAGCTGGACATCCATGACTTGAAGTGAGACCACGCAAGCTCGACTGCAGCTTCTTCTTCATCCTCCATTCCCATATTCTTCCCCCGCATAACTCGGGTCTTTTTGCTAGGACTGAATTCAGTACTGGACAATAAACAAACTCTTCAAACTTGAAAGTTGCCCTCCTGATAATTAAATTGCCAAATTCACCGGCGTCCACTTGCGGCAATCATCGCTATGCTCAAAGTATGGGCATCTCCAGAGAAAATGAAAAAGATCCATAACATCAAGTCACTCATCGATTAATTTACATGGACGGAAACGTCACGAGAACACCTGAAAAATATGCAATGATTCAATCACTAGAAAAGAGAAAATGAGCTCGATGCTTATAATGAATCAGAGAGTGGGGTCAAAGCTAGAAAGGGGAAGCGCGCAAGGCAAAGCTAAGGGGTATGGCATGGCGTGATGTTTGACGAGTCAGTCAAAAAGGGGTGTTGGGTTTTGGACGTGAATCACATGACTTGTGATGAACGCTTTGGCTGTGCATAGTTTTACTTGAGGAGGCATCATGTTGTCTCCCTAGACCCAATGGCATCGGATATTGTTGGTATCTTCACAGTTCAGACTCAACAAATTCTGTAGTTTCTCTAGTTATTTTTACATATCACTCTTCCCCTATAAACAATACTTGATATTCAGACTTTTCAATTCGATTAATTCTTTGAAATTGCGTGCAAACAGCTCTGTTGAGGTGCATCCGGTAAGGCTTAGCTTTGGCCCCTGAAGTTACTTCGAGGGGAAAATTCATGGTTTGAATGCGAAATCTAATGGATCCAAATTAAACGTCAAATTACTCTATTGAACACTTGAGAGATAATAAGTTGCTTTTTTTTTTTATAAGCGAAGAGCGAAGAGCTCTTCCATTTCGTCAATCATCGGAGCTCTTATATATATATATATATCAAGTATTAGATAATGCATAATCTTCAAAATTTGAAAACCTCGGATTTACTTAGTTTACCATCTTTGAAATCGATACCCCTAATCTGAAAGAGGTTCGAAAATAGAAGCGATCTATTAAATCAATTAGAGAAGTTAAATGTCATATACAAGGAAAAAAATAAAATCTTTGGTGATTGAGTCCCACATGCCCTTTATATAAGAAAAGAATGATAATTATATTGACTAAGAGGAGGGTCAAGCATTTATTCATGATGTGAACAATGATCAAGATGTGAACAATGATCAATCATCTTTATCTCGAGAATTACGTTTTAAAAGAGACATAAGATGCCATTTAACATCATCTAGAACACAAAGTTTATAGGAAAAAACCACCAAAAATTCTAAATTTTACCGTCTTTGACACATTTATCTTGAACTTTTTTTGTGACACCAAAAATCACAAACTATGCTATTTGTGATACATTTACCCCAATGTACTTTAGTCCATGGGCATTTTCTTCTTTTTTTCTTTTTCTTTTTTTTTTCTTTTTTTTCCTTTTCGGCGAGGGGGGACCCTTGCCGGCGTCGGGCGAGGGCGGCCCTCGCCGGATCGCCAGGCGAGGGCCCCCCCTCACCGGATCCGGCGAGGGCCGCCCTCGCCCGACGCCGGCGAGGGCCCCCCTCGCCGGAAAGGAAAAAAAAGAAAAAAAAACGAAAATGCCCATGGACTAAAATACATTAAGATAAATGTATCACAAATAGCATAATTTGGGGTTTTTGGTGTCACAAAAAAAAGTTCAGAGTAAATGGATCACAAATGACAAAGTTTGGAGTTTTTGGTGGCTTTTTTCCAAATTTATAGCTAATCATTTCAGAATTGGGCGCGTTACAGCAAACTTTCTCAAGCCGTTTTACCTGTCATTTTATATAACTTCGTGCGGGACCAACATTGGGGCCGTATGGATTCTGTATATCCATGATTTCATCTAGACATTTTGTTAAAAATTTCACTAGGGCAAAAAGGGGAAGAGCATGTGCACTCCATGGCAAGCATGGAGGGCCCAGGACACAGAGAAAGAAAGGTGACAAAGGAGACCAAATTGAAACTTATAAAGGCTCCAACTAGGAGGTTGGGGGTGTGTTCACGAAAGCAACCAAAGGACTAAAACGTGATCTTACTAAATTATGGATAGGACGTCAGCTTTCATGTGTACTTTTCAAGTACGACTTGACCTGTTGCTCGGAGAAAATTCGCGTTCTCTATCACGTCCCATCTCTCTTTCAATGTCTCTACCTAAACTATAAAACCCTAACAGTTAATCTCTCTCTCTCTCTCTCTCTCTCTCTCTCTCTCTCTCTCTGTTATTGAACGTTTAAATTACATATTGAATGTTCAAGAAGCTCATACTTCTTTTTCGCGAGCCTATTGCAAAAAGTGGGGCTTCGTACATAGAAGAACGTGGTTACATGGAGGCCGCACATTCTTTTTTTTTTGACTTCTTTTTTTCTTTTATGGAAACAAACACGATGCAAGTGGGAGAAACGCAGGTAACTGGGGATTCGGAATGATAGTTGAAATAGATTACTACCAAGAAATTAAGAGCAGGAGCATGCTTTTCGTATTGATCTGGACATATGTAGCTTAACGCCCGTCAATGCACATGCATACTTGCCGTGTAGATCTTGTGTAATGACCATATATGACCATTCCCACTCGTATATTCATTGATGTCTGCTGCTTATTTGTTTATTTTCTTCGTTTTCTAGGTCAACTAATTTGTCGCAAGCTTTTCATAAATATTTACTTCTCTCGGGTATACCAAATATATATGGAATTTTTGAAGAAGCAATCTTCTTTTGAATTTTTCTTTGTCTCGCTAATATTTTTCATTATGCATGTTGAGGTATCGTTCCACATAAATATTCTTTATATTCATGTGATCTCTTCTCACTTATCAATTTAAGCTTTTGGACTGGACTTTTTTGCGAATGTGTCTCAATTTGTCCTAAATGATCTTTATATTCATGTGGTCTCCCTCCACTTATCAGCTTAAAAAATTTATAATCTATTGGAGCCAAATCATGCAAAGAAGTTTTTGGTAAATCCTTAATCTCCGCATAAATGACCAACAAGTATACCCAATTAAGGATGATATAGAGACTTTTTTTTTGGGGGAATATGAATATACTTACTTGTTTTGATTACTCTTATAATTAGTTTATAATAAACAGTCGGGATTCCCTAGCTAATCAACACATGTGCTCTAAATGCAAAGCTAAGTTGAGCTAAGGGCTAGATAAATGCGTTAAATATAATGCTAAGATCATCTCAATTGATTTACGTGGTTACATAATGGAACGCCCTCCGAAGAATTCATTCTATTTTTACTCGTGATCATCTAACAAAAGGAAAAAAAAAAGCATTTGCATTGTTTCTTTGGAGGGTCTTCGGTTACATTCGTAGAGTTATGTATTCAATGGAGACAGATGTATCAATTACTGATTGTAATACTTAAAAGTATACAGTAAAAGCTGTACTGCAATTACATTATTAGGGTTAGAGAAACAACTGAGATTATGGTGACATATGCTCTCCCACGAATCAAATCCCCCAAACCTTAAACAAACCTTGAGAAAGTTCAAAGCGGTGAGTATTAAATAAATGGACCGACAAAAATTAAAGCCGAACAATATTGTACAAGGAAAAAAGAGAAGATGAAGACCCTAAAAGACATCCACCAGAGGAAAAATTGTTCAAAAAGTCCTAAACCTTGTATTTTTGCCAATTCAATCATAAGCCTTTTAATTTTGTCAATTGAGTCCTAAATCTTTTCACTTCTTATCAATTGAGTCCATTCGGTCAATTTTGATTGGAAATCACTGACGTGAACATTTTTAAATAATATTTTAATAATTTCTGAATTTTTTATTTTTTTATTTTTCCTCTTCCTTTTCTTTTTTTTTTTGGAGTTATGATTGACGAGGGCCGCAACGCCCTCTCTGGATTTGGCCGCCAAGCGCTTCGGCAAGGGCCGCCAAGCCCTCGCATAGCCAAATCTGGTGATGGCGTTGCGACCCTCACCGGATTTGGGCGAGGGTTTGCACACCCTCGCTTTGGCCGGTGAGGGCGTCGCGGCCCTCGCCCTGGCACGACACCCTCACCTAGAGGTGGTGAGGATCAGCTGGCCCTCGTCGGTCCTAATGCCAAAAATAAAAAATAGAGAAACGGAAAAAAAAAAGAAAAAATCATAAAATTTCAGAAAATTATTAAAATATTATTTAAAAATTTCTACGTAATTGTCACGTGGCTACTTGGTCTCCATGTCAACGATTTTTTGTTAGAATTGATAGGATGGATTCAATTGATAAAAAATAAAAATATTTATGACTCAATTAATAAAATTAAAAATTTTAATACTAAAATAATAAAATGCAATAAATTTAAAATTTTTTAGATAATTTTCCCTCAACTAGAAGCAGAACAGACTTTTCGTAAGTACACTGGGGACAGTTGGAAGATGAAGATGTTAGGTGAAGAATAAAAAAGGAAAATAGAATCGATAGAGATAAGAACAAGAAGATGCCTTTCCCAAAGATATGATTTTCATGTTGCAAATGGGGGACCGACGTGTATGATTTGATCCTCAAGGTAAGGCCTCGTTTTCAACATCAACTGGTTATAAAAAGGGCACTTTTCTAATGGCTTCAATATTGCTCTTCATGAAGATAGTCAACAAAGGAAACTGACAACATAGAGCTTTTAGGAGCCACTTCCAATGGTTCGTGATTGAAAAGACCTGAATTCTTTCTCGGGAGATGCCGAGACCGCTCTCTGGAACTCATCCCGAGTGTCAAGTATAATCTCACTTCGCTTAGATACATGATTATAAGGTGCATAAACATGCATTCTCCCCCTATTCAAAAGCCTAAATCAATAGCTAGATGGAGATCACACATATATGAAGAGCATATAAACCTCGACAAGAGATGCATAATACTTTAACATCCTCTTTCGCATGTAAGCCGATTTAGGAACAACACGTGAAATTCGATGAACAAGAGGCCACATACACAAAATACATTGAGGCGGAACCTATTTCCGATAATAATATCTTGAGGCCTCTCTAATTATGTGTCCATGTTAGATAAGATAAAAAGGTAAGTAGCCCCTCATCATTCATTGTCGACCAAACATGCATGTGAACTTGAGTCACTAACAACTCTTTTTCTTCCTCAATTGTGGGTTTTGTCCTTTAGTGGAAATTTAGTTTAGTCTTGTACCTACCCATGAGATTGAGTACTTTTCCCCATGGATTGCAAGCAAATGCTCCTCGCACCAAGTAGTGAATCCGACTCTTGTCGACTCCTCTCGAATCGTGAAATTCAATCATTATATCAAACTTATAAATATAAAGATTACCCATATATATTAACCCATGCATTACATGAATTAACAATTCTCATTGTGTCGAGATAAAAAAAAAAGAAAAAAAATGCACACGTCGTAGTTTTTAGATAGTTTACGTTTTTGAATTTACGAGTCACTATTTGAAGCGTATTGTATATATAACAATCATGTTGTTTTATAGTGGTTCACTCATTAGATCCTTGGATGGTCAAGCAAGACTCCAGGAGAAGACTTCTCAAAGCTTGCTGAACATTTTCCGAGAAGTTAGTATGTGTCTTGTTTAATACGAATATTTTGCCTATAGTCCCAGCAAAAAACCTTGACTTTCCCCACGAGTAGTAACCATACGTCTTCGTTGTCCATCAGTTAAAAGATTAACGGGGTAAATTATTGTTGGGAAATATAAAGAATTTATTCAAAGTTGTCTCCAAATTTTAAGCTAGGTTGCAGAATTCATAGCGAAAACTAAAGAGTTCATCTAAAGTTTGAAGGTATCTAGCTAGAAAACGAAAGAGGACGCCAAGTAATCAATTAAAACTGGGTTCAATGTAACGGTGACAATTCTGGACGTGACACGAGAATACAATTCAGACGTGAAACGTATTTACTGAGAGGACTGCGAGCTCAAATCTACCCAAGCGCTTCGGAATTGACCGGTGTTCGATCGCCGCTAAGAAATTCGCCAATGGAATCCGTTCGACATCTTCGCACCCACCCGTTTGTCTGTCGTCTCTCACACAAGTTTGAAACATGTATCGTTCGACTACATTTACGTTGAATGACCGAGACTTTCGTAAAATGGTTAGAAAACGACATGCGCCCCGAAACTTCGAGAAAGACGAGTGGTTGAATATGACAAAGGCGACTGCGAGAAGACGAGGCTAGTGTTTGTTCGGTCGGTCGTCGTTCAGGCATTATACTATCCCAAAAACATTAACCTCTCGGGACTTCCACCCTCTCGAGACATCCGTATCGTTAAGGCAAAAGCGATGTTGCTCAGGAATTTCTCGCCCCACAATCCGTCCAAACTACGCTATTCTGCCAAACCCCAGAACGTTCCATTCATTGGACAAGAGTTGGGTCCATTGCAGCCTCGGTCAATTTCGTGGGACTTCCTGGTACTTTGTCCTTAATTTCTACTTCCGAGCGTCTGAATTGATGCTGTCGTCGAACCAAAGATTTGTCGAACGTAGATTAATCGGAAAGGATGGAAACCTGAACGCTCGAGAGTCCACAACGAGAAGTTCATGGACAGAGAAGAAGATGCCTCTTGATAAAAGACGTCCTTCCCTTTCAATTTCTTCCAGAAAGACTTGTTGTCTTTTGACCAATGCGTACTAGATGGTCCGTCCGTCCGTTTGGGACGAATGCATATAATAGTTTATGATCAGGGTCATTTCAGACTTCGGTCTAAAAGAGGGGAAAATGTCCAATTAGCTCTTGAACCTCAGATATGAAATTGAAAAGTGATTGGATCACAACCGGAGTTTTCATGATCATAACATTCCAATGTGGGAAAAGAACACAACAGATTTTGAACCATCAAACTGAGAGTGCAGGTTCAAACTTCATATTTCAAACCATCTATGTCACATTGATCCTCCAGTATAGATGAAATTGGTGACAAATGCAGACGACGTAGACTCGTATTACAGAGCCTACAGTGGATTAGAAGATACGAACACCACTTATTTAGACGGTCCCACGTACTCACTATTGACACCTTGACGCATCATCTAAAGCAGCATCTTGGAAATATGAACATACCGTGCACACACATACACACGTAAGATAAGTCGTCTACAGAAGCAGATAGCGGGACATCCACGACTTGAAGCGAGACCACGCAAGCTCGGCTGAAGCTTCATTGTCATCCTCCATTCCCATATTCTTCCTCCGCTTAACACCATCAGGAGACCTGTTCATAAAAGCGTGTGCGTTGCCCGGATAAATGTGCACCTCGTGAGGGACTCCAGAAGCTTTCAGCTTCTCCTCTAAAGCCTTGGCAGCCTGGAAAGAAGAATAAGCAAAATGTATTATCTACCTCTTGCATGTGACGTGAAGTTAGTATAACTGGCAAATCCATCTGCTGTAAGAGAAATGGTATACTCCAAAGAGGAACAGTTGTCTTATCAGAAGAACTCAGAAAGCAAACACTAACTGCTCGTGCCATTTAAATTAAATCTTGCATTGAACATTATGGATTGAAAACCTTCATGACAAGCAGCTGACAAGACCGTCTCCAGAGCAAAAATGGTGCTCGAGTGTTACACTAGTATCGATCTGCTAACTTAATGCTTTACTAAAGAGAGGGTTTCAATACTCTGTTAAAGCCAAAAACAGTCCCACATGAGCAGGGAAAACTTTCCAAGAGCCCTTATCTGTGCTTTACTCATTTCATGGCAAAAGATTATTGTCCTTACACAAAATAGAAGACCTTGCCCATACTTATCTTCACTACATTCTTTTTTGTTGGCCAGTCACTCAATCACCATTGTGTTAAAGCATGGAAGAAACGGACGCATGCCTCAAAAGCATATCCAGGAAGAAGGTACAAGAAGCTGTTAGCAAATAGTAAGGTCAGGGCATAAGGTCACGATGCCAAATGACCCACATACAGGGATCTGAAAGAAATAACCAAGCATATCCCGAAAGCAGCAAAGTAGAAGTTGAATGTGCTCCAGGGATTTATTTAAGCAAAAAAACACAAGATTCCTCAAGTATCATGTTTATGCATGAGGATCTTCGTCTAATATAAATGCAAAACTAAAATAGTTATGAATTACTTGGAGCTTTGTTCAACTAGTCATTGAGCAAAGCATGATTTAGCACCAAGAGCATTGATCACAACAAGCAGGTGTTACAACCGCAATGAAACATACCGCCACATCTGAAAAGCCAACAAAATTATCAAGCTCCCCAAAATGAGCCTGCACAGGAGCCTTAGCTTTAGCGGGATCAGCGAGCTCGGAAGAAGGCACACCATAGAAGGCAACCACGCAGTCAACTTCAGGGACCAGAACAGAACTTGCAATGGAAAGAGCACCTCCCATGCAGAAACCAGTCACACCAACCTAATGCAAAGAGAATCATTTATTCTTCAATTAAGGATTCAATTGGAAAATGATTATTGCTCAAGGAGAAAAAGTTTTTTCAATTGGTACCATGATGAAACTATATGCTACTCACAAAATTCATAGGAACATACATATGCCTAACGGATCATCATAGCGAGTTGATATTGTAATGACATAAATTGCTCATATAGTTCCTTCCTCAGATCTTGCTGAAACAAAGCTTTTTATCACACTTATGTTCAGTTAACTTGATATGAGGAATCATAAATTTAAAATGCATCTCACATTTGAACTAAAAAGCTATGCAAAATTGAGTTGCTTAGGACATGAGCAAAAAATAGGAACATAGCAAGTCATAAGCAGAAGATTGATCAGAAGGATCAACTCGCTCAAATTGAAGCTCACGAAAAGAAGGGATTTGATCAATCACAAAACAAGGCCAAGCCAGATATATTCACCACCACTTTGCATCAGACAAAGGGGTAAATAAATTCAAATGATGAAGGGGAAATGCAATCAAAACTTTTTACAATGACCAAGGTTGGACCAAGTCAAGTCAAACCTAGCCTTAACCAGAGATTTTTACCAAGCTAAGTGTAGCTGAATCATATACCAATATTGTGAGTAATTCAATTCATACTTTGGATACTTAATGACAACAACAACAACAGAAAGCTGCAGTTACTGACGATCTCAAGAATGTAAATGATTACCAGAGCTGCAAAATACTGTGCATGAGACATGCCCCTTTACAACCTGTATTACAACTAATGAAAGGATGTTGGCCGATAGAAGATGAGACAATCATGGTCAGATGGTATCAAAATCTCAAGGATGGTACAATAGGCATCCAACTGCTTTGATATAGGTCACATGCGCGAGCTTCCTTATGTATTTTTTAAAAATCCACATAATTAACATAAATAGGGGTCTAGACAATTATGCAACTAGATCGAAGGTCTGCCAGATCTTGTAATGACGGTTATCTAAGAAGATCCATGATAATTGCAAGAGGTGAAAATGGCATATGAATAAATAGAAAATCCAATAATACAACTCAGAGAAAGTCCACACCTTCTTAGATCCATTAGCCTTAAGCCAGTTAACTGAGGCGCCGATATCCTTTACAGCACCCGCCCAGTCAAGACCATCCATAAGATGCTGTGCTTCTGCAACATCTAGACCAACCTTTCCTCGGTAAAGACTGCAACAACGTCAGCATACCCAGAGTTAAACTTGAGCAAATCGACAAAATTTTTATCCGCTCTCATTTTATGACAACAACTACAGTTCCACAGGCACAAAGATAATTACTCTGGGATGAGAGCCTTAAACCCAGGATCCATTTGGGAAATTTTCAGAGCATGGTTCTTGATCTCAAAATCAACACCCCACCACTCCTGCAACACCACGATCCCGGGGGCATTGTCTTTTCCAACCACATATGCGTCAAAGGCCTAATCAACAAAACAAACAAATCAATCAGAAAGGTGATTGCTTGATTTTCTAGTGCTTAGAAAGGTTCCATGGTTAATGATCCACACCCATTTCGGTCACAACTAAAGTTATCAGGTTTCGAAGCCCATAATACAAGTTACAAGTTAGCATCGAGCCAACTGTACTCGGACTAATGAAATCCACACACACGTTTCTAACAAAGCTTACGTATGCATCTCAGATTGTCAATTCTCTTTGGGAACAAATAACTACCAAGTAAAGATGCCTCATTGCACCTGCTTGTTTTACACTTTCAGCTGGATAGGTGATGGGAAAGATACAGAGCTCAAAACCACAGATTTACCAAATATTATATCTGAGAGATTAAAGGGAAAAAAAAAAGGGCTCCTGGAAAACATTTTAACAACAAACGACTTGCAACACACTTCATTCTGGAAAGTTACACTAATTATCACTGGCACTGACCACAACTCATTCGCATCGGACAGCCACTGATTGGACAGAAAAATTAGTCAAAACGATGCATTTGCCATTCACCAAATCTCCACACAGAGCGTTCAAAGTTTCTGAATTCGATAGTGTCCTCTCTCAGCCACACAAAAGCCGCACCAGCACTAACCCTACACTCAACTGACGCATGACCACCAAAAACCCAGAATCCCGACACGACAACCCTCGTCGCTGCATCACTGTAAGACACCGAGACAAAACGCCGAGCCATTTGTCCTACGGCCACATCGAAACCCAGAAAGGGAAAATGCAGATTAGGGCGTGCGAAGCCAAGGAAACGTGATCATCGAGACGGGGGCTCACGGTGTCCTCTCTTTGGATGCGGACTTTGGTGAAAGGAGCGGCGGGCGCCGCGGCGGCGGCGGCGGAGTCGGCCATCGAGCGGGTCGCGAGACGAGGAGCGGAGCACGGGGAGGAGAAGAAGGAGTCGGAGAGGGAGGAGTAGGTGGACTTCGCGATGGTTCTGGAGAAGATTCTGGAAGATGACGATGACAGTGCAGCTGCCAGCATACTTCCCCGGGTAGCGGGTGGCAGGGGAGGGACCGAGCGAGCGACCGTTCAACGGCGGCGGGCGAGGCGTCGCTTTTTGTCGTTCCGGCGATGGGCGGTGGGCCCTTTCTTCGCCACTTCTTGGGCCGAATTGATCCCATAATAGAGACTTCCGGGTTTCTGGGCCGGAAAGTAGCCCAGCTCGGAGCATTAATGTGGGCCCAGATCGATGAAAGGCATCATTATGGCATTATAAGACCAAAGGCTTAAGCTCGGGACCTCACTGCTCGTGGTATTTGGTTTGGTATTGCGGTCGCGCACGCACATGACTTTCGTCGGTTGAGTTTATTAACGATGAATAATAATGAACGGGGCCTCTTTTTTTATATTTCCGGAAGAAGACACGTCAAAGGGTCGAGAAAGTCGAGCGCCACTATTCCACTGTTCTCGAACAACTTAGAGCAGTGCCTTTGTCGTGCAGATATATCAACCTTGCATCTCATTCACCCACCTCGATCCCTATCTATTTGACAATTGATACTTTTTTTCTCCGAAATATGGACACAAATGGAAGTTTAATTCCTAAAGAAGCACTTTGTCGAAGCCGAATCGGATTACCTATCCCTCGGCCTATCAGCGAACTATTGAGCGCCTATGATATTTATGATTACTCTTGACTTAAAGAGATTCGATTAAGTCGGGAAAAAAAATCCCTTTATTTGCTAAGTAAGAACGGATTCACTTATTTCATCTAATAGAAAAGGGGTTATCTAAATATTGCTCATTAACTCACACGCAAGAAATGTTCATACGTTGGTGGTTTCTACTCGTTCTTCTCATCTGGACCGGACTAGTGGGTACTAGATAAGTAGATAGTAATCATCCAACCTTTCGTTCTCTCTCGTGAAAAATGGGCGGCTCTTCGTCTTGTACTTTTCCAACGTGGTGGGCGAAGAACGAAAGGTTCAGCTTTCGAAAATCATGGCATGACGAGTGACGAGCGTGGTTTATATTAAGTGAAGACTAATGATTTTGTGGAGATATTTGCACAAAAACAAAATGCATTTTTCTCGTGGAAGATTAGGATCATTGTCCGATCTTGGTGGCCTTATAAGGGTGTGATCAAGTCAATAAGACGGCGATCATAAGCATGATTAGGAAGAAGATTCTTTGATCATTAGATTCATTACGTAATCGATTAGTCAAGCAATTTGCACAGTCCCCCCCTCTCTCTCTCACACTCTTTTGTTTTTCCTCATTTGTTTAAGGTTTTTCCCCTTTTGGGGTAGGGACGTTTTTGTTGCCAGGACACCGGGAGTGCCACGTTCGAAAGTTCGTGCCTAAGCAAGTGGAGGATTTCATTCATATATATTTTTAACATCGAAGTAGGAATATTAATATGTTTACTGTTGGAGACGGATGCGGAAAAACAAAAGACAGAACACAGGGATTTACGTGGTTCGATCACGAAGTGATCTACATCCACGGGCGAGGCAAGACAGATTCCACTATAATCAAAAGAGAGTACAAATTTCAGAAGTCGAAATAACGACAAAACCTCACGGCTCACCAAAACTCTCTGAAAGCAAAACTCTCTGTACAACAATGAGAAAACCTAGCCACAGTAAAAAAAATAGGGATCCCGAAATTGCGAACTAAATCTCAATTTTCTTTCCACTTTCGGGTCGCACAAAAATATGTCGGGTCGGGTCATAAACCGGACTGAGTACATAAATTCAAGACATATTTAACATTTACAACGACTTTTGCATCGTCGAGAACATAAGCTCGATAGACAGAAGGATTAGATTAAACGGGATTTCGACAAGGTCCGAATGGCACGGGTCCAAATATGGTCGGGAGATTGTGCTTTTCCTAGTCCTTTTCTGTTTGGTCATGCTCCATATTATCAATTCATCACCAAATGGCAAATGGGGCCAAAGACACCATAAGTTAAACTCAATTTATCATGATGGATAACATAAATATGCAAGTCATAAATAGTAAGGTACAACGATGTTTTGTTAACTTCATCAATCGTGATAGAGAGAAAATGATGGTTTGGACGTACCATCACCAAATTATATATACTTGAGCATACACAGGTGCGACACTTGTGCCTTTGGATCCTATCAAATCCCACTTCTTAGGCAATTTCAGCATTCACAAACTCTTCCCAAATCACTTTTTTTTTCTATATTAAGGTTGCTGTCGATGATAAATTTTTTCTCGTGTTATGACTTTTCATAGAGATTTTTACTTTCTTGGTGGGCATGCATGCATAGCATTAGTCGATAGGAGCCAAACCTCTATCGGCATTGGTTACACGAAACATAATTTCTCCGTCGACATACACACAATTCCAAAAGTAGGACATACACACAATGGCAAAAGTCCTTCGGACTTCCATGCTACTCAATCCCAAAAATAGGACATACGCGCACTGACAAAAGTCCAACAAAGGCTTTGGACTACCAATCTCTCTTTGCATGTTAAAAACGCAGAACAGAAGAAAAAAAGCTAAAGAAGCAACCCTTTGGCGAGTAAGAATACGAGGACGTAAGTTACGACCACTTTATAAAACTATGGTTTTAAGTAATGCCATATGCAATTATTGAGTGTTGAATGTAGTCCGTGTCTTTTAGTATGCCAATCTTATGGACCCTAGCATTACTCTAATGGGGGCAAGTGAACTTGTTGTGTATGGAACCATAAGCACTTGACGACGTGGGTGCAACCTCTCTTTCTATATAAGTCGCCACCACCATTTGAGCGCACAAAACCACTGAATAAAACAGCAAAAAACAAGAGCAGGGATTTGCACGCACGCTCATAAGCCTTCTCCAATGGCCATCCAATCCACTCCCGCTCCTCTATTCGAGAAAATAAGCCTGAAAAACAGGGCGAATAGGGCAGTCGAGGTCTTCATCTTGTTCCTTCTCGCCTCTCTTCTCGTGTATCGGCTTGCGCATATCAAGGACCACGGACTTGAATGGCATGTCGCACTCGTGTACGAGTTGTGGTTCACGTTCGTGTGGGTTGTTGTCGTCAGCACCAAATGGAGCACCGTGAGATACAAAACTTACCCTCAACGTATCTTGCAAAGGTATATCAATAGAACAAGAGCTGGCTTTTTCGCATGGCTTGCTTTTACTTTGAACCGTTAACCTTTTCAGCATCACGTATTGCTTCTGGCTTGAATACTCAGGATGGTTTTCTTTTCCGAGTTTCCAACAATGGTATTACTAGCGCGAGGAACTAGTTTTCTAAAAACATTTATCCTCTTTCCTTTCGTTTCCAACTTTAGCGCTTATATTGGACATAATAACTTGTACTAAACTTGCTGAAATGAATTTTGGAAAGTAAATATTGCATTCGGTTCAGTTTCGGAAGATGAGTTCCAACTGAAGTACCTGTATCATGTGATATTCACGTATGTTCCTCGTGAATTTTGGGTTATGAACTTCTTATAAGTTCCTTATTGCTGTTTTCATTTTCGCATTTCCTTCACATAGGGCAAATGAGCTCCCTCCGGTGGACGTCTTTGTAACGACAGCAGATCCGCAGCTAGAGCCACCTATCATCACCGTGAATGCGGTCCTCTCTTTAATGGCTGTAGACTATCCGGCTCATAAGCTTTCGTGCGATGTCTCCGATGACGCCTGCTCGCTGTTGACCTTCTACTCTCTAATGGAAGCTGCCAAGTTTGCAGAGCTCTGGGTCCCGTTTTGCAAGAAGTACAACATTCAATTGCGAGCCCCATTCCGGTACTTAGCCAGCGACGCGACGACATTATCTGGTGACGACTGCTTATTGGAATTCCAACAAGCATGGCACACCATGAAGGTAATGCTAAATCTTTGGAGTCTAGTGTTCATGTGTTGGAGACGGTGACAATAATCGGTGATTCTTTTTAGGGAAGTGCAATATATGAGAGAGAGAGAGAGAGGATTGGGTCTGTATAAGATATGGAATTGGAAATACTCAAATTCGTCTTGTTCTTTCACAGGATGAGTACGAGAAGCTAAGCAGGAAGATAGAAGGCGCGTCCCAAGGCTCAGTCCCATCTGATTTTACTGGGGAGTTTGCAGTTTTCTCTAACACAGAACGTAGTAATCATCCAAGTATTATTAAGGTATGGTGAATTTCTGAGAGGATATCTGTATCTAGGTTTGGATAGATAATTTGAAAAGGAGGATACTGTTTTTATTCTGTGGCTTGTTTTTATTGTGATTTTGACAAAGATTATACTGGAAAACAAAGAACGTCATCCAGATGAATTGCCGGATCTGATCTCCATATCACGAGAAAAGCGGCCAAAGCACCCACATCATTACAAGGCAGGAGCCATAAATGTCTTGGGGCGTAAGACTTACCATCAAGGCTCAAGTCTGGTCGCTTTTGACATGAAAACAATCTCACTCATCTTTTCGTCTTATGTCTCTTTGATGGATGAACAGACCAGAGTTTCAGGATTCATGACGAATGCATCATTCATACTAAATGTCGATTGCAACATGTACGCCAATAATCCACAAATTGTTCTTCATGCTTTGTGTCTCCTTCTCGGCACAGATCTTCTATGATGGACTAAAGGATGATCCGTTTGGAAATCAAATGGTGGTCTTATTCGAAGTACGTGCCATTTTACTGCACAATAAGTCTTATTTGGAGCTAATTTGCATCTAATCTACTCATTAATATATGTACCTATGATACCGTTGATTTCAGTATTTGGTACGAGGGATAGTGGGAATTCAAGGGCCTTTCTATGGGGGAACAGGATGTTTTCATCGTCGGAAAGTAATCTATGGCTCGTGGCCAGATGACATGAAGATTGAAAATAGTAGTCTTACCTCAAATGGTACGTGCTTTTGTTTGATCGTTAATTGCTCGTTCATGGACTATTTGCCTAGTCATAATAAACCATATTCCTTCATTTGCCAATTCGATTTTTACAGGAGAATTAATCAAGGAAAAATCACTAAAAGGATTTGGAAGTTCAAAACAATTCATCAATTCTGCTACCCATGCTCTGCGAGGCAATTCAGATCACCCCAAAGATCTTTTGAGCTCTCCTGCAGAAGCCCGTAAAGTCGCTAATTACACCTATGAATACAAAAATTACTCAGGTAAAAAGGTCAGTACGTGTTTACATTGATTTCGCACATTAACACTATCAAGATATACATACATCCAGTTATATTTTCCAAGATTAATCCACTAATTGTTCTCAACTCAAAGTTGCACCGCTACAACCACCCTGAGATCACTAGCATTAACCTGAAGATCTATAATTTTTCCACGAACATGAATCTCTAGCCACACAATTCATGGTACTTAGTGCTCTGTCATAAGCATTTTTGTGACAATGAGAAAGATGGCAAAAGTTAATTTGTCAGCATGATAAAATGTTGTGCATGTGTTTTCTTGCAGATCGATTGGATATACGGATCGATGACAGAAGATATCTTTACGGGATTGGCCATCCATGCCAAGGGTTGGAGATCGCTCTACTGTTCACCAAATCCACTTGCTTTTCTAGGCTACGCCCCATCTGGTGGGCCTGCCTCGATGACCCAGCAAAAGAGATGGGCCACGGGCCTGCTCAAAGTTCTTGCAAGCAAAAAGAGTCCAATATATGACACCCTATTCATGCAGCTCTGTTTCAGGCAATGTTTGGCATACCAATGGACCCTAATTTGGGCACTGAGATCCATACCCGAGTTCTTATATGCTCTTGTCACGGGCCGATAGTTTGGGAACGACCCGTGCGGCGACTTAGGCTTCCTTGGATCGTTGGAAAGCCTAGGCCAAGCCTTTTTGCCGATCACTCACTCGCTCGGACACTCGGATCGTAGAGAGAGAATCTAGAGAGAGAAGCTCTGGAAGAGAAAGCAACTGCTTCTTGTTGTTTTTGGATGTTTCAAATGAGGAGGAGGACACCCCTTTATATAGTAGAGGGCCTCGGATTACAACCATTGATCGCTTTCTAGACGAGTGGCCGAGATCGTATCGTTCTCGTCGACCACCTACCGACATTTATTCCGAGAGCTATCTATCAACTACCGGCATTTATGCCGAGAACTCTCTAGAACCCCGGCACAATTACCGTTTCGCCCGTCCTTGGGAAAATTCCGGAAGCTTTGATCGGGTCTTCATTGATGTGTCACGGTTCTTGGTGTTGAAAACCTCTTGACCGTGACATTCTCCCCCACTCATTCGAGCGACGTCCTCGGCGCTCTTGGCTTGGGGCTTGTTTGTTGGCTTTTTGGAGCGCCTTCGACTCTTCCGAGATTTCTTCGGCTTCTCAGTTTGTCGGGCATTTGGCTCCTTTGATTTGTCTTTCTCCATGTTGGTCGGCAAGCTTGTTACCTCCGGGAATAGAACATAGATCGGCATGTTGTGTTGAAGAGGATGATCCACCTTCGGCTTTGGCTTGGTGCAAAGTTCGGGCACGGACTTCTCAACTCTTCGGATTGTGGAGAGGACTTTGGCTTCGGTCACCCCATTAATCATTGGAACCATGGATGGGTACTCCGAGTTGGTGATGATAATCGTGTTGCTCCTCAGGTCGATCATGGCTCCCGCGGCATCGAAAAATTCAAGGCCTAGAATGAGATCATAATCGTCGAGAGGGATTACCTCGAACGGGAGTTTGCCTTCCCAAGTACCGACTTGGAGTTTTACATTTTTGGCCACGCCTACGCCTGGTATCTCGTCGGAATTGGGGGTCTTGTAACTATTACGAGTCGGTTCCACGTGAAGTCCCACGTGTTTGGCCGCTTCGTTTGACAAAAACAAGCTCGTAGCACCCGTATCGACCAAGGCAAGGAGGGGTACGCCACTTACCTTGACCTCAACGAATGAGAGGTGCGAATATGTCGGCTTCTCCCTTGGTGGAGCTTTGTCCTTCACGGAGTTGATTGAGTTGAAAACCTTCACGGTCCCAAGTCGCACCTCGCGTTTCTCCTTTTTTTGCTTCGGCTCTTCATCCTCTTCTACGGCAAGAATAGCATTGATCCTACTCTTCTTCGGGCACTTTTGTGTCCAATGAGGACCGTTGCAAATGAAACACGGAGACGGTGGTGGAGTATCAAACTTGTTCTTGTAGTCTCCTTGAGGTTGTTTCCATTTGGGATCGCTTGACTTGGACGTTCCTTCTCCCCATGTCTTCTCACGTCCACCATGATCTCTTCGGCCACGGTTGGGACTATGGTCCGCGTCTTTTCGACCACGAACAGCTTGGTCTTCTTTGTCGTGGTGGCGATCCGATCTCCACCCGCTCCCTCTTGTTTTTGGGACTTCCTTGGTGAAGTCGGCGAGAGACTCGGCCGCGACTAGTGCTCGCGAAAGGCTTTTGACGTCCCTTCGTTTGAGCTCGAGTAGTGCCCACGGCTTCAATCCATCCATGAACGCCCCGAGAGCCTCCTCCTCCCCAAGATTGGGAATTTGGAGTTTGAGCTCGGTGAATTCCTTCACGTACTCTCGGACCGTGCTACGTTGCTCAAGGCGATGAAGCTTGCTACGGGCTTCTTGTTGAGCATACTCGGGGAAGAAGTAGTCCCGAAACTCTTCGACAAATCCATCCCAAGTAGTGATGGGGTCGGCGCCTTGTCTTGTCTCTTCACATCTATTTCGCCACCAAAGCATGGCATTATCAACTAGGAACATAGAAGCGGTTCGTACCTTGGCCAAATCTTCTTGGATTCCAATGGCGTCGAAGTATTGTCCCATGCTCCATAGGAAGTTGTCTACCTCTTTGGCGGACCGGTTGCCTTTGAATTCTTTTGGCTTCGGCACATCTAGCTTGTGTGCCGCTTGGATGGGCAATGCACCGTTCGCGATGCATGCTTTACATAGGATGAGCTCGGTCTTGAGCTCTTGCACCTCCATCTTCAAGGCTTCGACTTCGGTCTTGGAGGAGTTGCCTTCTTTGAGCTCCACGACCTCAAGCTTTAGCGCCTCGATGGATGCTTCAAGGAAATCATCCCTATCGAACAAAGGGGCCGTCGTACGATTGACGACGTTTGTGAATTCATGGCGGAGAGTTTCTTCACCCTCGTTGATCCGACTTTTAACTTCGTCGAGTTCTTCGATGAATTCCAACATTGCTGTTCTCATTCTCGTGAGCTTCTCATCGATCGCGGCTATGGCGTCCGACGAAGCATCCCTTTTCTTGGATTTTCCACGAGTCTTTGGTTGGGCAGCCGTTGGTTGGGCAGCCGGCTCATTGGGAACCGGTTCTTTAGGAGCCCTTTCATCCACAACAACCGAAGCGAGTTGTTCGTTGTTCGACATTCTCTCGACCAGTTGGTGTGCTCCTCGATCTCCTTGGATGGACTCTCTACTTGCTCTGATACCACTTGTCACGGGCCGATAGTTTGGGAACGACCCGTGCGGCGACTTAGGCTTCCTTGGATCGTTGGAAAGCCTAGGCCAAGCCTTTTTGCCGATCACTCACTCGCTCGGACACTCGGATCGTAGAGAGAGAATCTAGAGAGAGAAGCTCTGGAAGAGAAAGCAACTGCTTCTTGTTGTTTTTGGATGTTTCAAATGAGGAGGAGGACACCCCTTTATATAGTAGAGGGCCTCGGATTACAACCATTGATCGCTTTCTAGACGAGTGGCCGAGATCGTATCGTTCTCGTCGACCACCTACCGACATTTATTCCGAGAGCTATCTATCAACTACCGGCATTTATGCCGAGAACTCTCTAGAACCCCGGCACAATTACCGTTTCGCCCGTCCTTGGAAAAATTCCGGAAGCTTTGATCGGGTCTTCATTGATGTGTCACGGTTCTTGGTGTTGAAAACCTCTTGACCGTGACACTCTCCTACCAGCTTATTGTAGCATGACCAACTCCCACTTCTTGCCCAAGGTAAGAAGAAACTTAAACTGATATCACTCTTTTCTTCTCAAGAATCCGCTTCATTATCTTCTTATTTTGGGTAATTGTAGGGACAAGAACCAGCTATCCTAGTTCTAGCTGCCATTTTCATCATCTACAACCTATACAGTTTATACGAATACTTTGTCATTGGCTTGTCAATACGTGCATGGTGGAATAATCATAGAATGCATCGCATAACATCTGCATGTGAGTGGTCATTTGGAGTCTTAAGTGTCATACTCAAGCTCTTCGGGCTATCGGAGACGGTATTTGAAGTAACGAAGAAAGACCAGTCTGTATCTAGTGATGATATTAGTGTTGAACTTGGGAGATTCACCTTTGATGAGTCCCCAGTTTTTGTACCAAGCACTGCTCTTCTGCTGGTGCACTTGACAGCAGTATTTACAATGTTGCTGTGGTTGCGCCCACAAGCATCCGATAACAACGGCTTTGGCATAGGAGAGGTGGTATGCACTATGTGGGTGGTGCTATGTTTCTGGCCATTTTTTAGAGGGCTATATGGAAAAGGAAAATATGGGATTCCCTTTACTACTATAATGAAAGGGGCTATCCTAGGTACCGTTCTCGCTTACATATGTAGATTCACATCCACAGGTTCATAGGGGCTGCAAATTGTTGAATTTTGTATTTGCAAAATCAAAAGCATGGTTGTACAATTAATCATGCCTTTTCTTTCTCATGTGAGACAAGGTAATTCTCATGGTTGTACAAATAACTCCCACGCAAGAAATGAAAGCGATTTTCACCACGTTCGTACTTATGTTGTCTCTTTTCTTCTCATTGGGATCGGACAGTAATCATCCATCTTTCCTTCCCGAATAATCAATAGCAATAAATTCTTGGTTGTATTTATAGGGGAGGTAGGGCAAAAGATGTGACTGAGAATACATGGTTACTTTACATCGTCGCTACTACAGATGTCCACACTTTCCTTTCATCCTTTTCTTGTCTCTCCATATATTCCAAATTGAAGATGGAGAAGTCCAAAAGATTCGATTAGGTTTTACTTAATTAAGCAAATTAAACCCTCTCTCTCTCTCTCTCTCTCTCTCTCTCTCTCTCTCATGATGGTGGCTCTTTGTCCTGTACCATTCCAATGTGGCGGCGAAGAATGGTAGTTTAGCTTTGTGATCATGACATGCGTCCTTGCGTCACAGGTGTTAAAAGTCGGGTGATATCTTGGGAGATATTTGTAAACAATGCATTTTCTAGAGGAAGATTAGGGTCATTTGTGGATCTTGGTGTTGTTATATCATTACTTATTAGGGTGATTAAGTCAATAAGATAGCAATCATAAGCATGATTAGGTAGAAGGAGACTAATATCTGGAGTTTGAACCAATTCACATCCATCATTGATTATGATTCTTTGATCATTACGTCATTGATTACTCAAATAATAGCAGTCCCTTTCTCAAACTTTTATTTTTCCTCATTTATAAGGTTTTAAAATAGGGGGCACGAATTTTATTATTGGCAAGACAAGGGGAATACCCTATGAAATTGTAGATTGCAATTCAAGAATGCACAGGACATTTCTTTTATCCTTAATAAACAAGAACATACCACGAAATGAACATAAAAGAAATGAGGGCGCACGAGTTAAAGATTTTAGGGTTCATATCGTTCCGATATTCTATTATTTCATTTTTCTCGAGTTCATGCAAACGTCGACAAGGTTCGAATTGCTAGTGTCCAGATAGGGTGGAGAGATTGTACTTGTCCTTCTCCTTCTCTGTTTGGCCATCTTTTATGCTATAAATTCATCACCCAATCGGGCCAAAAGACACCATGTGCTAACCCTAGTTTATCATGATTAATAACATAAACTATACAATCCAAGTCATAGGATACAAACATGCGTTATCCTTATCAATCGCGATAGAGAGAAATTGATGGCTTGGACGTATCCATCACCAAATTATATATACTTGAGCATACATAGGTTGGAATCGGTCAAACCCCACTTGCTTACGCAATTTCACAAATTCATAAACTAATTCTCAAATCACAAGCTTGTTTTATATCAAGTTTGTCATCGACGAAGATCTTTTCTTACGTTACGACTTTTCACAAAACGAGTTTTCTTCTTTGCAGGCATGCAAGCACAGTGGAATTTGATAGGAGCCAAATCTCTATCGGCACTATTTACACGGAACGGAACTTCTCCGTCCTCAATCAGCATCTAACAATACAGACATGCGCACACATATACATGTATATATTCTCTATCAAGTGGTGCATGATTGCTTAAGCCTTGACCGGCAAGTTCTTCCAAATCTTTGACTGACCGTCCCTGAATTTTCTGGAAAATCAAAGCCTTTTGGGGACGGACAATGAACAAACATACGACCGAAACATGCGAATATGTACTTAGGATACGAAGTGACGTCGAGAATCCCCCTTTTTCCGATGGTTCTGAGAAGCACCTCACGATTTCTGATCACTAGCTAAAAATCAAACAATTGCCACACATTCCTAGAAATGGGACAATACCCACGATGACAAAAAGTCCAACTACATGCTTTGGACTACCAATCTCTCTTTTTAGTACGAAGAAACCAAAAAATGAGAGAAGAAAAGCGAAGGAAGTAAATCATCAACGAGCAAAAATATTTCCGGGGACATCATGACCGCTTTATACAGCTAGTGGGTTGAGCAACGTAATGTATTACTATTGAGTGTTGATATAGTCCATCTCCTTAGCATAAGTGGACTCTAGCATTACTACAACGCAAGCAAATAAACTCGTGAGGAATTTCTTTGGGAATTCCAAAACCTATTATATGGCTGTTAATAAAATCTCAAACTTTCAGATTTGGCCAATATATTCTTAAGCTTTTTAATGATTTTCAGTCAATCTGTCAGATATTACAGACATGGACGCCGGCTGTCATACATGGCACGATTGGCAATTTGATGTGTCCGATGGGACTCAAATTGTTGTCATTTTGAGAATTTCTTTTTAACTTATTTCATTCTTTTCTTTTTTCTTCGTTTTCTTTTTATTTTTTTCCTTCATTAGATTTTCAATCGGCGAAGGCGGCCCTCCCTTGGATCTTGGCAAGGGTTGACGCTCTCACCTATGGCTCCCGCGGCCCCTGCTGGCCGGAAATCCGATGAAGGAAAAAGAAAAGAAAAGAATAAATATAAAAATTTCTCCAAACAACATCATTTTGAACCTCGTCGGACTCGTCAAATCATTAGTCATGTCACGTGGGATGGCCCGTGCTAACTTGATTGCTATGTCAGTGATTTCTAGCCTAAATTGGCCGGAAGGATTACATTGAAAAATTGTCAAAAGGTTTAAGACTACAGTAGCTATATTGGAAAGTTTATAATTGAATTGACGGTTAAATAATAGGTTTATGACTTTTTGAACAATTTTTCCGTATACTTGTTGTATATGACATTTGTTATCATATTACATGTATATTTTTGCCACCTAATTGGTTAAGATCTTAGACTGAAAATACTTAGCATGATACCTGGAGTGTCAATTGAAGCCCTATTTATTACCTAGTATTTTGTGATTTTTCATGCTTAGCTAGAGCATCACAATTGTTTGCAACACATATATGCCTTATCGTTGATGTGGGGTAGATAATACCTGAAGTCATGGAGCCATAAGCACAAGTTCGTTTCTTGGACCACAAGCAAAAGTTCAACCCCCTCTCTATTTAAGTCGCCACCACCATTTGAATTATGGCCACCCTCTTTGCAAACGAAAGTGACAAAACTACCGCATAAGAACAGCAAACAGAAGCTGGTTTGTCTGCGCACGCACACAAGCCTTCTCCAATGGCCATCCAATCTTCTTCCGCCCCTCTATATGAAAAGATAAGCCTAAAAAAACGTTTGAAGAGGGCCGTCGAGATCCTCATCTTGTTCCTTCTCGTCTCTCTTCTCGCGTATCGGCTTTTGCACATCAAGGACCACGGACTTGAATGGCAGGTCTCTCTTCTGTGCGAGTCGTGGTTCACGTTCGTGTGGGTTCTCGTCATCAGCACCAAATGGAGCCCCGTGAGCTACAAAACTTACCCTGAACGTATCTTGCAAAGGTATAACAATAGAACAAGAGCTAGGTTTTTCACATGGCTTTGATTTACTTTAAATCTTCACCTATTTCAGCATCATCGTATTGTTCCTGTCGCGAGCTCTCAATCCCAAACTCCTTAGCGATACAGCTTCTAGCACAGCTCGCTATCTCTTTCTCTCCCTCGTTTTGAACATTACTTAGCATGGTCTTTCTGAGTTTCTAGTGACGGTATTTTCATTGCAAAGACTAATTTCGGAAGATATTTTTTTTCGTTCCTTTCCGTTCCAAGTTTAGCGCTTTCATAGGAGATCATAACTTGAATCTAACGTGCTGAAATGAATCTTGGAAAGTTACAATTCGATTTTGTTCAGTTTTAAAAGATATGTTCTGATTGAAATACCTGTGTTGTACAATATTAACGTATGTTCCTCGTGGAGTTCGGGCTATCAGCGTTCTATAAGTTGGTTATGTCCAACCAAGTTATACTTTTTGAGTTTAGTTCCGTAATTGCAGTTTTTTTTTTAACATTTTTCTTCATATAGGGTAACAGAGCTTCCTCCAGTGGACGTCTTTGTCACGACAGCAGATCCGCAGCTAGAGCCACCCATCATCACCGTGAACACGGTCCTCTCTTTAATGGCATTAGACTATCCGGCTCATAAGCTAGCGTGCTATGTCTCCGATGATGGCTGCTCGCCATTGACCTTCTACTCTCTAATGGAAGCTGCCAAGTTCGCAAAGCTCTGGGTTCCGTTTTGTAAGAAGTACAACATTCAATTGCGAGCACCATTCCGTTACTTCGCTGGCAACACGAAGACACTGTCCAGTGAAGAGTGCTCATTGGAGTTCCAGCAAGCATGGCACACCATGAAGGTATTGCTAAATCTTTGGAGTCCAGTGTTCAGGTGTTGGAGAAGGTGACAATAATCGGTGATTCGTTTTAGGGAAGTGCAATATACGAGAGAGAGAGAGAGAGAGAGAGAGAGAGAGAGAGAGAGAGAGAGAGAGAGAGGATTGGGTATGCACAAGATAAGGAAGTGGAAATACTGAAATTTGGCATGTTTTTTGACAGGATGAGTACGAGAAGCTGAGCAGGAAGATAGAAGATGCGTCCCAAGGCTCAGTCTTGTTTGATTTTACTGGGGAGTTTGCAGCTTTCTTTAATGCAGAACGTAGTAATCATTCCAGTATTATTAAGGTACCGTGAAATTCCTGAGAAAAAACCTTTGTCTAGATTTGGATTAATTATTCTATGATTAATATGTCAGACCAAGTTAACATCAACACGTCACTATTAAATTGTAAAGGCGTTCACTATTTTTATTATGAGGCTCACTGTTTTTATTGTGATTTTGACAAAGATCTTACTGGAAAACAAAGAACGTCATCCAGATGAATTGCCGGATCTGATCTACATATCACGAGAAAAGCGGCCAAGGCACCCACATCATTACAAAGCAGGAGCCATGAATGTCTTGGTGCGTAAGAGTTTCCATCAATGTGTGGTTGCTTTCAACATGAAAACGATCTCACTTTTCTTTTTCTCTAATGTCTCTTCGATGGTTGAACAGACTAGAGTTTCAGGACTCATGACGAATGCACCATTCATGCTAAATGTCGATTGCGACATGTACGCCCACAATCCACAAATTGTTCTTCATGCTTTGTGTCTCCTTCTTGGTACAAAACATGAGAAAGACTGCGCATTTGTTCAATGTCCACAGATCTTCTATGATGGACTAAAGGATGATCCGTTTGGAAATCAAATGGTGGTCTTATTTGAAGTACGTGCAATTCTACTACAAAATAAGTCTTATTTTGAGCCGATTTGTGGCTTATCTACTAATTAGTCTCTGTACCTATAATACTTTTGATGTTAGTATTTGGGACGAGGGATAGTGGGAATTCAAGGACCTTTCTATGCGGGAACAGGATGCTTTCATCGTAGAAAAGTAATCTATGGATCATGGCCACATGACATGAAGACTAAAGATAGAGGTCTTACCTCTAATGGTATATGCTTTTGTTTGATCGCCAATTGCTCGTTCACGGACTATGTGCCTAGTCATAATAAACCATATTCTTTCATTTGCCAATTTGATTTTTACAGGAGAATTAACCAAGGAAAAATCATTAAATGGATTTGGAGGTTCAAAACAGTTCATCAATTCTGCTACTCATACTCTACACGGCAATTCAGATCATCCGAAAGATCTTTCGAGCTCTCTTGAAGCAACTAGTCAAGTCGCTAGTTGCGCCTATGAATACAATACTGACTGGGGTAAAACGGTCAGTATGCGTCTACATTGATTTCGCACAATGCACATCTAGATCTGTATTTTCCTAGATTAGTGCACTAATTGTTCTCAACTTTAGAGTTGCACTGCAACGACCCCCATAAGTTCACTCGCATTAACCCAAAAGTCTATGATTTCTTCACGAATACAAATCGCTAGAGACACAATTCATGGTACTAAGTTCTCTGTCTGTCAGCATTTTTGTGACAATGAGAAAAAATGGTAAAAATTAATTTGTCAGTGTGATAAAATGTTGTGCACGTATCCTCTTGCAGATCGGTTGGATGTATGGATCGACGACAGAAGATATCCTTACAGGATTGACCATTCATACCAAGGGTTGGAGATCACTCTACTGTTCACCAAATCCACCTGCTTTTCTAGGTTGCGCACCATCTGGTGGACCTGCCTCGATGACCCAGCAAAAGAGATGGGCCACAGGCCTACTCGAGGTTCTAGTAAGCAAAAAGAGTCCAATATATGGCACCTTATTCGGGCATCTCCATTTCAGGCAATGTTTGGCATACTTGTGGCTCCTAATTCGGGCATTGAGATCCATACCCGAGTTCTTATATGCTCTCCTACCAGCTTATTGTATCATGACTAACTCTCACTTTTTGCCCAAGGTAAGAAGAAACTATAAACAAATATCATTCCTCTGTTCTCAAAATATTCGCCTCCTTATCTTCCTATCTTGTGTAATTGCAGGGACAAGAACCAGCTATCCTAATTCCAGCTGCCATTTTCGTCATCTACAACCTTTATTGCTTATACGAGTACTTCATTACTGACTTGTCAATACGTGAATGGTGGAATAACCATAGAATGCAGTGGATAACATCTGCATGTGCGTGGTCATTTGGACTCTTAAGTGTCGTACTCAAGCTCCTAGGGCTATCGGAGACGGTATTTGAAGTAACCAAGAAAGAACAATCTGCATCTAGTGATGGTACTAGTGCCGAACTTGGGAGGTTTACCTTTGATGAGTCCCCAGTTTTTATACCGGGCACTGCTCTCCTGCTGGTGCACTTGACAGCAATACTTACAATGTTGCTAGGGTTGCGCCCACAAGCATCCAATAACAACGGCTTTGGCTTAGGAGAGGTGGTATGCACTGTGTGGGTGGTGTTGTGTTTTTGGCCATTTTTTAGGGGGATATTTGGGAAAGGAAAATATGGGATCCCTGCAGCTACTATAATGAAGGGATCTATCTTGACAACTATTGTCATTTACTTATGTAGATTTACATCCAAAAGTTGATAATGGATGCATGTTATTGAATTTTATATCTGCAATATCAAAAGCATGGTTGTACAGTGCCTTTTCTTCATAATAGGAAATAAGATTATCTCATTGTGTTTTTTTATTGAAGACAGAACATTTGTCATGGTTGTACAGCCCATGCAAGAAATGAAAGTAGTTTCCACAGTGTTCGTACGTGTGTTGTCTGTTTTTTTCTCATTTGGACTGGACCGGTAATCATGGATCTTTGCTTCCCCTAGACTCGATAGCAATGATAACAAAAAATAAGAACATAAATTCTTGGTTGTATTTATATGGGAGATGGGGCAAAGATGTGCTGACAATGTATGACCACTTCACGTGGTCGCCACCATAGATGTCCATGAAGAGCCCCGATAAACACTTTCCTTTCATCTTGAAGATGAAGGATTCCAAAAGCTTCGACAAGTTTTTACTTAATCAAAAAATTAGTAGCCCTCTCTCTCTCTCTCTCTCTCTCTCTCTCTCTCTCTCTCTCTCACGGAGGCAGCTCTTCGTTGTAACTCTCCAACTTGGTGGCGAAGAATGGTAGCTTAGCTCTGAAATCATCGCATGCGTCATTACGTCACGACTGTTGTTTATAATGAGTTGCAGTTGGATGGTTTTTTTTTTTGGAGATATTTGTAAACAATGAATGCATTTTCTTGTGGATGATTGTGGTCATTTTCCAATGTTGGTAGTGTTATAAGGTTAATTGAGTCAAGAAGACGGCAATCATTAGGAATGTCCGGAGTTCGAACCACTTCTTTTGCATAATTGATTATGAACTTTTCAATTTTTACGTGATTGATTACTTAAAATAGTAGCACCTTTCTTTTCCCTCATTTGTTTAAGGTTTTCTCATTGGCAAGACACCGGGAGTACAATATCAAATTGTAGGCCTAAAGAGGTACGTCCTACATCTTGCGAATGGGTTTATAAACTTAAAATTCGATTGGATGGGTCAATAGAAATATATAAGGTATGATTAGTTGCTCGAGAATTTTCTAAAAAGTATGGCTTAGATTATGATGAGACCTTTAGCCTGGTAGCAAAAGTTACTATAGTTTGAGTCCTGCTAGCACTTGCAGCAAGCAAGTCATGGAAGTTATAACAAATGGACGTGAAGAATGCATTCTTATATGGAAAACTTGATCAAGGTATATACATGGAGTAGCTAGATGGTTTCAAAAGACTCGTCCACACTACGTTTGCAAGCTAAAGAAAGCTCTCTATGGCTTAAAACAAGCCGGAGAGCATGATATGGTAAGACTGCTGAATTATTGGTGCAAAGTGGTTACTTAGCAGCCCAAGCATACTCAAGCTTGTTTGTGAAGCAGAAAATGGAAAGCTTTCAAGAGTATTGGTCTACATGGATGGTCTAATCATCAATGGAGATGATGAAGAGGAGATATTGCAAATCAGAGCCAATCTCTTGGTGTGATTTCAAATGAATGAACTCGAAGAACTGAAATATTTTTTGGGACCCGAGGTTGAGCAAATCAGGGAAGGACTACTCCCATGTCGGTAAAAGTATGCACAAGGTCTCCTACAAAGAGTCCCCAAATAAGGTAGTGTGCTTATGTGTGAGTGGTGAACAAAAAGAGCCCCCAAATAAAGTAGTGGTGAGCAGAAAGAGTCCCCAAGTGAAGTAGTGTGCTTGTGTGTGGGTGGTGAACAGAAAGAGTCTCCAAATAAAGTAGTATGCTTGTGTGTGGGTGGTGAACAGAAAGAGTCCCCAAATAAAGTAGTGTGCTTGTGTGTCAGAGTGGTGAGTGTTGAATAGAAAGAGTTCCAAACAAAGTGGTGTGCTTGTGTGCGAGTCTTCAGTGGTGTTGAGTGTTGAATAGAAAGAGTTCTAAACAAAGTGATGTGCTTGTGTGCGAGTCTTCAATGGTGTTGAGTGTTGAACAGAAAGAGTCCCCAAATAAAGTAGTGTGCTTGTGTGTGAGTGGTGTTGAGTGGTGTGGAGTTTCTCTTTCTTATAATGAAGTGTTGTATGTGAGTGGTGTTAAGTGTGTTGGCCACGAAAATAGCACGCCCAGAATCACCATAATCAGAAACCGAAACACATTAATGGAGAAATTGTCGATTCACATACTTAGTTTGGAATCCATCGAACTTGACGCGGAATTTGCGACGGTTTCCGAACATGAAGTGCTTCTCCCTTATACCCTTCATTAGAATACCGGCCTAATGAGATTACCACTCACGAGAATAAAGTTCTCTCTAGATCTCTATATGAATCAAATTGTGCATCATCCAGTTAGGGGAGGGACTTAAGCGCTATTTATAGAGTTTTCGACCACGGGCCCTGTGACATTCTGAAATTTCCGCCAATTGGAAATTATGAAATAACTGAGTTTTTATGAAATGTGCTCGCAGTAAATTCTCGCCCGGAACTGATCATTCCTGGGAATGCTAACCATTAGAGAAAGGCTAATAGGAGAATTAAATTCGCGCGACTAAAGGAAATTTAATTGTGAATGGATTTCGACCATTAAATCGCGGAAGTGATATTTTGAGCCACTGTTGGCCGATCCAAGGATAGTTAGGGGTCAGTTCGTCACTATCCTAGTAGTGGATCACGGGTGATTCCGTTGGACCATGAAACGACTTGACGAATGATTCTGAAATTATACCGGACAATCGTACCCTTCGGATCAAGTGATTGATCTTCGCGATTTTAATGACAACCAAGGTCGTCGCACACTGAACGAACTTGCACGTGACTTGATTCAGTATCAGTCATGAGTTGATTCAGCGAATTTCCCCAGCAAGCCG
Source organism: Syzygium jambos (assembly GCA_031216235.1). NCBI lineage: Eukaryota > Viridiplantae > Streptophyta > Magnoliopsida > Myrtales > Myrtaceae > Syzygium > Syzygium jambos. Next base: position 6,947,249 of record CM062230.1, on the reverse strand, counting down.
TCCGTTAGCTCGAGAAAAGCTCGAGTTGCGTTTAATAGAATTTAATTATTGAATTTTTGCCCAAATTGGATACCGGAAAATTAAGAAGTCACGCCGGAACGTTAGGACGACGTTGCACGTGACACGTGTGAATTTTTGGTGGGCTTAAATCCTTCGGAAAAATTCGATTTCAACGAGAAATGGAGAAAGTGACGATTTTGCCCTTAAAGATTTATAAAGGATTAGTTTTGTTGGACAAGGGCGTTTTGGTCATTTTAGGCCCAAAGTTGGAAAAGACATATTACCCTTGGATATTTTAAAGCAAGATTCGATTTGGACCGTTAATTTTAAGATTAGATCGAATCTCGACCGTTGGATCAAAAAGATTTGAGGGGGGTATTTTGGTAATTTGTCATAAAGTTGGTCAAAATTGATTTTTAAGCATTTGACCCATTCTTTCCTCTCCCCTCCCCCATTCGGCAGCCCCCTCCTCCGTGAGCAATCCCCCCCTCTCAACCGTGAGCCTTCCCCCTCCTCCGATCACTCTCTCTCCCTCATGCCCAAGCCGCGTCGTCGCCGCCCAAGCCAATCGCCGCCACCCAGGAGCCGTACATCGTCGCCGCAGTCCCCGATTAAGTATCGCCGCTTTCCGTTCTAGCCGCGATAGTCTAGAACGCTGGTAAGTCGCACTCTAAACCCAATTTAGGATTTCGGGTATCGACAGACGATTTTGAGCGAAACCGGGAATAGATTAGGTGCGGAATGGCATGATTTAGAAGTGGAATTAGGTGGCGAGCCTTAGAATTGAAATCAGAAAATTTTTATTGGAAAATTCAGAATAATAGTAGGCTGCGAATTACTGTTCACGAGCTGTGATTTACTGTTTACGGGGCTATGATGATTTGTTCGGGACGCAAGTTGGATTTTTAGAACCGGTATTTTATGGCGAGAAAGTTCCGTGAAGGATCGGAATTAATCCGACGCCGTTTGGTGGGAGAAAAATGAGAATTTACCTGTTGGATGTATATTTAAATTATAAATAAATTGTGGTGATTAAATTGAGTATGTTGTTGTGCAATTGGGCGACTGTATATGCTTGTTGGGTGCACACGTGAGTTAGATTAAATTAATTATTGGTATTGCCATGTCCTATATTGAATATGCATGAGCTACGTGTAAAACAATGCATGTGCGGGCCACGTGTGAAGGGCCAGTTGTGTGTGATAAATACGTGAGGAGCATAAGCATGAGTGAGAAGGAAATTGTGGTCTGGCAAGTGATGGTGGGAAAGTGTGTGAAAGTGCGAAAGTGCGAAAGTGCGAGTTTGGGATCGGGCCGGGTATCATAAACTCGGGCAGCGATCACGTAGGTCTGTTGCATTTGGCACAAGCTGAGGCTTGAAAAAGCAAGAATGAGAATCGGTCCAAGGCACGATCAGCTCGGGTGAGACCGGGATTGGATCGAGGCATCATAAGTTCGGATTCCAATTATGTAGGCCTGTCGCATTTGGCGCGGGCTGAGTTGGGATCGGGACTGGGGCGTGTGATGCTCGGGTCGCGATTGGGGCCTAAGGCGTGAACGGGTACGTGGGCCGGATGTGGTGAATGATCGCAGTGTGCCTGAGGCGTGTACTTCAACGCGGGTCACTAGCGAGGAATGAGAAAGAGGAAATGAGAATGGAAGGAATAGTGGGATGAGAATTGGTACATACGTGTGTTGCATACGACGTGATTGTGATTGAGTACGGGTGTACGCATGTTTGAGTCTGACTATATTATTTGAGGTGCCTGCGATGTGAAGACTTGATGTGTACGAATGCACGTGTGTCTGTGTGATTGTCTGGAGATACGTGATAGCTTAGGTTGGGTTTAGGGGTGAACTTACTGAAAAGTGTTCTCACGGTTGTTTCAACCAAACATTTCAGAACCCTGACCTGAGCCATGAATCCTCCACCACCGCCACCGGAGCTTTTTGGGGTACCCGTGCACACCGAGTTGGACGTTGCAGAGTTTCCGATGGGCGATAACTTTATCTGGATTAAGCATACTTCCACAATATTGTAGATGTAGTTCGGTGTGTACCTGTATATTCAGTGACTTGTAGTTTTTGGGGCACTTGCATATGTAGTGGCTTTGTAATTGTAAATATTATGGTCTAAGTTCGGCAATGGGAAATGAAAACATACATTCTCCCTATTCTCCCCAGTTTTATTTGTCAGGGATTAATTGTTAGTATCCGCTGTGATTGTAAACCTCTGATGGAGACTTTGAGGCCGGCGACATTCCTGAGACGTCGCACTAACCGACCAGGTAAGGGTGTCGCACGCTCGATGGGGATCGGGGCGTGACAGGCCCTCTTATTACGGACCGGGCCGTACTCGCCCACACCAGCCAGCCCCATATTAGACTTATTAAGCACCCATATATCTTACCTTTATTAGACCAAACTAATTCCGTTAATTTCAATTAATGAAGCACACATTAGGAAATTCTTACATTCTCCCACTTAGGCGATATTAATTGAAACAAAACTGCGTGCACACCCTTATATTGGTCTAGATATTATTCTTAATAGTCAATCTGATCTTATAAAGTCTCGAACACCGAATCATGACGGTAACTACATGTACTCACGCAGAGCCTTCTATGGTCATGAGTGCTTTCAACTTTACTGATATGGATTCAATATGGTAGTGTGTCAAATGGATAATATCTCATAATGAGGGATACTTCATCTGTTGTCCATTTTATTAGTCTAAATTCTCTCTCTCTTTAAGTGTCACAAAATCTAGTGTGTCACCAGAGAATATCCTTCATGGTTTCAACAAACCTGCATATGTCTTACCTTGATAGTTAACTGTACTTTATGTGTAAAGGCTAATATCAAGAATGTCCCATAGCCTGTACTCAAGGTTTACATAATACCTCGAGATTTTCATCATATATATGTACTCAACTTGATAAATCTACATTCATAAATACCTCATTGAATGCAAAAGAGTTGATACATATTCAAATATTACAAAATATAACAAAATCAGATACAAACTTCAAAAGCAACATAAAACTAAACAGCTCCCACTAATTAACAGTATCCCATGATACTCCTAAGCTCATGTTCATGACATCTCGATCAAATACACAAGGGAGAAGGTCTTTAGTTAGCGAATTTGCAATCATATCATCTGTTAAAATGTACTCTACTGCAATGTCACCAATCTGAACTTTTTCCTTTATAGTCAGGTACTTGACCTCCATATGCTTAGACCCCTTGAGACCTCTGTTATTGTTAACAAACAATACTGCAGAGTTATTGTCACAATACAACTGTATGGGCCTATCCACAAAATCAAATACGGTCAACTCCTTAATGAGGTTCCGGAGCCAAATTGCCTGAGTAGATGCCAAAAAGCATGCTGCAAACTCCGCTTGCATGGTTTGCATGGTAGAGGATGTCATTGATTTCTATTTCTCACTTTTCCATGATACTGCACCTCCTGATAACTTAAATATGTAACCTATTGTCAACTTCTTTTCATCCTAACAGATAGCAAAGTTTGAATCCGAATACCTGACCAACTACAGGTCCTAAACATGTTTATAAATCAGCATATAGTCTTTTATCCTCTTTAAGTACTTCAAAACCTTTTTGGCAACAACTCAATAATCGTGTCCTGGATTTGATTGATATCTACATAGAAGTCCTGTTGCAAAAGCAATATCCGGTCTAGTACATACTTGAGCATACATAATACTCCCAAGTGCATTAGCATAAGGTACATTTTTCATTTGGGCTTTTTCAAAATCTGAATGGGGATATTGTGACAAACTCAACTTATCACCCTTAATGACAAGAGCAATTCCTAGCTTGCATTGCTGCATGTTGAATATTTTTAAGATACGATCAACATATGCCCTCTAAGATAAACCCAATAGTCGGCGAGAACGATTCCTATGAATTTCAATGCCAAGGGCAAAAGACACCTCACCAAGGTCCTTCATATCAAAGTTCTTTGACAATACCCGCTTTGTCTCATACAGTAAATCAAGGTCACTGCTCGCAAGCAGGATATCATCCATATAGAGTACAAGGAAAATGAATTTCCTCCCACTAACCTTGTAGTATATACACTGATCTACTTTGTTCTCAACAAAATCAAATGAAGCGACAACACTATGAAACTTCAAGTACCATTATCTAAAAGCTTGCTTGAGATCATAAATAGACTTTTTCAGTCTACATACAAGCGTACCTGAATCATCTGCCACAAAGCCTTCGGGTTGCATCATATAGACTTCTTCATTAAGGTCTCCATTGAAAAAGGTAGTTTTAACATCCATATGATGTAACTCCATAACGAAATGAGCTACCAATGCCATGATTACTCTAAAAGAATCTTTAGAAGAGATTGGAGAAAAAGTTGCTTCATAGTCTACTCATTCTCTCTAAGTGAAACCCTTAGCTACCAATCTAGCTTTAAACTTCTCAATCTTTCTTTTGGAGTCCCTTTTAGTCTTGTACATCCATTTGCAGTCAATGGGTCTATGGCCTTCAAATAATTCAACAAGTTCCCAAACACCATTATGCTTCACAGACTGCATTTCATCTCTCATTGCATCCAACCATAGTTCCGACTGAGGACAAGAAACAGCTTCCGCATAAGCCACTAGATCAGCCATAGAACCGATATCGTAGTCTTGCTCTCCTATATAAACTAAATAGTCCGGCGGTATAGCTAATCGTCTCTCCCTAATGGATCTCCTTACTAGACCATCAATAGCCTCATCCTATACCTAAGAGCCTTGAGAAACTTCATTAGGAGCTGTCTCGACAACAGGATCTTGAGCCTCAATAGATTCAGTCTGTGGTATGAGAGTTTCCACAATTTTCTGTATGAGAGGAGATAAAGATACAACATTACCCACCGTACTATTATCCTCAATAGTCTGTGAGCAGCTACTTTTTTCGGCCACATCAAACTCCAGAAATTTCGTTGTCTACGATTCCACAATTCTTGTGCCTCTATTGGGATTATAGAACCGATATCCCTTCCAATGATCCGGATAAGATATAAAGTAACATCGAGTGGTTCTGGAGTCCAACTTACTTAATGTTGGATTATATAACTTCACTTTTGCAGGACATCCCCAAACCTTAAGATGATTTAAGCTAGGCTTACATCCAGTTCATAACTCAAAAGGAGTCAATGGAATAGCTTTGGTAGGTACACGATTCAGAATGTACAAAGCTATTTTCAAAGCTTCACCCCATAGAAAATCAAGTAAATTTATCCTACTAATCATACTCCTCACCATTTCCATAAGGGTGCGATTATGCCTTTCTGCTACACCATTTTGCCCAAGACTCCCAGATATAGTAAACTGAGCCACTATCCCAGAATTCTCTGAGTATTTGGAAAATGGCCCCTTAAGCTGTCTAGCATCGATATGCCTGCCATAATACTTTTCAGCTCGATCATATCTAACAACCTTTATGACATTTCCTAACTGTTTCTCTACTTAAGTCCGAAGTCTTTTGAACTTGTCAAGAGACTTAGACTTTTCTCTAATCAAGCACAGATAGTCATATTGAGAATATTCATCAATAAATGTGATAAAATAAAAAATTCTACACAAGATTGCCATATAGGGTCCATTTATGTCAGTGTGAATGACCTCCAACAGGTCAGAATTTCGGACTACAGTTTTCTTTTCTATCTTAGTCATTTTACTTCTACAACAGTCTACGCATGTCTCTAGGTCATCTTTAAGAGCAGGCATGATGTTAATTTTTATTAGCCTTTCTACTTTATCCTTATAGATTGACCAAGCCATTTATGCCACAATGCATAAGATTGTTCCTTAGGTAGTGGTCTCTTGAAAACAATCTTTTTAACTGTATAAACGACGTATATGTCATTGGGAGATAAACACAATCTGCACAATCCGTTGGATATATTACAGCACCCAACTTTATTTGAATTAAGAAACAAAGAAATAACATTGTTCTTGATTTCAAAAGAGTAGTCATATATGTCCAAACACGATATGAAAACTAAGTTCCGTCTAAAAGAAAATACATAAAAAGTGTCTTTCAACATTAATCTAAAATCGAAGTCTAGAATCAAGATAACATCTCTCACAAACACAACATCAGCTTTCTCGTTGTTTCCCACAGTAAGTCTTGACTCGTCCTGATTTGGCTTCCTTCGATTTATGAATCCCTGTATGGTAAACGCAACATGATTAGTTGCACCGCTATCGAGCCACCAAGAACTGGATGGTGCTTCTGATAAGTTGGATTCACAAATAAGTGCCAAAGAATCATTACCTGTAGGCTCACGTTTGGACAATTAAGCTTTGAACTTTCCACAGTCTTTCTTTACGTGACCTTTCTTTTTACAAAAGAAGCAGCGGTCACCATCCCTTTTGAAGGATATTTTCTTTGGACCCATATTGTCAGATTGACCGGTAGTGTCATGAGAACCTTTATGAGTACAATTTCTAGACTTCTTATCCTTCCCATTGTGGGAACCAGAAACATATAAAACTAGATACCCTTTTTCCTTATTAAGTTTCTCTTCCTCTACCACCACCCTTGCTATCAAGTCATTAACTGACCAAGTCTCATCTTGAAAATTGTAATTTGTCTTTATAATCTCAAAACCAGGTGGAAGGGTGTTCAGAGCTTGATGCACAATACAAGCATTAGGAATGGAAATATATTAAGAGCTTGAAGCTTCGTCTTTAGGTATACCATCCTAAAGATATAATCTCTAACCCCAGCAGTACCATCATACTTCATATTGAAGAGTTTTTGAAGAAGTGTACCAACCTCAGCAATAGATGAAATACAATTTCTAGCCTCTAAGGCTGCCATCATTTCCTTAGCAATACGGTCAGCTGGCAAATCACTTTTCAAGTGTTCTCGAATGGATTTCTTCATTATCAATAAGCAAATCCGATTGCTCTTTTTCCAGACAGCATAGTCCGTTTTCTCAGCTTCAGTACTGGTGACCGTGATATCTACCGGCTTATCCTTTGTAAGAGCAATGTAAATATTTGTCAGCTCCATTCCAAATAGAAAATCCTCTCTCCATTTCTTAAAGTTCAACCCAGTAAGGACCTCAATGGAAATGGAATTGTCATTTACAGAAAAGGTGACTAGAAAACAAACAAACAATACAATCAGCATCAAATGAGTACTTATTCAGAGAGTTACATCATCACATAATCACCTTTGGGCAGAAAATATGACATGGAGTTGTACACTCTCCACGTGATAGCGGCCATAAGAATATATTCTAATCTTTCGTGAAATCACCACATTTGGGTGTATAAACCACTAAGATCAGTCATTTCTCAAGCACATGCTATACATGTACCCCTCCATAAACCAGTACGAGATCACCTCCTTTGGGAGTATAATCATGCAATAGAACAGGAGACATCCCACCACAATATGAGATCAATATTTCCCAAATCCAGTCAAGTGGGCCACTTTGACGGTCACTACCCAACTGAATCCTTGAAAATCTCTTATACCATGAATATGAGCTTTATGTATCACATTCACTATATACATGTAATGCTAGACGTAAAGACAATGGCATATATCTCTGAAATTACATATCATGCTAATTATATTGTTCTATTCATTAATAGACAATGAATTACACTCTCCACAGTCCTTATGTGGTGATATACATGTGAGCTACCATATGCATTTCCGAAACAATAGAGAAATACAAGAAAATACGCAAAAATACCCTAAAAATACGCGTATATAGGGTTCTATATGTATTTTCACATCTGTAAAAGCTTCAACCATGTAAAATAAATACACCACAATATAGAGAATCTCAATACAAGTGCGTCAGTACCAAAAACGTCCCAAACGGACGTTGGACGCTCCCTTATGCGCCGCCGGAAGGCGCGGCGTGTGCGCGCGTGTTCAGTCGGTCAAACCGGTCTGAACAGTCGGTCCAATCGGTTTACCGGTCCGACTGGTTTACCGATCTAACTGATCAACGGTCAACGAACCAGTCCAACCGATTGACCGGTCGGGTCAATAGTCAGGTCAGGTCGAAATCCGAGTCGGGTTGAAATTTGGGTTGGGTCAGGATCTAGGTCGGGTTGAAATCCAGGTCGGGTCAGGATAGGGGTCAACCCGAATCCGCAACCCTGCTGACGTCATATTGACGTCACCCGACGGTTACCGACGGAAAACTCGTCGATTCGGCACAGTCGCATGTGGCCTTCACGCGCCGCCACGCCTATGGCATGTGTCGACTCATGAAGGCGCGTGCAGCCTCGTCTGGTGGCGTGCCGCCCATCAATCTTCTTGTCTCGATGAGTAAACTCCGAATATGTAATAAAATTTTACATTTATATGACAAAAAATTTCAAAAATGGGTAAAAACCTCTCGGACATAACGAAAACAGTCATAATCTGCATGTTTCAATTCTAATCTATAGCAGGCTCTGATACCACATGTTGGCCATCAAAATGGCACGCCCAAGATCACCATAATCAGAAATCGAAACACGTTAATGGAGAAATTGTCGATTCGCGTATCTAGTTTGGAATCCATCAAACTTGATGTGGAATTTGCGACAGTTTCCAAACACGAACTCAAGTGTTTCTCCCCTATACCCTTCGTTAGAACACTGGCCTAATGAGATTGCTACTCACGAGAAAAAAGTTCTCTCTAGATCCGTATGTTAGTCAGATTGTGCATCATCAGATTAGGGGAGGGACTTGAGCGCTATTTATAGAGTTTTCGACCACGGGCCCTCTCATTACGGGCCGAGCCGTACTCGGCCCACACTAGCCAGCCCCATATTAGACTTATTAAGAACTCATATCTCTTACAATTATTAGACCAAACTAATTCAGTTAATTTCAATTAATGAAGTCCACATTAGGAAATTCTTACATAGTGTTGAATACAAAGAGTTCCGACGTGGCATGATTGGCGAACTGATGTGTCTGACAGGGCACAAAAATTGATTTATTTTTAAATTATTCTTTTTTATTTTCTTTTTCTTTTTTTCCTTCATGGGATTTTCGACCGCCGAGGGCATCCCTTTCTTGGGTGGCCCCCACGGTCCCTGCTGGCCGGAAATCTGATTAAGGAAATTAAGAAAAGAAAAGAAAAAATATAAAAAAAAAATATAAAACAACATCATTTTGAGCTCTATTGGACACATTTTATCGCTGGCCGTGATCTTAGAACGGCCGTTGCTAACTAGATTGCCATGCCAGTGATTTTCAACCTAAATTGGTTAGAAGGACTATATTAAAAAATTATCGAAATGCTTAAGATTACATTAGCTAAATTTCAAAGTTTATGATTATATTGGCGGCTATACGGTAGGTTTAAAACTCTTTGGATAATTTCTCAGAAACTAGTCATCATATACATGTATATTTATACATGCTTAGCTAGAGCATCGCAATTGTTTGCGAGGGGTTGATAATATCTGACCTCATGGAGCCATAAGTACAAGTTCGTTTCTTGAACCAGAGGTACAGGTTCAACACCCCCCCCCCCCCCCTCTCTCTCTCTCTGGCCACCTTCTGTGCAAACAAAAGTGACAAAACCACCTAATAAAAACAGCAAAAACAAGAGCTGGTGTGTCCCCGAGCACACACAAGCCTTCTTCAAAGGCCATCCAATCCTCTTCCGCTCCTCTATATGAAAAGATAAATCTAAAAAAAATTTTGAAGAGGGCGATCAAGATCCTCGTCTTCTCGTCTCTCTTCTCGTGTATCGGCTTTTGCACATCAAGGATCATGGACTCGAATGGCAGGTCGCTCTTTTGCGTAAGTCATGGTTCACGTTCGTGTGGGTTCTCATCATCAGTACTAAATGGAGCCCCGTGAGCTACAAAACTTACCCTCAACGTATTTTGCAAAGGTATAACAACAGAACTAGCTTTTTGGCATGGCTTTGCTTTACTTTAAATCTTCAACTATTTTAGCATCATCGTATTGATTCTGTCAAGAACTAGCATGCTCTCTCTCTCTCTCTCTCTCTCTCTCTCTCTCTCTCTCTCTCTCTCTCCATCGCTTCAAATACTCCTTAGCATGGTTTTCCTTCTAAGTTTCTAGTGACGGTATTGTTGTCGTGAAGACTAATTTCTGAAGATATTTCCTTGTCTTTCCTTTCTGTTCCAAGTTTGGTGCTTTCACACGACGTCATTGTCGTGACCTAAAAATCAGGTTTTCCAATCTTAGGCTAATGGATTACTAAATCAATTAAATTAACTAACCTAGCTCAAGTTCTCCCAAACTCTACCAATTCGCAACTTAGGTCCAATTATGAGCATGCAAATATTTTCAATCGGAGCCGCCACTAATCATTTAAGGTAGGTTGATTAGAAACCTAAATAAAATAGCGAAAATAATATTTTATTTCTACGAACCAGAGATTATAAATCCGGGGACTTGGTTACACTAGATTACCCTAACGTCCTTTTGGTATCAATCTCACGAAAAATGCTCAATTCGGCAATTTTAATGAATTCTGACTTAGAGTTCAAAGGTGCAATTTTTTTGGATTTTCTTTTTTATGGATTTTTTTTTCATTTTTGATGTATTTTCAAATTTAAATTTGAGTTGCAAATCTTTTAGTAGAAAGATTATAACCGCTAAATCTTTCGAACTAAGTTTCAATCTGTAGTCTGACAGATCGACTCTAAAAATTCGAAATACCCGTTATAGAAATAACTCTATCTAATGCCTGATAGATAGATTTATTTCCATGTGTGTGGTTGCGGATTAGGAGATTTTCCTAATCGATCACATCTTGAAAAGATTTTGCTATCTTGAATATCTTGGATATATTCAAAAGATTTTCAAATTTTCAAATTCTATCTAAATTTGACAAGTAATACACATCCAAGATTTCGAAAGAATACTCAATTAAATCGCAATTTTTAAAATAAGCAAGGCACCTTCATTTTTTTTTTTTTTGACAATGCTTAATCCTTTAGAGATATCTTTGTGTGTACTATACACATTAGCAAATTCGGATGAAGCTCTTGCAATCACCAAAAATTTAAATAAGATCAACTCATCCACAAGGGAAACGTCCATCCACTAATTTTGAATAAATATTCAAACAATAGTCATCCACAAGTCCATACCATCAGCGGATTCGAAATTACAATGATCCAATTAACATCTTGCAAGTCAAATTGCAATTTTAACGTGATCACCAATATAATGCTAATTTTCGGATTGAGCAAGAACAAGAAGGAAAACCAGGATTTTTTATGCAAATTTCTCTCGTAATCCAGACAGTAATCATTACCTAAAAATCATGCATGACAAATATCACAAGTTAAGAACATTCATTACCTAATTTGACAAAGTTATCAAATTGAAACACCAAGGATTGCTTGATCCACGGGTGAGGTGACAATGCCCAATTCCCAGCCTCAAAAAAACGTGAACGGCAGAAGCGAAGGACCCCGGCAGCAACTCGAACTTGTTTCCTGGCGATGATGGCAACGGAGCGAGCGGCGGATGGATCAACAGATGTCGATGCAAGGTTCTTGGCTAGTGGAAATCGAAAACCTCTTTCTTTTCATCACGTCTGTTCTCTCCTTTTTTTTTTTTTTTTGACCAAGCCCTCCCCTCTAACTTTTTCTCACCTTTTTTGGACGTACTGTGAAGCGTATTTTTTCTCTCCAATGCACTCTCTCTGCTCACCCTTTCCTTTTGACAAAGCCCTCACTCCATACCTCTCTGGACCCCCTCGCTCTTTCGCTTTTGGGTCCCTTTTATAAGTGGGGAAGACTTAAGCTTTTAAGGAAAGAGAATAAATCAGATTTTCTCATATTATATTCTGGCTCTTTTCATTATTTTGGCCTTTTTGTTCACGCCCATGGATGCAAGATATTGATCAGAATATACGCCCCTATATTGACCGGATGGCACTTTCCTCTCTTTTATTTTTTTTATATTGTTTCCCTTTTGCACGGAGATACAAAGGAAATCAAATTCACTGATCCTCCTCCCTGTCCACCAGATTCGAGACCCCAGAGTTGCTGAAAATTCATGCACCATGTCATAATCTCCATATGCTGCTTTGTCTTCAATGTGCTCTCATGAAGATGGTGCAAGTTGTGCAACCGCGGGGAAACACTTCTCTTGAACGACGACTCCAAAACTTCTAGTACATTAGACATGCCGGCCAGCGGCACAGAATACCTGAGAAGCAAACTCAACCTATTTTTCATATATCCTTCAATTTAGCTTCACCTTTGTCGTCGATCCAATTCAAAACATAATGCATAAAATAAACTATCCTATATGAAAAATGATTTAAATACTTTTTACTAGGGATTAAGGTTAGTCCCTAATTTTTATGCAAAAAATTAATGACTAAAAAAAAGATAGCTAAAATTTAGGTGTCAACAGTCATAACTTGAATCCAACGTGCTGGAACAAATCTTGGAAAGTTTCATTTCGATTTAGTTCAGTTTTGGAAGATAAGTTCCGACTGAAATACTTGTGTTGAGTTATGTTCTTCGTGGATTTCGGGTTATGAACGTTCTATAAGTTGGTAGTGTCCAACCATGTTATATTTTTTAGGTTTAGTTCCTTATTGCAGTTCCTTTTTTTAACATTTATTTCATGCAGGGCAACCGGGCTTCCTCCGGTGGACGTCTTTGTCACGACAGCGGATCCGCAGCTAGAGCCACCCATCATCACCATGAACACGGTCGTCTCTTTAATGGCAGTAGACTATCCGGCTCATAAGCTAGCGTGCTATGTCTCCAATGATGGCTGCTCGCTGTTGACCTTCTACTTTCTAATGGAAGCTGCCAAGTTCGCAAAGCTCTGGGTCCCGTTTTGCAAGAAGTACAATATTCAATTGCGAGCCCCATTCCGTTACTTCGCCAGCGACGCGACAACATTGTCCAGTGAAGATTGCTCATTGGAATTCCAACAAGCACAGGACGCAATGAGGGTGATGCTCGATCTTTGGCATCTAGTATTCATGTGTTGGAGATGGTCACAATAATCGGGGCAAAAGGATATCAGAAGTGCCATAAGTTGTCTACGGAGATCACTTTGATGCTATAACTTTTTTTCGGATCACTTTGATGCCAAATCGGAGGAAAATAGATCACTTTAGTGACTCCGGCCAAAAAGCTGATGTGGCATTTATATTTAAAAAAAATGGTCTGATTTGTACACGTGGAAATTATGTGATTTTTTTTCGAATTATCTTTTTAATCTTTTTTTTCCTAATTTTTTCCCAGTCGCCAATCTAGCGACCGGCTAGAGGGGAGGGCCGGCGAGGCCGACCTCACCGTCATCTAGCGAAGCTCGCCTCACCGGCCCCTAGCTGGGTGAGGTCGCCTCGCCCAGCAAAAGCGAGGCCAACCTTGCCGTCGCCTGGGTCGCGACGACGAGGTCTCCCCTCGCTCGGCAAAGGCAAGGCCGACCTCGCCATCACCTTGACCCAAGCGATGACGAGGTCGGCCTCACCTTTGTTGGGCGAGGGGAGACCTCGCCGTTGCGACCCAGGCGACTGCAAGGCTGGCCTCACCAAATCTGGCGAAGCTCGCCGGTGGGCGGCAGGGCGAGCTTCGCTAGATCTAGCGAGGCCGACCTTGTCACTGCCTGGGTCGCAACGGCGAGGTCTCGCCTCACCAGCAAAGGCGATCACTTCCTCTCGGCGAGGGTCGCCGGGCCCCGACCAAGGGCCGACGACCCTCGCCAACCACTCCGCCCACCACCGCCGACCCTTCCCGGCGGTGGTGGTGTGGCAGCAGCAGCGGCAAGGGAGCCCTCGTTGCTACTGCAATGTTTGATGTTTTTTTTTAATATAAATAAATATAATATAAATTTTATTTTTCTGAAAAAGTACACATCAACGGACTAAAAGGCGTCGTTTTTTGTTTTTAATGCTGATTGGACCTCTCCGACGAGTCATGTCAGCGCCACGTAAGATTTCCAGCAAGCCATGTCAGTATTAGCACTAAAGTGATCATTTTTCAAAAAAGTTGACATCAAAGTAATCTGAAAAAAACCCACCCATCGGTGGCTGCGATGGTTTGCGTTCAGTTCCTTTCACGAGAGGTCCTGGGTTCAAAACTCGTAGGTGCCGGTGATTTAAGTGGAGGGTCGTGGCGGTGGGATGCTGCGCTAGCCCCCCGAGGACTAGTCGGGCTTCACCGCTGGTTTGAGCGCAAGCTCGCCGGCCGCGCGGACACCTCGGTCATCAAAAAAAAAAAAAAAGTAATCTGAAAAAAAGTTATGCCACCAATGTGATCTCCGTACACAAGTTATGACACTAATAGTGTCCTTTTGCCCAATAATCGGTGAATCTTTGTAGGGAAGTGAAATAAGAGAGAGAGAGAGAGAGAGGATTGGGCATGTATAAGATATGGATGTGGAAATACTCAAATTTGTCTTGTTCTTTCACAGTATGAGTACGAGAAGCTGAGCAAGAAGATAGGGGATGCGTCCCAAGGCTCCGTCCCATCTCATTTTACTGGGGAGTTTGCAGCCTTCTATAACACAGAACGTAGTAATCATCCCAGTATTATTAAGGTACAGTGAAATTCCTGAGGAAATATCTTTGTCTAAGTTTGGATAAAATATTCTATGAGTAATATGGCACGCCAAATTAACATCAGCACGTCACATTTAAATTGAATAGGGGGTCACTAACTTTATTCTGAGGCTCACTGTTTTTTATTGTGATTTTGACAAAGATCATATTGGAAAACAATGAAGGCCATCCAAAGGAATTGCCGCATCTAATCTACATATCACGAGAAAAGTGGCCAAAACACCCACATCATTACAAGGCAGGAGCCATGAACGTCTTGGTGCGTAAGACTTTCCATCGAGGCTTAAGTATGGTCGACTTCAACATGAAAACAATCTCACTCTTCCTCTTTTGTCTCTTTAATGGATGAAGAGACCAGAGTTTCAGGACTCATAACGAATGCACCATTCATGCTCAATGTCGATTGCGACATGTACGCCCACAATCCGCAAATTGTTATTCATGCTTTGTGTCTCCTTCTTGATACAAAACATGAGAGAGATTGTGCATTTGGCCAATGTCCACATATCTTCTATGATGGACTAAAGGATGATCCGTTTGGAAACCAAATGGAGGTCTTATTTGAAGTACGTGCCATTTTCCTACACAATAAGTCTTATTTGGGCCTGATTTGGCTTATCTACTGATTATTATATATTACTGTCGATTTTAGTACTTGGTACGAGGGATTGTTGGAATTCAAGGACCTTTCTACTTGGGAACAGGATGCTTTCATCGTCGGAAGGTAATCTATGGGTCGTGGCCAGATGACATGAAGACTGAAAATATCAATCTCACCCCGAACAGTATGTCCTTTTGTTTGATCGTCGATCGCTCGTTCACGGACTATTTGCCTAGTCATAATAAATCATACTCTTTCATTTCCCAATTCAATTTTACAGGAGAATTAACCACGGAAAAATCACTAAACGGATTTGGAAGTTCAAAACAGTTTATCAATTCTGCTGCTCATGCTCTATGGGGCAATTCAGATCATCTCAAAGATCTTTCGAGCTCTCTTGAAGCAGCCCGTCAAGTCGCTAGCTGCTCCTACGAATACAATACCAATTGGGGTAAAAAGGTAAGTACGTGTCTACACTAATTTCGCCAATTATACACATCTAGATATACACACATCCAGCTCTGTTTTCCAAGATTAATCTGCTAATTGTTCTCAACTCTAAAGTTGCACGGCTTCAACCACCCTAAGTTCACTAGCATTAACTTGAAGATCTATGATTTTTCCACGAACACAAATTGCTAGCCACACAATTCATGATACTAAGCGCTCAGTCATAAGCATTTTAGTGACAATGAGAAAGATGGCAGAAATTAATTTGTCAACATGATAAATGTTGTGCATGTGTCTTCTTGCAGATTGGTTGGATGTACGGATCGACGACAGAAGATATCTTCATGGGGATTGGCCATCCATACCCAGGTTTGGAGATCACTCTATTGTTCACCAAATCCACCTACTTTTCTAGGCTGCGCCCCATCTGGTGGGCCTGCCTCGATGACCCAGCAAAAAAGATGGGCCACGGGCCTGCTCGAAGTTCTACTTAGCAGGAAGAGTCCAATATGCGACACCTTATTCATGCAGCTCCATTTCAGGCAATGTTTGGCATACCTATGGGTCCTAACTTGGGCACTGCGATCCATACCTGAGTTCTTATATGTTCTCCTACCAGCTTATTGCATCATGACCAACTCCCACTTCTTACCCAAGGTAAGAAGAAACTAAAACAAGCATTACTCCTTTCTTCTCAAGAATCCGCCTCGTTATCTTCCTATCTTGTGTATTCATAGGGACAAGAGCCAGCTATTCTAATTCCAGATGCCATTTTCATCATCTACAACCTATACTGTTTATACAAGTACTTCATCACTGGCTTGTCAATACGAGCATGGTGGAATAATCACAGAATGCAGCGGATAACATCTGCATGTGCGTGGTCTTTTGGAGTCTTAAGTGTCGTACTCAAGCTCTTGGGCTATCGGAGACGGTGTTTGAAGTAACCAAGAAAGACCAATCTGCATCTAGTGATGATATCAGTGCCGAACTTGGGAGATTCACCTTTGACGAGTCCACGGTTTTTGTACCGGGCACCGCTCTTCTACTGGTGCACTTAACAGCAGTACTTATAATATTGCTAGGGTTGCGCCCACAAGCATCTTATAATAACGGCTTTGGCTTGGGAGAGGTGGTATGCATTATGTGGATAGTGTTGTGTTTCTTGCCATTTTTTGGAGGGCTATATGAAAAAGGAAAATATGGGATTCCCTCTACTACTATAATGAGGGGGGCTATCCTAACAACCGTTCTCGCTTACATGTGTAGATTAATATCCACAGGTTCCTAAGGGCTGCAAGTTGTTGAATTCGGTATTTGCAAAATCAAAAGCATGGTTGTACAATTAACCACGCCTTTTCTTTCTCATGCGAGACAAGGTAATTCTCATGGTTGTACAAATAATTCCCACGCAAGAAATGAAAGTGATTTTCATGGCGTTCGTACTTTTGTTGTCTCTTTTTTTCTCATTTGGACCGGACCAGTAATCATCCATCTTTCCTTCCCGAATAATCAGTAGCAATAACAACCATAGATAAAGACATAAATTCTTGGCTGTATTTATAGGGGAGGTTGGGCAAAAGATGTGACTAAGAATACATGACCACTTCACGTCGTCGCCACAATAGATGTCCACCAAGAGCCCCGACAACACTTTCCGTTCATCTGTTTCTTTTCTCTCCATATGTTCCAAATTGATGATGGAGAATTCCAAAAGATTCAATTAGGTTTTACTTAATTAAGCAAATCAAAGCCTCTCTCTCTCTCTCTCTCTCTCTCTCTCTCTCTCTCTCTCTCTCTCTCTCTCTCTCTCTCTCTCTCTCTCAAGATCGTGGCTCCTCGTCGTATAATAATGTTGATAATAGTGGAGCTCTTTTCTCTTAGTAATTCTTTGGTTCTCTTTTAAAAAGTTTACCTCTTCAAATATTGACATATAAATTGGCAACTATTCTACGATGGTCGCGCTTTTACAATGCATGTTGCGATCCACATAATCATAGAAACTGGTAATGAAACCGATTACATAACAACTATTGTAAAGGTGCTGAAAATACATAAAAAAATGACCTTCAAAACTTTTTGTAACCCAATTTCGAAAGAATTACTCAGGCAATACGTGTATTTGTGTTCCATGCTCAAGATCTGAATTTGAAAAACCTCGAAGAGCACAATTTATAGCCGGAAAATTAAAAAGCAAAAGCTTTTCAATTAAATTCAGTGATTGTCAATGCTCTCATTATTATTTGGTTTGTAGGTCCACTAGGCATACTCTTTTCTAGTTCAAGGTCACTGACTATGCCACCACGATCTATTAAGAAAAAGTGCCAAAAAAGTCATAAACATATTATATTGAAACCAATTTAGTTCTAAACCTTTCAATTGGACCAATTTAATCCTAAATCTTTTCATGCCGATACCAATTCAGTCCATACGGATAATTTGGCTGGAAATCACTGACGTGAATACCGGTGGTCCTACATGGCATGGCCAATGTTGACATAAACATTTCTAACAATTTTTTTAATTTTCTTTTCTTTTTTTTTCTTTTATTTTCTTTCCCTTCTTTTTGTTGGTGGTCGGTACAAACCATGGCTGGTGATGGTTGGCCTCGCCTGAGGGAGGTTCGCCTTTGTCGGGCCTCGCCTGGGCGAGGATGATCCTTGATCAGGCGAGGCCAACCCTCGTGTGGTCGACCATCACCCAGGCCAGAGCGGCCTCACCGGCACTTGCCCTCGCTGGCCATGGCTTGTGATGGCCATCAGCGGAAAGAGAAGGGAAAGAAAAGGAATGAAAAAAAATGAAAGGGAAAAAAAGAAAAAAGTTCAAAAAAATATTAAAAATGCCCACATCCACACCTGTTTTGCACATAGGACGACTGATGTCCATGTCAGCAATTTTCAATCTAAATTGATCGGATGGACTGAATTATTAACAATGTGAAAATGTTTAAAACTACATTGATCAAATTGAAAGGTTTAAGAGGTTAATGACTTTTTTGGTACTTTTCCCTCATTCATTATGTTGGATTTTTGCTAACAGGTATGCGGCCTTGCTGGTAAAGGAATTAAGGGGTGGGGTCGGAAAGTACTGAGTCTGGGGTTCGATCCTTGTAAACACCACATAAACATGTACATAGTAAAGAGAAGTGAGACAAAAAAAAATTATGTCGAGCTTCTGAATTTGATTCGTCATTTGTGTTTACACAAGCAAGATTATGAGCATATTTTGTTTGGGGTTGGGATGGCAAAGTTTGATTTAGCCTCGGTTTGATTGCGATATCAACCCTTGCTGTGAAATTAGAATTTTCATTTTGCCCTCTATTCCATAGCATAAAATGACATCTTGGCGTGCAATAAGAGGTTGCACATGGCGATTTGATAGAAAACGGGAGTAGCTAACTATAAGATAATTCACAGAATTCAGATGATTTTATTGATGTAATTCATCGATAATAAAAATATATGGAAAATTCACATGAAATATATTTTGAAGCGTCTTTCTCCCAAACATTGATATGTTTATAGCATGCATATATTTGACACGAGTTATTATTGTTTGTGAAATTAACTTTTACATCGCCAAAACAAAAACAGAGAATTTTTTTTTTGGTCAGATCCATTGACATAGAGATTTAATAAAACGAAATGTGGACTAGGTTTGAATTGCATGTGTCCAAATAGGGTCGAGCGATTGTACTTATCGTACTCCTCTGTTTGGCCATGCCCTGTGTTATCAATTCATCATCGAATGGGGCCAAAGACACCATGTGCTAACCCTAGTTTATCATGATAAATAACATAGACTATTCAATGCAAGTCGTTAGGTACTATCACGTTTTGTTAACCTTACCTATCGTGATAGAGAAAAAATGATGGTTTGGACGCATCCGCCGAATTATATATACTTGAGCAAACATAGGTGTGGTCGTCCCCCACGGAGAAGCACCTCGCGATTATTGATCACTACCTAAAAACCGACCTACGCCTCACATTCCTACATATGGGGCCCACACTCGATGACAAGAAGTGCGACTAGGCTTTGGAATGACAATCTCTCTTTGCATATTGAAAACAAAAAATAAAAGAAGAAGAACTAAAGAAGCAACACCTTCACGAGTAAGAACATTACTGTATATATAATTAGAATATCTAAATAATAAACCACATCTTCATCTATCAGTTTAAACTTTTAAAACAGTTAGTATTAATACCATAAAATTTCATATAGTATCAGAGCAGAAGGTCAAGTCCAGCCTACGTGTAAAAAAGAGTGGTATAATAATATTTAAATAATAAATCATGTCTTTATCTAATAATTTAAGTTTTTATAACAGTTGACAGTAATTCCGCTACAATAACGACCACTTTATAAAACTAGGTATTAAGTAAAACGACATATTATTATTGAGTAGTGGAGATAGTCCAAGTTAGTATACTGATTTTGTGGACCTTGTTGGTTTGTCCTACTTAGCTAGCAACGCAAGATAATCCATTCGGCCAATTTTGGCAAAAAATTAATGACATAGACACCGATCGTCCTACTTGGCACGGTTGGCCCTGACGTGGGTATTCTTAATTAAATTTTAATATATTTTTTTTTCTTTTTTCTTTCCTTTTCTTTACTTTTTATTGTTTTATGGAGTGAGGGTTGGCGAGCTCGCGGCCCTCTCTGTGGCTGGCTAGGGCTTAGCAGCCCTTGATCGATGCCCTCATCGGCCACAAAAAGGGTGTGCGAGGGCCGTGACTCCCTCGCTATGGCTATTAAGGGCCTGGGTGAGGGCTGTGATGCCCTTGCCAACCACGAGCAAGGGCATCATGGCCCTCACAAGCCCTAAAATATTAAAAGCAAAGGATAGGAAAGAAAAAAAAATTATAAAAATTCAAATAATTATTAAAAATGTCCACGTCAGAATCAGTTGTGCTACGTAAGACGGTTTGCATCCACATTAGCAGTTTTTGGCCAAAATTGACCAAATCAACTTAATTAGCAAAACATGAAATGGTTGATGACTCATTTAACACAATTAAAAGATTTACGACTAAACTGGCAAAAGTACAATAAATCTATGACATTTTTGTAATTTTCCCCTCTCATCACTTATCCTTTATGTGGGATTAAAGAAAGTACCAAAAAAGCCCTAAATCTATTACAGTCCTAAACCTTTTAATTAGACCAATTTGGTCAAAACCTTTTTGCATTGATACCATTTGAGTTCATCCAACTAAATTTGACCAGAAATCACTAATGTGGACAACAGTTGGCCGGCATTGATGTGGATATTTTTTTATAATGTTTTGAATTTTTTAGATTTTTTTCCTTTTCTATTCTTTACTTCTTTTTTTGCTGGGGATTGGAAAGGACCGCCGACCAACCCTTTATAGCCACAGGCAAGGGCGTCTCGGCCCTCGCCCAGTATGGGCGTCACAGCCCTTGTCAAATCTAGACAAGGCCCATGCGGCGATGGCCATGGTGCCCTCGTGGCGGCTGGCGAGGGTATTGGGTGAGGACCACCGCACCATCGAGGGCCCGCGAGCCCATGCCTAGTGGCCAACGAGGGTTAGCTGGTGGCCCTTGCTGGCCCTCAGCAAAAAAAAAATGAAGAAGTAAATAGCAAAAAAAAACAAAAACAAATTATCGAAAAAATTCAAAATATTATTAAAAATGTCAACGTCAGCGCTTATCGGTTACGGCCAGCGTCCACGTTAGCAATTTTTGGCCAAAATTGACTGAATAGACTCAATTGATACAAATGTAAAAAGGTTTATGACTAAATTAGTCCAATTAAAATATTTAAGATTGTATCAACCAAATATATATCTACCAAATATAGGGTAATCAATTTTAGAAGATTTGAAATCTTATCTTTAGAAATTAGAAAGTTTATGTATTTTATTTATTTCTTTCTTGTTAGTAAATCTTCTAGAATGTATTCTTGGATATTTATATACCCCAACTAAGCTTAATGGAAATATACAACTATTTCTGTTTCAACATGGTATCAGAGCCATCTAGGGCTAATGCCTCTTTTCAACCCTAGCTTTTTTCTTCTTCCTCATCATCATCATCATCATCATCATCTTCTTCTTCTTCTTCTTCTTCTTCTTCTTCTTTTTTGGTGGTCAATATAGCCCTAGAGAATCCCCCCACCACCACCACCACAACTGCTATTACAAACCCATCTTCTACACTTCCTCCATTCGAATCTGCTCATCACTTTCTTTCCCTATGTCTCACAGCATCCAATTACTTGCTATGGAAAGCATAGGTTATCCTATTTCTCAAGGAACAAAACCTCTATGGTCATATCGATGGAACCAAAGGGTGTCCCTCTGATGCGGCTGAAGCAGCTCTTTGGCAACAATAGGATGCTTCCATCATTAGTCTTCTAATTGCGTCCCTGGTGTTCCATCTGTCAATGTACAAATCACACTATTGCTACATGCTACTATCGCCCTCTAGGTATACCTTACTACCCGCCCCCTACACATATCCCTTCGAATACTTCATCTTATCGACTCTCTTACTCTCCAAATGCCGACCTGAGCCATGCCCTTCCCCTTCTTTTACCTACACCTACCGACACTGTACCTTGGTACCCTGACACTGGTGCCTCCTATCATGTCACATCTGACATACAATCCCTCTCTTCCTACGAAGCCTATAATGGATCGGATCAACTACACGTGAGCAATGGTAAGGGCTTAAAATCACTAATATTCGTTCTTCTTCTATTCCCTCTTCTATTTCAAATCTTTCTTTACGTTTAAATGACGTTCTTCATGTCCCTGATATTTCTAAACATTTACTTTCGGTTCAAAAATTTGCGTCTGACAATAATATCTTCTTTGAATTCTATCCTACCCGCTTTCTTGTTAAGAATCTAGTGACCAAGGTGGTTCTTCTCTCCAGCCCAAGTAGTGGTGGTCTTTACATCATACCACAACAATATTCAATGCCTACTGCCAGTATTGCGGAATGTACTTCCATGGATGGCTGGCATCAACGTCTTGGCCATCGCCATGAGCATCTCTTATGGTTTATGATCAAACAGAATAATTTGTCGTGTCAGTCAACACGATTGAGTCAGTTATGTACAGCTTGTCAATTGGGCAAGGCTAGTTATCAGTCCTTAAGATTGTCTCCAACTCGTAGTTTATTTCTGCTGGATTTAATTTATAGTGATATTTGGGGTCCTTCTCATTTTGTTTCAACTGATGGTCATCGCTATTTTGTTATTTTTGTTGATGATTGCACCAAATTTATTTGTTCTTATCCTCTTAAGGTAAAGTAAGATGTTTACTCTATTTTTCAGACATTCCAAGCTCTTGTTGAACGTCAATTTTCACGAAAAATAAAATCGTTCAAATGGACTGGGGTGGGGAATTTCGTGCCCTCCCCTCCTTTTTCTCAAAAATTGTTATTGCTCATCGTATCTCCGCCCCTCATACTCATGAACAGCAAGGGGCAATCGAGCGTCGTCATAGCCATATAGTTGAAACCGATTTAACATTATTAGCTCATGGCTCCGTCCCTCATCAACACTAGCACTACGCATTTGAAACGGTGGTCTACCTCATCAATCGGATGCCATCCAAGATCACTAATCGCATTTCCCCCTTTCAAATGGTTTAGAATCGCCCTCCGAATTATTCCTTCTTAAAAATCTTTGGGTGTCATTGTTTCCCTTATCTACGTCCGTATAACGCCCATAAGATGGATTTCTGCTCCATTCCTTGTATTTTCTTGGGATACAGTTCCTCTCACACAAGGTATCGCTGTCTTGACCCTGTCACTAATCATTTGTACATTACTCAATATGTTCGTTTCGATGAAACTTATTTTCCCTTTGCAACTCCTTCCATTCTTGGTCCATCACCTAATTCATCACTTCCTACACCTGTCCTAGTATCGTGGGCTTCAGCCCCTATTGGCGTTTCTCCGCCTACCATTATAGTGAGAACACAGACTCCTCCACTGACTCCTATAATGTCGTCTAATACCGATTCATTCATCTCCCCTACCTTAAGAACCAAACCCCTCCATGACATTTATCACTCTCCTTCCTCATCATCCTCTCCACCGCCGCCGCTGCCGCCCCCACCTAGGCCAAGACACAACCACACCATGCAACTTCGCTCTCATTCTCCTCAAATTAATACTGCCACCACCCCTCTCATCGAACCAATCTCATTCACCCAAGCCAACAAAATCCCTAAGTGGCATGTAGCTATAATCGATGAATTTAATGCCTTGTTAAAAAATGGTACGTGGTCTTTAGTCCCTCGCACTTCCTCCATGAACCTCGTTGGGTGTAAGTGGGTTTACAAAGTTAAGCACAAAGCGGATGGTAGTCTTGAGCGTTATAAAGCTCGCCTGGTCACTAAGGGTTTTCATCAACAACATGGCTTGGATTATACAGAAACCTTCAATCTAGTTGTAAAAATTACCACTGTTCGCTATATATTATCTCTAGCTGTCTCTCAAGGGTGGCAAGTGCGACAATTGGATGTGCACAACACTTTCTCATATGGGATTCTTTTTGAAGAGGTGTACATGGAACAACCCCCTAGGTTTCAAAACCTAACTCATCGTGATTATGTTTGCAAGTTACATCGTTCTCTATATGGTCTCAAGCAGGCTCCGAGAACCTAGTTTCAACGACTCTCACAATTTTTACTTCATTTGGGATTCTCAGCATCACAAACAGATCCCTCGTTATTTATCTATCGAAGAGGCCCTGATGTCATTTATTTTTTGATCTATGTTGATGATATTCTGGTTAAAGGAAATGCATCTTCTACTATCAGTGTAATCTTAGAGACATTATCTGCAGAGTTTTCCATTAAAGATCTCGGCCCACTCCATTTCTTCCTTGGGATAGAGGCTGTCCCTCACTCTAACGGGTTGCTTCTCTGTCAAGGACGTTATATTGATGATCTTCTTCACAGGGCTGGGATGTCTGAGTGCAAGCCTATCCAAACTTCTATGGCCATGACTACAAAACCATCTGACAAAGGGGGTGCTCTGATGTTTGATCCTACTTTGTATCGGTCTATAGTTGGTGCCTTGCAATATGTGACATTGACAAGACCAGATCTCTCCTTCGCCGTTAATAAAGTTTGTCAATTCATGCATGCACCTACTGAAGACCACTGGCAAATGGTGAAACGCATATTGCGCTCTCTCAAACCTACAAGGTCATTTGGTTTGCTTCTTTCCGAATCCAATGATAATCGATTGCAAGCTTTTTCTGATGCGGATTGGGCCGGTAGCTCTGATGACAGGAAGTCAACTGGAGGGTATGCTATTTTTCTTAGTCCTAATTTGATCTCTTGGAGCTCCAGAAAACAACGAACCATAGCGCGCTCTTCCACAAAGTCTGAGTATAAAGCTCTTGTCGATGCTACAGCTAAACTCATTTGGCTTGAGTCACTCTTTCAAGAGCTTGGGTTCCCTATTCAAGGTTCCCCCATCCTTTGGTGTGATAATATTGGTGCCACTTATCTGTTTGCAAATCTAGTTTTCCATGCTCGTACCAAACATATTGAAATTGAACCCCACTTTGTTCGTGATCACGTTGCCAAATGACAACTCAGTGTGCAGTTTATCTCAACAGCTGACCAACTAGCCGATGCTCTCACAAAAGCTCTTCCCAAAGCACGTTTTGCATTTATACGAGACAAGTTGAAGATTTGCAGTCTCGATTCTTCAACTTGAGGGGGTGTATCAACCAAATATATATCTACCAAATATAGGGTAATCAATTTTAGAAGATTTGAAATCTTATCTTTAGAAATTAGAAAGTTTTTGTATTTTATTTATTTCTTTCTTGCTAGTAAATCTTCTAGAATGTACTCTTGTGTATTTATATACCCAACTAAGCTTAATGGAAATATACAACGATTTCTGTTTCAATAGACTGAATTGGTACCGATGAAATATATTTATGACTTTTTTGATATCTTTCCCATAGATTACCACAGGCACGAGTTCGTTTCTTGAGTCACTGAGCCAACTTGACGACTAGGGGTTCAACCTCTCTCTATATAAGTGGCCACCACTTTTTGATTTATTGTCACCTTATGTACACGCAAGACTGCCGAATATATAGAAACAGCAAAAACAAGAGCTGGGGCGTGCACAGACACACAAGCCTTCTCTAATGGCCATTCAATCCACTTCCCCTCCTCTATACGAGAAAGTAAGCCTGAAAAACAAGGTGAAGAGGGCGGTCGAGGCCTTCATCTTGTTCCTTCTCATCTCTCTTCACGCATATCGGCTTGCACATATCAAGGACCATGGATTTGAATGGCAGGTCGCGCTGGTGTGCGAGTCGTGGCTCACATTCGTGTGGGTTCTTGTCGTCAGCACCAAATGGAGCCCTGTGAGCTACAAAACTTACCCTCAACTTTTCTTGCAAAGGTATAACAATAGAACGAGAGTTATCATTTTCCCATGGTTTGATTTGCTCTAGATCTTCAACTATTTCAGCATCATCGTATTGCTCCTGTCATGAGCTCTCGATCCCAAACTCCTTAGCGCTACCGCTACTGGTACATTTCGATTTTTCTTTCTTTCCACCTTCTCGAATACTCGGTTGTTTTTCTTTTCGGAGTTTCTAGTGACGGTAATATCATCACCAAGAACCTATTTTCTGATAACATCGGTCCTATTTCCTTTCATTTCCAACTTTTGCGCTTTCATAGGACATAATAACTTCTACCTAACTTGCTGATATAAATTTTGAGAAGTAACAATTCCATTCGGTTCAGTTTTGGACATCTTCCGACTGAAGTACCAGTATCGTACAATATTCCCGTATGTTCTTTGTGGATTTCGAGTTATGAACGTTCTAAAAGTTGGTTCTGTCCAACCGAGTTATCTTATGTAGGTTTAGTTCCTTATTGCTGTTTTTGTTTTTCACATCTCCTTCAAATAGGATAAACAAGTTTCCTCCGGTGGACGTCTGTCACAATAGCAGATCCACAGCTAGAGCCACCGATCATCACCATGAACACGGTCCTCTCTTTAATGGTGGTAGACTATCCGGCTCATAAGTTTGCGTGCTATGTCTCCAATGACGGCTGCTCGCCGTTGACCTTCTACTCTCTAATGGAAGCTGCCAAGTTCGCAAAGCTCTGGGTCCCGTTTTGTAAGAAGTACAACATTCAATTGCGAGCCCCATTCCGGTACTTTACCAGCAACAACACGACATTTTCTGGTGAAGACTGCTCATTGGAATTCCAACAAGCACGGGACACAATGAAGGTGATGCTCAATCTTAGGAGTCTAGTGTTTATGTGTTGGGGATGGTCACAATGATCGCTGATTCTCTGTAGGTTAGTGAGAGAGAGAGAGAGAGAGAGAGAGAGAGAGAGAGGATTGGGTATGTACAAGAAATGGATGTGGAATTACTCAAGTTTGTGTTCTACTTTGACAGGCCGAATACGAGAAGCTGAGCAGGAAGATAGAAGAACCCTCCCAAGGTTTAATCCCATTTGATTTTACTGGGGAGTTTGCAGCTTTCTCCAGCACAGATCGTAGAAATCACCCCGCTATTATCAAGGTACAATGAAATTTCGGAGGGGATATCTTTGTCTAGCTTTGAATAAAATGCTTCTATGGTTAATATGGCAGACCAAATCAACATCGATAAGTCACATGTAAATTGAAAATTTAGGATTCAAATACTTTATAATCCAATAATTACCATTTATTCTTTTAATAGGATTGCAATTAAATTCGGCCCAATCTTTTATCATCTCAAACTTTAAACCACATGAAAAACGTGACAAGTACATAGAAATTTAGGATCCTATCCTTTTTAAAGAGGTTCACCATATATTTTTCATATTTCTCGAAATTTGAAAGGCCTGAATTTGAGATTGCACTGTAGATTTCACATGCCTCTCTCATTTTTTACACTATGCTTCCCCTTTAAAGGCTCATATATGTCATATCCTTTAGTTGGGATCAAACGTGCTTGGTGTAAAATTTATTATATTTGTTTCTTTTTTGGCAATTTTCACTGCCAAGATCGCGCTGTATTTATAGCATGGTCAAGTTATTCATTAAGGGAAAAAGAAATTATTGAAACTCTAAAGGCAGTTATCATGAATCTGTCCATTCATGATTGGCGCCAATACTCGACACTACAGCTCCTTTGTCCCAGCACCTTTTGAATTCCAAAGAGCTCAGAGTCAAGCAGTTGTTGCACACACAATTGGTCATGTGGTCAACTCCATTACATCACCAAAATGACAAAATCCGTAGATCTATCTAACATAGGATCCTTCTAATGACATTGAGTGTATGTGATCCTCCAAAATATCAAAATTATCATACTTCGAAATCTACATGCTCACTATTGTTGTTGTGATTTTAACAAAGATCATAATGGAAAACAAAGGAAGTCATCCAGATGCATTGCCGCATCTAATCTACATATCACGAGAAAAGCGGTCAAGGCACCCGCATCATTTCAAGGCGGGAGCCATGAATGTCCTGGTGAGTATGACTTTCCATCGAGCCCTGAGTGTGGTTGCTTTAGACATGAGAACAATTTTATTATTCTTTTCCTCTCATGTCTTTTTATAGATGAACAGACCAGAGTTTCAGGACTCATGACAAATGCACCATTTATGCTAAATGTCGATTGCGACATGTATGCCCACAATCCACCGATTGTTCTTCATGCTTTGTGTCTCCTCCTCGGTACAAAACATGAGAGAGACTGCGCATTTGTTCAATGTCCACAGATCTTCTATGATGGACTAAAGGACGATCCGTTTGGAAATCAATTCGTGGTCTTCTACAAAGTACATGCAATTCTACTGCAAAATAAGTCTTATTTGGAGCCTATTTGTAGCTTAGCTACTAATTGGTCTATATGTACCTATAACACTATTGATTTTTAGTATTTGGGAAGAGGGATAGTGGGAATTCGAGGACCTTTCTATGAGGGAACTGGATAATTTCATCGTCGAAAAGTAATCTATGGATCGTGGCATGATGACATGAAGACTAAACATAGAGGTCTTACCATTAATGGTACGTGCTTTTGTTTGATCGCCAATTGTTCATTCAAGGTCTATGTGCTTAATTAATAAACCATATTCTTTCATTTGCCAATTTGATTTTTACAAACGAATTAACCAAGGAAAAATCACTAAATGGATTTGGAAGTTCAAAACAGTTCATCAATTCCGCTACTCATGCTCTACAAGGCAATGCAGATCATCCCAAAGATCTTTCGAGATCTCTCGAAGTAGCCGGTCAAGTCACTAGTTACACCTATGAATGCAATATTGACTAGGGTAAAAATGTCAGTATGTGTCGATACTAATTTCACACAACGCGCATCTAGATATACATACATTCGTTTGTATTTTCCTAGATTAATTCACTAATTGTTCTCCACTTCACGTGTTCTCCACTCTAAAGTTCAGTATGTGTCTATACTAATTGTTCTCCACTGCTACAACCTCCATAAGTTTTTTTTGGGTGAAGGCTACAACCTCCATAAGTTCACTAGCATTAACTTGAAGATCTATGATTTCCCCACGAACACGAATCATTTGAGACACAATTCATAGTACTAAGTGCTTTGTCTTTTAGCATTCTTATGACAATGAGAAAAATGGCATAAATTAATTTGTCAATGTGATGAAATGTTATGCATTTGTCTTCTTGCAGATTGGTTGGATGTATCGATCAACGGCAGAAGATATCCTTACAGGATTAGCCATCCATACCAAGGGTTGGAGATCACTCCACTGTTCACCAAATCCACCTGCTTTTCTAGGCTGCGCGCCATCTAGTGGACCTGCCTGGATGACCCAGCAAAAGAGATGGGCCACAGGCCTGCTCGAAGTTCTAGTAAGCAAAAAGAGTCCAATATATGGCACCCTATTTGGGCATCTCCATTTCAGGCAATGTTTGGCATACTTGTGGCTCCTAATTCGGGCATTGAGATCCATACCTGAGTTCTTATATGCTCTCCTACCAGCTTATTGTACCATGACCAACTCTCACTTTTTGCCCAAGGTAAGAAGAAACTAAAAACAAATATCATTCCTTTGTTCTCAAGAATTCGCCTCCTTATCTTCCTATCTTATGTAATCCCAGAGACAAGATCCGGCTATCCTAATTCCGGCTGCCATTTTTGTCATCTACGACCTATATTGTTTATACGAGTACTTCATTACTGGCTTGGCTTGTCAATACGTGAATGGTGGAATAACCATAGAATGCAGTGGATAACATCTACATGTGCGTGGTCATTTGGACTCTTAAGTGTCTTACTCAAGCTCCTAGGGCTATTGGAGATGGTATTTGAAGTAACCAAGAAAGAACAATATGCATCTAGTGAAGGTGCCAGTGCCGAACTTGGAAGGTTTACCTTTGATGAGTCCCCAATTTTTATACCGGGCACCGCTCTCTTGCTGGTGCACTTGACAGCAGTACTTGTAATGTCGCTAGGGTTGCGCCCACAAGCATCCGATAACAACGGCTCTGGCTTAGGAGAGGTGGTATGCACTGTATGGGTGGTGCTGTGTTTCTGGCCATTTTTTAGGGAGCTATTTGGGAAAGGAAAATATGGGATCCCGGCAACTACTATAATGAAGGGACCTGTCCCGACAACTATTGTTGTTTACTTATGTAGATTTACATCCATAAGTTGATAATGGATGCATGTTATTGAATTTTATTTCTGCAATATCAAAAGCATGGCTGTGCAATGCCTTTGCGTCATAATAGGAGATAAGATTATCTCGTTGTTTTTTTTTATTGGAGACAGAACATTTGTCATGGTTGTACAATTAAGCACCCGCGCAAGAAATGAAAGTAGTTTCCACAGCGTTTGTACGTGTGTTGTCTGTTTTTTTCTCATTGGACTGGACCGGTTATCATGGATCTTTGCTTCCCCGAGAATCAATAGCAATGATAACAAAAAATAAGAACATAAATTCTTGGCTGTATTTGGAGGGGAGATAGGCCAAAGATGTGACAGACAATGTATGACCACTTCACGCGGTCGCCACCATAGATGTCCATCAAGAGGCCCGACAAACACTTTCCTTTCATCTTGAAGATGAAGGATTCCAAAAGCTTCGATAAGTTTTTACTTAATCAAAAAAATTAATAGCTCTCTCTCTCTCTCTCTCTCTCTCTCTCTCTCTCTCTCTCTCTCTCTCTCTCTCTCTCTCTCTCTCTCTCTCAAGGCTATTCGTTTTGTACTTCTCCAACTTGGTGGCGAAGAATGGTAGTTTAGCTCCGAAATCATGGCATGCGTCATCGCGACACGATTGCTGTTTATAATAAGTTATAGTTGGATGGTTTTTTTGGAGATATTTGTAAACAATGCATGCATTTTCTTGTGGAAGATTGTGGACATTGTGCAATCTTGGCGGTGTTATAAGGTTACTTGAGTCAAGAAGATGGCGATCGTAATTTATAAGCAATGATTAGGAAAAACGAGACCAAAGTCGGGAGTTTGAACCGCTTCATTTGTGACATTGATTATGAACTTTTCAATTTTTTTATGTAATCGATTACTTAAAATAACATCACTTTTCTTTTTCCTTGTTTGTTTTAGGTTTTCCTCATTGGCAATACGTTGGTTGTACCGTATCAAATTCTTGATCGCAATTTTAGAACTTATAAACTTTTTTATCCTTAATTGATACAAGTAAAACACAAGACAGATGTGAAAAATAATGAAGGTGCGTGATTTAAAAGAATAGGATTTATCTCGTTTCGATATTATGTTATTTCATTTTACGCATACATTGAACAAAGCCATTTCAAGTGTATTCGATGATTGTCAATGGTCTCGTTATTATTTGGCTCGTTGGTGGTCCACTAGGCACGTTCCTTCTGGGGCAATATCACTGTTCAATCCACTACCAGACATTCGTTTTCGGGTTTCTGAATTTGGTACGTCGTTCGTGCTTACGCAAGCAAAAATTAGAGCAATTTTTTGGGGTTGGAATGGAAAGTGTTGACTTAGTCTCGATTTAGTTGCGATCATGCCCTTGTTTAGAAAATTAGAAAGTTCATTTTGCCCTTGGAATAGCTAACTATCAGATAATTCGTAGAATCCACGTAATTCAATTGATGTCATTTATTGAAAATCAAAATGCATGAAAAATTCACGAGGATTTATCCCACGAAATGTCTTGGTCCCAAACTTATCTACCTTCGAAAGTAAGTAAAGGACTTGAAGTAGACATACCGGTGCATAGGGCCGTCAAAAGGGTGGATCAAGTCAAAAATTGTCCAACCCTTTTAACTCGTTTTGACCCATTAATATGCAATATAATTCAATGACTCATCCCCGACCCAACCCGATCCACATTACTAAAACACATAGATATATAAAAATAAGAACTTCTATGCTATGCGTGTAGCGTAAATGATAAAAATTTTAGTAGTTTTATAAGGTTCCAAATAAGATGTTTGACTTGTTTGTGACTTTTTCTTTCTTGCAAATTTTTCGAGTTTCTTAGTGAAGTATCCAATATCTCTTAAAATTAATAAGTCCATAAATATTGACACATAAAATCATATACTAAATTTCATAGTTTTCTAAAGCTTGAAAGATCATAAATTTTTTACTATTTTTTAATTTTGAAAAAAAGAAGAAGAAGATCGTAAGTAGAAGATAAAACTAGAAAATA
Organism: Syzygium jambos; assembly: GCA_031216235.1. Classification (NCBI taxonomy): domain Eukaryota; kingdom Viridiplantae; phylum Streptophyta; class Magnoliopsida; order Myrtales; family Myrtaceae; genus Syzygium; species Syzygium jambos. Next base: position 6,914,938 of record CM062230.1, on the reverse strand, counting down.
AGTTGCTCCACCTGAAAACCTAAAGACAAGCGAAAAGGGACTGTGGGTAGGTTGGACTTTAGACCTATTAAAATCCACATTTTATTGGAATCATTACTCAAACCTATATCAACCCAATTAGCAATATTTAGCTAACTCATATATGACCTAATTCATCATATGTGGGTTAATAAATGGGCATTCGAACCAATCTGACACTTCTATTGGTGTGTTTATAATGAATATATTCGCTATAAGTTATTACTGCTTGTGGACTTAACTTTTACATCATCAAAAAACATACATAAAGGTTAAATAAAACGCAACTGTCCACAAGGTCCGAATGGCAAGGGTCCAAGGTAGGGTCCAAGAGATGGTACTAGTACAACTCCTTTTCTATGTGGCCCTGCCCTATATTATCGTTTTATCGCCAAATATGGCCAAAGACACCATCTGCTATACACCTAATTTATCATGATAGATAGCATAAGCTATACAATGCAAGTCACAATAAATAAGGTACACTCACGTTTTGTTAACTACGATAGAGATGGTTTGGACATTCTTTATATACTAATCTTATTGTCAATGAAGATATTTTTTCTTACATTATGATTGTTGAGAGCACACAGTAGAAGCCCTAGTTAAATCTCCAACACCTACCTTCATCCTTGGTGTCTTCTCCTGACCGAACCATGAAGACTACCATCGGAACCGCATTGCTACACCACAATGTCCACGTTCTTCTCTTGAAATATTCACCAAACACCGAAATAGATTGGAAGGCCTATCAATCTAACACTCACTCTGATACCATTTGTTGAGAGCGCACAGTGGAAACCTGATATCTTCACCTCGAGAAATTGCCAAGAGGGAGCCCAAATCCAAGCTCGTTAACATATCTAGTTGGATCCACCTTCAATCATAAGCTTAAACTAATGAGTTATGGATCAACTAAGATATATTAACTGCTTCACGCTACACTAATTCTTTAATGTGAGACTTCTATACCATAACTTACACGTGCATTTTAACAATGATCTTTCTTAGAAAGAGTTTTTCTTACTCATTTTGGGCCGTACGTGCATAGCATAAGTAGATTAACTGCCAAATCTCTAATCGTTCTCCATTGACCATAAATCTCTAATCAGCACTATTTACATGAAACAAAACATCTCCATAGACAATACTATTGCTATAGCCTTGACTGGCAAATCAATACGGCAGTTGTCATGAGTTTCTCCACTCATGATTGGCGCCTATAATTGATACTATAGCTTCGGCCTACTTCCCTTAAAAAACCCCAAACTTTAGGTCAAATTCCAAATCTGCCCTGAACTTTTTTTAATCTTAAAAAATACCCCAAACTTTATGTGTAATCCCAAATCTGCCCTGAACTTTTTTTGTCTCAGAAAAAATTTCAAACTTTAAGTCCAGTCCCAAATCTACCCTCGAATTTTGTTTTGTTTAAAAAAAATCACCAAAATTCAATTATTTTCAAAAATATACCCCGGTGATCCACTCCCAACTTGACGTGGTACTTTCATGTCGATAATAAATCCACATCAAGAAAATAATGGGGCTTTTTTTAGACAGAAAAGTTCGGAGTAAATTTGGACTGAACCTAAAAATTAAGTTTTTTTTTTAAATTAAAAAAAAATTTGGGTGGATTTGTTATCGTTCCTAACTTTCATATCCTAAAATGGTTTTATTTTAAAATATTTCTACAATTTTTATTTGATTTGATTTGTTATCGAAGTTAAAATGTGACGTCAGTCTGTACCTATCGCCCCATTACTTTATTGATGTGAATTTGTTATAACGTAGAAGTACCACATCAAGTTGGGATTGGATCACGGGGTACATTTTTTAAAATAAATTGAAATTTGCTGATTTTTTTTTACATATAACAAAATTCATGGCAGATTTGGGACTAAACGTAAAGTTTGGGATTTTTTCTTAGACAAAAAAAAAGTTTGGGATAGATTTGGGACTGAACCTAAAGTTTAGGATTTTTTCTGAAATAAAAAAAATTTAAGATAAATTTAAAACTTGACCTAGAATTTAGGATTTTTTAGGAAATTCACCCCTATAGCTCCCGTGTGCCAACTCCTATTGAATTCCAAAGTACTCAGATTCAAGCAGTACATTTGCTCACACAGTTGGTCATGTGGTCAAATCAATCGAAGTCGAATTCAAAATCACCGAAAGTCAGGCCTCGTGATGATCTGCTTGTACGTTACGAAAATGACAAAATCCGCAGATCTATTCATCTATCCAACATAAGATTCTGATAGGGGTATCGAGCGCAAGTGATCCTTCAAAAAAATCGAAATTATAAGACTTCGAAACCTACGGACGGACTGTTTTTATTGTGATTTTAACAGAGATAATATTGAAATACGAAAGAGATTATCTAAATGCATTGCGCAGTTGATCTACGTTACGCATCACAAGAAAAGCAGCGGAGCCATGAATGTCCTGTAAGACTTTCCATCAAAGCCTAAGTATGGTCGCATTCAACTAGAAAACAATCTTATTATTATTTTCCTTTTATATATCTTTGATAGATGAAAATTCCTGAATTTTAGGCCTCTTGATCAATGCACCATCCATTTTAAATGTCGATTGCGACAGGTATGCCCATAATTCACAAATTATTCTTCATGCTTTGTATCTTTTTCGGTATAAAATATCAAAGAGACTACACATTTGCTCTATGTTTACGAATCTTTTATGATAGAATACAGGATGACCCGTTTAAAAATCAAAGGGTGGTCTTATTCGAAGTGCGTGCAGTTTTTTTACGATAAAATAAGTCTTATTTTGAGCCAATTTGCAGCTTTCCTCTCTCTCTCACTGTAGCGGCTCTTCGTCTTGTACTTTTCCAAAGTGGTGATGAAGAATGGTAGTTTAGCTTCGAAATCACGGCATGCGTCATTGCCGAGTGCTGTTTATAATAAGTTAAAGTTGCGTGATTTTGGGACATAGTTTTAAACAATGCATTTTCTTGCGGAAGATTTTGGTCATTTGCTGAGATCTTTGGTGGTGTTATTAGGGTGATTAAGTGAATCTGACCGCAATCATAAGCATGATTAGCAAGAACGAGACAAATGTTCGTTTGAACCACTTCATTTGGCAAGACACCAGGAGTATCACATCAATATAGAGATCGCAATTCTAAAGTGCATAATTTTTTTATCATTGATTAACAAGAAGAAAACACGAAATGGATGTAAAAGAAAAAGAGGGCGCACGAGTTAAAAGAGTTTAGGGTTTATCTCGTTCCGATATTAAATTATTTCATTTTCATGAGTTCACGCACACATCGAACAAAGCCATTTCAAGTCTAGCGATAAGACTCTTTTGGCTTGGCAGTGGTAGGAATGGAGTTATATGTGTGGTTTAATAGACTTACTATGTTAATCCAAATCCTCGTATCATTAAGTGTAAACGACTTCGTATTTGAGTTGTTTGTTCAGGTCTTGACTCGAGCCTTTTCTGGATATAATTAGTGAGGCATTTCTTGGGTCCATAATTTATCTATCTAGTCAAAATGATCTTCCTTCACCATAAACAATGTTGAGAATAATGAAGCTCTTTTCCATTAGTAATCCCTTGGTAAGCTTTTGAAAAAAGGTTACCTCTTTGAATATCGATACATAGTTTAACAACTAGTCTTTGATGATTGCGCTTTTACTATGCATATCGCGGCCCACGCGATCATAGACATTGAAAATGAAATTCATTACATAACAACTAAAATGTGCCAAAAACACGTAAACTCAAAACCTTCAAAACTTTTGTAACTCCAATTCAAAATAATTACTCAAGTGATATGTGTGTTTGTGTTCCTCGCTCAAGATCTAGATCCGAAGATCCTCGAATAGCACAATTATTTTCGTAGCCGGAAAATAAAGAGTGAGAAACTTTTCAACTCAGTTCAATGATTGTTCATGGACACGTGACAAGATTTGGCTTGTAGCTCCACTAGGCACATTCCTTCTAGTTCAATGTCACTGACTTGGCCACCACCAACCATTCTTTGCGGGGCTTCTGGATTGGGTACGTCGTTGGTGCTCAAGCAAGCAGAAATACGAGCAGATTTTCGTTTGGGGTTGGAATTTGCGATAATGACCTTCTTGGGAAATTAGAAAGTTCAATTTGCCCCCTCTCTTCCATCGCATAAGATGATTAGAAAACTAGAGGAGCTAAAACTATCGGATAAACCACCGCCCTCAGCGGCTGCGTTGGCTTACGCTCTAGTCCCCCCACGAAGGGACCAGAGTTCAAACCCCAGCGTAAGCGTTAGGGATTCTTAAGTGTGGCGCCGTAGTGGTGGGTCCTACGCTAGCGTCGCCCCAGGTTTACTCCTCCGGCTGTCGACCGTGCGGGGGGTTCCTGGGTTATCAAAAAAAAAAATCAAAAAAAAAAACTATCGGATAATTCGCCGAATTCGCATAATTTGATCAATGATTTATTCATCAAAAATCAAAATGCATGGAAAATCCACGTGAAGGAAATTTTATTTTGAAGCGTCTTTAGCAGAGTATTTGTTCTATTTACAGTTTTTGAAGTAATTACTAGCTTCAAGCCGTCCATGTTTATAAAGTGCATATATTTGCTACGAGTTGTCACTACTTGTGGAATTTACTTTTGCATCGTCAAAGACACAAACCCTGTGGACATAAATGTCAAATAAAACGGAAAGTCAATAAGGTCCGAATGGGGCCAAATACACCACGAGATTGTACCTATCCCATTCCTCTTCTGTAGGGCCAAGCCCTAGATTGTCGATTTATCACCAAATGGGGCCAAATACACCACGAGTCAAACCTAATTAATCATGGAAGTGAAAATTATGGAGGTACGAGCACGTTTTATTGACTTTATCAATCACGATGGAGAGAAACGATGGTGTCTACGTATCATCTAATTATATGTACCTGAGCATGTATAGGTGTAGTAGTTCCCCTCTTGCCTTTGGCTTCTATCAAATTCCACTTGCTTACGCAATTTTAGCATATACAAGCTTTTTCCCAAATCACATCTTCTTTCTATATCCCAAATCACATCTTCTTTTGATGAAGATCTTTTCTTGCGTTGCGACTTTTCATTGAACGAGTTTTCTTCTCTGTGGGTATGCGAGCACATGGTACGTTGATGGGAGCCAAATCTCTATCAACACGACTTACACGTAACAGAACTTCTCCGTGGATGATCAGCATCTAAAAGTACAAACATGCATACATATATACATGTATATATTCTCTATCAAGTAGTGCATGACTGCTTGAGACTCGACCGGCAAGTTCTTCCGAATCTTTAGACTCACTGTCCGTGAATTTCTGGAAGATAAAAGGCTTACGGGGCCGGACAATGAACAAAGATACGCCCAAAGCATGCGAAGATGTGCTTGGATACGAATTGACGTAAAGAGTCCTCCGTTTCGGATGGCTCGGAGAAGCATCTCGCCATTATTGATCACTAGCTAAAAGCCAACCCATGCCACGCATTGCTACACATAGGACATACGCACGATGACAAAAAAATGTGCAGTTAGTATGTGGACTACCAATCTCTCTTGGCATATTGAAACAACAAAAGACAAGAAGAACTAAAGAAGCAACGCCTTAAAGAATGCTACTAGGTACATAATGACCGCTCTAGAAAATCAGGGTATTAAGTAGACCCATCAAAATGAGTCATAAACCCATATATTAGTAAATGAATCATAAATAGGTATAATGTATGCCAAATTGGTCATAAATGAATTTACGCTTTATTTAAACTCAACTCATCTCTCTCGCCCTCAGTCAATCTAGCGCTCTCATCTCAATTTAGGTACGAGTTTTCTTTGATTGAGTTAAATATTGAAGTGTTTTAGTATTATGGGTTAGGTCGGGTATAGGTCATTAGATTTACATTACATGAAAATAGGTCAAAACGGATTAAAAGGATTTATTTAGGTCGAACCATTTTTTACCCAATCCAAACCCGACCCAATCCACCCGTTTGATAGGTCTAGTATTAAGTAATACAACATTATTATTATTGAGTAGTGAACATATATAGTCCATGTTAGCATGTGTGGACCTTGTTGGTTTTTCATGCTTAGCTAGCATCGCAATTGTTCGCAACACATGTATACCAGACATTCTTATCCGTCATTTACTTGTCGATCCGCACAGACAGGGTAGATATGAGTACTGTATCATCACCTATCGTTCATGTACCCTAGGCACAAGTTCAACCTCTCTCTATATAAGTCGCCACCACCATTTGAGCTATGGCCGCCTTTTGAACGCACAAGACCACCGAAGAGAAACGGCAGAAACAAGAACTGGTGTGTGCACAGACACGCAAGCCTTCTCCAATGGCCATTCAATCCACTTCCACTCCTCTATATGAGAAATTTAGCCTGAAAAGCGATGTGAAGAGGGCGGTCGAGATCTTCATCTTGTTCCTCCTCGTCTCTCTTCTCGTGTATCGGCTTGTGCACCTCGAGGACCACGGATTCGAATGGCAGGTCGCGCTCGTGTGCGAGTCGTGGTTCACGTTCGTGTGGGTTCTCGTCGTCAGCACCAAATGGAGCCCCGTGAGCTACAAAACTTTTCCTCAACGTATCTTGCAAAGGTATAACAATAGAGCAAGAGCTATCTTTTTCAAATGGCTTGCTCTACTTTACTTTGAAACCTCAACTATTTCAGGATCATCGAATTGCTTCTGTCATGAGCTCTCGATGCCAAACAGCTTAGCGCTACAGCTACTGGTATAGCTCGATTTTTCTTTCTTTTTAACATCTCGACTACTCCGGATGTTTTTCTTTACCGAGATTCTAGTGACTGTAATATCTTCGCAAAGAACCTATTTTCTGATAACATTGGTCCCCTTTCCTTTCATTTCCAACTTCTGCGCTTTCATAGGACAAATAACTTCTACCTAACTTGCTGATATGAATTTTGAGAAGAAACAATTCCATTCAGTTCAGTTTTGGACATCTTCCGACTGAAGTACCAGTATCGTACAATATTCACGTATGTTCTTTGTGGATTTCAGCTTATGAACGTTCTAAAAGTTGGTTCTGTCCAACCGGGTCATCTTATTTAGGTTTAGTTCCTTATTGCTGTTTTTGTTTTTCACATCTCCTTCAAATAGGGTAAACGACTTTCCTCCGGTGGATGTCTTTGTCACCACGGCAGATCCGCAGCTAGAGCCACCGATCATCACCGTGAACACGGTCCTCTCTTTAATGGCTGTAGACTATCCGGCTCATAAGCTGGCGTGCTATGTCTCCGATGATGGCTGCTCGCCATTGACCTTCTACTGTCTAATGGAGGCTGCCAAGTTCGCAAAGCTCTGGGTCCCGTTTTGTAAGAAGTACAATATTCAATTGCGAGCCCCATTCCGGTACTTCGCCAGCGACGCGACAACATTGTCTGGTGAAGCCTGCTCATTGGAATTCCAACAAGGACGGGACACAATGAAGGTGATGCTCAATCTTAGGAGTCTAGTGTTTATGTGTTGGAGATGGTCACAATGATCGGTGATTCTCTGTAGGTTAGGGGATGAGAGAGAGAGAGAGAGAGGATTGGGCATGTACAAGAAATGGATGTGTCATTACTCAAGTTTGTCTTGTTCTTTGACAGGATGAGTACGAGAAGCTGAGCAGGAAGATAGATGATGCATCCCAAGACTCATTCCCATTTGAGTTTGCTGGGGAGTTTGCAGCTTTCTCCAACACAGGACGTAGAAATCACCCGACTATTATTAAGGTACAGAGAAATTTTTGAGAGGATATCCTTATCCAGTTTTGGATAAAGTGGTTCTATGATAAATATGGCAGACCAAATCAACATCGATACGTCACAAGTAAATTGAAAATTTAGGATCCAAATGCTTTGTAATCCAATAATTACCTCTCGTTCTTTCAATTGAATTGCAATTAAATATGTCACAAGGAAATTGAAAATTTAGGATCCAATTTTTTGGGGAAAATTACCAAAAAAGTCTTAAACCTTCTGCAATTGTGTCAATTCAGTCCTAAACCTTTTTTTTGCCATTTCAATCCTAAACCTTTTACAATTGTGCCAATTCAGTCTATCCAACCACTTTTAGCTGGCCAACGCTAACGTGGGCGATGGCGAGCTGACGTGGCATTATTTTAATAATTTTTTTCCTTTCTCTTTTTTTTTTCTTTCCTTCTTCCCCCTGGTCGAACCGGCCAGGGGGAGGCTCGCTGGCTAGGTGACCTAGTCGGCCATAGTGATGGCGAGGCCGACCTCGCCTAGTGACGGCGAGGCCTTGCCCAAATCCGGCAAGGCCTTGCCGTCGCTGGGCGAGCTCAACCTCACCAAGCCATGGGCGAGGTCGACCTCGCCGGCCATGGGCGAGGTCGAGCTCGCCCAGAGACGGCGAGGCCTCGCCATGGCCAGCGAGCCTTCCCCTGGCCAATCCGACCAGGGGGAAGAAGGAAAGGAAAAAAAAAAAAGAGAAAGGAAAAAAATGTTAAAATAATGCCACGTCAACCAGCCGGTATCCATGTCAGCGCCAGCCGGCCAAAAGTGGCCGGATGGACTAAATTGGCATAATTGCAAAAGGTTCAGGACTGAAATGGCCAAAAAAAGGTTTAGGACTAAATTAGCATAATTATAAAAGGTTTAAACTTTTTTGGTAATTTTCCCAATTTTTTGTAAAGAGATTCACCATAAATTCTAATACTTCTCAAAATTTGAAAGAATTTGAGATTGCACCGTAAAAAGCTTATGTCTCTCTCATTTTTTACACCATGCCTCCCCCGTTAAAGGCTCATATATGTCAGGTCCTTGCGTTGGGATCAAACTTGCTTGCTGTAAAATTGATTATGTTCATTTCTTTTTCGGCAATTTCCACTACCAAGGCCGCCCTTTATCTATAGCATGATCAAGTTATTCAGTAAGGGAAAAAGAAAAGGTTACCGAGACTCCAAAGGCAGTTATCATGAATTTGTCCATTCATGATTGGCGCCTATACTCGATATTCCATTACTAAAATGACAAAATCCGCAGATCTATCTAACATAAGATTCTTCTAATGACATTGAGTGCGTGAACCTCCAAAATATCAAAATTATCTTACACTCACTGTTTTTGTTGTGATTGTAACAAAAGATTATACTGAAAAACAAAGGTCATCCAGATGCATTGCCACATCTGATCTACATATCACGTGAAAAGCGACCAAAGCACCCACATCATTACAAGGCAGGAGCCATGAATGTCCTGGTGAGTAAGACTTTCCATCAAGGCCCTAGTGTGGTTAACTTTCAACATGAAAACAATCTTATTATTCTTTTACTCTCATGTCTCTCTGATGGATGAACAGACCAGAGTTTCAGGACTCATGACAAATGCGCCATTCATGCTAAATGTCGATTGCGACATGTATGCCAACAATCCACAGATTGTTCTTCATGCTTTGTGTCTCCTTCTCGGCACAAAACACGAGAGAGACTGCGCATTTGTTCAATGTCCACAGTACTTCTATGATGGAGTAAAGGACGACCCATTTGGAAATCAATTGGTGGTCTTACAAGAAGTACGTTCAATTTTACTATAACATAAGTCCTTTTTTGAGCCAAATTGCAACTTATCTACTGATCAGTACGTGTACCTATAATATTGTTGATATTAGTATCTGGGACGAGGGATAGTGGGAATTCAAGGGCCTTTCTATGGGGGAACAGGATGCTTTCATCGTCGGAAAGTAATCTATGGGTTATGGCCAGATGACATGAAGACCAAAATGAAAAGCTTTTCCTCTAATGGTATGTGCGTGTTTGGTCACCAATTGCCTGTTGACGGGACTATGTGCCTAGTCATAATAAACCATATTTTCCCATTTGCCAATTTGATTTTTACAGGAGAATTAACCCAGGAAGAATTACTAAACGGTTTTGGAAGTTCAAAACAATTCATCAACTCTGCTGCTCATGCTCTACAAGGCAATTCAGATCATCCCAAAGATCTTTCGAACTCTCTTGAAGCAGCCTGTCAAGTCGCTAGTTGCACCTATGAATACAATACTGACTGGGGGAAAAAGGTCAGTGTGTGTCCACATTCATTTCACACATTTAAATGTCCATACATCCAGTTTTATGTAAAGATTAATCTAATCATGGCTCAGAACTCTAAAGTTGCTCTGCTACAACCACCCTTAAATTTCATTGTCATTGGCCTGGAGATCTATGATTTTTCCACAAACACGGATCACTAGCCACATGATTTATGGTACTAAGTGTTCTTTTTTTAAGCATTTTTGTGACAATGAGAAAGATGGTATAAATTTAATTTTTGGGCATGAGAAATGTTGTGCATGTGTCTTCTTCAAGGTTGGTTGGATGTACGGATCAACGACAGAAGATATCCTTACAGGAATGGCCATCCATACCAAGGGTTGGAGATCACTCTACTGTTCACCAAACCCACCGGCTTTTCTAGGCTGCGCACCATCTGGTGGGCCTGCCTCAATGACCCAGCAAAAGAGATGGGCCACGGGCCTGCTCGAAATTGTAGTGAGCAAAAGGAGTCCAATATATGGCACCCTATTTATGCATCTCCATTTCAGGCAGTGTTTGGCATACCTGTGGATCCTAATTTGGGCACTGAGGTCCATACCTGAGTTTCTATATGCTCTCCTACCAGCTTATTGTATCATGACCAATTCCCACTTCTTGCCCAAGGTAAGAAGAATGTAAAACAAGTATCACCCCTCTATTTTCAAGAATCTGCCTCGTTGTCTTATTATCTTGTGTAATGCAGGGACAAGAACCAGCTATCATAATTCCAACAGCCATTTTTGTCATCTACAACCTATATTGTTTATATGAGTACTTCATCATTGGCTTGTCCATACGTGCATGGTGGAATAACCACAGAATACAGCGGATAACATCTACATGTGCTTGGTCATTTGGAATCTTAAGTGTCGTACTCAAGCTCTTAGGGCTATCAGAGACGGTATTTGAAGTAACCAAGAAAGACCAGTCCGCATCCAGTGAGAGTACCAGTGCCGAACTTGGAAGATTCACCTTTGATGAGTCCCCAATTTTTGTACCAGGCATTGCTCTTCTGCTGGTGCAGCTGACAGCATTACTTACAATGTTGTTAGGGCTGCGCCCACAAGCATCCGGAAGTAGCTGCTCTGGCTTAGGAGAGGTGGTCTGTACAGTGTGGGCAGTTCTGTGTTTCTGGCCCTTTTTTAGGGGCCTATTTGGGAAAGGAAAATATGGGATTCCCTCGACTACTATAATGAAGGGAGCTATCCTAGCAACCGTTGTAGTTTACTTATTTAGATTTACATCCACAAATTGATAAGGGCTTTGAATTGTTGAATTTTGTATTTGCAAAATCGAAAGCATGATTGTACAATTAATCATGCTTTTTGTTTCCAATAGAAGACAAGATATTCTCATCATTTTTATGAAATTCTCACAGAGCAGCAAATTTTCACATTCCATGTACTGAAATATATCTATAAATATAACTCAGTAGTTAGTAGATAATCATAAATAAGGAAGTTAGGGTTTTGTTAGGGTATCTTATGCTCCTTATAAAGTGCCGTGTATGTACCCTTTTTAGTAAGATTTAATTAAACACGAAGCCTTTGAGCCTTATCTCTCCCATTCTATCTTGAAGATCCTAGAATAGCTACACAGTGAACTCTATGATAGAGTGAATGCTACATCTCAGGTCCAGAGGGTTAAAATGGCACAAATTTCCCTCTTTCCAACTACATAATGAAGCATGGTGAAGAGCTACAAGCATAATTAACAATAACAGAAAAAGCGTTATGCTTATCACAGTTTAAATCACAAAGATAGCAATGTCTTAAAATGCATGGCGAGTAGACAAGAGCTCATTGTTGTATCCAGGCATTAGGGCAGAGAAATGATAAACACTTATTTCTCACAAAATTCACATTGATCCAGCTAAACAGAGGTAAAATTCTGTAATGGAATTTATCATTTAATCTTAAGCAATCTTGTGGACTTCACAATCACAATTGACTCAAAGGAAAACTGATTTTCACAGCCCTAAGGTCTACCAAAAATTGGAGGGGAAAAGAGATGGACATGCCTAAAAGATATGAACTACAATACAAAAACAAATGAAAAGGATTTCAGAGACTAGTCTCGATCTTGAGAAGAATTGGACCTTTCTGACCTTGGGGGAATTGATAGCTTGCTATCAATCATAAACGAGAGATCATTCATCTGAGACATTAGCATGTTGGCGTCCTCACTCTTTCTCACATTTAGATTCATACCTTCACCTTTGGCACCACCTTCTTCACTTCTATAATTAGAATCCAAATCGTCCAGCCTAAATATGTAAAAGGCAAAGAGACAAATGAGGACATCTACAGCCACCATGTTTCAAGATAATTACTACAACATTTGAGCTTGGAGAAAGCCAAAATTCCAACACTGAACAACGATCACCAAGAAGATTTCAACTCTAATAATATATAAAGGTACTCTGCTAATTTTTACAATGGCAAATATCATATGAGAAAATATTCAAAATGGATTAAAGGGGAAACATGTTAGGAAGAAAGCTTCATTGTGAAGAAACGGAAATGACAATCCAAGAACTTAGAACATGCAAAAGACACTTCAGGAATTGGAAAAATACATAATCATCGAAGGGCAATGGCTACTTGTCCTACTCCACACCACAATTATAAATTCACAGCAGGATCTACACATAAGGGAACCCACAACAACTTGTCCCTACAGCAAAAAGCAACGCTATTTACGTGCTACTTTAATGGAAAAGATTTGCACTAGCTTCAACCAGAATCACAATCATAACCAAGTGGCAATCTAAAACAGATGATGCCATGCAAAAGACAGGTGATAGATGACATGTGAACATAAATTCTTTATTTAAGAATCCGTGTGAAAGTGATATACTGGCTTGACTATAGTGAAGCAAATTCTTTGTGGAAGCAAAATGAGTCACCACAAGAAATGGGTGCACATATGCAGGTGACACATGCCCCCACATGCACATGACATGCAAATGCATGGTTAAGCTCACACTTTCAACAAAAAAGCCATTACCGGTTCCTCTCTAAAGCAGAAAAATTTGAATGCGCTTTCTCATGGACTGGATCATTAGAATTGCTAAACAATCCCGAAAAGACATCAGGTTTCAAGGCATTGCAAGAATCCATCGGTTGTGAATCACTCTCAGAGCTGAACAACTTTATTTCAGAAGATTGCTGCGGAGGCAGTCCGAGGTCATCATTTGCTTTCCACAAATTGTTATAAGCCGGACTAGTTGAGTTTGCAAAATCATCCCAGACATTGAGAGAACCATCATTCTCCTCAGCAGATTCACCGTGACGTGAAATGCTGCCACCCGTGAGCCACTGATTATCCTGAACCCAATCAATATTCATTGAAGAAATGTTCGGGGCACCCATGGACCTAGTGTCTTCAACTTTATCACTTGTTTTAGATCCCTGGTAGCAGCTATCTGACCTAAAACCAGAATTGCTCATATTATCCTGAAACAAGTCGTCTATTTTGGAGGAAGAAGGTGGACCATCCTTAGCGTCTGCACCTGCATATTGTTTTCCAGGTCCAAACACAGCATCCATATGGCCAGAAAAATCAACTACAGAACCTGCAAAAGGGTCTGATGATCTAGATTTCTTAGCATGACTTTCAGAATCTGCAGATTGAAACTCTGCGTCCCAGGCAGCCATTGAGTTGTCATTCTCGTATTCAGAGGACTGGACAGTTCTAGCAGAAAGCTGCACGTTCTCAAGGAAACTCATATCATCCAGACCTTGAAAGGCATTGCCATCTGCACTTCGACTCTGCTTGTTTGCTCCCGACTGCCCTTCAGATCCAGCTGGAGTGATTTCTCTCTTTGCTTCACTAAATAAGTTCTCAAAGTCAATATTTTAATATCTAAACTGATAAAAAATCAAAGGTAAACTGAACACTCAATTCTAGGATTGTCAGAACTCTTCCGCTTCTTTTCAAGTTATCATTATTGAGAGAGAGTTTCTTACTTTACTGTCGCCTTCCTCTTCTTTTACTTCTTGAATCTATTATTAATAGCACATCGATAGTAGGACTACAAGCTGCGATGGAGCAATTCTATCCACATTCTTCTGATGAATTGTCACTTCTAAGATAATTGTCCTAGACTTACTTCTTTTTTCTTCTTCTTTTAGTACAGAATATAGCTCTTTTCCCATCAGGTATAGTGGAAATCTGCATATGTGCGTAAATGCCTTGATTGATATAGTCAATTATTTATCATGTATTTGAGCTCTCTTTTGATTTTGAGAGCTGTTTTGTATATGGCTTTACTTTTTTGGGCTCTTTTTGTATACGGGTTTGCACCCCCCTTGGTGCCCTATAGTTGAACTTCATACCTATAAAATAGCTTTTCTCCTTTTATATATATATCTTTTATTATTTAAATATATATATCTTTTATTATTTAAAGAAAGTAGATATCAGAGTGAACTGAGACTGACTTAATGCAAACATAACAGCAACAAACACCTGAGACAAACATTTGGCTCGCAAAGATTGTAATAGTAACAAAAATGAAACAAGAAAATAATCTAGTCATGTCATATTTAACATGCAAAAATAGTATTATTGTCTACACATAAGAAAGAGGGAAAAGTTATTATGTCCCAACGTGCAGACAATGCTCAAACGTAAATGAAATATCTTTTTCACATTCAATGATTAATTATCTACAACTCACAGTTTGCAACTATTTGATATATCTCTAGGTTCTAATATCGTAAAATTGAGTTCGTTTTGTCTAGAAACTTTGCTCAAAGATATAAGATAAAAAGGATAATCCCTGGTCAGGCAGGAATAGAATTTTGTAGAAGAACCCACAGCGTGGGGATGCATCAATGGTAGCATCTTATTTTGCTGGGCAAGATAGAGTAAAATGATTCCATCCCTAGCCCACGCTGGTACCATCCCTAGTCCCAAGCAATATTGTGCCTGTGACTAATCAAATGTAAATATATTCCTGAATTCAGCAATCACTACAGTAAGGATGACAGAAGCGGAAGAATTAAAGTGAGGTAAATATAGAAAGCTAAAACAGCGATGTCAACAGTGAATGCACACGAGGCCACAACCATACCCACAGATGCACATGCAAGGATGTGCTCATGAATGCAAAAAATGAAGCAGCCAAGGATACCTATCTAAGCCGGAAGCTTCAGACTTCAAGTTCTCATTGACTGAAACATTTGCAATGCCAAATGATCCAAAGAAGGGGTCAGGTTGCAAAAGATTGCCAAAATCCATATCCTCTGAGTTGCTCCCCGACTTGAAAATGTTCATATCTGAAGATTGCTCAGAATGCATCACAAGGTCATTATTTGGTTTCCAAGTATTGATATCTGCTGGATTAGTGGAGCTTGTAAAATCATTCAAAGTATCATTAGAATCAATGTTCTCATCAACTTTTTCGACATGACGATCAATGTTGCCACCACTTGGCCATTGATTATCCTGAACCCAAGCAACACTTGTTGAAGAACTCTCTGCAGTGTCATTGACCTTACTCGTATCCACATTATCATTTGTTTTAAAACCCTCATTATGGCCAGTTGACTCGAACACCGAATAACTCATCGGATCATCTTCAAACCAGTCGTCCATTTTGGAGGAAGATGGTGCACCATCTTTAGCATCAGTGCTTCTCGATTCTATTCCAGATCCAAAGATAGAATCCATATGGGTAGAAAGATCAACTGTAGAATTCGCAAAAGGGTCCAGCGATCTGGAATCCTTAGCAAAAGCTTCAGACTCAGCGGATTGAAACTCTGGCTCCCATGAAGACATTGTGTTGTAGTTCCCATGTTCAGGAGACTGGACAGGTTCAGTGGAAGACTGCACATTCTCAAACAAACTTAGATTCTCAGGACTATGGAAAGCAATGCTTTCTGCATTTTCACTCTGCTTGCTTGCTCCAAGATGCTCTTCAGATTCATTTGGAGTGATTTTCGTCTCCACTTCCCCAAAAAAGTTGTCAATGTCCAGCCCAGCCAGATTCAGAGAAGTTTTTGCGAGGCCTGACTCATTGGTGATAGTTCCAGGTTTCTCTGGCTTAGAGGACCATCTGATCTCTAAATTTAGCAGATCGGACAGGGGAATTGAATCGTTTGCCATACTCCGCCCTCTGTTCGACTCATTTCCTTCAGAAAATGGTTCGACAGTCTCCTGGAAGCCAATTTACACACTAATCATGGCATATACTTATTAACAATAATAATCAGAAATAAAACCAGAGTGTGAAACAGATGTTTTCTTGTCTATAGTTTAAAATTACAGCTCTCAACCAATTCAACCAATATCATAAACAGTCAAAAAAACCACTAGGAAAATCACTGAAAAACTAAAGAATGACAGAACGGATGCCCAAAACCACAAAGCTCGTGCAAAAAGAACCATCTACGGTTCAGCCCTGCAAAGACTGCGCTTAAGTAAATGCGTTATAGTTCTCTGACGACAAAATATGCATGACAGGATCCTATAGAATTAGAGCCAGAGCCAATAAAAAGAACCGTGAAAAGTTATAACCAATAGTTCAAATGCTTAGTGAGCCAAATCTTAAACCCAAATCTTTAATGCTCATCAGAAGACTCCACATGCAAAATAAAACATAAATACAGAATTATGAACTTATGCTCTCTTTGGCATGACAATTGGCATCCTAAAAGCAATTTGGCTGAGATTTATCCTAGTAGGGTTATCTATAACTCTGCTTTGGATAGGAGTGCTAAGGTCTCGCTGTCATAAGAGGAATTGATTGTTTTTGGCCTCTGCTAGGTCAAATGATCTGGTTGAAATTCACGCTGAGCTGTGTGGAACTTTAATGCCTTGCTCTCAACCAGATAGAGTGGTCTCTTCGGCTCTATATTTGGTGGATTTCACTAAGGCCAATGCTTGGAGCTTAACTAGGGAGAAGCAGGCTAAGTTGACTCGGCATAGGCTAATTTGGTTTAATCCAAATATGCTAAGATTTTGCTCTATTTTTGGCTTGATATTCTTAACAAGTTGCAGACTCATGATAGATTGGGCAAATGGCAGAATGTAAATGATTTTTGTGTCCTCTGTGGATTGAAGCCTGAATCAAGGAGACATTTGTTTTTTGAATTTTTTTTTCTCCTCTGAAGGATGGAGTAGGCTTTTGCAGCCATGTGCCATAAGAAGATTAGTTGGGGATTGGGATGCTGAGTTTATGTGGGTGTTGCAGACACCAAAGGGGAGATCTCTGGCAAAAGTGTTTATAAAGAAGGCATGGCATTGGGCCATTTATTTCTTATGGAGGCAATGAAATGCTATAGTTCACAATGGTAGACTTCCTTGAGCTGAAAAGTTTTTCAAGGTTATCTTGTTTGTGATTAGGCTTAAGGTTGCTAGTTCTCTGGAGGAGAAAGAAGCTGCTTTGGCCCGAGCTGATAAAGATTCGGGTGCTTCTTGGGGGCATATCGATACCTGAGATTGACTAGGAGAATGATTTGTCTCTACTCTGTCCGTTTTGTTGCGCCATTTTTTTTTTTTGGTTGCGCCATAATGCCTTAGTTGTATTAGTTTAGCATCAGGGGAACTGAAATTTTAAACTTGATGTTTTTGCTTGACAACTTGAATTGAGATTAAGACTTTCAACTGAGTTTATAAAGGGAAGTGACTCTCCTACGGTTTGATGTTTCAAGCTTAATTATCAAAAAACAAAATTGCTTAATACTGCAGCTTGCTAGCTGAATCACTAGACCAAACATACCATCCACGAGAAGAGCAGCGAATATACCTTCGAACAAGCAAAATCTAAACAAGTCAATCTAATCCCTAATCCCGCCGAACTTCCCCAAATCCACGCACAATCCAGAGCTGCAGCACCCATCACTAAACCGAAAATCGAGATGATGCAGAAAACCTCACCGATCCATCCAGCTGCAGCGCACCGAGCAGCCACCGGTAACCGCGCGTGGACCTGAAATTGACGGGATCGGGGGTTACGCCGCCGAGCTGCTCCTTCCCGCAGAAGACGCAGAACGCGGAGCCGACGCCCCTGAGGAGCCTCCCCCCGCAATGCTTGCAGCGCAGGTGCGGCGGGCACGGATCGAGCCCGGAGATCGATTCCTCGTAGGAGCGGAGCGGCGGGATCGAAGGGTCGTCGGGGTCGTAGGAGGGGATCTTCGCTTCCTCCCGGAGCGCGATCTGGAGCCGCTTGACGGCGTCGCGAGGGACGTCGAGCGACATTGATTCAGATCATGCGGCGGGGGTGCAGTTGCAGGTGGCGATATCGGGGGAAATGCTGTGAAGTGAAGAAGATGACACACTGTCTGACAGAGTTTCGGTTTTTTACCATTTAGTTTTTTAGGACGACAGCACGAAAAACTTCATAATGTCGCGCTTATTATAAATTCATTTAAAATTAATTTTTTAATTATTAAAAATTATAAACTAATATATTTATAATAAATTTATCCCAAACTAACTTTTAACTATAAAAAATCTCAAATTTATGCACCTATAAAAAAATTTACCCTCTGTTAAATTAAATTAATACTGCGAAAAATTACAAACTGGTACACTTATAACAAATGGAGGGTAAAATCAAAAACCGATACAACTGTCAACTGTCATGTGTCATCTAATTTAGAAATTTGACGGTAAAATTTAACAGAAATCAATTGACGGTAAAATTGTCATAGGTGTACTAATTTAAGATTTTTTGTGATCAAAAAATTAATTTTAAATAAATTTATCATAAATATACTAATTTAAGATTTTTTTCTAGTATTAACCTTGAGCGAAAGAAAAGCAAATGGAAGAGAAAACACCAAAGGAGTGATTAGCGAGCCCGTCAATAAATCGTGCACGCGTATACCTTGGGGGCCCAAAACGATCCGGCCCACATGTCAACTAAGAGTGGACAGCTAAAACGTAGAAGCTGAGGCGGATTAGTCTGAGTGGAGAGAAAAAAAAGAGGACTGAACCCACGTATATGGCAAGTAAACCTGTTAAATGGGTGGGTCGAGTCGGGTTTGGATCAAATCATAAATGATCCGATCTAAATTGATCCATTAACCCGTTTATGACTCATTTATTCATAGTGTAAATATCTCGACACATACCCGACCCGACCCATATTGCTAAAACACTTTTATTTTTAACCTAATCTAGGAATACTTGTTTCTTATGATTTTTTTTTAAATTATACTACTAAAACATTTTATGCAATACAAAGCTAGTGAAAAATTTTTATAATTTTTTTAAAAATTGAGTTATGTTTGTTTTACGAAAAATGTGACATTTCTAGAAAATATTTTCCATAAAATCATTATCCAAGAAAATAAAAAAATTTCTAACGTTTGGCTGAAACCTGAAAATAAACTAGAAAATATTTTTCGATATTTGGTATATAAAATCTTATTTGATTTTACTTTGTGCATTCATTTTAATAATATTAATATTTTTTTATTTTTTAAATCGAATTTTAATTATTATTTTTTCGTTTTTTCTTTTTCCTTTATTTTTGGCCGATCGCCGACCGCCGTGGCCGGCGACCAACCACAGGCGAGGACGAGCTCGCTGGAGACCAACAAGGCTCCAGCCTCGCCGATCTGGTGACCGACCACAAGCGAGGATGAGCTCACCGGCCTCGGGCGAGGATGAGCTCACCGGCCTCGGGCGAGCTCGACCTCGCCAGATTCGGCGAGCTCGAGTCTCGCCAAATCGGCAAGGCTAGAGCTTTGCCAAGATCAGGCGAGCCTTGAGGTTGCCGGAATCGAGCGAGCTCGAGGCTCGCCAGATTGGCGAGGCTCGAGCCTTGCCCGAGGCTGGAAAAAAAAGAAAAAGAAAGAAGAGAAAAGAAAAAATAAAAAGAAAAAGAGAAAAAATAATTAAATTTCGATTTTTTTTAAACATTTTTGTAAATAGGGAGAAAGTGTGTGGATGGGTCTAGTGGGTGCGTTGGACATGGGTTCCAAACTCAACCCATTTAGATCCATTTATCTTTAAGTTTTAAAATTTAAAACTCATTTAAGGTTGACTCTTTAAAATTAAAGTGACCCATATATGACCCATTTATTTTTAAGTGGGTCATATATGGGTTTAAGACCCATTTTGACACCTCTAGTGACAAGTACGGGGATGGAGCTGTACATACGACTTTCGTTGAATACGTCCTCCCTGTCCTGCTAGGATTTACATTTGGTTTTTTTATTTTTCAATATCAATATATAAAAGGCTGTTCGATCTACCACTAAACTAGTAGGAAAAACGGGAGATTAGATCTCATAGAGTTCAATGAATCCAAGGTAATTAATGAAGAAAATATTATAGAATTTAAAGTAACTCTTGTCTACGGTCAGATGAATGAATCCTCAAAGCTCGTATGAGAGTTGGTTTAACTACCCTAACTATGGCAACAAATTTGGTAAATTCTTTACTTTATGTTTTGTATCATGAGAATATGATTTCTTTTTGATAGAGAAGGGTGTGCCTGCCTTATTATATTTCTATATTTAAGATCCGACTTATATCATTGATACTAATAGGAGCGGAAAGTTTGTCCTAGAAAGGCCTCAAAGAGGCAAGAAATAGAATCCTGCCAATTGTTCTTGTGCCCTAGTCGAATCTTTATGCGTGGAAGTCATCACTTCAAGCCCGATTATCCTTAAAACCAATGCAAGTTTTTCTATTTTAACTTAATTAATTCGCAAAGTTTTTTAAAACCACCAGTGAGATACAAAAGAAATACGTGCAGAATCCTGAGTTGAATTACTTACCCCTCAATCTATTGGTGAACCATCTATCCTATGAATGAAGACATAGTTTATTTGGATCCTACTTCCCGAGATTGAGAGTTAAGCTACGTTAAGTTCTTCTTCTCCGATTCTGTTAACGCCGTCAACGCGAACTACTGACGATTCTCTGTGCCTCGAGCAGTTAGATCGGGCCTATTGATTGTGTTTAAAACGATAATCTTATCCCTTGTCTTATAATTGGTGTCATATGAAAAATCTGATTTTCTGTAGTAATCTGCTGAAGACCTACCTGCTCTTCTTAGGTAGTCCTTCGTGAGGAAATATGTTTGATTAACTAGGCACAATTGCAATTTCGTAAACCAGCACTTTGTTCTTGTTAAATAATTCATACATCATTTGGGCTGGATTGAATTCTGAAGGCGTGGGCTCGAGATTGAGACCCGCTTATGAAGAGGTCATCGCTGTGTATAAATATATGGGCTGGGCCTCAAGCCCAACAAAGCCCGAGTTGGCCCGTGCAATACAGACGCAGGTCGACTCATCTGGCCTTCTCGACCGCCGTGATCGAGCTCGAGCTGCCGCTGACGGAATCGTACCGTCGGAACATGTAGGCGACGAAGAGGCACGCGGTGAGGGTGACGTAGTCCTTGGCCGCGCACTGCTTGTTCGACTCGGTCGGCGACCCGGTCTGCGGCCCGTTGGACCAGTACAAGTAATTCAGCAGCTCGCCGTTCTGGATGAACCGGTCCGATTTGAAACTGTCCGGTTCGTCGAACACTTTCGGGTCTCTCATCACCAGCTTCTGGTACCCGCATAGCAGCTCGCCTGAAAGAAAAAACGAGTGACGATGAACATGAAATGCGAGAGACTATGCTCGACGTGAAATTTAAACGTTGCATGTCGAATTCAGGTTCGAGAAAAGATGGTGCAAATGTGGAAGTTGCTCACCTTTCTTGACATCAAAGACCGAGTCGTGCGACTTGAGCTGGAAGTCCTTCCTGGCTCGAGCGTACTGGAGCGGGACGGGCGGGTTGAGCCGCAGCGTCTCGTACACGACCGACTTCAACAGCTCCATCTCCTTCACCGAGTCGAACCCCAGCGTCGGCCCTCCCTTCTCCCGGACCTCCTTCCTCAGCCGGTCCTGCAGCCCGGTCGTGTCGCTGAGTACGGTGTTCAGCAGCGTGGGGAAGAAGACGGAGAAGCCGCCGAACGCGTTGAAGCCGAGGATGAACAGCAAGTTGTGGATGGCCTCCTGGTGGGTCAATCCGAACTCGGCCTTTGCCCTTTCGACGGCTTCTCGGCCTTCCTTCTCGATGAACTGGCAGAGCTTGTTGTAGCCCCCGCTCACGAGCGCAAAAGGGTACGCCCAAGAATGCAGAAAAATCTCCTCCAGAGGTTGCAGTATGCCTGCAAATTACCAAGGGTCGAACGTTACCATTAGTTTTCTAATTACATCTCCAACACTCCAAAGTTTTCATTTTTCTAGTTGGTTAACTCCTTCTTATTCTACGAAAGTTTTTAGTTTATTTAAGCCGCATCTTCAAATTCTCGACGTATTTATCTTTTGCTTTTCTTTTCATGAGCAAAGGACGTGCTCTTTCGCCCCCGTCCATACCGATGTTGATGGTGGGGAGGAGCTGGACAGCAAGCCACCGGTCGAGCATGGCGTACCCGGACTCAGCCACCTCCGGCGAGGCGGCCGGGTCGGCGCCGACGATGGACTTGGAGAGGAAGTTGAAGAGGAACTTTTGGAGGGGGAAGAAGACGCTGGCTTTGCCGTCCTTGGCGAGGTTGGACTCGATGGTGTCCCACATGGTGTCCAAGTTCGAGATCACTTCGCTCACCCATACTTTGGAGCTCCTCTTGAGTATGTCCAACGCAAAGTTCTTCACCTGCAAATATCATCACAAAATTGAAGATAATAATCACATTATCCAAACTCAAATTGAGAAGAAAACAAAGAAGGGGAAAAGTCACCAAAAAATCCAAAATTATGCTTACTCTAAATTTTTATGCCAATTCCGTCAGATGATTTTTTAGCTAAATCAACGTTGTTTTTAATTCACTTGAGACTGATGGGTGCCGTCAACACAGTTTGTTTTCTGATGTCTATATAGGTAAATTTTTAACGGTTCTCATTAATGAAATTTTTAATGAAAATAAATATGTCACACACGTATAAGTTTAAGACTTCTGATATCATAATCACAATAGATATAAATGAGGGTTTTTACCCAAAAATAAATCATCTATAAATAGGAAACAATATATGCCATCTTCTATTGAAATCTATAGATATTTTAGAATTTCTATACTCCATGAAAATATTGTTTTCAATCTTTCATTTTTTGACTTTTTTAAGAACTTTTTCTCATGTCATTCTGACTTTTCCTTATGCATCATATTCTCTCTTCTTCTCATATCTTACATTCCCCCATTTCAACCTAAGAACATTTACAAACGGCATATCTAGTTTCTCGCATTCTAGTAGCATACTCGTGCATGGCGTGCGCGTGAATTTTTTCAAAATGGGATGAAACTTAAGAAAATTTACTGATGATATTTTATCCGTAATTAACAGCATTATTGTAATATTGAGAGGCAATAATAATAAAATTTCAGGGAAATACTCAATAAGATGAGTTGCAAATATAAATGTTAGAAATTTTCGGTAATTACTAATTTGCAACATAACTCATGTTATATAATAATTTTCGGTAATTACTCATAAGAAAAATTATGTTTTTTTTTAACATAACTCATGTTATATAATGAGGCAAAATACAAATCTTACTTGGTAGCACAATGAGTTGAGAGTGAAAGAAAAGTACTCTTTGTAGGGAAATGATGCAGGGGATGATTACCAAAAAATTACAAAACCTATTATACAATTTAATTATAAACTTTTTAATTTAACTAATTTAATCCTAAATCTTTTAATGATACTTCAATCTAGTCTTTCCAGTCAATTTTGACCAACAATTGTTGACGTAGACAATTCTTTTAAAATTTTCTTAATTTTTTTAATGTTATTTTTTTCATATCTTTTCTTTCTTTTCCTTTTTTTTCTAATGAAGTCCAGGAGGAGCATGACCCTCACCCAATGGCCGAGAACGAAAAGAAAAGAAAAATTATAATTTTTTTAAAGAAAATGCAAAAATTAACCGGCGTCGACATCGACATCAACAATTGCGGGCCGAATTGATCGGAAGAACTATACCAACGTATCGCTAAAAGATTTATAACTAAATTAATCAAATCAAAATATTTATTACCGAATTGACATCCGTATAATAATTTTAAGCCTTTTTCATAATTTTCCGAGTGATCAACCCTTGAAAGTCAAATTCCCACGTGTCGCTCTCAGAGACGATCCTCAAGGAAGATACTTATGCCGACATTCTCCAGCACGACATTCACAATAATTTTGAATTTATGCGCGCACGATAATCTTAAGAACAAGATACTTTGTTTTTATTTTTCTATTTTTTATGCAATACGAGATCGAAATCACATCAATAATAGTAGCCCTGGAAAAAATCTCGGGAGATATATATGGAAGGGGACTCGCGCCAGATTCCAACGCGCGATGGGAGCGAGCCCAAGCCGCAGATCTTTTTGCTCCGTGAAAGGTGTACGAGAACGGGCGGGGACCATCGACGGCGAATCCGATGGTCCCAACGTCGGCCCCACACGGGAAACCGACGGTTCAAGATCGGCTCCTGGCCGTCCTTCTCCAGAACAGGGTTCGGGACCGAGGACAATAATGCGCGTCCCCCCATAAATGGGAAATCAATCAATTCGCAAGTTTGTCCTCGTCCTCGGGCCCGCCAGGAATGGAAAAAAAAAAAATAGAGAAGGGAAGAATTTTCCCCTAGGGTTTTGTCTAGCGCGTGGCTTGTGGAAAATGAAATCCCTGAATTACCCCTGTAAGATTTTGATATTTTCGCAGTTTCATTTTTGGAATGGAGGTAAATGAATATCCGTCTTCAATATTTGAGAAAATAAAGAGAATTTCAAGAAGCATGGCGACTTTGCTAATTTAGCTTAAGCCATAAAACCCCCCCAAAAAAGTAGAGTTAGTAAGGAAAAAGTGAAAAGCTTATTTGAAATTTTTGGGTATGATTACACTTTTGCCTCCCCGAAAGCGAGATTTCGCCATGACCCGCACCCTACAAATTTATTTTCCCCTATAAACTCCGATATCATTTACGAAGTGGTCTTAATTTACAGCAAATAATTGCTAACAAGGACGAGAAAGTTGCTGAACTTTTCTCCCATATCATTTTAGACGTAAAATTGTTATTTGATCGTACAACTCCCCCAAATAATTGATATTTAGCGTTTGATTTCGACTTCGATCGACCACGTTCGTATGGTGCTAGTGAATTTTGTGAACCTAGGCAATCCGAAGAAGATTACATGTCGCCTATTTTTGGACATTAGTGGTAATTAGGTGAAAATAAGTGGATATGTTCATATGAGAAGGTATAAGCTTGAGTATGAGAAAGATGATGTTGACAAGCAAAGGGCCTGAATGCAAGCATCAAAAAACTTCATCAGTTCTGGCAAGCGGATGAAGAGCTTTTCATGCGAATATAATTTCGTTTTTCGACTCGAAGGACCGGTCGTTAAGTAGCGGTGGGGCCGTACCTGAGCGTGTTGAGGCTCGGAAGTGTCGAGATAAGCGCAGACCCGGATGTTCCCGGTGTACTTGACGCTCGGCATGTAGTCCCCGACGAGGACATTGCTCTTCTCCACGATCTCCATGTCGAACAGGTGCGAGAAGGACTCGCAGTCGAGGACGACCACGACGTTAGGGTTCACGTTCATGAAGAAGGGGAACGACGGTGGCACATTTGCACGGAACACGGTGCTCTTGTACTTCTCGATCCTCTTCCTAAAGAACGTCTCCGGGCCTTGGAACCAGAAGTAGTCCAGGCGATCCGATATCGGGCCAAGGAGCGGCCACCCGTAACTGCCCGGGATCGTGCGCACCGGGAGGGCGGTCGGCGGCGGTGCAGACAATGCCGGCGACAGGGACGACGAGGTAGGCGACGGCGGAGAGGAGGACGACATGGCCGGCGACATGTTGCTCATAACTACACTCGCCATCGTCCCGGCGGTAATGGTTTGTGTTTGTGTGTTTAGTGATCTATTTTGGGTGTGGGCTCTTTAGGTGGTGATGATGTATATAGGATGATCTGAGTTGGGTGAGCAAAGAATGTCAAGTATGTGTTATATATATTGGGTGAGGTGAGGTCCTTGTACGTTGGCAAAGATTTGAAACGTTGGAATTTCTTTTTGGTCCATCGCCCATCTCTTCATACACTGAAAATCTACATAGTGCCGTGAAGATTTTTAGAGTCATTGAACCTAGAAAAGACAAATGAATGGAAGGGACTCCGTGAGGGACGTCGAAAAAGAGGTGTGGGGCTCGTTTCTTGGTCAAATTGATTGGCCAATTCAATTCCATTAGATCTCGAGGATGAGGGGAAATGACATGGATAATGCTTTTTTATATGCACAGGATGGTTTGCAATGGATGGAAAACCTCAAATTTTATCCGCAACATTCTAGTTGCATAACTAGGGTTTCGATAGGTTCGAAGGATGATTTGCAATGGATGGAAAATCGCAAATTTTATCTTCAGCATTTGAGTTGTATAACTAGGGTTTCAATGGAATTGAGATCAAAGGATGGTTTGCGTTTGAGTTGCATAACTAGGGTTTAATGGAACTGGCGATCGAACCAACAAAAAGACCGAAATGGCGGTTAAAGAGAAATTTATCCAAAGGAAGCATGTTGCAAATTCAAGCTCTAGCCCATGTCATCCGCGACGAGAGACGAGCACGATTCACTAAGTTCAACCATGATAGAAAGAAAGACATTGCCCGGTCAAGCAAGCGTGCATCTTAAGCCCACGGAGCTATCAATCCTTATGGTATGATCGATCCAATCCAAATAGATCTTATGTGCAAAGTGGTGTCTTCATAAGTGGTTAAGATAATTAAGTGGGGTAAAGGTAATTTGTTGTGTAAACAAGTTGAGAAAAATTATCAAAACAGTCATAAACCTATTGTAATTGTATCAATTCAGTCCTAAACCTTTTATATTTATGTCAATTCAGTCTATCCGACTACTTTTGGCTAATCGGCACTGACGTGGACAGTGGCCGGTGCTGACCATCTAGCCAACGCTAATGCGGCAATTTAAAAAAAAAATTATTTTTTTTATTTTTTTTTTACTTTTTTTCTCTCTTTTTTTTCTCTATCTTCTTCCTTGGCCGATCCGGGAACCGGCAAGAGGCTGAGGATGGCAAGTTGAACTTGTCGGCCATGGGCAAGGTCGAGCCTCACCATGGCCGAGCGAGCTCAACCTCGGCTAGCGCCGACGAGGTCTTCCTATATCCACCCATGGCGAGTTAGACCTCGTCCAGCGACGACAAGGCCGCCCATATTTGGCTTGACCTCGCTGACCTCAACCTCTGGCTAGTTGCTAGTCACCGGTCACTGAACCAGCTAGGGAAGAAAATAGAAAAAAAAAAGAGAGAAAAAAAGTAAAATAAATATTTAAAAAATTTTCGCGTCAGTGTTGGCTAGCCAAAAGTGATCGGATAGACTGAATTGATGCAAATATAAAAAGTTTAGGACTGAATTGATATAATTATAATAAATTTATGATTATTTTGATAATTTTCCCGACAAGTTGCGGTCCTTACATGCCAAATCACAACATGTTTGGGTGTAAAAACCTGCTAGAGGACAGATAGAATAGTAAGAAAAAGAATCAACCGGATCTTGTGTGAAGTTGGTACAGATGTTATGATGCCTTACTAGGTTTCTCAAAACATAGGATGCCCAAGATAAAGGGTGCGTTTGGTTCAGCATTTGGAATGCTACTTTGGTAATGCAAATGCCTTTAGGTGAAAGCCCTTTTATGAGAAATGCAAATGGCGTTTGGTAAAAACTCATTTGCAAAGCTATTTTGACCCAAGTGGTGTTTGGTTAATTTTTTTCACAAATGGGCTTTGGGAGTTTTTAAAAAAAAAAGGCAAAAATACCCTTCGCCGGCTCCGGCGAAGGGCTACGGCTCCGGCGAAGGGCTACGGCTCCGGCGAAGGGCTACGGCCGCCGACGAGCCAGATCTGGCGCCGGCGGCCATCGCCCGTCGCCGAGCGACCCCCGGCGAGGGACGCCGACCTCGGGCGACCGAGGCCTGAGGTCGCGCGACCTTAGGCGGCCGTCGCCTGAGGTCGCGCGACCCAGGCAACCGTCGGCCTTGGGTCGCGCGACCCAGGCGGCGACGGCGGCCTGGGGTCGCGCGACCCAGGCGACGACGGCGACTTGGGTCGCGCGACCCCAGGCCGACGGCCGCCTGGGTCGCGCAACCCAGGCGGCCGTCGCCTGGGTCGGGCGACCTCGCCGGACCTTCGCCCTCGCCGGCCCTTCGCCCTCGCCGGAGTCCCTTTGGTGAAGAAGATGAATAGTAACGAGAGGGCAAAGTCGGAATATTGAAATTTGAGTGAGGGTAGTTTGGGAAGTATAAAAATGATTTTAACATTTGGTTCAAGGCTGAAAGCCCAAAGCTAGTCTGGCCAGCATTGGGCTTTCAACATTGAAAATGCTAGTTTTGAGCATTTTTAATTCTCAATGCTAAGCGTTTGGTTCAGCATTTTTGGGAAGGGGCTTTCGGGGCCGAAAGTCCCTTCCCAATGCTGAACCAAACGCAGGAAAATGCGTGGAGAGATGTCGCATCAGGATCACACTCGATTAACAAGTTTTTTCCAACTGAGGAAACATCGATTAGGCCCTGCGAATCCTACTTTCAAACCGACACGTACACCCGCTCAATTAAGGAACACACGTGGAAAGAGTGGATGGGCAACAGGAAAATGCACATGTCGCCAGTCTCCTCTTCTCTCCACACGATGTGTGGTCGAGCGGTTGTGCTTCGATTTTCTCCACTATGGCTTCGCCTGGTCGGCAGTGCCATCACCAGGAGGCCACAAATATCTCAGCAAGAAAACGCTGCTTTGACATAACAAGCCGCCCCCATCATCGCCGCAGCTTTCAAAAGGGCGTTGCATGTATCTCGTTTCCAACCCCTGCTTGCATTAGGTGGGAGAAAACCCGATTCACCACATGCACACATCATCATCGCCGCGGACGACTTTTCCTCCTCCCTCCCTTGTGGAAATGATGTGCGGATACCGTTTCGAACGAAGAAAGTGACTTGGTGGGCCCCGCTCGCGTGCACGTGGCATCACGTGAATCTTGCCTCCTCCTCTGTTTTTTTTTTTTTGGATCTATTATGAGCGAAGTTACGAACACAAGAGGTGGCCCCCGAATGAATACCCGCATGGTATTCCAATTGATACCTCGATGTATCTCGGCCATTGATTCGTATATACTTCGTTTGGGAGTACTGTGCGGGGTAGAAAATCATAAGCGCATATTTTGTCGATCTATGTGAAACTTGCAATAGAATAATACACCCTTTTAAGTGGTAAAGATTGTAGAAGGGAAAAACTGGGTCGAGTTCATACAAATTCCTTTTCGTTGGTTCATAATTTTCTCTTTCTAGTTGAATGAATATCACAAGCCACCACCCGCCTGGGTGGCGCTGCTGGAGCGCGCACTCTTCCTCTCGCAAAAGGTTGAGTGTTCGAATCCCGGACGCCGCAGGGTGACTTAACCGGTGGCACGTGTGTGGTGGCTAGCACGTGTCGCCTCCAGGGTTTACTCCCCGGCTGTCGGCCGTGCGGGGGTTCCCTGGGTTATCAAAAAAAAATAAAATATCACAAGCCGACCTATCCTGTCCAATACAAATGACAATTTCATAAGTATTGTACAAATAATTACTTATTGCAAGGTTTAATTGACACGAGAGTCGTCCCAGTGGCTAACCTTTCCACTTGGGAAGAGGAAGGTGGGAAATCCCCACCTTCTTAAGAGAGCTAAAGATGAAGACGTGTGAGTGAGAGGACAGGGTTTCGAAGCCCACAGCACATAACACACATAGTGGCTTGTAAAATAGAAATATGATAGAACCATATGAAAAAAAAAGAACACTATAAATCCTACTTGAAAGTAAGCTGAGTTCGCTTTTAAGAAATTTTGACAACGATATACATTCACCCCACATACACGAAATCAAATTTATAATTTTTTTTTTTGATAATCCAGGGAACCCCCGCACGGCCGACAGCCGGGGAGTAAACCCTGGGGGCGACACGTGCTATCCACCACGCACGTGCCACCGGTTAAGTCACCATGCGGCGCCCGGGATTCGAACACTCAACCTTTTGCGAGAGGAAGAGTGCGCGCTCCAGCAGCGCCACCCAGGCGGGTGGTGACTCTATACAAAACAAAGAAACAGACCAAATCAATTGTTTTCCTTAATCGACTTGAGCTCGTATCTTCTCATCTGTCCAGTTTTATTCCACGAAAGAGAAGCCAAACATGATGGACCAGTACAACCTCAATCATTAATTTTATGGGCCACATAAGATAATCACAAATAAAAGTCGTAAACATGTTATATAGAAGTCAATTGAGTCGTAAACTTTTTAATTTGGTTAATTTATTCATAAATCTTTTAATGATTTGATAATGTAGTCATTCCGATCAATTTTTGCTGAAAATTGCTGAAGTGGCAGTTTGGTCATTGCAGGCTGTCTTATATAGCATGTTTGACGGCCGGTGTTGAAATGAATGGTTTTTTCAATTTTCTTTTTAAATTGGGTTAACATCACGAAGAACCTCAAATTGGTACACCTGTAACAAATTTATCTTCCATTAGTTTCCGTTAAATTTTGTCGTTAAATTACTAAGTTGGATGTCATCTGGTAGTTGACAGGTGTACTAGTTTGGGGTTCCAGTTTGTGATTTTTTGTTATATTAATCTAATTTAACGGAAACTAATGGAGGGTAAATCTATCACAAATGTACCTCTTTGGGGTTTTTGGTAGTCAACAAATTATTTTGGAATATATTTATCACAAATATACAAGTTTGAGGTTTTTAATAATCAAAAAATTAATTTTGATTAAATTTATCACATGTCTATCAGTTTAGAGTTTTTCGTGATATTAATCCTGTTAAATTTTCTGAAGTTTTTCTTATTTTTCCTCTTTTTCCATTTTCTTTTCTTTTCTTTCTTCTCTTTTCTTTTATTTTTTTCCTTCATATTTTTGATCGGCAGGGTTGCTAGAGGAAAAAATTTAAAAAAAAAGAAAAGAAAGAAAAAAAGGGAAAAAAGAGAAACTTTAGAATTTAAAAATAATTACAAATATTATCCATATTAATGCCGAACGTGTCTCGTAGGATGATCGATGTCCATTTCATCAAAATCGATCGAAAGGATTATCCTAACAGATCATTAAAAAATTTAAAATTAAATTGAAAATATCTTTACTGTACAGTAAATTGAAGATTTTTTCGATAATTGTTCTTGGCCCAGCCACACAGGACCAAACACGATGGACGGTCAAAATAGACTCATGCTACACAATATATGCATGGGATGTCGCAAAGACTTTTCGTACTGACACGCACCTCCAGCCTTGCTTGGCGGACCGGACGATAAGAGTGGCCCCGTGATTGGACCGATCGAGACGCACGAGAGGGACGTCACGGGACGATGATTTCGTCCGTCCTGTCAGTACTTCTGACACCACATGCGTGTTACACGCCATCGACGAATACAACCCACATGCTTTGTTACTATGAAGGCAGATATTGTCCTGAGCAATTATTCTTATGTCGGCTCACTAAATCGACAAGTTGGGGTCATGCCCAAAATTTCATAAGAAGGGAGTCCTACAAGTGCCAGTCCCTAAAACAATGATTAAGGAGAGTTTTGCGGGGCGATGATGTCACGAGACCGCTAAATTATTCGGAAGATTCGAACTTGCACAAAGATCCGAGGTTGATTATGTGTACGACAAAGTACAAATTCTCATGGGAAAGAAAGTAAAAGAAAGGCGAAAAAAGAAGCATCTTCTTTCGGAGTCGTCGACCATGTCGAAAACGCGCGCGCACATATTTGTTCTAGCGGTCTTTTCTACACGAGGGTGGAGCCGATGAGCAGCTACTTTGGGGAACTTTTGTAAGGGAAGATGTTGCCTCCTCGCAACTTTCGCTAATGTACTTTCGGACATCATCAACTCATGCAATGGCTGCAACATGGCAAGAAAGCTAGGGAAGAGCAATGAGCGTGAAATGATGTAAGACAGACAGAGGCAGTCGGAGTTTTTCCAAACCATGCAGATTGCAGATGAGCAATTACGTACCAAGTGGAATGCAACTTTCAAAGGATATTGATGATACAGGTCTTGCTGAGAATTTCCTGAAACGGAGAACAATTAAGGAGTTGTAAAGAATGTTCGACGCGATTTTGACTTCGAGTCGAGGGTACTGTATGTGAATATGTCCCTCCAATTTGGAAGGCTCTGTCTTGCGTGTGTATCTGTGTGTTTGGCTGCAAAGAATCCCCTGGTAGCGTTTAAAAACGGAACGGGATCGAACGGACCCAGCAGTCCCTCGGACAGAAGGCGAACAGCTGCTCCGCACGTGAACTTCCTCGCGAATAGAAAACACGGGGCGGGTGCACGATTGACTTGACACCACTCGGTCTGATTCTCGGATTCGTAGTGGATTGCCTCAATCTCCTGCGTGGCCATAAATAGACTTGAGAAAGTTTAACTTGTGGAAACAATTCAAACTGACAAGGAAGAGCAAAAGTTTCGAGCTATGTCAATGGCTCAAGAATTCCACGTGTCGAGGGACGCCCATCCTGAAATTTGGAAACGGTTGTAAAAGTACAGCTCTTCTTAAACTATTGAGCATGTGATTGTCGTCGATCCAATGTGTGCAGTCTACGCGCATCGAATGCTTCGATGTCATAATGCTGCAGAATTCTGATGTATGCTTGTACAACAACGGTTTATCGAATATGCGACACATCCAGGGACTGATGTCTTGAAGTTCAGATCTCCAAAACAAGCAGCATCACTTACCTTTATTTCTTTGATACTTTGAGGGCTTGCATCTGCGTAATCGAAAGTGACAGGGTGCCACTGTTCATCCTTTTGTGTAGGTGATTGATTCCACTGAGCGTAGGTCAATGATCTTCGGGAGAATTCATTCTCGAGCCCGCTCATCTTCAAAAGAAGCACAGAAGCAACTGAGCAATAGTAAAGCTTCACTGTCACAGATAAAACTAAAGAGCAGTGGAAATTTGAATGCAATCGTTCTGGCAGGGCATTTCCTAGTGAACCATTTCTAGGGAGCGGGCAAACCAAAGAAACTAGAACGGAAAAAATATTTTTCCGTTCGTGCAAATTGAAAGGATTAGGAGGGGCGAGCAACTTGGTTATCTCCTCCGGACATTATCATAAGAGTCTAGCACCCACTACGGAATGTTCAATTTTAGTTGCATGTACTCAGCACCACCTGTGATCTAAAGATTTGTGATCAACAAGCCTTTCTTGCAGCCCAACCAGGGTGCGAGATGTCCAAAACCCATCTGCACAATACTTGATACATGTGCTGCTCTGTAAGCAGTTTTCGACCTAATGACCTGGCGTTTCCGGAAATGCTGACCCTCATCATTAGGCCACCATCGTTGTTGCCAGTGGTGGGAAATGTTGTTTTTGTCTATAACTAGATAATAGAGCAGGAAGCACGACTGTTCAATTGTTTTTCACATTAGCGACATGTCAATTGTATCCAGAACAGAAACATAAAGAATTGGGTCACTCACTGCAAGCAATGTCTGCAGATAATGTTCGTCCGGGATACAATCCTGCAGCTTATGAAGATCCTGCATATATGTTCAATATAGTAAGCAAAAACATATTCCTTATCTGGGCATAAGGTGGAGCCTCCATAGTAATGTTCTTGGATGGGAAGCTATTCTAGCCATTCAATAATAAAGAGCAAGCCTCGACTTACAAGCATCTGTCTTCTCGCACTCGCACTTGCATTTGACTGTCTCTGAAAGATAAGAGAGATTATGACTTAGTAGTTATGAACTTCTTCTGCATAATTAACTTGCCCATGCTTTTATTGCATTTTAATGAAGGAGTAGAGGACAATAAAAAGGAATTTCTTGGTTCACCAATTTCAGTCAATGTTCTTATCGCAGATGAACAAGATAAATCTCAAAAACAATAATCATGGAGAATGCTATTATCACATTTGAGAAAGAACCTAAACCAAATGAACAGGAGGAGAAAGACGGACATAATGTAGCGAATTCTTTTGCCTACCTTGCAAGATTTCTTGATGATGGGGAAAACAACATTGTCATCTGCAACAATTTGTGCATGTCTTCTGATTAAAGTGAACCACTGAGATCAACGGCATAACTATATCATACAATGACCCAGTTCAGAAGATTCAATAAAGTCTTCTGGTTTTAGGTCTTCTGCTAATTGTCATTATGCTAACCACAATCCTTTAGGTTTACTTACTGCACTCATTAATGAAGGCAAAATCGAGGAAAGAAAATTGGAAGATGGGAAGACCTGAGATCCTTTTCGCCATTTGTCCTTTGGTATAGCTTGCAACATTTTCGGATCATATCGAGCATCCTCAAAATCAAAATAGCTATAACATGGAAAACAGAGGACTTAGGCTCGTATTCCCTATAAACTTGTCAACGTGTAATACCAGAAAGGACATTTCTTACTGAAAAATAGAAATTCACTGGAATATTACAGATTCTTTCCTCTCTTTATCTACCTTTCCACATAACTCTTCTGAGAAGAAATCAGATGCTCATAAATGTCATGGAATTTGTACAGTGGCAAGCAGCTGTCAAATACACCAAATACTGTTACAAGGAAGAATCCGTATTTAACTATGAACTTTCCAACCAAGTAAAAGCAAACAAGTTTCAAGTGCTTAGCTGAGTTTGTCATTCCATATCAAGAAAAGGGTAATGTGACATGGGCTCAAGAACTTATATAGACTTTGCTTTGAGGGGGCAAACCTATCAGAAAGGAGAACAAATCTCCAATTAGCAGGGTCGCGAAGAGCTACTTTAAGCAATAACCTCTCTGCTTCTATCATGCTTGATTCTCCCCAGGCTACCTGCAGCAGCAGTTTTTTTACAAGACAAAGTTTGCGTGTCGAATTAAATGCAGGACATATAAATAAAATCCGAGTCAACCCCAGCAGAGCAGCTAATTCATCTGGTTTTTGCCAAACTAGGTCAACTATTCGGTACGCAAAAGGAAAAAGCTTATCTCAAATCCTAACGTGCCTTTGAAGTACTGCATACGTCGGATACGCCATCGACAGGAAGACATGGATCAAATTTTTTTCATTAAAGTGACCAGGTATCGAAAAAATAGAATCGGATGTTTGTTTCTATATTAATCATCTCGATTTTGATTCGTGAAAGGCCTATCTGATTCGTTAATTACTTTCCCGCGAAATATAATTGCATTCTTAGTCTCAGTTGCTTCCTTGATCTCAATTAATCAGAAGACAATTACACAAAAGCTAGCAACAAATCAAACATTTCTTGTCCAACATAATTACTATGAATGAATTACCTTAATACTGTCGTTTAACTGGCATCCGTAAAAGAAAGGGGACATAGAAGTGGACTCATTGAACACGAACCCAGGTTCTGAATGAATATAAATTGAGAAATTCTTCACATTAGCCTCCTGCAAAAAAAAAAAATCCAACACACCAACATCAGAAAAAGCACATATAGATGTAAGAACTACATGCTAGCTATTGAATCATATGAGCGAATGACAAACCTGGAAGAAAGCACCCCACATGAAGTCCAGAGGAATGTTCTTACGAGCGAGAAACAGAAAAGCAACTTTCGGGATAGTGGTAGTCTCAGGTTTTGGTTTTTCATCAATTCTCGATTTGTTGGTGCTCGATCCCGATCCCGGCCGGTTAAGCCTCACGAGGGCGAAGAAGCAGAACACGAGAAATATAGAGAAAACCAACTTTGAGCGAAGCACCAATAAATGGCGTATGGGCAAAGAAGTTCTCTTCTTGCCCATGGCTCTCCGGTTTCGGTTCTCATGTAATGCTGGGGGAGGAACATGCAGGAATTGAAAGTAACTGAGATGGAGAGAGAGAGGGGAGAATATAAAGGGAGAGATGAAACTGATGGAGGGAAGTTAAGATTGCCCTTACGTTGAGATTGCGCTCTGAAATCACATCATTGATGAGTGATGAACGTAATGATTGTGAAACATGTTTTGGCTCATGCAATCATGAGTTTCTAAGTGAGTTCACGTCTCACAAGTCCCTGTCTCGCTCGCAGTGCTGATTCTCTTCCTATGCAGTTGAAAGTAGAAAGCTCACAACATCGGCGGACATTTCTGTCTCAGAAAATATAGCAGAGAATAGTTTTGGTCCTCTTTTTCTTGCTTGAGCAATATATGGGCGAAAAAGACGTGTAGGAGAAAAAAGAGGAAATAATTGTTTGGAGTCTCTTCAGATTGGTGAGTGTCGGTGCCCGTATGTCTTTCACAAAACTAAGGCCTGCCATGCACTTATTCCTTACCTGGAATTGACTACTATCAGATATAAGAATGCAGACATTTGAACTCAAATTCGGGGAAAAGTGCCAAAAAAGTCCTAAACCTTTTGCATTAGTTCCAATTTAGTCCTAAACCTTTTTTTGGTGCCAATTCAGTCCTAAACCTTTTGCATTGGTGCCAATTTAGTCCTAAACCTTTTTTTGGTGTCAATTTAGTCCTAAACCTTTTAAATTGGTGCCAATTCAGTCCTAAACCTTTTGTTTTTGTGCCAATTTAGTCCTTCCGGTCAATTTTGACCGGAATTTGCTGACGTGGACGCCTGTCGGCCGGCGGCCGGTCACCGGCGCTGACGTGGACATCTTAAATAATATTTTAATAAATTTTGAATTTTTCTGTTTTTTTGCCTTTTTTCCTTTTTTTTCCACTTTTTTTCTTTGTTTTTTTTTTCTTTCTCTTCCTCTGGCCGGCGAGGGCAGGCTCGCCCGGCGAGGGAGAGCGAGGCTAGACCTCGCCAGATCCGGCGAGGTTTGGGCCTCGCCCGACCATGGCGAGCCTCGCCCGACCATGGCGAGCCTCGCCCGACCATGGCGAGGCTCGCCCTCGCCGCGGCCTCAGGCGAGGATTCGAGCCTTGCCCGACCAGGGCGAGGTCGGGCGAGGCTCGAACCCTCGCCTGAGGCCGCGGCGAGGGCGAGCCTCGCCATGGTCGGGCGAGGCCCGACCTCGCCGGATCTGGCGAGGTCGAGCCTCGCCCGACCAGGGCGAGGCTCGCCCTCGCCGGTGGCCGGCGAGCTCGACCTCGCCAGTGGCCGGCGAGCTCGACCTCGCCGGCCACTGGCCTCTGGCCGGTCGCCGGACCGGCGACCGGCCAGAGGAAGAGAAAGAAAAAAAAAACAAAGAAAAAAAGTGGAAAAAAAAGAAAAAAAGGAAAAAAACAGAAAAATTCAAAATTTATTAAAATATTATTTAAGATGTCCACGTCAGCGCCACGTCAGCGCCGGTGACCGGCCGGCAGGCGTCCACGTCAGCAAATTCCAGTCAAAATTGACCGGAAGGACTAAATTGGCATAAAAACAAAAGGTTTAGGACTGAATTGGCACCAATTTAAAAGGTTTAGGACTAAATTGGCACGAAAAAGGGACTAAATTGGCACCAATGCAAAAGGTTTAGGACTGAATTGGCACCAAAAAAAGGTTTAGGACTGAATTGGCACTAATGCAAAAGATTTAGGACTTTTTTGACACTTTTCCCCTCAAATTCGTGACTGGACATTCGCCGATTTTTCTTCTAACATCTCGGTGAAAGAATAATTTTACTAACAAGATGCCAGCTTTGTCAATCTCTAACCACACTGACGTACAATATGAATCCTCTTAACAACCTGAATCAACTCCGTCATAATTACTAAAATTTCATTTGTTCCACTCGCCGGGCAAATTCGAGCCTTTCCTCGAATTCATTTACTAAAGAGACGGAAAAATCTTTCCTGAACAGTATCATGACAATCAGCAGGAAGTTGGAAAAACGGTTCTTTGATAGGTAGAAGTAATGTATCTTACAAGCAGACATGCGTATGCAACCACTAATCTGCCACCAACTCAATAATACATTTCAAATAAGCTTCAAAGACATCTTCCTTAGCCTCCCTCTGGGATCGTCCTATGAATGGTGGTACAAAGAATCTATAATGTCAACCCTTTCCTAGTTAGTATTTCTCATCAGGTATCCGACAACGCATCCCAAAATAGCACCAGCAACAACCTGCGCCAAGCCAAATGCAATGAAGATCAGATGAGGAATAATGGTTTGCCCCAGATCCAGCGCAGAGGAACTTAATAGAAAAATTCAAATATTATGGCTCCTTTTTTTGGACTAGAACAATAGATATTACTACACGAATTGTTTTCTAAACATTGAAGAGGTCTTTAATCTCTGCTGAAGCAGAGGACTGAAATAAGGATAAGGTGTATTTAAGCAGTATTTCAACTCAAGGCCTCTGTAGAACCACAGAAGAGAAGAATTCTCAGACTTAGAAAAGTACAATTGCTTTTCAATCCTTATGAATGAAACATGATCTTTTATCATTTTCCTTGAGAAGAAGGCAAAAGGGAGACAGAGGGAGGGGGAGGAAGGGGGATTCAAGCAATTGGAAAACAGTAGATTGTTGCTTACAGTGTTACAAGAGATGCAGTAGAAGTGCAACATACCTGAAGTGGTGTATGCCCAAGTAGCTCACGTAGAGGTCTAACACTGGATAACGGGTGTTCTGGAGGAAACTCACAAACGATTTGATTTAACAACTGCAGTCAGAAACAATCACAAATAACAAATCGTCAATCTATCGTTACTCCGAATATGCTGCTACACATGCTAAAGCAACAAATGATACATTATTGTGACAGGAGACGTACTTCGGCTTGTCTACCAGCATGACGTCTGACGCCTGAGGCATCATACATCACCTACATATAAAGTACATAGGTGACAATTTATGAAAAAACACATGTTTACCATAAACAAGAAGGTGTGCGAGTGCCATAAAACGAAACATGAGATATTAGAGGACATACAACGCAAGCCAAGACAACTGCAATTGCAAATGCAGATCCCCCAGTTCCTTCTTGCAGACCTATAGCCACTGCTAGAGCAGTGACAGTTGCAGAGTGTGATGATGGCATTCCACCAGAGTCCAGCATTCTTTTGGAGTCCCATCTCCTTTCCTTGAACCTGAGCTTCTAAGAGAGATGCAATTAACAGAGTGAGCAACTTCAATGCACCAAGACACTCGTTGCATGTATGAAGAACCGTTCATACAATTCAAGACGCTCACAAACATCTAGAATACCGCCAACATTTTTTTCATCAAGAATATCATGAGAAAATTCCAAGGTAAAATAACTTTTCCTTAATAGGCAACAACATACTATAGTAGGAAACGGAAATACGTATAACTCTAACTCAGAAAATGTTACAAATAAAAATGCGTTGCCGTCTTCAATTTGATACTAGGGCTAATCTTTTCTTAGTTTTCTAGAGGTCAATTTCGAAAATGTTCACATTTAATCAGATGATGCGGGACTGAAGTTCTTTCAGCAATTCCGAACAGATACAGGAAAAAGGAAAACATGTGAAAAAGGGCATTTGGCACAAACCAAAAGATAAAACTAATCTTCTAAAGACAGGGTCATATAAATTAACACGCCGAGACATGCAATAGAAACTGAGAGACAGATGAGAGATATCCTAACATATTGCACTTCTATATCAATGAATGGCTAAAGGGTAATTCTGATATAGGCTTTACAAGATCACAGATTGTTGAGATCCTAGTCAAAATGATTCACGAACACCAAAACCACATAGGCACTATGTTGTCTATTGCCAACGCCGCAAATGGCTGCGTTCCAACAAGTTGGATTTCTCTTGTGGAAACTTAAGAAAGGGAAAACAAACGTACCCATTGACGCAAGTATACATAACCAGACACTACCACTTAAAATAATTGACGACGATGCAAATCTTTCTATGTTTCGAAAATGAGCTGCTGAAGAGCCGATCGACAATATCAGAGAGCAGATTCCGCTAAACAACCATCAAATTGCAGCAAATTAATCGCGAAATCCGGCACATTCAACACAACCCAACAGGCCATATCCTTCAACGATCCCAAAAACACATCTTTATCGCTCAACGTATTTGCTCGCTCGTTTATAAGCAAACCCAAAAGAGGAGGACAAGTAAATCAACAACAACGAATCGCGCAAAACCATTACAGATCGATCGATCGATAGAGAGAGAGAGAGAGGGAGAGAGAGAGAGGACCAGGTGGTGAAGAGCTTGAGGAACTGAGCGAGGGCGAAGGCGAGGAAGGCGGAGATGAGGGGGAGATTGTAGGGGAGGAGCGACGACGGCTCCCCGCCCGACGTGGCCGCCGAGGACGTCGAGGTCGCGTCCGCCGCCGTGACCACCTCGTCCATCGATCTCTCCCCGTGCGCCCTCTTCCTCTTCCTCTTCTTCCCTCGTCACGCGACCACCGCCGAATTCCGATCTCCCGGTATGGACGAGCAGAGCGAGCTTCGCCGGCGCGGGTTCCAAGGCGGGGAAGACAGCGCTCCGGTCAATCGCCCGAAGGAACACCACTCTCTCTCTCTCTCTCTAGATTCCAGCTGGACCTGGACGACGCAGCTGCAACCTACAAATCGAGGAGAGAGAGAGAGGGGGAGAGACAACAACATAGGGGCCCCACATACGAAGGGAGCACGTGTGGGCCCGCCGTGCCGCGTCAGCGAGGAAGGGGGCTCTCTGTCCAATCTTGAAAATCAACGGTCAACACGAGTTCGATCAAAAACATGAAAAAAAAAATTTATCAACAACAGCTGACGACCACCTTTGACTTTGAATAGAACGAGCTTTTGGCGTAGGTAAATCACGCGGATGGTTCTCGTTTACGTGAAATGTGATTCTTGAAATTTAAATAGTTCAATGGTTCAATGAATAACATTAAATATTTACGTAAATTTTATAGATTAAATTGAATACGCGCAAAAAATTCAAGAATTATATTTAATAAATTAAAAGTTCAGGGACGACTTTACGTATCGGGTTAGAATTTAAAGACCATATTAAATAAATTTAAAGTTCATGAGTCACATTACACGTTAAGCCAAAATTTGAAGACCATTTATGTTATTATCCCTTTCGCGTGTAACAACCAACAGGAGGGTGGCGTAGAAAAGTAGAAGAACTTTGGGGATTTTGGCTTACAAAGACAATGTACCAAATCTCTTTTCTGTGATTGAAGGAAGGTTACAATTAGGGGTCTGCATGGTCTGGGTGGGCGTTCTCACTCTAGAACCGTAGACCGCCCGCTACAGGACTGGTTCCAAAAATTGGAACTGAAAACCGCCCGTCGGTTCCATGGACCCGCCCGAGAACCGGACCGCCGTGCGGTCCGGTTCTTGGGCGGGTCCATGGAACCAATCTCAACAAATTTTCCTAAACAAATAAAAAAAAAATTTATGGACCAACATCGGATCAACAGAACAAAGGGAAAAGAACATAACTTTTCGTACAATTCCTACACTATGATCGATTATATTAACCATATCATCCATAAATTAAGTAGGTACCCATTAATTATTGGGAAAAACGACCAAGGTATCCTAACTACACATGAGCTTCAGACATGATAACAAATTTTCTTCTTTTTGTTTAATTTTTTTGGTCAGATTTTTTAATTAAAAATTAAAAAATAAAATATATTATTGTTATATTACCGGTCCGGTCCGGGTGGGTGGACGGGCGGTTCCACACTGGGAATTGGGAACCGGGAACCGGCCCAAACAGTACCGGTTCCAAAAAATTGGGAACCACCGGTTCCGGTCCGGTTCTGGGCGGATCCCGGTTCTTTTGCACACCCCTAGTTACAATGATGATTCTGCCATTCAAATGTGAGAACGACCGGTTCACCGGGCAAGTCGCTTGTAGGTCGTGAGTTTCCCGGTGGAAGCAAAGGGAAATGCCGAGGAAACATTTCATCAAGTTCGCGGAGACTCTGGATGGTGTGTTCCTGATTAGTATGGCTGGTTCGCGGCCGTCGGCCGATAATGGATAGACCAGTGATAGTCTCCATGCCCTGAGCCGACATGAGAACGTTCGATAGAAGAAGTCCAAACTTTACACCAAGGGCGCACCTTTTTTTTTTTTATATATCGAGCCACATTGGGTAGTGCCTAGAGTTTCGAGTTTCGACGATCATCACTTGGTAAAGCCGAGCACGAATCTTGAAACGTATGATTACAATAGATTACGTCAGGTCGGCTAGTATTTGCGTGGATCAACTCCCGTTCCTAACTTCTTTATTCGGATTCTGAGACGAAAGGAAGCCAACCATGACAGTCACGTGAGAGAATTGAATCTGTGAATGAACTTTTGATCTAAAAACTAATGGATCACCTCAGGCCATACATTTCGCTTCTCCTCATTTTTGCTTATCTGCCTTATGTACCTAATCCGCACCTGTTCTATAATATTCACATATCCGACCGTTAACTCTGAAACCTTCATGACCACCTCAATGTACAACCAGAACTCACAGGAGGCATCAGGGAAAGCAACCTATGATAATGAGCCACTATGTTTGCTAGGCAAAGGCGTACTCCGTTGAGAGTGCCGTTTTGTTGGGACAAGCGTGGGTTCCTCAGCAATCTCGTCTGTTGCCAAATCGCTGTCGCTGTCATCTCCGCCTTTGAAAACCGGATGAACATAAGCAGTTTGTAGGAAACCCTTCAAGTTCAAGTTCGGCTCCCTTGCCTTCTCCAGTGTATCTTTCATCATTGCTTCCTGAAACCCCAAAACAAAAATGGAGAAGATGAATACGAACCCACGTTATATCGAAGTCATGTCATACGTGCGAGCTCAGGCTAGAGAGTGAAAGAAAGACACTAGGTAATACGCTGGTCCTTAGAGCCTGGGAAGGGAGAGAATGCTGGCCAAAACGGTGTTTACATGACATGCTTCTTTTGTTGTTTTTGTCTCTGGGTGAAAAAGTTGAATTAAACAGCAATCATTTTACCAAAGATTAGGTTGAAGGAATTGCTAAATTTGAGCGCCTAAAGCCAGAAGCCTTGTGCGAAGAAAACTCTCAAAACCGGTAACGGTCCTGGCAAATGATATCTATTATCTAGAGAGACGAAAAAACTAGTACAATAATAGGAAAAGACACAGTAAATCTGAAGGTGCAGTCCACCAAAACAATGCAATCAATTGCACGCAATGAAAATATGTTATGTATTCGAATTCGACAAACCTGCAATGGGTATCTCAGGAAAGCGGGCTCATAGCGACCTTTGCAGAACAGGTGGAACCATATGGTTAACACTGGGAGGGTAATCAGAAGAGGAGTCGATTGAGCAGCTTCCTTTGTACTTAATAACCCCATTAGAAGCAGTTGTGAAACGATCAATGCAACTATAATGCGCCCATGAACATCCGGCCAGAAAGCTGCAGCACTCTCATATTCTTGATTGTACACATTTATGATCTACAGATTCACAGAAACAAGAAATAATCAGTACGAAGAAAGAGGTATACCACATCCACTCATCAATGATTAGAAATTCAAGTGAATGCACTAAGAGACACTCTTCTGCTTTGCCTCTCTATGCATAGGAAGCTACATATGACAACATAACTGCAATATGGTGCAATAAGTTTGTAAGACAGTCGTCTTTGCAATAACGATTAACGATGTCATAAATACCTGAAATTTCAAATATGAAAAATCTGGAATTTTAAAAAGGAAACAGAACTTGGCTTTTCCTGTCTTCATTCGGAACTAACTCTATTTATTCACACTAAATAGGTGAGCAGAAATCCGTTCCAAACATCGGATAGCCTCATTAGTTCCTCCGCTTTACCCCAAGATAGTCTTATATACAGTATTAATTCTGATTACACATTGAGTTACCTGGTGGCGATACACGACATAGGCCAATCCGAAGAAGCCTAATATAAAAGGCAGAAGGACTGGAGACACCACAGCATACACGAGGCCAAGCAAAAAATAGAGTTGAATTTGAGGTTCGCCTGTGTTGAAACCAAGAGTTCCCGGGTCCATTGCCTCCTCCCTGTCCTTTTCAGTCTTGACCAGAAATGAGTTTTTCAAGTGGTACATTATCAAGGGTTTCAATCTTAGTATCTCCGCTGCTACTCCAGCCCAACCGTCAACCATTATGTAAGTTATGAAGAAAGTGGCCTTCATCGGAATTGAGACGCCGATTGTCTTAGGAATCCTGCACAAAGCAACATCGTTTTTATTTTCTGAATTACGGACAAAGTAGCCCATAATGGGATTAGTAATTTGTTCCTACCAGAATTAGTATATTCCTACCAGGAATGTACTCATTGCCTAATTATGAGATTAGCAG
This sequence comes from Syzygium jambos, assembly GCA_031216235.1. Taxonomy (NCBI): domain Eukaryota; kingdom Viridiplantae; phylum Streptophyta; class Magnoliopsida; order Myrtales; family Myrtaceae; genus Syzygium; species Syzygium jambos. Next base: position 6,870,689 of record CM062230.1, on the reverse strand, counting down.
CATATCCTACCAGTAGTATAAACAAGCCTAAAAATCTAATCTGCCCAACAATAGAAATATTGAATCTGAATCTGATGAGGCGCTTGTATGTTTGACAAGGATAACTTACTCGTTTGCCGACTGGTGCATAAAGTTATTGAGCTGTTGAAATGCAGTTCCTGTAATTATGCTCCCAAGAAATACATTTATAAATTGAAATATATAATATCTTGTTGCCGATCTCCTCTCCATTGTAGATGTGCTTATAAATCCTTCAAATTTGGACATTAGCATTAATATTGTTGGTAAAAATATGAGAAATATCTTCAAAGCAATTCCAGGAAGGAAACCCTGGATGAATGATTTTATCACTGCCCTGCAAGAAAGAAAAAGATGCTTTCATTGTTTTGTACACATGTAACTTAAAAAACAGAAGCAAACAACCCATTAGATACAGGTAAAGCCAAAGTCAGAATGATGAGAAGAACAGAGAAATTGCAGCATTCTAATATCATTGTATTCATAATCAAAAGACTATACAACACTATGGATCCTTTTGCATGCACATTAGAAAAATATGACATATGAAAAGTTAAGGTATTTAACCTGATAAAATGGAATAAAAAACACAACGTAGTAAATTGAAGAAAAGATAGTGATCAGAAACTAAGCAAGAAAAGTCATTCTTGACATGTCACAAAATAAAACAAACAAATCAATATCATCATGAAGAGAAGCAATCACAAACACATAAAACAAAATTTGTCATCTGTTGAAAAATGAAACAAGCAGGGACTCACACTTCGATAATGGGCTTTAAAAAGGGTAAGGCTTTCTCGATTCCCTCAATGTTAGCTAGAGATTGCACAAGAGCAATGGGAATCATGAAAAAGAATGTAAGAAAGAAGAACGCAACCGCAATTATAAGCCTCCTTACAGAAAGGGAGACATATGGAATTGCTAGGTTAGCCCAATAGACATCACGCGGCTCTGGAGCCCATTCTGTCAACCATACAGTTGGATTACGGGTTTGCTGGGTTTGTGCACAAACAGCCGCACCCCAGCGTGTCTTGAACGAAACAAAAGATGCAGGCATGACGTATTTAGAGCTGCTTATAGTATTCTCTTTCTCCTGGGCCATCTGAAAGGCAATAGCTAATAAGAAAGTTAGAGCAAAGATTACAACAAGTGAAACTACAACTCCGGAAATACTGATGATACAGACAGGTTATGTGAAAATGGTGGCATGATAATACTCTTGGGCATATAAAGTAGCATTGACTTTGCTTATGCTACAGAATATTACCCACACACAGGTTCTAAGTGGAAATATTGAGCAACTTGTTAAGACACAAATAATGGGCATCGATGCTTTGGCAGACGGGTGCAACACAGGGGGAAGATATCATCAGCAAGCTTGCGGTGACAAAAAAATTTTGTAATGTCATGCAGTCACCATTGGCATCATGCTTATGAGGCAATAGATCGGGAGAAAAAGATTGTCTGACAAGCTAACTTGAATTGGACGGCAAAACAAAAGTTGCATTAGTATTCAGGAACTAGCGAAGGCAGCTTACTTCTCTTGAAATTTTTTCAATTTTGGAAGTATAGAAGTCAATTGCATCCATTCTCTTTCCGCAAAGACCAAGAGTTCCAGTCTGCACATAAAAAACGAATCAGAAAAGAGTGAGAGAAAGAAAGAAAGAGATCATTTTTCTTGTTGATCAAGCATAATCAGTGAGTTGTCAAAGACAGAAGTTTAAAAAAAAAAAACAACTCGAAAGAAGCTTATCGATGACCTAACCTTTGTGGTAGGCCTTTGGGATTGATTTCTGGTGTACTTAAGTTGATAGTAATCAAGCCAGTTCTGCAATTTTTTCTTTTCATCAACTAATTTTGAGAGCTTGTTTGCATTGTACACAACCTGCACCAAAAGTTGTAAATTGATTGAGCTGTGGGCAAATGAAATGTCACTGCAAATGCAGGTTGCAGCATATCCAGGTTACATGTAATCGTCATCATCAATAACTAAAAAGATGAAAAGGGAAAAATCATTTGGAAGTCAGAATTCTAACTGATGAACAAGACATCGTCAAAGAAATCCTAGGCAAAGAAAGATACTGGGTCGTTTGTGCGAAAAATAGTGACATACGGAGTCTAAAGTCACCCTCTGGCCCACTTCCTCATGGTCTTAAATTCAGGCTCTATGACATTCACAGATAGCATTTTGTCAGCTAGTGCACACCATATTAGTTGATAACTCAACGTCCAAGTGTGACAAGCAGCGATTCTCCTCTGTCCTAGCATTCAGCTCAAATATTTCACGAGTTGTAAAACCAGTGGTTTACTAACTTAATAGGGTCTGCTCCTTAGAGCATAATTCTTGGTGTCCTCCATGTCTTGCACAAATCTATATGTAGAAGGGGGGCTATGCTCGATCTACATAACATAGCCCAAAAAGGAGACGAAAGAAATCAATCTTCATACCCATAACGGAATTCAATTATAAAGTTGGCCTGATCAGGAGAAGTAAAAAGTTTCACACACAAAAGTGACAAAACTTCAGTAGACCAGTGCCCAAAAATCGGCATGCCCTCCATACAAAGATTTCATGGACAATAAGAACAAAGTCTGATAGAATCATATATGACCAAAAGTGCTTTTTCAGTATGATCAAACCTGATGTGTGAGATAGTGATCTGGATGGTTGACCAAAAAAAAATGTTCCACAAGCTCAGAAACTGATTCATCAGGGTCGGGTGGCACATTCCTAACAAGTACCTGCATGAAAACACATCCATATGCAAAATCAAAATCAGATGTACACAATCACCACAAGTAGGCAAATATGCGCCCAAAACCTAGGAGTCTCTATGTGTGAGATAACAAGGAGACGAACTGAAGCAACATGTAAGTAAGTAATCCCCAAAAATCATGATTATAATAAGCACAATAGTTATCTGACCGTGAATTGATCTGGCCGCCTATGTTCTGAAGCAACAAAGTGCAGTCTCATCAACGCAACAATCTCATACTCCCTTTTCAAGACATAGCACGTCCAGAAAGTGAAAGCATAAGCCATGACCAAGTGGGTCCAGAATCTATTTTAAGAAGAGAGAGATGTATATCAGTGATGTGAAGAGCTCAAGCTAATAATTGACAGGTCTACGAAGTAACTAAAACAAGAAAGTGAGCATCAGAAAGCGCGGCATACCTGGGTGAGCCATTTGGTACATTTGAGATCGAAAGCTTGTCTATGTTACTGTGGGAGAATTTAGAACGCTCCAGGCTGCCATTGGTCCAATTGACAGGAACCATGACAGAAAATGCAAGAACGGTTATGGGAACAAAAATTTTCAGCCTGCAACGGGAAAAGAATAAAGTCAGTGTAAAGGGACAAAAAAATAAGGATCCTGTGAAGACGGCTTTTTTTTTTCCTTTTTTTTTTAATTTCAAACAGAAAACTCTATTAGCTTGTTTGGAGGATCATTTTCAGGATCATTTCCAAACTGTTTCTGAAAACTAGAAAGCATCATAGTTGATGTTTTCAGTTTTTTCCAAATTTTCATAGATGCAAGATAATTGCCACCAAAATGCTATAATCAGCTTGGATCAACAAACAACAAGAAATTCATACGGGATATTAAATCCACAAAATGACCCTCCAAATACATTGTCTGCTGAATTAGAAAATTATCTTCTACAGTGCTAAAAAAACAAGTAGCCAAACAATATTTGAAAAGTTACCTGCAAACGCCATAGATAACAGCAGTGGATCTAAAAGCTCATGCCACTTATGGCAATGCAAAATTGATTTCAAAAAGATGCAAATATCGATGATGTCAAACAAGTTGACATGGATGCAAAACTCCCATTCTAATTCTTCAACAGTTAGCTTGCATGTGAAACAATCGATTGATATCTCAAAGAAACTGTCACTCTTAATCATAGAATTAAAGTATCGCAGAGGACAACTACACAAGGCACATAAGGGATCCACGCAAGCATACCCAATGAGGTAGATCCTCAGGTAAACAGCGGAATCCAGTCCAGCATGATCAATTAGCTCAGGTTCTGGCATCCGTAATGCCTCGGGCATCCAGTTTAGGAATCTCAGATATGATCTGAAATCCAAGTTCACAAATTTGCTCACAAAGGCATCCGTGCGTATTGGGCTGCACCTTAAACCCTTCAAGTACCATTTCGGGAAGTAGACCCTATCATTGAAAGGTTGAATCCGGAGGACAGCAAATACTATGAAGAAAGCAAATGCACTAAGGATGTTGATAGCACCGGCAACTCCAATATCACTAAGCGAAGCCATAGGTGCACTTCAAAGTAAAGAATGTAACGTAATTCCCTGTAAAAAAAAAAGAAAATGTAAATACAAATGGTGAACCATTGGCATCGATTAGATAAATTTACAAGATTGAAAAAGAAGAAGAAGAAGGGAATCTGTGAAGAATTGCCGGCAGAGTATTGAGGCCATTCTCTACTAAGCGTAAATGTTCCTCCATCACGATGAATCGCAATTGGTATGCAGATGATGCAGCTGATTCTCAAAGGTTGAAGCGTGTGCAGTTGCATCATCGACTTAAAAATCAAGCTTGGACATCTTAGTGAGAGATTTGGAGGCCAAAAGCGCACTAAACACAAAAAAGCAGCGTATGCTAAAAAGATGGGCAAATTGGATGAACGCTGAAGAACCTTTGCAGATGCTATGAACAAAAAGGAAATGATCCTCAAGAACAGAACCGTCCACAAAATGACAGCAAGAAGAACATAACGTCACGGAAATGTAGTCACTTTCACGAGGAAAAATGTCTCCTTTGCATTGCTAATTGGTTGCTAAGACAAGCAGAGACTCTGCTGCAACATAATGCGCGGCTTAAAGAACTATTCCTCCGTTTGGGTCGCCTAAAAACTGCCGAAATTTGCAGAGTCAGAGAAGCAACCAGGCCAAAAAAAATTCTTGCAGCCACCCGATACATTGCAAACCCACAATGGCACAATGTTCCGTTTGCCTAAAAACCACAAAAAAGCAGAACACAACAACTTGATTTAGACCTCTAACCGGCTTTTTCTTTCGTTTATCCTAAACAAACGGAGACCCGGGCTCGACAGTCGACATCCACTCTCCGACCACCCTGACACCCACATACGGTCCGGAGGTCAAAACCCAGCAGGAACAGCAAGAAACGCACCCGATTGAGGTACAAGGCAGCAGCAACCAAAAAAGATTGATCCACAGAGCAGGGTCGGTCGTCAGGTGCACAGCTAGAGCAGAGAGACAGGCACAGAGAGATATGAGATGGGTACCTTGTTGATAATGCAAAGAAGAACAAAAAGAGCAGGTAGAGAGAGAGAGAGAGCGAGAGAGAGCGAAAATCCAGGCCAACTGGTGGAAGACGAAACGAATGAGGGAAGGGGGAAGTGGCATTATACGTTGGCGTTCTTCGGTAACCCACAGTCGCATTACATCTCGCATTGGCTGCTTTTTGCAGTTTCATTATTATATTTCCATCTTTTGGGAGGGCTAGTCATCGATTTGCTTAACAATTTTATATCTTCGCATTCAATCTGCAGAGCAATAAAGTAATGGGCAAGAACGGTTTTTGATGTGGGGCGGAGGATTTGCTTTTAATGATGCCCCTCTAGAGAGAGAAAGGGGAGCTGGATAATGGGGTGGGTGGTTTGTCGGCAATGGAGGCCATGTGAGAAACGGTGGGAAACAACAGGGGGAGGAGACGAGAGAGGGAGGCGAGGAGAATGCAGAGGGGTTAAAAGTGCTAACGGCTACTTTCTCGGTGAACTGAATCGTACAGGTGGGGCCGGTGGCGAGGTTTCTTTGACAAATGTGCCCCTTTTCTCCGGGTGCTTTGCTTTCGGACGCTCTTTCTCGCTTTCGCATGGGATTGACTTTTGGCCTTCGTTGACGGGGACGACATTGTTGTCCGAAAGTAGGGACCATCACTGTTACCTTTTATTTTCGATCGATTATTTGAATGTTATAAATTTTTTAACAAACATTTCATGTAATGCCACGTTAGCTTTCCGACGCTTGAATAAAAACTAGTTACAGCACTCAAATTTTTTTTTTTGGTCGATATGGCATTCAAGTTAATGCCATACAAAAAATAATTCCACTTGTGATGTCCTCGTCCTTGTAAAACTTTTGTTGAATAGATTAGCGATTTGAGGATATTATACCATTTAAGTTTGATTTATTAGGTGGAGCCGATTGCACACATAAACAAGTTTAAGTGTCGAACTAGATCTAGCTAAAAAAACCACAATTTCCTATGCAGCATCATGCGCTGCCATTGGTTCTATTTGTCGCATCATCCATTGATCGAGTTTGCATAATAACTTTTTTATGTGATTGGGGTGGTGTGTCACCGTGAGAAGCCCGAGTAATTGATGCAAGTTGACTAATATGAGAAATTGTTCAAAAAGTCCTAAATCTATTGCACTTTGATTAAATCAATCCCGAACCTTTTAATTTTGTCAATTGAGTCATAAATATTTTCACGTTTTGCCAATTAAGTCAATTTAGCCAATTTTAACTGGAAATCACTAATATGGATGCTAGTAGTACCACGTAAGACAGTCGGCACTGACTTGGCTGGGCGAGGGTCGTGGTCGGTGAGGGTCAACCGGCCGTCTCATATGACCAGCGAGGGTTGGTCGGTGGCACTTGCCATGCTTGGAAGGAAAAAAAAAAGAAAAATAAAGAAAGGAAAAAGAGAAGGAAAAAATTCAAATTTTTGTTTAAAAAGATTATAAAAATTGTATACATTAACGTCTGCTATGCCACGTAAGATGGCCAATGTCCATATCAGCGATTTTCAACTAAGATTGACCAAATGGACTCAATTGGCAAAACGTAAAAAGATTTAAGACTAAATTGGCAAAATTAATAGGTTTATGACTGAATTGGCCAAAGTACAATATGTAGGACTTTTTGAACAATTTCCCTTGATTAATGACATGTTGTGATTGCAATCTGGATTGAGTTCAGTAAGCACAAATTACTTGAGATGTCAATTGACTACTTCAAATGCTAGAAAAGCATACTCAATCTCAACGGGAAATACACAAAACAGTCTCTTTGTTTTGATATGGAAAAAACCGATTTAACGATATTAGTTCGTTGCCCGTCTTACAAAATATAATGTAAAATTATTTCGGATAAAATCCTCATTTGTATAAATTGGACCTACCTTTACTGTATGATTTTGACTGCTGAAAATATTTACTGTAAAAATGTCATCCTAACCATAATGTAAAAAAAAAAACAATGAGTTGAGATAATAATATGGGGAAGAGAGGAATGTGAAATTCGGGTATATTTTGATATATATCTATATAGAGTACACGAGTCTATTTTTAGGCTTTATTAAATGATTATTTAAGGTAATCAATATCTAGATATGCACAATCAAAGTTATAAATATAGACAATCTTGAGATATGCGAATAATTAACGGGAATATCATAGTTATCTCCAGCATAGGAAATAACATAAATATCTCTAACATAATGATCGATTTTCACGTTTATAATATACTATAAGTATAACATAACGTCCGTTTCTTTTTTTTTTTTTTCCTTTGTTAAGTCAAAACATGCTGGATTATGTTGCTTGCGGCAAAAGGAAGTTGACTCACTCAAAATTCTCTCGAAGAATCCTTATGAGGAAAAGGATGTCCAAAATTCGGATCGAACCAGTTTGTCTTTGTAAATAGACAAGGATTTTAATTCCATATGTCTATAATTTGGGACATTGCGTGATCTGTCAATTGAATTTGACAGATCATGTTTCTTTAGGCACCATGAGAAGCTCCCTTGAGCTTGAAAGGGAGGGAATCTTCTGCTGTTGGGCCAATGTTAGATCACGTGGTTAAGTTTAATCTTATAGCAATCATCTTTCGGCGGCTCATTTAATTATGTAATGTCTGTTAATTGATCATTCAAATAAATCTTGGTCAACTAATCTTTTTTGGAATGTCCACGTACTTCCTCCACCTAAAAGTTTGTTTGCAAAGTGACCCTTATTCTTCTTTGTTAAATCGAGCACAACTGCTTCTCATATCGATAACACTAGAGTTTCGCTCTTATAAGCCATAAACTGCAGAGGAAAGATATTGTGACCGGTGTAATGGTATTTCAATTGTGCAAAGCAATAAATTGTCTTCTTCTTCTTCGTTTTGGCACTAGATGCATTTTTTATGAACAAAATAGTAGGTAATTTTCTGACAACTTACTGACATGACAATGATACGATTACGCTTAATAACACGGTACTACAAGTTCATCAGAATTTGTCAAGTTTCAAAAATCAAACCAATAGCTTATAATGAATACCGGTATTTATTATTCTATGCAAATACAAATAGGCTCGACAAGAGGGTGGATTGAGTCCGCTTTAGATTGGGTCATAATTGGTCCGACTTAAATTGACCCATTTAACCCGTTTTGACCCGTTTACAAACTTTTCAACCTATACCCGACCCATAACCAACCCCGTCTCGAGATTCATTTTTAGCATTTTCTCTCCTTATGTTATTGCCTTTGAAGAATGGATTACTCCATGGACCGGATCATCGAGTTGGTGAGGAAGCTTGGGAGTTGGGTCATGGACGGGGGCATGAAGATAGTGGTAAAAGTCCAACCCGGGCCATCCACAAATCATGAAGTTATTCAAGCTTTAGTTTTAGGTTAAATATAAACGAAATCTTAATATAATGGTTAGCGCCCGTTTAATACATTAGTTGATGTGATGTTTTTCAATTTTAATTACCAATTATACAATTCTAATACCTATACACAAGTACACAAATATAAAGTAACGAAGTCGATAATCATAATAATAAACTCATCAAAAGTAAAGAAAATGTAAAAAACAAAGCCCACTGCTACTCAACTCTAATGTGCCTCCTCTTAGAGGTGAGCGGTTTTAGATTCCATACAGGTTCCACCTGATACCTGGAACATACCCATGGGAATAAACTCCTCACTTTTTGGAACGTAAACCTCACCTTACATACTTTAGAATCTGGAATCTATCCTGTCACAGGTTCCAGGGTTCTAGGGACTACTTAGATTCCATTTGTATTATTAATTGAACGATTATAATGAATTGTCACATTTAATGACTACCATTTGCTGCTATGACCCACTTATCACAACTTATATTTAGAGACACAAAGAATATGAAACACTGTTAAGTCATAAAATGAAAGCTCAAATTAGTGATTTCAGATTATACATTCATTATCTAATGCCATAAAACACCGCAAAATCACGCGAAGACATAAACCAAGAAAAAATACAAAAAAAAATGTTTAAATTTACAAGTTCCAGGTTTCACATACCTAAAACCTACCTATCGAAACAGATTTCCTAATTTTTGAAATTTGAAACCTGGAACCTACAATGCATACTTTGAAATTTGAAACTTACAAATTTCCACCAGTTAGGTTCTCAGGTTCTAATTTCTACTCTGAAACCATGCTCACCCATATCTCCTCTCACTCCTCCCCTTCATATTCCTCTCCCAGTCAAAGTCTATCACCTTCTTCTACTCCTTCCTCCTCTCCCTCTTCGCTCTCTCTCTAGCGAGAATGGCAACCACGGGTCTCTCTACACTCACCTCCCGCTCTCCATCCTCTTATCCAACCCCTCTCCTCCACTCACCCACTTAAAACCCAGCCATCCGCCCTCCAATTCCCCTTCAAGCCCTGTCCAATCACTCACCTGACGCACCGCGCCACTACCGCCCGCCCCGTCGCCACCATCAAGGCCTTGAGAAGATCGGGAAGCTTGGCGACAGGATCTCTAGCCTCACCCTCGCAGAGGCCCACGTCCTCATGGACTACTTGCAAGAGAAGTTGGACCTCATTCACCCAGTGGCGGTGGCCATGGTGCCGGGAGCGGGGGAGAGGCGGGAGGGGGCGGCGGCAGAGGAGAAGACGGAGTTCGACGTGTTGATAGAGGAGGTGCTGAGCTCCACGAGGATAGCGGTGATCAAGGTGGTGAGGGCACTGATGAGCCTACTAAAGGAGGCGAAGGAGATAACCAAGGGCCTGCCAAAAAGTTCTAGGAGGGATGAACCGATTCACAACCCATTTGTTTTGACCTCTTTATTTTGTAAACTCATTATACAAGCCCGAGAAATTTAGTATGACCCATTTAAATGTTTGTGGGTTATTAATAAGTTTTGGAGCCATTTCGACAAATCTGAATACAAATTGGAATGGAGGAAGCTGTTGCTTCAGTTTCAGTCATTTCATATGCAATTACGGATGGGAATGAATACTATTTTTCTTCTGTAGGGCCAGGCCTATAGACTGGACCCAAAAGAGCCGAACCCAAAAAGTTCCCTAATCGCCCAGCCCGTTTGCAACATGAATCGGTTATATCCAACCGTTGTTTAGGCAGTAGTCAACCCACTAAGCATATCAGAGGTCTTATTTTCACTTTTTGTGCATTTTATGCTTGATATATTTGAAATGAATAAACCATACGTTAGTTTTTCATAATTTAGAAAAATTAGAAAACTTTTTTCACCCTCGAAATTTTAAAAAGAAAGAGCACCTCTTTTCTAAGAGGAGGCCAACATTATGTCCTCTGAAGGAAGCCGAGGGGGAAAATCCGGATAGACTTGGCAGAACCCCATTTGTTAGAAACGAGCCTATCTTGAGACCGCCCGCATCCGATGACAGCCACCCCAATAGAGGGAAACCCTAGCTTCCTCCCTTATATTTAGGGAAAAAGCCACCAAAAACCCCAAATTTTCCCTTCTGTGACACATTTACCCCAAACTTTTTTTTGTGACACCAAAAACCCCAAACTTTCTTATTTGTGACACATTTACCTCAATGTACATTGTCCATGGGCATTTTCGTCTTTTCCGCTTTTTCTTTTTTTTTTTATTTTTTTTTCAGATCGGGGAGGGGGGCCTCGCCGGCGTCCGGCGGCCCTCGCCGGCGGCCGCCCGACGCCGGCGAGGGTCGCCCGACGCCGGCGAGCGAGGGCGAGCCTCGCCCGACGCCGGCGAGGCTCGCCCTCGCCTGGATCTGGCGAGGGCGAGGCTCGCCCGACGCCGGCGAGGCTCGCCCTTGCCTGGGCGAGCGAGGGCTGGGCGAGCGGGCGAGGCTCGCCCTTGCCTGGATCTAGCGAGGGCGAGCCTGAGCATGAGCATAATCTAGCAATAGTAAGGTCGTGGATCCTTTGTCATTCCACTGCAATCTGCTGTGATTAAAGATGGTTGGTTAGGGTTTACTGTGTTCTGCTAGTTTCTGTTTCTTGAAATCATTGGCTCGATTGCGCTTCGAAGTAGTTTTTTTACACGTGAAGCTATTGTTGTTTTAGTAGTTTTCATGGGGTCGGAGGTTTCTGAGTTCTGCGACGTTTTTCATGTTCTTTTTAGTTCAGTCTGGTCCTGGTATTGGATCTTGTTTTGGGTTTGGATTGTAATTATCTGAGGAGTGCCTTTTAGCAATTAGGATTTGAATGCTTAATTTTTTCTAGTTGGCTAATATTGTCCATACAGTAGAAATTTGATGTGCTATATATTTTTATTCTTTTAATGCTGTAATCTGACGAGTAGTTGCAACTTGCAACTGAGATATGGTAATGGCTGTTCTGTGTTCTCTTGTTATTCACTTATTTACGTCGGAACAGGTAAGCCATCATGGGTCGTGTCCGCACCAAGACTGTGAAGAAGTCCTCTCGCCAGGTTATCGAGAGGTACTACTCCCGCATGACTCTGGATTTCCACACGAACAAGAAGATCCTGGAGGAAGTTGCCATCATCCCATCGAAGAGGCTCCGGAACAAGATCCCGGGGTTCTCCACCCACCTGATGAAGCGCATTCGGAAGGGACCCGTCCGTGGGATCTCGTTGAAGCTGCAGGAGGAAGAGCGTGAGCGGCGCATGGACTTTGTGCCCGACGAATCAGCCATCAAGACCAACGAGATCAAGGTTGACAAGGAGACTCTCGACATGCTCGCTTCTCTCGGCATGTCCGACATTCCTGGGCTCGTCGAGGTCGAGCCACAGGTTATGATGCCTGCCCAGGCTTTCGGCCGCGGTGGACCTGGTAGGAGGTATTGATTGAGGCCATCCAATTCCTCTTTTTTCCTCTATGGTGAGTTTGTATAGATGCGAGATCCTGCCAGAGTGTTTTCTTCTAGTGATAGTTTTTAATGATTTTTACGAGTTCCATAGTTACTGGGTTGGCATGATTTTAGCGCCTTGTTCTCCCTCTCTGTCCTGTTGATATTGGCATGAAGTTTACTTCATGGCTTACCATATATCAAATCAATTTTTTTCTAACCGAAGAATTTGGTCGTTGTCAAAGGGTGTCGATATCTTTTGAGGTATGCTACTATTTAAATTAGAACTTTAGGTCGATTTTATATTCTCTCTCGCTGGGATTTAATTAGTGCTCCACCAGCTTTGACTTGCCAATTCATTGTTATGTGTTTCAAGTGATGCGATACTTACCTCTTGGGACGTTGAATCGTCACTTTTGCGATCGGTTCTCATCGAGGAAGGCATAGAATTATTCAATGTAGTAGAGTTGGGCCTATGTATATTGTGGCTGCGGAGTTCGAATGCCTTGCAGAAGGAGTTGGATCAGTTTATTAATACATCATCATTGAAGAAATTCTTAGAATCTTGTTTCTTCACATTGTGTAGGCTCGTTTAGGACGGATGACCGTCCCAAATAGCTACATTTTAGCAACGGCTGCTCGACTGTCACTGGTAATCTGAGGGACGGCCCATCCCGACCCAAAATGATCCGTAAATACCAACAGCAGAAGCTAGCTTATAGACCACGGGCGACAATTAGCACACCGTCACTAAAGGGTATTAGTGACGGTAATTTATGCTTTTAGGGACTATTCTGTCCATCATCTGTTGTTTCTTCTTTATCAGCTAAAAGAAATGGAATGAAATCAAAGAACCTTCTCCACAATGCTTAAGTAATGTCAGATGACTTTACATAAATTCTTTCTATCTTCGTAATTCACCATCTCCTTTTAGTTTTTTCAGGTTACTATCATTCTGGTAGGTACTCTCTCTATCACACGGTAATCTTCCAATGTTTTCCAAAGTATCTTTGGCTGCTCTGTTCAGTGCAATGTCTTTCTTGGGTTGGTATTCGCCTCTTCCCACAAGCTATCGCTTACAAATACAATGGAACTCGAGCTGTCAGTACATGGATCCCCAAAGCTTAATTTCAAACTCTTCTTTTGGCACAGTTCAAATAGCTCGGCGACTAGATGCAGTTTGAAGGGCCGGAGAACTTGTTATTGACTCCAATGAGGTTTTAAATACCTACCATATATGCAAACAAAATCAAAATGGTCAGCAGCATGTTCATAGGCTTCACAAGAAGCAAGTCTTCAGACACACACACACACACGCGCGCACACACAAAGTGGGCCTAAGCGGGCCTTACCAGACCCATTCGGCTCCGACTTTATGCGGACCTACCCAAGCCCAAGCTGTAACGTTAAAGCTTGCCAATAAAAACACATGGGCACACCAACCTCGCCCGCTTCAGCCATATATAAATATTCTAAAATTATTTATATAAAGATGAAAAATATTAGATCTGCAGAATGGACAAAAACCAAAATGATCACGTACATACCTAAAATTAAATAAATAAAATAATATTTACAAACTCTATTTCAAAAAAGTTCTAAAATAGCACAAGCCCGGCCACTTGGGTAAAAGATTTGGGCCTAGCTCGCTGACGGCCATAATCAAGTTCAGTAATTTTTTTTTGTGGCTAAAAGATTAAGTTTAGGACTTGTATTCAAATGCATTAAATCCAATTGCTATCATAACTCGAGATATTAGAAGCAGATTACACAAGCGAAATTGTTTCGACGAAGCTTGAGAATGATAGCATGAAATTTCTACGACATTACAAACTACTATTTATACCTTCCAATTAGAAATTACCATAAATGAAGACAGCACGACGGTTGATTGAATGATATTGTTTAGTGCGTTGCGTACGTCCATTAGATCACGTGAATGCAATGGATAATGTAGAATTGCTCATTTAAATTCTTGAATCTGGAACCGTCCATAGAATTGAAGTAATGACATGTGGTTTTAGATATAATATATCACAGAAAGATAGATACATGTCGAACAAAAAGTCAACTCATCAATTCATACGCCACATTTTGCATAGATGAAACAGCTACAAAGTCTTGAATACGTATGTTAAGTATTGAATTGACGTGCCTTGATTGTTTACCTATTTTTAGCATATTTTGTAATCTCCATTACTCATGTATCTTTCATGTGGTTAGACAAGATTCATCTTATAAGGTGAGTCATAGATAAGCCAAAGCGACCACATTATCATGGGATGAATTTCCATATTAATTGCACTGCATGAGAACCCGGATCAAAGGCTCAAATCTACTCGGTATACATTGTAACTGTAAGCTCATAATGTCAAAATAATACTAAACTTAGGTGACCATAAAATTGAAAGGAAAGTTCAATGATTTGATTAAAATACTACTAACTGTAGGTGAGCATACATGGAGTCTACTCGAATCTCTATTGGGTTGACTCTGAATTAGTGGCCTGATCATAATTATCTTAATTTTTCTCAATTATTTTATAGAATTTTAAAGAATTATGACTCATTCGGCTAGTAAGAAAAGTTTAGTGTACTATATCTAAATTTTTTCTTCGAAATGGGGTTTGATGTCGACTATGTGCCCACTTGGTGAAATACCGTCGGTTGATTTTAAATTTTCCGTATGACAAAATCTCGTTCAATAGCCATGCGACCCTTCTCACAATAATTACCTCCAAATTATTTATTTGAGTAGACTATATTTTACACTCAACCTCTCTAATTCATTCCTATTAGCAATCTTTCTTGGTGCCAACCCAACTTCAAAGAATCTGAATTTTCATAGCTAAGGAATTCGAGTCAATCGAAGAAATTAACAGATTGTGGTGAAACCCTATTATCTTCGCGCATCATATATCTAGTAGTTTACAATAGAGCTAATAAGCTGCCCCCCTCTGTTCATTGATTTGAGGTATCAAGTACAACATTTGCCCTTGCATGTTTTGCCCGATCGTCAAACAAATTTTTTCATTAGGCTCTTTAAAAATTTCAGGTATATCTATTGTATGTTATCTCTTCGAGTACACAAATTTTGGGTAATTGGTGCAAGTTAAATGCAATCCAATCTAAATTTGATGGTTTAGTAGGGTTGGGAGTTAGGAAGACAGAATGCCGTAAAGGGGTCCTTTCTAGTTTAATTTGAGATTATTTGCAATTCAATTTGGTTCTATCTTTGTTGAATCCGATTAAATTATGAGCTGAAAATACGGAATGGAAGGATCTTAGATCTTCTAATTTGTTTCTCCTGTCACATGCATCTTTTCCTCGGAGATTACATAAGTTTTTTAGCTCCTTTGCCCAATTGATGGTATGTATTCTGAAGAATGAAAAACTAGCTAGTATGTAAGTAACATGTTTTACTCATACGTTAAAGCAATTGAGCTGACTCAAAACACGCTCCATGTCCCAATAGTTGTTAGCCTATAGGTGACAAGGTAACGGTTAGTTCACCGTCCCTAGCACACCTTCCTATAGAGTATTCAAGACAATAATTTATGTAGATAAGGACCACTAAACAAGGATGATCCTGGCCGTTGTCTGTTTTTTTGTAGCGAAAAGAAATGAAATGAGATCTATCAACGTCACATAAATTCGTTTTTATCATCATGCATGATTCAGTGTATCTTTTAGTTTATTTAAACCACTATCATCTTCATGGGTATTCTCTCCCTCACCAAGGAATCTTCCAATGTTCTCTAAAGCATCTTTGGCTGCTCTGTTTAGCGCGATGTCCTTCTTGGCTTTGTACATGCCACTTCCCACGAGCTGATCGTTTGCGAATACAATGAAACTTGAGCTTTCACTCCACAGATCCACAAATCTCAACTTCAAACCCTTTTTCTGGCACAGTTCGTATAGCTCGGTGACAGGATGCACTTTGAGAGCCGAAGGACTGATTATTGGCTCCAACAAGCTTTGAAATACCTGCCGCATATGCAAACAACACCAGATTGGTTAGCAACATTTTCAGGGGCTTCACAAGCAGCATCTCTTAAAACATAAAAAACAACTTGGATTAACAAAATAAAAATTTATATTAGACGAGCAAAGATTGGGTGAGCCTAAGCGAGCCAAATCGGACCCATTCATCCCCAACTTTATGTGGTCCTACCAGACCCAAGCTCGAACGTCCA
Source organism: Syzygium jambos (assembly GCA_031216235.1). Lineage (NCBI taxonomy): Eukaryota > Viridiplantae > Streptophyta > Magnoliopsida > Myrtales > Myrtaceae > Syzygium > Syzygium jambos. The sequence goes on along the minus strand of CM062230.1, from coordinate 6,854,393 downwards.
TGGCCGTCCATAGAAAACACCCGCTTGCCAACCCTGCCCACACGGGTCAAATGTAGATATTTTCGAACTTATTTATATTAAGTTGAAAAATAGTATATCAGTAAAAAAATACATAAAGTAAAATAATTATGTATAAGTCTAAAATTAAATAAGTAAAATAAGAACGAAAAATTTTACTTTAAGCTCTCGAATAGCACAAGCCTGGCCCGCCCACTCGCGTAAAAAAATTCGGGCCTAACCCTCCCATGACCGTGATCGATTTTAGTGCGGTTCTTATGTGCACTAATTCCTATTGTTATCATAAGCTCCAGATATCAGAACTTTGAAGCAAATGAATAAGTTCTTTTGGACAAAGCTTATGAACGAGAGCATGAAAGTGATACGAGAGATTAGAATTTGTTTTCATATACCTTCCACATAGTGTCCAGTGAGAAATTGCAATCGATGAAGACGGCACCGATGGTCGATTCCACAACATTGGCCAAAGCCTTGGGCACGTCGATTAGGCCATTGGAATGTACTGGGTAATCTAGAATCGCTCTTTCGAATGCTTGAATCTGGGACACATCCACAGAATTTAATTGACACATAGGTTTTGGTTCAATGTATCAACAAAAGGAAACATACATGTAAAATCTATCCATAGGCAAATTTCACATAAATTAGACTCGTTGAGTCTCGAATAATGTCTAGTATTGACTTGGCTTCTCATCGTGTTCGATGACCACATTTTAATTTATTTAATATAATGAATAGAGATTAGAACAAGGTGACGTGCTTGATAGGATATAAATCGATTCAGATTCGGTCAAGATCACAGGATTAGTGCCTAATTACGTTGATTATATCTCCCTTTTTAGGATATTTCGTAATCCCCATAATCATTATGATAATTAGCAACTTACTTGATCCTCAAAAACAGGCATCCTATGACGCAGAGAGCGATGCAACCCGTGCTTGATCGCCACGCGTGCAAGCTTCTCGGTGTCCATGTTGGCAGCTCGGAGCCGGGTGAGCGACCCGGGCGGCAAGTCTGGGTATCGGAAGTAGTGTTCCTTGGCGAACAACAAATTGAGCACCGAATTGCCGACGTACTCCAGCCTTTCGCAGCTAAATGACTTGTCAGCAAACGAATGATGGGTAAGGGCTTCCTCGAGCAATCTTTTGTCATTGAACTTGTATCCCAAGATCTCCTCGACATCGTCAAGGCTCGGTCTGCTCTCGACATGAGTCGGCTCGGGTTCGGAATCGCCTTCTCCCCAGTGTATGTCGAGCTCTCCCATTTCAATGATACGGGCTTCCTCTTGTTCATCCACCTCATGATCAGAAAGCGATTTCTCTTCTTTTGAAGCTTCCATGGCGAACAAAATCAAAATTTCATATGAAGCGGTTATTGGTGTAGGAACTTTTCGAGAATTGTTGCGAACATATATGTGAAGAGTAGAGAGCAAGAAGGTTGACTTTTATTGGCTCTTTTTTTTATTTATAAGGAAATTATAATCCGCTTATTTAATCACGTCAGTAATATATTTTTAATGCTTGAAATTTTTCCTCTTTAACGGGTTATTGGTAAATCTCCTTCACTTTAATTTCTCCTCTGCTTATTATGTTATTAAATATCATGTCTTAGCATCCGTTCTTAAATGGGCACAAAAAAAAGCTTATCCTCGCATTTATTTTTTAACTCGAGAAACCATATCCTAGAACTTTCCCTGATCCCCCTTTTTTACATTTAAATAAATGCAAAAAAATTTCCTTTAAAATATAAAATATTATTCAAATTCAGAAAAATTTAAGTATGCATATATTACGTGTTGTTGTGAAAGTTTCTTGTGAAAGTTTCTGAAAAAATCAGAACTATAAAAATCGAAGTGGTCGAGCAACATGATTGATATTAAGCAATAATTAAAAGTCAATCCGAACAGGCTTTCGAAACTAAGCAGCTGTTTAAATACTTTCAAAAGTAACGAGATTACCTTATTCGTAGCATGAAATATGGAAACAAAAATCTTCTATCCACTTATGTTCTTTCGGACGGTAAATAAATTTTAAGTCGGGTTTAGTACTTTCGGTATTAATTTGCCTTTTTTTTCTGGCTAAAGTTTTTTTCTTGCCACGTATCACGTAATTTCCATGTAGAAGAGATGCATCACGTATCACGTAATTTTCACAAATGTTTTTTTTTTTCCATTGAAGGTCCGATTCGACATTGGAAGGAAGAAGTCCGGTCGAGCCAAGAGACTTCCAAAAAGAGAGAAAGGCACCGCCGTCCAATATCGGACTATCTTTTAAGGAAGACAATGCACTTTTTTTTTCACGATTTCCATTTCAGTTGGCCCGTTATCGGCAGTTCGCACTTTGCTCGTGATTGACATTGACAACTACATTACGCCTTTTTGAGCACCGAATGGCTTGTAGTCTGCATCAGAAGCTTCGACGATGGCCCCGCGACGGCGATGCTGCCAAGATCAGGTAAAAGCGCCATTCCCATCCACTTCGCGCACGAGACACACGACAGCATCCATTTAGACATAAAAACACATCAAGAGGAAGGAACAGTACACCCGCGCAGATTCTCAAAGGAGCAAGAAGATCTGGGTGTGGTGTGGTTTCTTTCTTCTCTCTTCTCTGCTGGTTTTCCTCGGCCATTTCTGATGAGTTTTGATCGGAAACGAGTGTGTTCTTGACGTGTGAGTAGATTTGGATTCCTGAGAAATTTTTTGTCGTAAAATTTAGATTAACCGAAAAAGAAGATAAAAAAGTAAAAAGTCTATCTAGGCGCGCCTACTATATTTTGGGCCAGAATACACCTTACTCGAGCTCGATCAAGTCAAATGGAGGTTTGAAATTAGGCGTCTAGTCCGAAACCATCCGATCTTATCTTGGTGGCCCGCTGTTAGAAATGATAAAAGTTGATTTTGGTCGAAGAGAAAAATTCCTAAGTTGGCTTCTTTGAACCGCCAAAGAAGAGTTTGGGTCAAAGTAGGACTTCTTTTAGCCACATGAAATAGACAAGGGGGCCCGCACTTTAGACTTTGAAATGATAAGGGAAAGCCAAACTGGCCTGCCGCTCTCTGTCGGTCGGCAATCTTCCCTTTCACATTGAAGTCGGTCGGACTTCAAGAGGCGGTGATGCATACATGTAAATATTAATAAGAGTTTGTTTAGTGAGTGGAGCATATATATGTAGAGAGAGAGAGAGAGAGAGAGTTTAGCTTAGAGAAAAGATTATAAGAGTGTGGTGTGTTTTCCGTGTAAAGATTAAGCAAAAGGCATTTTGAAAGTTGGAAAATGAGATAAATGGTCCCTGCCCAATGTGCAATGTGATTTCTGAACTTTTAATTTGCTCAATATGATCCCTGAATTTTAGCTCAATGTATAATGCCGTATCTGAACTTTTAATTTGTTCAATATGATTTATAAACTTTTGATACCTGTTCAATCTAGTCCCTGGACTAGATATCCACGTAGTCATTTTCTAGGCTAAATTGGTCGAAATGACTAAATTGGCAAATCGTCAATATGTTCAGGACCGAATTGACAAAATTAAAAGATTTAGGAATGAATTGGCCCTCGTACAATAAATTTAAGATTTTTTGGATAATTTTCCCCACCCCTTGCTAATTCATTCCTATTAGCATTCTTTCTTGCTCATAACTCAACTTTAAAGTTATAAAAAATTAATGCAGATCCTCTCTTGTGTACAATGATATGATTACTCTTTGACAACATGGTACTGCAAATTAATTTATCGAAATTCAAAAGTCAAACCAATCGCTTACTATGAAGACCAACCCTGATAATGACGTCAACTGATTAGTACTATTTCAGGATTAGAGTAGGTGAAAGAATATTGATTATGAAATTAGTTGATGACATTCACAAAGCTCGTTGTAATGTCGTGCAAAGCGCATGCTCATGTTGTGATTACTCCTTGTGCTAACGGAGTTGGAGGCGACGGCATAGGTCAGAGAAACAGAAGTGGATTGCATTAGTCGTGCGAGACAATCGTGAGCTGAGAGAATAAGTTCGAGAGCCAAAGGAATTGATGAGCATATGTTGCAAAGGTGGCAATGCATTGTTCCAAGAGATGAGAAGATAAAGGGGAGAGAAATGAAAGAATAGGGCAGTGGGTGGCGGCCTAGCCTGTTGGCACAACCGCGGCTTTCTCTCATAAGAAAAGAGAGAGCTTCAAGTGGGAGACAAAGTGAGATCAATTTTTCGATGCGGGACTCTCTAACACAACTTATATCTGCTTCTCATCAAACTTGTGCTTTTCGATCCTACAGATACATGCAAATTTGTACATACATGTATGAGTTGGCATATTCAAATGTTTCGCAATTTTCAAAGGAAAATAAAACAAAAGGACAATTTCAATAAAAATAAATACAGTTCATAGACGGAACATGGTAGTTTGGTCGAAAATTTAACCAAAGTTGTCGCAAGCGGTTATTTTTCCCTTGCCGAGAGATTAGGACAATTGTATTACTCTCGCAATGAGGAAAATGTATGTAAAGAGAGAGGCTAAAATTTTGGCGTTTGAGTCTCTTAAATTACTCATGGCCACAGTTTAAGAGTTATTGTGTTACAATCTATACAAGTGCCATTTGCGAACCTTCCTAACTCGGCAATATGTGGCTCACTGTGCTGGTCCACCCTCCCTATTCAACGAACCAAATTGTGTTTTAAACGTGCACCGTGAGTGCTACGCCTAATAAGATGCGCCGGTATTATTGGATTTTTGCAGCGTAAATCTCATAACTTGGCGAAATGGAACAATGGAATTCCAGTCTGGGCTATGTAATATCTTTTCACGAAAATATGCATGTGATATTTTGATTTCCCCTTTGTTTTCCATGCATTCCTTGGTTTTTCATTATTGGTTTGGTTGGTCGAGATGCATTATTTTTAGTTGCTAGACAGTTATACCCACACCACCATCCATCTTGTGGGTTGTAGGGAAAACTTGTCCAAAAAGTCAAAAATCAATTATACGGCATTCATTTAGTCTTAAATCTTTTGACGATTTACCGATTTAATCATAAGTTTTTTGACGATTTGCCAATATAGTCATTCTGACCAATTATATAAATAATAGGTTTTGAACTATATTGGCAAATTTTCAAAATATTTATGACTAAATTGACACAATTGAATGGTTTAGGACTAAATTGACAAATCGTCAAAAGGTTTAGGACTAAATTGACACATTTGAAAGATTTATAACTAAATTGATCGTCGTATAATAGGATTATGATTTTTTGAATAATTATCCCATCCAACTAGAGTCCAATTGAGCACAAAGGAGCTTACTCCAGGAAGCTAGGCATGAAATGAACCGGTACAGATATGTATTTGAATTTCCATAGCTATGGAATTCCAGTCAGTTAAAGAACCTAACAAATTGGGGTGAACCACTATTATCTTCGCACATCATATATCTAGTAGTTTACAATAGAGCTGGTAGGCTTCCCTGCTATGTTGATTGATTTGAGATTTCAAGTATAGCATCTGCTCTAGTATGTCATGCCCAATTCATTAGGCCCTTTTAAATTTTGCATATATCTAATCTATGTTATATATCCAAAAAACCTTTTACATTATGGTCAAATGCACAACCTGATAAGGATAATTGGTGCAAGTTCAATGCAATCCAATCTAGATTTGATGGTTTATTAGGGTTGGGAGTTTGGAAGACAATGTATTGTAGAGGGTCATTTCTAGTTCATTTGAGATTGTTTGCATTTCCATTTTTTGTAACTATCGGTGTTGATACCGATTAAATTACAAGCTAATAGATATTGTAGTTCGTTTCTCCTGTCACATGCGTCTTTTCCTTGGAGATGACACAAGGTTCTTAGTTATTATGCCTGATTTATAGTATATACTCTTGAGGAATGAAAGCTAGTCTATAATTTGTCGTAGTCAAATGTTAAATCAATTCAACTAACTCAAAACAGTCCCCAAATACCAAGAGCGGCTAGCCTATAGGTGACAAACGGTAATGATTAGCTCACTATCCCTAGCACTAGATTCGTCAAACGAATGGATAGAGACGGGTCAGGTCAATAACTGTTCGACTCAAATTGACCCGTTTCGACCATTTTAACCCATTAACATGCACTATAAATTTAGTGACCTATACTTAACATAACTTCTATTATTAAAATACTTTCATATTTAACTAAATTTAAGAAAATTTTCTTATAAATTTTTAAAAAAATTATATTACTAGAGTACTTCCATGCAATACAATCCACCGGACAATTTCTTATAGTTTTAAAAAGTATTTCTGAATTTTTATATATTTTTTTTCTTTTAAGTCTAGCGAGGGGTTGCCCAGATTTGGTGAGGGCCATGAAGCCCTCACTAACAGCGGGTGAGGGTCGTGGCCCTCGCACAATGGCCGTCTGGGCAAGGGCCACAACCCTTACCCACTATCAGCAAGGACCTAGACCCTTGTCGGACTTCATAAAAAAATTAAAACAAAAAAAACTTATAAAGATTATAAATACTATCTTGACATCTCCAACTCCACAGTATTTTATTTACCACTAGATACGAGTGAAAAGATTTCTATTTTTCATATGAGTTTGAAATGGGTTATATATCAACCCATTTATGACCCTTCAAAAAAAACCATTTATGACCAACTGAAGCCTGTTTTTAAAATTTAAGACAACCCATTTATAACATATATCATTAAATATGGTTCTAGACCCATTTTGTCACATCTACTTAGCACGGGGGGCTAAAGGGTATTCGAGACAATATTTTATGTAAATAAGGAAGATCCTGGCCGTTCACCTATTGCATGTTTTATGGTAGCGAAAAGAAATAAAATGAGATCTATCAAGTTCAATTAGATTGCTTTTATCATCACAATTCATTACATCTTTTTAGTTTTTTCAAATCACTATCATCTTCGTAGGTTTTTTCTCCCTCGGCAAGGAACCTTCCAATGTTCTCTAAAGCATCTTTGGCTGCTCTATTGAGCGCAATGTCCTTCTTGGCTTTGTACGTGCCTCTTCCCACAAGCTGATCGTTCACGAATACAATGAAACTTGAGCTTTCACTCCACAAATCCACAAATCTCAACTTCAAACTCTTCTTCTGGCACAATTCGTATAGCTCGGTGACTGGATGCAGTTTGAGCGCTGAAGGGCTAATTATTGGCTCCAACAAGCTTTTAAATACCTACCACATATGCAGACAACATCATATTGCTTAGCAACATTTTCATGGGCCTTCACAAGTAGCAAGTCTTAAAACACAAAAAATAACTTGGATTAACAAAAAGAAAAAAATGAATTTCAATTTTTTTATAAGCTTGCAACACGATTTACATCCCCTTATAGTTCATTACTTTCCCTTATCATGCTGATTCGACTACAATATTCCTCGAGGGTTCCACTCTTGATTTAAGATTTTTTGTTACCTTTTTTTTTCTTTTTCTTTTGTTTCAAATTTATTAAAAGACAAAACTAGTCACATTCCTTTCGAACAACTTTATTTTCACTATAGCCGCTTCTTCCACAGCCATTACATTTTAATGTCCTTCATGTTTGTTTGCTTTTAAACTTATTCCGCCAATTATTAATCCTCATAACGGTAAATTTTTTTACTTCGATTTTCGATACAAATTTACAAGAATTTACTCAAATATTGAATATTGTGGTTGATGAATGAATTACACAATTTTCTTATCATCATTGTATTTTTTTTGTAGTGTAGTCAATGTGGAAGATAATATTGACGAGGACCCAAATTGGTTAAATGTATTTATTGTTGATGAAACTGCGAACGGAGAACATCAATCAATCATGTCAACAAGTTCATTGGAGCTTCTTGCATTATAACATTGAAAATCATTATTTGATATATATTATTTCAAGTGAATAATGACTCTCTTATTGATGTAATTATAAAAAATTATTGTCTAATCAAGTAAAATATTTTTTTGAGAGAGAGTAACCTTTTCTAGGGGACCCAAGCAGTTGAAGAGATAATATCTTTTGTTAAGTTGCATATGCAACTTGTTATTTTTTTAGTACATTTGTATTTTGAGCATAATTTTATTTTCATTGATAGTTCTATGAAAATAATGATGCATTTAGAATTGACAAAAAATATGTGTTTGCAAATGGTTTGAATGGGTTGTCTTATAATGCCATTATAATTGCCATAATCTTATCAACAGCTAATTATACCACGTATAATTAGCTGTTTTAGGGAGCATATTTTTTTACATTTGCATGATAATAATGGATGTCTAGAGTTTTTTTTATGTACTTAACTTTGTCATATTTTTAATTTTTTCTGAAAGTATCTTTTAAATATCATGCAATGATGGCATCAAAAATAATTAAAAATTGGACTATTAGATTCACTTAGTAAAATGAAAGTAAAGCAGTCAAAATACACAAACTACAACGCAATGACACAAATCAAAGTTATAACTAAATGAAATGTCTACTAAAACTGATAGATGGTTTTTGTTACTCTTACTTGTGCTTAATTTTTTTTTAAATAGTTTCCTAGTGCAAAAAAAAGAGAATACATAACTCATGAACATAATTATTAGTAAGCTATCTACTAAATAAACTATTTTCAAAAAAGAGGGACACCAATTTTGTTCCAAATGGAGAAAGAAAAGGAAAAAACAAAAAAGAAGGAAAAAAGGCAAGAAATAATCTTAAATCAATAGTAGGAACCACATTTAACCTTAATATATGTCATTTGAGAAGATCATGGGTAGTTTCGTCTCTAGTAAAATTGAAACAAAAGAAAAAGAAGACGAAAAAGGTAAGAATCATCTTAAATTAAGAGCGAGACTTGTAAAGGATAATGTAGTCAATTCAATGTGACGGGGGATGTTAGGAGCTAGTAAGGGAGTGGAAATAGCACGAGCCTTTTTATAATAAACGAGAAAAGATTTGGTGGGCCTAGCAAGCTCAATCAAACCGATTCAATTCTAACTTTATGTGGTTCTCCCAAGCCTAAGCTCAAACGTCATGACCCGACCATAGAAAACACGGGCATGCAAATCCCGCCCACACAGGCCAAATGTAGATATTTCGAACTTATTCATATAAAGTCGAAAAATAGTAGATCAGTAAAAAGTATAAAGAAGCAAATAATCATGTATAAGTCTAAAATTAAATAAGTAAAATAAGACCGACAAACACTACTTTAGAAAAACTATAGAATAGCATAAGCCCGGCCCGCCCACTCGCGTAAAAAATTCGGGCCTAACCCGCCCACAGCCATGATCAATTTTTAGTACGAATTCTTATGTACCCTAATTCCGGTTGTTATCGTAAGCTCAAGATATTAGAAGCCAGTAAATCAAGCAAAGTTTTCTCGACAAAGCTTGAGAATGAGAACACGAAAGTGTGATACGAGATTAGAATTTGCATTCATACCTTCCACACAGTGTCCAGTGAGAAATTGCAGTCAATGAAGACGGCACCGATGGTTGATTCAACAATATCGGCTAGAGCCTTGGGCACGTCGATTAGCCCACTTGAATGCACTGGATAATCTAGAATCGCTCTTTTGAATTCTTGAATCTGGGACACATCCATAGAATTTAATTGACATATGGTTTTGATTCAACATATCAACAAAAGGAAACATACGTGGAAAACAAAAAAAGGATGAGTCATCTATCCATACACAGATTTCACATAGATTAAACTGGGCGTTAAGCATTGACTTGGCTTCTCATCAAGTTTGTTGACCACGTTTTCAGCTATTTAATACAATCAATAGAGAACGGAACCAGGTGATGTGCCTAATAGGAAATAAATCGTTTGAGATTCGGTCAAGATTACGGGATTTTATTGCCCAATTATGTTGATTATTCTCCTTTTTTTAAGATATTTCGTAATCCCTATGAGACATTAATCATCATGATTAGGAATGATCCGAAGGAACACAGTTCGGAAAAGATCGAAAGATGTGCAACTTACTTGTTCCTCGAAAACAGGCTTCCTGTGACGCAGATAGCGATGTAAACCGTGCCTGATCGCCACGCGCGCGAGCTTCTCGGTGTCCACGTTGGCGGCACGGAGCCGGGTCAGCGACCCGGGCGGCAAGTCCGGGTACCGGAAGTACTGCTCCTTGGCGAACAGGAGATTGAGCACCGAGTCGCCGACGTACTCCAGCCTCTCGTAGCAGAACGTCTTGTCGGCGAACGAATAATGGGTGAGGGCTTCCTCGAGCAGCCTCTTGTCGCTGAACTCGTACCGCAGGATCCCCTCCACCTCGTCCAGGCTCGGTCGGCTCTCGACGCCGGCCGACTCGGGTTCGGGATCGCCTTCTCTCCGGCCTATGTCGAGCTCTCCCAATTCACCGACGAGCGCTTCCTCCTCCTCCTCCTCGTGATCAGAAAGCGATTCTACTTCTTCTTGTTCTTCCATGGCGGGCGAGCGAGATCGATTCATCGACAATTCGAAACGGTGGGAAGGGACTGCGCCGACGCGTGCGAGCTTTCCCGGAATTTGTTGCGAACATATATAAAGAGTAGAGAGCACGAAAGTTGACTTTTTTGGGAAAAGTCGTGTTTTTGCGAGGAAACCGTGATCGGTTGATTCAACCACGTCGGCGTTTTTTTTAATGCTTGAAATTTTTTTTCGCTCTTTATTAGTTCGTCATTGGTAAATATCCTAACCTTTTACTTTTTTTTTCCTCTGGTTATTATGTTATTAAATCTCACGCCTTAGCAACTACCCTTGACCGGGCCAAAAGAAAAGTCTATTCTTGCGATTTGTTTTTTTTATACTCGGGGATAATTTCCTAGAACTTCCCCTAGTCCCGTTCGCTTACGTTTGAGTAAAACCAAAAAGTTCCCGAAATCATAATTATATAATTGTGAATTTACGTGTCGAGATTTGAGTGCTGTGGACGATTCTGAAAAAATCAGATCTATAAATTTCGAAGTGCTCGAGCAACGTGATTGATATTAAGCAATAGTTAAGAGTCACATCTTTCAGAACCGCAAGCAACTCTTTAATTCTTCCAAAAGTAGGCCTAATTTCAAATGTTCGGCCAGAATTGAGCGACAATTCTAGCTCGAACTTTCTTTTGTCTCATAAAAAATCATCAACTTTCAATTAAATTATAAATCTGATCCAAACAATTTGAAAATTTCACGTTATGGGACTAGAGTAAAAGTTGGTATTTTTTATCGAGGCAAAAAAAAAATTGAATCAGAATTATCACTCAAGGTAAAATTTATACTTCTTTTTTTTAAAAAATTAGCCTTTCAAAAGCAACGAGACTATCTAATTCGTAACATGAATTATGTAAAGAAAAAAGTGTTTCCCAAATCATGTTCTTTCGAACGGTAAATAAATTTTAAGTCGGTTTTAGTACTTTCGGTATTGATCTTCTTTCGAACCTTTCTGTCTGGCCAAATTCAAACTTGCGGGCGTTTTTCTGCTGGTGATTAGACTACGTTAATTACTTTCCACGTATATAGCTGTGGATGGGTCGTGGGATCGATTCGCTATCTTTACTCGTGTATAGGTCTTTGACTGATTCGTGATTCTCATTGACGGTTGCGCGGTCTAGCTTATAGCGAAGAAGCAATAAATGATGCCACCTCCCTTATGCCGACAAACGGTTGGATGGCAATGTTCATGCATGTGATGCCATTTAGATGTAATAATACTGGCAAGTGGGCAATGTTCTCTTTTTCTTCTTGTTTTTTTGGGTCGGAGCAAGTGGGCAATGTTCATTCATTCTTAAATTGAGGACTATTTGGAGAATAGGGAAAAGGAGGGAAAAAAACGAGAGAAGAAGAAAGAAACAAGGGAGGAGCTTAATCTACGATTTTCATGTAGAAGAGATATATCACGTACGTCGTGCTGCGCAACTTTGATTCAAAGAATTGTATTGCGTAATTTTCGCGAATGTCTTTTTTTTCCATCGAAGGTCCAATTCCACATGGAAATGGAGAAGTCCAGTCGTGTAAAGAGACTTCCCAAAAGAGAGGAAGGACCGCCATTCAATACGGGATTAAAAAAAATACGGGATTACCTGCCGGTAGGCATGCGGCCTCCCGGTAAGGAGGTTGGGGTAAGGGGGTGGGCAGGAAAGTAGCGGGTTAGGAATTAGAAGAAAATGAGTAAGACCCGAAAACGAAAAAACATATCGGAATATCTTTTGAGGAAGACGGTGCACCTTCTATACGATTGTCCTTTTGGCTTTGAAATATGAAGGGTGATCATATTTTTCAAGTTGACCGGCCGCATTGTTCGCTCGTGATTGACTGTGATAACTACGTTTATGCCTTTTTCTAACACCGAAAGGGTCAGAAGTTTCATGTCAACTTCACACGCGACAACAACCATTTCGTATATAATAAAGAAGCGCAGAGGAATTGCAAGATCTTTCTTCTCTCTTCTCAGTTTGTTTTTTTTTTGTAATATAAAAAGTTGCATTTGAATTGACGTGTCGATATTTATACGTTGCGAAGTTTCGGGTGTTGCGGATGAATCTTAGATTATGTAAAAATTACAATAAAAAAAAAAATCTATCCAAACCCGCTCAGTCTGTCTTGGGCTGGATCAAAATTTTAGACTTCATATATGGATGAAAAGAGATTTTCGGGGAACTTGAAAGTGAATTCAGAGCAGAGGACCTTCGCCCGTGCGAACACTGATCTGCGTATTTCGATTAAGCATGTGTAAATTTATAAAAAATATTATGTGTAAATTTACGTGTCAATATTTATAGGGACAATGACACAAACAGTTCCTGAACTTTGATTTAATATGCAATTTGATCCTTAAACTTTTAATCTGTTTAATGTAGTCCCTGAACTTTAACCTAATGTTTAATGTGGTCCCTGAACTTTTGATATATGTTTAATTTAGTCCCTAAACTATATTAAAATGTACAATACAGTTCATGAACTTCAATTAATGACTATAATGAATAAGTACCAAAAGTTTATGGATCACATTGAACAAATTGAAAGTTCAGGGACTGCATTGAACAAATCAAAAGTTCACGGATTCAAATTGCACATCGAGTCAAAGTTCAGGGACTCTTTGTGTCGTTTTCCCGTATTTATATATTGTGAAAGTCTCGGAAGCTCCGGATACGAGGAATTTTTTTGTCACATAGATTAAGCATAAATAAACAAAAAAGTAAAACGTACATCCAAACGTGCCCGCTGTATCTTGGGCCGATTAAGCCTTGCTTTGGCTCAATCGAGTCGGGTTGAGCTTTGAAAGAAGATGTCTTAGTCCCAGACCATCCGATTTTATGGTGGTGCCTCCATTGCTTCGGATGATTACGGGGCTTCCTAGTCCACGATTAGATCTGAGTCCGATTAGATGTTATCGGGCCTATTTGTATTTGTATGGAGCTTGCCATACCCATGGCCCTCGATTGGGTCTTGGAGGGCAACTGAATCCGCCCAAAATGAGGGGAGACTTGGTTGAGCCCATCCGATCCTCACCTTTTCCTTTCTTTTCCTTTTTTTTCTTTTTTTTTTCGGATTAACACAAGGTACGAACTAAGTAAATTAAAGTCCAAAGTCTTCAATCCCAACTTTATTACTAAACAAAACGTGAGATGATTCTCTGAGAGGCTCCAAGTAGAACGTAGAACGCAATTGCTTCGCTGCATTAATATTGGCAAGTATATCAGCAGGCTTACTGCCTTCCCGAGAAATATGATGTATTTTGAGCTCAAAATGAGAGCCCATGAGTCTCCTGATATCTTTAAGAAGTGTCGATCTACTGTTATCTTCTATATTCTTTTGGTTAGTAAGTTCGGTGATGATTTGTTAATTCATCTCAATGATGAGTTTATGGAAACCTTGTTGATTTGCAATGGCAAGCCCCAACCGTAGCGCCCATAGTTCTCTGCTTGTGAAGACAAACATATTCCAAAAAATGAGGTAAAATCTCGTTAGACCATCCGAGTTTTGAAAAATGTCTCTTAAGTAACGTGCGACTTGAAGGACATGATCAGTTGTGGATTCTTGCACCCATCTTTTTTATTATATAGGAATGAAGGTGCTCGCTTAACATTCTTTGTTCTCTTTCACTAAAATCCTCATTTTTTCTTAGGTTATAGTGTAAACGGTATGTGATGTAACTCGAGTAAAAAGTATCGATTCATTTATCAGGGCCAAGATTTGCCAATTAATAAGTTGGAACAACTTCGTAAGTGTAGTCCATTTTCGAATTTTTAAATCAAAAGGATCCAATTCGAGCAATATATATTGAATAAGTCAGCTCTTCTCATTTCAATTATGGTTTAATTTCTCTAAATTACAAACTCTTGCTCCTAGCCATCCTCCTATCATCGAAATGCGAGATTAAAGTCGGAATCGTTGTTAACCGATTTCAAAGTCTGTCATTATGCCCTACGGGAATTCACGTCGTGCGTGTGAAATGAAGGGATGGCTACACTAAGAAAAGAAAAGAGGGGAAAGATCGATTTGAATGTGAATCTGCTAGCACGGTGGGCGACACAAAAGGGGAAAAAGAATATCAACGTTGATGTCACATTGAAGAATTTTGAGGATCTTGTCGTGGCAAATCACTGACCCCAATGGTCAAGCCCCACTTACCTTCCCTACGTCGTGATCGTGCGTTGATCGTGCGTTACAAGACTTCTGTAAATTAAATAATAAAAAAAATAGGTGGGGTTGTAATTATGCTCCAATACCTTTTGATCCATTTCATCTTGTGATTTCCATTGAGATAGCACATCATTAAGTGGAGGATTTTCATAAATAATATACATAATTAGTTTTCTAAAGGGTTAATGCCACGCAAAACTTCAAACTGGTACACTTGTGACAAATTTACCAAAACTAATTTTTTTGATCACAAAAAACCCTAAACTGGTACACATTTGGCAAATTTACCCCAAATGAATTTTTTGACCACCAAAAACCCGAAAATCGGTATACTTGTAACAAATTTATCCTCTGTTAATTGATTAATATTACGAAAAATCTCAAATCGGTATACCTGTGACAAAGAAAAGGTAAAGCCCTAAATCGGTACAACCGTTAACTGTCACGTGTCATCCAACTCAGCAAATTGATAATAAATTTTAGCGGAAACTAACAAAAGGTAAATTTGTCACGGATAAACCGGTTTCGGGGTTTTAGTAATCAAAAAATTAATTTAGAGTAAATTTATCATGAATGTAACAATTTTCAGGTTTTTTGTAGTATTAATCACTTTTCTAAATTCCATCGCATCTATCAAATTAGATGCTAGGTACAAATAAAATAATAAATTCTTAATTACATAACGCGGGAGCGGGGCAAAAGAATTATAAACAGCGCAGCACGTGAGATGACCCCTCGAGCTGAAGTTCACCTTTTCTAATTCCACGTAACATAAAAAAAGCAAATAAAAGCAGCTAATATAAAAAGACGAAAACTGAAAGTCACCACCTTGGTCGGCCCCTGAGCATTCCGTACGAGCAGGAAAAGTCAACGGTTCACCCCTGTAAAATCTTTTTCCTTCTTTTTGGTGGGTCGGAAAACGGATTTATTGAATTTGAAGTTTAATCCCCACTTCATTTTTTATGGTCGCCTGGGGATCGATGGGACCCTTTTTTTTTTTTATCCATCTGATTAGACACCTAGCTTGCGATTATTTAAACCTTTACTTTTCATGCCCATCGCCTGTTTTCACCCTCCACGGCAGCTTCTTCCCTGTAGTCCCATCACAGCTCGCGAGGTTTGTCAAAATAATCATTTTCTAAGGACAAAAGGGTGAAGAATTTTTAGTCCAGGAAGATCTGCCAAATTGTAGCAGAAGTTTCACATGGAGGGCCGCGTTAATGGAAACCGAAGTCGGTCTCTCTATCGTCCCTCAAATTTATAGTATAGGGGCTCGATTAGAATTTACTCCTAAATGCATGGACTTAAGATGCAATTAATTTTACCCAAACCGATAGTATAATGGCTCGATTCATGTGCTCGTCAATTGATTAGCCCGCTTTCAACTTTAGTAGCGCTATCATCAATCACCTCGTGTCTCGACCATCTTTTGAAACGATGAATTAGACAAAATCCATCTTTCTGATTCGATCAAAGACGAATAATTTATGCGGGTGCGAATTTGGACTTACATGGCCGAGCTTGTACTTCATATGATCAATACGGTGGACTCTGTGTGCCCTATCTTGCTTTTGACCCGCTTTGTTTGGGAAAAAGAGAAGCATGTACCATGCTCTTTCCTTAGCCTGGCCGTTTTTCATCTTCTCCCCAGAATTTTTATGTTTGTGTAGTTCAACTTTGATTAGGTACATTATATTTCCAACAATATCAATTTAAACTAAAGTCGGCCCGGCTGTAAAAACCCATCATCGACTTCCCCTCCCGAGTTTTCACACCAGGCCGATCGAACTCGGTCGTTCCCCGTCGTCACTATTATATTTCAGTCCTTGACTTTTATGGCCTATCAATGCACGGCTTGCCGCCATCATTTCGAGAGGAAAAGTCATGTATTTAATCTACAAAAAGGCTGAATTTATTGGGTTTGATCATGACCAAAGCATGGTCTAATGAGTCACATAATGGGTCTAATCAGCCAACCCAAAAACCCTAGCGCAAGGATGAAAAATAAGATTTATTCAGCAAACCCTGCTTACAAAATACCGCTGCGAACGCGACTCTTTTTATCACAATTGATTCGGTCAATCATGTTTACACATAAAATAATCGACTAGATGCCCCGTGCGCCGTGGTCTTCGTTTCTTCACATTTGTCATGAGCTTCTAGACTTGTACGTGTACACCTTTAGACCAAAGTTCGTAGATCGACGCGGGAAATACTGAACATGGTCAATTTCAGCTGCCGAGTGTCGCAAGCAGCGAGAAAACGTGGCTCGTACCATTCACGGGTTAATTCAAAAAAAAAAAAGCATCAATTTTAGGTCGAGAGACAATTCTGGCTCAAATTTTTTTTTGTCCCGTAAAAAAGTATCAACTTTAGGTCGAGGGACAATTTTGGCCCGAACTTTTTTTATTCCGTAAAAAAGCATCAACTTTAGGTCAAGAGACAATTCTGGCCTCGACTTTTTTTTGTCTAGTAAAAAAGCACTAACTTTTACTTAAATCTCAAATCTGGCCATCATTGACTTAGAACCATCGATTATCTAACTTAACTATTCCACTTTAGCAATAATCCACGTGATTTGCTGACTGGATTTAAAGCAATATTTACTGTCTTATTCCCTAAGCCACAATTTGAAGAATAACGATAAAATTGTTCGTCTCCTTCACTTCACCGGTAAGTTAAAAATATCTCCAGATTGAATCTCTATGGCCAAACGTAATTTGAAACTTATCACCGCTTGTCGACAGACATTATGGACGAGATTCGCCAAGCTCACCACCATAACCTTTTTTCTCAAACAATGGTGACTTTAGAAAAAAAGTCAACAGGGGCCAGATTTGGGATCAGAGTGAAAGTTGGTAATTTTTATGAGACAAAAAAAAATTGAGGCCAGAATTGTCACTTAACTTAAAGTTGATATTTTTTTACAGGACAAAAAAAAGCTCGGGCCAGAAATGTCCTTCAACCTAAAGTTTGTGTTTTTTTATGGAATGAAAAAAAGTTCGGGCCAAAATTATCTCTTGACTTAAAATTGATGCTTTTTTTTTTGGAATTAGGCCTACCGTTCACATATACATGGACCAATCACGTCCGTATATATAAACCGAGCTAAAAAACCAAAACAAGCCTAAAAGCAAAGCCTTGTCAATCTCTGTCCAACGCACAGACACCGCATAATTCTTTTCTGATCTGTGCGCGAGCCTGCAGATATGAATCGCTTTAGCCTCTGTCTTCTCTTCACTCTCCTCCTACTTTTCTGTGCTCCGGATCTCGTTTTCTCTGCCCGGTGGTCGACGTCGACGGCGACAAGGATGGCGAGCCTCTCATCGTCGTCCTCGGTTCCTTCTACCTCGAGCCGACTACCTGTTCACGATCTTCGTCCTCTCGAAGGAGGTGCGGTCTCTCCGTTCGCGGGCCAAGCGAGCCCGGATTTGAGGTCGGAGAAGCGGAAGGTGCCGACCGGACCGAACCCTCTTCACAACAAGAGATAGCTTCCAAAGCTTCAAAGCCAAGAGGTCTCTCCCGGATACCACTGTCTATATGTATACATTAATTTACACTTGGGGTTTTACAGAGAGAACCCCAATCTGTGGTTTGTGTCCTTATCCTATGAACTGGCTACACAGATCATGAGATAGACACCTGTTACATTCAATTATAGAGATTTCTGTACAGAAAGCGATGAAGAGATTTATCTCTATCTGTATCTGTTATTTGAAGCACAGTTCATCACTGTTTGAATTACTTAAGATTTTTGCTACTGGCGAGGAACCCTAGTTCAAGATAGACAACTCTTGGGCATCCAATATCCGGAAGTGAAAGAACTCACCATCTCCAGATGCACTGAAGCTGCCAAAACTCACTTTTCTACTCGCTAGTTTGCTGAGAAAATCTAGGGTGCTCCTTTTTTCTTTTCGTCTTCCTTTCTTGTTTCATTGGGAGATATATCGACACCATCGTTTGCCGTGTATTATCGTGAGATGTCGCTATCATCTTTACTTTATTAGGCTAAGTTTTGCAGCGATGTTAGCTGGGAAGAGGACGAGGAGGGCACAGTGACTGCCTGCAACTTCGTGTAAATACACTTTGAATTCATGCAACTACCCATCGCCATGCAATTAATAAGTTTCATTATTGAGAATATACGTTTGCCTCTGATTGGGCTCGATTAGCTCAAGAGCTCCCCCACTAAGTAAATGCCTGGAAAATGAAAGAAGAGACCCAAATGGCGGTGAAAGTCGTTTCTCTTATCTTTTTTCTTTTCTGTTCTTTTGTCAGTTACAAGTCATATTTCGAATCACCAATTACTTATGTAGTCAGCAGTCATTTTTCAGACATTGGAAAATAAAAATAAAAAAGATTTTGTTAATGAGTGGCAAACTTGTTGCTTTATACTAAGGTCTCCTTTGGGTTTTAATCAGGTCGGAAACGAGTAAATCATAGTAACTTCATCATTGCGAGGCATAAAAACATGCAAGACATTAAGCTTAAATATGTGATCGATATCGTAATATAGGAAATTCTTTAATGCTCTTAACAAATAAAATTATGACGTGATTAACTTATTGCGACGGGAATTAAGCTCAAAAACTTTAGTATACAATTTTGTTAATTCAACTATAACATGTTTAGTTAGCGTGACACCTAATTGGAAGCTCATATGATCACATAAAAGTATCTTTCCCTTAAGTGTAAGCTAAAAAGTAGATTTGTATCCTTCTCAAAAGTAGGAGGCTCGTTATGAAGCAAACCTACGTCCCAAGCTTGAAGCCCTTCTCTTGCCATAATGGTAGAGAAAACGACGAGGAGGACAGTATAACATGCAAAGAAAATATCGTATAGAATTATATTATGAATTGTGCGGCACGTTGCACCAATCACGATGTCATCGGGTATTGAGATACGTACTTTATTTTTGTGAGAAGAACGAACTCGAGGCGAGCATGCCCAAGTTCTAGAACGCGGTTTGGTTAGATACGACTTAATGTTAAACGAATTTCAGACGCAACCACTTCCTTGGACCATTACATGGCGGTGCATCAAGTGAACGTACAGGTAAAGCCCACAAACACCCGCGAGTGCGTGCGCAAGTAGTAGTTCAACGGAGTTGAACCAATGATTTCGTAGTTGAAAGTACGTCCCGGTGTCATCAATTCCGCGGCCAATGCTCGTGACTCACGCGTGCTTAAGGTCACTCACGTGGTGACCTTCCAATGAGGGGTCGACATCGGCTCCGAATCTGTTTTCGAGCCGGTTCAAGGGAGACCCGGCTCGGTTCCCTTTTCAAGGCCGGAACCGCTAATTCTACAAGGAAAGAACCGGTTCCACACCATTTTGTTAGGAATAAAAGACTCTTGCACTCGTCAAGATTTAAACTATTTATGCAGTATGAATAATCGCTTCGATAATCATTTGGTCAAGATCAATATTCTTGTTTGGAAAATGGATGTTTTATACTTTATAATAAACTTTTGAATTTTAACTTGAAAAAAAAAAGTGGCCGATTCCCTAGTGGAACCGAGAACATCGGGAACCAACCAATTCTATTCTCGGTCCCACTTTTTTCAAACTACGACATATAGGGTCCGTTCCACGTTCTAGGCAGGAGACTAACACATTTTAAAACCATTCATCCCTACTTCCAAAGGTAATTGGATAGCTACACTTAGGGAGCATTTAGGATAGTTTTGAAAAATGTCTTTGTATATATTTAAAGGAATTTTGGTTAAGGGATTTTGATGAAATGCAAATATATTTAGGCTAAAGGGCTTTCATGAAATGCAAATAGTGTTTGGTAGACACTATTACATAAAGGACTTTGTTTTGAAAAGAAAGAAAAAGCAAAAATTACAGCAATGACTTAACGCAAGCTAAGCGGCAAGGCCCACCCACAGCCATCACCGAGGTCATGCAACCCCAGGCCAGGCGTCATCGAAGTCACGGGACCCCAGGCAACCGGCTGCCAAGGTCGTGCGACCTCAAGCATGTCACATATGTTGAGGACAACGAGCCTCGAGTCTCGAATTTGGCTGCACTTGACTAGGGCTCACTTAACTCCATCAATTAGGGCTTGAAATTGAGCACGAACATCATGCGATTCTCGGCCGGCATCGCACGATTGTTGGCGACACTTGATTCTCCAATTCTTGCATCGAATCTCCAAATTTGGCCTAACCAACCCGCAATGTTGTAGGTTTAATAGGGAACTAGACCGAACAAGCTAATGCTGAATGGTTTCCACATGAATTGGAAATGACCTGTCTAGTTCCTTATTTCTTATGAGGAATCAAACTTGTGGACCAACCCAAAGGAATTGGCCTAGAGGCAACCCGAAAGTAATAGTAGGGCTCTCTCTCTCTCTCTCTCTCATATTTAGACCTTAGTCTCTCACCTCCCTTTATCCGGGAAAAGTACCAAAAAAGTTATAAACCTATTACATTAGTACCAAATTTAGTCATAAATTTTTTCATATCGATACCAATTCAGTCCGTCTGGCCAATTTAGGCCGGAAATCGCTAACGTTGACGCCGACCGTCCTATGTGGCACGACTGATACTCACGTGGATATTTTTTAAAATAATTTTTCTATTTTTCTATTTTTATTTATTTTTTCTTTTATTTTCCCTTTTCTTTTTATTTTCTCTTTTCTTTCTTCCATTCCTTTCTCTTCCCTCCGTTAGTCACCAGTCTCCATGGTGACCTGCGGAGGCCAACGAGGGCGAGGGCGGGGACGCCCTCGCCGACCACAAGGGAGGCCGGCCCTTGGTGAGGGCCTGCGAGGGCTGGATGAGGCCACCCCTCGCCGGCCTTCGCAAGCCTTTGATGTGCGCTGGACGAGGGCCCCCTCGCCAAATCCGGCAAGGGGACCCTCGCCCAAACACCCTCACCGTCGCCAGAGGCCAATGAGGCCCCTCGCCAGCCTCTGGTGACGGCGAGGGGGTCCCGGCCTCTACAAAGGGTTGGGTGAGGATCCCCTTGCCGGATATGGCGAGGGCCGTGCCCCCATATGACCGACAAGGGCATCTCGGCCCTCGCCCCCACCGATCGCCAGCGATTTCCATTGGTCACCGTGGAGGCTAGTGACTAGCAAAGAGAAGAGGAAGGAAAGAAGAAAAAAAGAAAGAGAAGAAAAAAATAAAAAAAAATCGAAAAGTTATTTTAAAATGCCAATTTCAATCCCAGTCGTGCCACGTAGGACTGTCGATGTCCACATTAGCAATTTTCGGCCCAAATTGGCCGGATGGACTGAATTGGTACTAATGTGAAAAAGATTTATGACTAAATTGATCTAATTAAAAAATTTAGAACTGAATTTATACTAATGTAATAGATTTATGATTTTTTTTTTTTTTTATACTTTTTCCCCTCTCTCGTGCAGCCACAACCACAGCGAAGCTAGACGAAAGTAGAGCTCATCGTGTGGAAACTGACGGTGAAAGAGAGAAAGAGATGAAAGAGGTTCGTCAATGGAGGAAACATTAAGTGCTCGATGCAGACGAGAGAGAGTAGAGAAAGTGGTGAGGGTGTTTTAACAACAAAAGCAAAATGCACACCCACGAAAACATTTCCCGAAAGCGTGTTTCAGTTCCCTCTCTGCACACTTGCCTAGGGAAATGTTTTTGCAAAGTTCCACGAAGAATCAAAGAAAGAAGTAAGCGAGATATCTTTTTTTTTTTTTTTAATTTTTCTAAACAAATCAATAAATCACTTATAGAAGAAAAGGAAATTTAATTGGAGATAGCTATATTTTAGGCTGGTTCCCGGTTCTAGGCCAGGGACCAATTCATTCGAGAACCGATCACCCCTATTGTCATTCGCCGACCTTTGGTGACCGTTTTCCAAACACTTTAACATTTTGCCCAAGGACCAAAACACTTTGGGGCTCACTTCCCAAGTGCACCCTTAGGCAATCGCAATTTAAAGAGAATTTATTTTGCGTCGCAGTCATATCTCATATATGACCGCATGACATACACACAAAGAAGTTAATCAATTTGACATGAGATTTTCTTTTGAGGTTCAAAGGTAAAGCCGATCGAAAATCAATACGCAATTCACGGATAGCCGGATAGGTCAATCAGCTTGCAACATAAGCATAAAGCGATTTCTTCCGTCAAACCCCGTCTTTATAAATTTCTATTTGCTTTCGGTCTTCACGTAAGAATCGTCACATCAAACGTCAGGTCAGCGTAGCTAATCGAGTTGATGACTTAAGTGATTTGATCGACACAACTCATACAAGTTAAAAGGACTAAGGGCCTGTTTGGTTC
The DNA here is from genome assembly GCA_031216235.1 of Syzygium jambos. Taxonomy (NCBI): domain Eukaryota; kingdom Viridiplantae; phylum Streptophyta; class Magnoliopsida; order Myrtales; family Myrtaceae; genus Syzygium; species Syzygium jambos. The sequence continues at coordinate 6,831,512 of CM062230.1, read as the reverse complement.
GGCTTTGGGGGAATGCATTTGGGGAAATGTAAATACCTTTGGGTGAAAGCCCATTGGGGAAAGGCAGTGGTGTTTGGTAAAAATATTTTGTAAAGCTACTTTGGCCAAAATATAGTGTTTGGTGAATTTTTTTTGCAAATGGACTTTGAGAATTATCTTATTTATAAAAAAAAAAAACAAAACTTACCCATCGCCGGAGCCGGCCGCCGGAGCCCGAGGTCAGGCGACCCCCGGCGAGCCAGATCCGCCGCCGCCGGCGGTCGCCCAAGGCCAGGCGACCCTCGGCGGGGGTCGCGCGACCTCAGGCGACGGCCGCCTGGGGTCGCGCGACCCAGGCGGCCGTCGCGCGACCCAGGCGGTCGTGCGACCCCCGCCGAGGGTCGCCTGGCCTCGGGCGACCGCCGGCGGCGGCGGATCTGGCTCGCCGGCCGTTCTCCCTCGCCGGCGGCAGTCGCTGCCCGAAGAAGACAACTAAAAAAAAAAATAGGAACAGTAGCATTCGTGGAATGCTAGCATTTGGCCAATGCTAGGCCAAATGCTCAACTAAACAGTCTAGCATTTTGGGAAGGGGCTTTCGAGGCCCAAAGCCCCTTCCCAAAGCTGAACCAAACACCCCCTAACTGCCTAAATCAAAAGTTTGGAGGATCCTCGGTCACAAAATTAGCATTTGCAAGCCAGAAGTGAGATTTGGGCCGACAATGAAAGGGCCCATGAGATGTGAGTTCGGCCCAAATCCCCGTTTATTGCGGAGTGAGGGTGATTGGATTTGGATAAGGAAATGTCGTGAACCCTCTCTTGCTTCGTCCAGCGTTTTTCGCACCTTAAGCTTTAGCTCCGGCCAAATTGAAGCCAGGCTCAGGATCTCCTTTGAAGATTGTCCAGACAGGTAAAAGGGAAAAAAATCAAGGACATGGGGTTGCTTGATTTGTGTCTTCGTAGGCTTTGAAATGGGTTGAATAGAGAAGGAACTCATGTCTGGTGACTGTAAAGATCGTTTCTCGAGTTGTTTTATTTTAAAGTGGCGAGAACTTTGGGATGCCTTCCAGTTGTTTGTGAAAATGTCTGCTAGAATCTGGCGGTGAATCTCTCTCGCCCTTTTTGTGTCCAATCTGAGGTAATCTGGCCGAGCTCGTGATTCCTTGTGGGCGCGATTCTCTCGTGTTTGATGAATTTATGCGACAGCTGATTTTTGCGGAAGTTAAGAGGAATGCGCCGAAGTTTCCGGATGGATATGGGGCTTAAATCTGATGCCATCGAAACATGAGAATGAAATGCGAAATGCGAACATCGTGACGGAATGCTTCATCTGGGGCGTTCCGGTTTCTGATAACTTTGATGAACAGCACAGAGTTTTGTATTGTTCTTTTGTGGTTGTCAGCGGATTTTGTGCCTGAACTTGTGCACCATGCACCGTTGCTGGATAAGAAGCTACATTTACAAGCTTTACTTTATGTCATTTATCAATATTACATGTGCATGACCTCACTTCCTATCAGGTGAGCTTCATAAGGAGAGATTTTCCGTATATACAAATGGCGAGCTTCGCCGTGACTCCGGCTTTCGGCTCTTCCTTTCAGAGAGCAAGCACCAGAGACCGCGAGAAATGTAGTCACGCCCTCAGGAGAGGTCGTGGGATAAGGGCAATGCGGATAGAGAAACCTCTGGAGGAACTGTACAACGTGAGGGTGGAGAGGAAAGTGTCGAAGGAGCGGCTCGAGGAGCTCGGGGTTTCGAGATGGTCGGTGTGGAAAACAGGCAAGTGCCGCTTGCCTTGGGACTGGCAAGTGGATCAGCTGGTGTACGTGGAGGAAGGGGAAGTCAGGGTCGTGCCCGAGGGGAGCCAACATTACATGCAATTCTTGGCGGGTGACCTCGTTCGTTATCCAAAGTGGTTTGAGGCTGACCTCTACTTCAACGGACCGTACCAAGAGCGGTATAGTTTCCGAGCATATGGTGATGATTAGTGCTATCTCATGGCTTCGACTGACAAACTGGTCCTTCTATCCGGCACCACTGCTTTCAATTTACGATCTGTTCTTGGTAGGTTGCAACTCGGAAGTCCTATGGCATGATGGATCGGTTTTAGTTTTTTTTTTTTTTTGGTCGAAGGATCAGTTTTAGTTTAGTGCTTGGGTTTTTGAGCGAATAAGGTCTAAAATGTTTGTTACCAGTTGGCTTATTATGCACGCCCATGTTGTTGTAATTCAAGGTGCTGGTTCTTATAGTGATGAGAGCTTTAGAGATTTTATACCACATCAGAAAAGGGGATGGGTAATTATGCGCCCGATAATTTTTTGGAGGTTCAAAACGTAACATAACGGTTCGGAGTTTGACACATCTATCTGTTGCTCCAGCATGCAGGCATTGATCAGCATAAAACATGAAGAGCCCAATCTTCTTCATTTTCATCAGATTTTGCCACTCATGCAAGTAAAATAGATCACACACATCAGAAATTCCATGGCTCGTCAATTACAATCGCAAAGCGGCTAAAGAGGGAAAACACGATGAAGTTTCAGACATGCCCTTCTGAGAAACAAGAACAGAGCAAATTATAGTAAGAGAATGCTTCAAAGTCAAAGGGAAATAGGTCATGGGTGGCGAGTAATTGCTGCTAGTCAAGTGAAGTAGCTTGTTAGCTTTCTTGTAAGTGTCTGGGCAGGCAGAGCGACTTCAGAAGTACAAAATATAAGAGGGCCATCTCCGATTAAAGAGACGAAAAGCAGGGGAGTTTTGAGTGCTTCTTATCTATCGAGATAACCGCTGACCACCATCAGACCAGTATCAATCGCCTCCAGGCAAACTTCTTATGATAACTATCACTATTCCCCTTTCGCCCCGTTATAACCTTGTTCGAGCAAAAGAAACCTAAATGAGCACAGCGAATACAACCGACTCTTTGGCCCAGGAAAAACAAACTGAATCTAACATAAGATAATCAAGAGTCATCCGACTTCAGCATAAATACATATTGGCTCTAAAGAAGGATGAACCCGTTTTTCAGGCCACACGTAGAGGCAAAACATGAAACGGACACATCCTAAGTCTAGCACACACGGAGATATCTGACATCATGAAAAGGCTCAACTCTGTGCGAGCACGGTCTTCTTCTCTGCACTGTACAGTTTCATAACAAACACCACTGAAGCTTGTTGACAAGAAACTAGGCGTCCATCGACTGTTCCCAACGTGGTCGATTTGTCATCTCTTCCGTCGCTTAGGCTCCGCCTGCCATAATTAAACAAGATAGATCTAAATAAAAGGGGAAAAGAAATGTATCTTACCGACACAAAAAGAGCAACATCATACAAAAAACGACCAAGTGAAAAGGAAAAAAGGTTCCTGGTAACACTAATTGCAGAATCATTTAGCATAAGAAAAAACCCCAGAAAGTAGCTCAGCTTGCCAAAAAGACTCGCATAACTGTCAATGCATTGATAAATCTCATCATGATTCACGATCTTAATATATAAGTTTATAGGTCCATCATATGTGTCATTGTGAAACTAGCACGACCATACTAAAGCACATAAGCGACTTTGGAAACGGTAACCTATATTTGAGAATGTAATTGTAAGTTAGCCAATTTTCAAAGCTCATGGTTTGAACTGTCAAGATGGGAAATACAGGGAATTCTGAAGGCTTCCAACATTACAAGAGGGTTGAGAGATTTCAGCATAAACTAGTTCAGTACTTCCATCCAATAGTTTGAAGTACCAGAATTACGCGTCCTCTATTAAGAGTCAACATTATCTTCTTTTATGAGTGCAAATATCTCAGTTTATGGGAATCAGAAATTATCCTGATGAGAATTGCATGCCTAATTCATGGATGAGGAACTATGCACAATGCTGAAAATTCCTAAATCTATAAGCATGAATAGTCACATGGCACTTGAAATGGCATCAAAATTCATCATACATCATTCTCACGTGCACTTGCCTGTGCATGACGCGAGAAGGGGAAGGGAGAGGGGGAGACCTTAGTTTCAATAGATGGTGATACAGGAAAGTGATTTAAGGATCGGTTGGCATGATCATCAGGTGAGCAGTCAGAACACAAGAACCGATCCAACGTCTTTGCATCTTCAATTGTCATCCCCATACACGAAGGATGAAACCTGCAATAACAGATAACCATAAAAGTGGATCAATTTTCGACCAACAGAAAAAGGGGGGATCAAATTCTTCCAAACAAACACAGTGAGGACAAAGGATCGACCCTCAAGGAAAGAAGGACCATACGAAAGGACAGGAACAAACAGCATATTAAAATGTGCTAATGTGCCTTGGAAACTAATAGCATGCAACTCAATGTACATGTAGTTCCGATAATTTTGAAATATGAACGACAGACTTATATCTGGTCAAACCCAAATAAACTTCCATCAGCATGGATTGCAACAACTTATGAACTCCATTAAAGAGAATAGCAGCTGCTTCAGATTTTACCAGTCCTTGCATTCCTCACATTGAACCATTAGGTCATCGGGATTATAAGGCATTTCGCACTTGCAATACCTGAAATATGAGAAACCGAGAACAACCATTCAAATTGAGACCCCAGTAATGCCAAGTACAAAAGCATAAAAAACACCAAAAGTAAGAAGAGACATCTCCAAGAAGCACTAATCCCATCGAGAGTTGACATGATCCAATCAAATAATAAAACTTACACGGCCACCCCGTCTGGCGTGAACCCACCAGTTGAGGCCTTGTACTCGAACCTATAGAAGTAATCCTCAGCCTCAACATTCTCGAGCTTCGTGTAGTTCTTGAACGTGTGCACGACGCACTTCCCTTCTATGGTGTGCGCGCTCTGCACATCATAGTGATCGGAAAGAAAGAGCTCCTTCACCCCGTGGAACTGCCTGCGCCCTCCCGCCGACTCCTCCGGTCGATAATACCACCGCACGTGAACCTTAACATTGTTCCGATGATCGGCTTCGATTTTCTCCACCCGCGCCACGTAAGGGGGCTTATCGGACTCCGACGGGCGCATCAGCACGCTATCACCAGCTGCGGAAACGGCGACAAAAGCAAACAAAAACTCAACTTTTCCCCTCACCCAAACCATGGCCACCTCAACAGAGACGGAGCATACCGCATAGCTATCTGGGACACACTAAAGCTACCAGACCGACTCAAATCAAGACAAAGGGTCTTGCATTCGCAATGAATTTGCGCAATCTGTTCCTCGTAAGAAGCAATTACAGAGGAGGGAAGACAAGCAATAGCGAGGGCGACAGAGAAGGAGATGCCTTACGTCGGACGACTTTGTGGGTGCCCTTGATGGTGTACGAGTCGAGGTCCTTCCTTCCGGGCTTCGTCTTGGCCATGAACGAGCTCGGCCAACAAAAGGAAAAGCTCGAGCTTGGCGCGGGAAGCCGCGAATTTCGCAGGAAAGGAAGGGACTTGCGGCGACGGAACGCGCCGGAGAAGACGCCGACGAAGCTGCGGGATTCAGACGGCGAGGTTTTAGGGCGGAGAAATGAAACCCAGAAACCCTAGCCAGCCACTGGAGAAGAAAGAAGGAGAAGAAGAAGACGAAGAAGAAAGTGAGCTTCAGCTCAGAGAGAGAGAGTTTCTTTCGTTCTTTTCTTGAACACAGGGTGGGTGCCGCGTCATCGATCACCAACCATGTCCGTATCTTTTGACGACGTGCAGAAGAGCCTGACTAGGCAGCGATGCTTCTTCAGTGCGTCTCCGTCGGGGTTAAAGAAGAGGGAGAAGAACCATATGGCGATACTTTTGGATGTGCCGAAAGTCAAAACCAGGCTTTGACAAAACAGTTGATTAATGGGGATGCAATACAACAAAGTCAAGACCATCTTTCATGAAAGCTAATTAATGCAGTGTACGCCGATAACTATTGAACATTTACATACTAGAGTTTACTCTTGAGCGAGAAACGATGATATCGTCGTTTTCTGTCCAATAATATAACAAAGAGCTTGTATAAAAACATCGATATAAGCCGCACATCGCTGTTATCGGTCTCGATTCAGCATTGTACATATGAAGGATCAAGCACAACCCTGTGATGGAAAATTGAAAATGGAGTATTGTGCAAGAGTTCAATGTCACTCTAAACAATTCCTCTGGCTTCTCCATCTGGAGAGCTCTCTTATGAAGTAGGTGAAAATGGGCTAGGCTTGCTTCCTCTCGAGTTGTTATTACTTGGCCACTGGAGTCGGTCCGTGTTAGCCAAAAAATCAGTGACCCCTCCTACTTCTCCACTCCAAGCTCCAGCATCAATGTGTGATTCACAGCTTTTGCTGTCGGTCCAACGAATTGGATAGGACCTGGATTGTGGAAAAAAGAAGAAGGAAGACAGTTTTACACAAGAGGGGACTGAAAAGTTTCGAGTTGTGCTGCGAATTTTCGACCTGCTAAGGTTACGTTTATTGGTTTTGAGATGGCATAAATTCCACAAAATTCACAGTTTACTCAAGTGAGACAAAAGAGAAATCGATTCGCCATTCATATCTGCAGTCCCTCAACGAGTTTGGCTACATATAATTTGGATGGCCACAATTCAACGTACCTGGATTGATGTATCGATTCTTCAAGGCCCATCCATCACGCAAGGACGCGAATTTCTTAAATGGCGCGCCTGCATTTCGTAGCAGGACAATTGCATTAACGTTTTGTAGCGGCGTACTGCAGATTACTAGACATTCGCTGAAAAAGTAAACTGTTAAAATTGAAACCGCTAGCGGCTTTACCTTCAAGCTCCACCAATGCCTTCTTAATGACAGGCTTGAACTTCCCTGGAAGACAAATAGTGCTTAGATCATAATTGCGCAGCAAACCATATCCTAGAAGTTTCTGATATGTTCAGTCTAATGTCGTAAGCTTGTGCTCTAATCTGTGCTGTCCCTGCTTAGCACATTGATTTCCTGGAATATTGAAGCTCGACAGAGAGAATGTAGCAAACGTATACCGTGTCTTCGCTCTACGCCCATTAGAGAGGTCAATGCTGTTCCACCTACTGTCCACTCATCGACTCGAGCGCTCAAGTTGGCCACCTGCAATTTCAGTTTGAGTAGATGACTCATTAGTGCAGTTCTTCAAAAGTATTCATGCTTATGATTGGGGAATAAGTAGACTCAAAAACTAGATATTAATAGCAGGCACAGAAATACGAACCGAGCATATCAATCCCGTCTTCCCTGAATGCAGGAGGGCTCCAGCAGCATGGCCCAGAGCATAACAGTAGTTGGCATCAAAATCAGTTGGTAAACCGCATCTTCCCTCGTAGCTAGAGAGTTAAGACCAACTATCGCATTCAAGTTTGTGTAAATCACAAAATGTACTGAACAAAACGACGCTTGAAGGTAAAGACCAGAGCTTGAATGAATTGAGGAAGTATGTCTGGTTACCCGAAAAAGTGGGACTGCCCAATGAATTTCCCATCATAGGAACCATCCTTTCTCCTTTTCTCTAGTTCAGTTTCCACCATCTCAATAAGCATCCTTTCTGTTTCTATTTTTGCAACCTAAATGCGAATCAAAGGATATGTAGAGACAAAATTGTCAGGTAAAAGTTGATCGTGTTAGCTGTCAGGGAGCAAGCATCTAATGGCAATAAAATGATCACCTGAACATTTCCATGCGGATCTCTTTCTAGCAGCAATTGTTTCTGAATTTCCTGGGGTAAAAGCTCAAAAAGATCCTTAGATTGGCATTGGAGTTTCTTTTTCCATATCCCTTGTTCATCAACGATGTCATGAGCTAGTATCTCATTAAGCTCTGAAATAAGCTGTTGAACCTGGAAATTAACCAGAAACAAACAAACTGTTATATGGTGATGACAATAAGGTGGACTGAAGATTCACCTAATAATAATGGTCACACAATGATATGGGATACAAACACGAGCAAAGAAAGAGAAAGTACGGTGCCTTAAGCGGACATAGATTGGAAGCATACTTCAGGAATAAAATCTATTAGGCCTTCTGGTATAAGTATGACTCCGTAGTTGTAACCAATCTCAGAGCGTTTGCAGATTATATCGGTAATATAATCTGTGACGTTCTTCAGTGTCAGCTTCTTGGCGGCCACCTGAAAATTAGAACTACTAGATCAGTGAAATATTGGCCATTTATTACGGTTCGTGAAAAATACGAAGTACAGAAAGATGTTTGTTTTCAATAGAAGCATCGTGACAAGGAGGCAAATATGGATCGCCAGTTTTACCTACACTCTTTATAATGCTTCTATCCAACAAAAGATATTGCCTATGCAGTGTTAAAGCAGTTATACATGCTAATGCACTATGTTCCAAAATTGCTCATGCTTATGTGAAATGATCAAGATTAGTGCACCAAAATTTAAACCCTTCCCAAGTACAGTTACCCAGTTCAGTGCCACTTAGAATTAACCGAATAAAGAGGTACCTCTTCACCGACAATGGTGATGTTTGGATGAGTCTGCAAAGCACACTCCAACGTAATGTGAGACGCCGCACGGCCCATTAACCTCACAACTGCAGAGAGCACATACGTATGCCAATGTAAAGGAACATACAAATTCTGTATCAACATTCACTGCTTCCAAATTAAAGGCAGGCTCCTCTCTAGTTTCTAGCTGTAAAAATGGACTATACAGTCATCAGAGTGATGAGCTCCCCGTTGGCAATTATAACCTTGCAATGTCCCTAAGCCTTACAATTTCATCATTTGGTATGACTGCGGACTTTGACAATACAAATCCTTTATGACATGTGGTACTGAATTTGAAATGAGTAGGCTACTTACAGTGGTAGTATTTCCCGCTCGAGCGACAATCTACCATCACATTCCCTATAAGTTCTGCATATATCTGCGCTGCCAAAACGAGGACAACTCATCAGTCATAGTACCTATTGCAACTGTGCATGAATTTGAGAAGAAAATAGCGAGGACCAGATATAAACTCTAATTTGCTATGAGATTTCCAACTTATGTGAATATGTTTGGTCACGCAAAGATGAAAAATGGTACTGACAAAAATGTCATTCAAGTATAATCACCTTGCATGCTGTGTCAAATCCAAAACTTGTGGGAACCTCCTTGCATTTCAGATCACCATCTATGGTCTTCGGGCATCCGATAACTCTTGTTTTCATGTTTTTCGCTCTGACAAAAATGAAGATACAAAATTTTGAAGGGTCTTCACATGATTGTGATAAGGAAGAGAAAAATGATTATGCTACAGAACAATCTCTTCAAATCCAAAGTTTACGGACCCAATAGTCACTGCATACAGCTTAATCAGAATCCTAGTCCTACCTGAAGTTCTCGGCAAGGAGGCACGCGTTTGTGTTGGAATCGTCCCCTCCAATGACCAAAAGTCCATCCAAATCAAGCTTCTTCGCTGTTTCTTCAGCTTGCTTAATCTGAAAAGTCAAAAGTCCAACGCGGTTGCCAGTTAACTACTCTAGATCCGAAAGAAAAGTCGGCAATCTATGGTCACTTAACTTTCATATGTTTGTATATGGTAAATCAATGAACGGAATTAGCAAAAAACCTGCTCCGGAGTCTCAATCTTGTCTCTACCACTACAAAGCATGTCAAAGCCACCCTGTCCAGTGAGATCAAATTCTGTCAGCTTTTACCCTGGAGCTAATAGTCTGGTACACATTGCCCGATCAACGTCTTGGAAAAAAATGATAAAGACGTCATTTTACCTGGTTTCTGTAAGGATAAATAAATTCACTAGACAACTCGACATATTTGCACTTCATAATCCCGGCTGGACCACCTCGGAATCCATACAATTTACTTCCACTAGTGTGCTCCTGCAAGTAATCTAAGTGACCCGAAAAAGGAAAAGAAAAGCAGAGCACAATCATTACCAATCCAAGTAATTTTGAGATGAAAGCAAAAGCTTTGCCGGATGAGTTGTACCGAAAATTCCAGAAATCACATTGTGTCCACCCGGAGCCTGTCCTCCGGAGAGAACCACTCCAATCTCCAAGGCTTTTTGATCCTTTGTCGCACCTGTGGATGAAGGGGATGGCACGAGCTTCGCTGATGGCTGCCCGAATAGATTAGGGAAAAGTTTTGCTATCTCATCTGCAGTGAGAGCAAGCATCCACTACTGTAGTCAATGTAGTAACTGGTTTGACAAGCACAGTTCCAAAAACCATACAGTGCCTTCTCATTTTCCGACAGCACGCCTCTGATCGGGCTTTAAGCTATGATTGATGGAGTGTAGTAAGACGACTAAGGGAACTTGCTACAGAGACAATTCAATCTCTTTCACACCACTAGCTACAGAAATAATTGATCAAACCTCTTACTGCAACTATATTAACCTGTGCATACGAAAAGTTCGAGCTTTACACAACTTGCCAAGAAAATTTTCGTCTTTTCTTGAGGTGTCTTGCTCTTGTACTTTTGATCCGAGCAAATGTGTACCGTTCTATGTATTTTCACAGACATATGCATAGAGATATATTTCTTGTTAAGGCACGCTACATGCGATCACTTGCAAACTTGAAATGTTTATCTACACCCGTCTGCTAGAAACAAGCTGATCGCATTTGAAGAACCGGTATCAAAATTAGCCATATCATTTTATGCGATGCGATGGCCGCATCATCCATGTAACGAGTCTACCAAAAGAATATTCGATGTATCCTTTCGATCGATCACATCCACCACTCTCCAGTAAACTCTACTAATATATGTCCGATGAACATAAATTTCGTTCATAAACAGAGTACTCTCATCAGTCATACACAAGCATGCACGGTGCATTCACGCACATACACGTACACAATTCATGTACACACACCTGGGTCTCCGGCGGCGGAACTCGGGGGGCCATCGACGACATGGAAGGATCTTCCGAGGACGGAAGGGAGTGGGAGGGAGCGGTGGAGGCGGCTCCTCTGAACTTCTCCGTACAGGGCGGCGCAGCGGCCGAGCACCGCCTCTTCGGGGGCGGCGCGGCCATTGGACGAGGCGGCCGAGGACATGATACCGCCTGCAGCAGAGATCAGGCAAACATGCAGAGCATGAGCGTATTCAAGAAGCAAAGATCAAGAAGGTTTGGGGGGGTGTTGGTGTTGGTTTTAGCGTTGAAATGTCTTGGTGCTGTGTTAGAAAATTCTATTTGCAACGTAGACTACTTTAGCGAAAGGGACGTTTCTATGGGGGGGGAGCACGCGAAGTTGTGCTCCTAGGATTGTTAGTTGAAGCCAACGTTGCCACGGTTAGATCTGTTCTTGGAATTTAAAAAGTTGGTTTTTTTTTTTTGTGAGAAATGTCTTTATTCTCATGATGCTTTTGCACTTTTCTTTGACCAATCGCGCGAGTGATTCAATTATAAAATTTCTCCAACAAATTTTGTTTTTGGCTTTACAGCTTTGGGATTGCCTGCCTTTATTGGCCTGACCCTTCACGACGCCCCCCCGCCCGTCTTGTCAAAACGATGCCGTTATGTTTCCCGTTAACGGTGAGTTCGACGAACCGGACAAGTCATTAAAAAAAGTCCGTACCTAAAAACCGGTCAAACGAAAATTAGTGAGCGGCTTCGAGAAGAGAAGAGTCGGTAATTTGAAAGTTGGGTGATTTATTCAAGATATTCAACAAACGCGTTGTGATTGATCTTGGCCGTTGGTTTTTTTTGTGAACAACCAAATAAACGCCGGTAATTTGATATTTGGTAACGTACCGATGAATGGTCGGATAAGTAACTTAGCGGTCTTTTTTCGTACCGACATATTTATGGATTTATCGGCACACAAATTCTCTCTTTCGTTCGTTTGCCAACAAATGGAACGCCAGGGGCAGAGCAACAGTTTTGAGGCACCAAGAAGAAAACCAAGCTAAGAGAGGACAATTTCAGAGTTTATGCCAAACCGCAACTGCCGAAGGATGACCCTTCTTCATGCATTCGAGTCTCCTCTGCTGCATGATTTTCCCAGAAAGCGTACAGCATTTAAAGACTTTCAAACTACGGCAAAGAGAAAAAGAATAGAGCAATCAAATTCGTGGGGATCGCAATATTGTGGCTCGTCTATCCCTTATATTCAAAAATCGAAATCGGTATATGAACTTCTATGAACATATAGCCATGTGTATCTAACTGATATAATTAGCAAAATAGATAAAAATACAGATATATACAAAGCCTTGTGACTTTCTTCTAGCTCCACACTTCTGATGTGGCTTTTGGTGCACTAATCGGTGACTTTCTTATGCAAAGCTTGACTAGCATTCTTATGAGAGAACGGAAGCACTGCCATGGAGATTCAAGATATCGACCGAAATTTGTGTTCTAGTGTAAAACTTTAGATCTTTGGCTATTGATGCGATCAAATTCAAGAGATCCACGCCGCAGCGAAGTTCGTTAATTTTAAACGCTTCAAAACCGAGATAGGCGGTATTTACAGGATATTTCCTGATGCATAATCTTTACATGATGGCCTGAGCTATGCTTCTACTAATACAAGCAGATTAAACCCTCCAAAATCTTGATATTCCTCCAAGTTCAGGAAAGTGAAGTATAATGGGCAAAGCGATTCCTGTCAGCCCCTAAGATCACACAAACTGAAGTTCTCCTCTCTCTTCAGCAATTAGCCCGTTTTCCTTCTGGTCGGCTTTCATCTCATTTGAAGTCTTGAGTTCCTCTTCGTGGTCGTTGTCATCGTCTCTGGCATAATTCTGGACTTTGTACTGGTGCCTCGTCGAGAAGACCAGAAAAACCAGGAAATTTAGCACTGCTAAGACTGCGAGCATCCAGTAGAAGTTGTTTAACTTCCCCTGATTCAAATCGCTTTTGAGCCAGCCATTATTTGTTACTTTGTCTACAAGAGACACCAACAAGCTGCTCAGGAAGAATCCCATCGAAATGGCGCTTAAGAAAAGCCCCGTGCTCATGGACTTCATCCTTTCTGGTGCTTCTCTAATGAAAAACTCGAGTTGGCCGACATAGACAAAAGCTTCCCCGGCACCCACAAAGAAGAACTGTGGGACTAACCAAAAAGCACTAATCTTTTTGCTTTCTTGAACGGCGATGTTCCTCCTCTCCTTTTCAATGATAGCTGCCGCCGCCATTGCAACTATTGACAGAATAAGTCCCATTGCAATTCTCTGCAGACTTGTGATTCCTTGCGTTGTGCGGGTGAACCTTCGAGCCACAGGGACAAAAAACCTCTCATTGAGAGAAGTAAAGAGGAGAATCGTTATGAAGAGGAATGCAGAGTAAGTTCCAGAAGGGATGACAAAAGAACCGATATTTCTGTGCATAATCGTAGCTTGCTCGATTGTGAAGGTAGTCATCTGGGAATAGATTGTCCAGAAAAGGATGCAGGTGGACCATATGGGCATTAGCTTCAGTACTAGCTTTACCTCTTCAACTTCTGTCACATTAGAAACTATCCACGGGTCGTTCATGCTTTCCTTTGAACCAGCATTCTCATCCAGGATCGCCGCCTTATCAAGGCACCTAAAGGACATTGGAAAATTTTAATGACAAGTTCCATCATCTCTTTGAAAAATTTGAGACACTACTACTTATTGAGCAGCAGAGCTATAACATCTCGGTGACACCGAGAAGTGCACTATACTTCATAGCACAAAAGCAAAATCTGCTGGCAACACATGCTGTTGCTTTTTTCATCCCCTTCTTAAATTGATTCCCTATATTCTAAACATGAACCTCTTTTGATATACTATTAATTTTATGAACGCATTATTTCTCAAACACAGATGATTTTTTGTACTCTGATAATTTTGACCTCAAGCTCTGAATTCATTGGACATGTGATGTACTATTACTTATTAGCTTATTGAATAGGAAGAAAAGGTCTCTATAGTATTGTCAAATGCGTGAATTCTGTCGATGCTCTATAATAATAAGTACCTGAATTTCTCTGTGTGTGGGACCTTGGCATTCTGGAACTGATTTAGAAGGCTTGGGTGAGACGGATAAGCGTAAGTCCTTTTCTTCCAAGCCAACAAAAACACCCTCCAAATGACAGTTAAAGGGCTTCCTTGTGGCTTCCTGAACCGATAAAATGGTGTCCCACTTAGTAATATAGTTACTGCAATTACCATTGTCCCTGCTGATATACCGTATCCCCATCCTCTTCCGATGTTGTCTTGTATGTACACAAGCACTATTACCGCAAATAATGATCCGATGCTGATTCCGAAATAGAATCTGTTGAAGAAAAAGATCATGGCCTTCTGTTCCTTGGGATCTGAGACATCAAACTGATCAGACCCAAAACCAGAGACATTAGACTTTATGCCGCCGCCACCCAGCGCAATAGTGTAGAGCGCAGCATAGAGCAGAGCAAGTTGCTTGCCACTAGCCTCAATGCACTGATGATGTTGTTGTCTGTAGTCACTGCATGAGGGAGGTCTCATGCTACTTATGGAGGTGGCCAGAGTTAACATAGTCACACCCTGCAAAAAGGCAATAGAAAGCCTCATCAATTGTTTAAAGTAGTGTTACACGCTCTATTCTCAGAGCTAGGGTAATGATTCTGAGGCAAACATGTCTAGTCCGTTGAGATTCCTCTTGAATTTATCCAAGTTGCCGTTAAATTTCTGCGCCAGTATCATGAAATTCATCTAGCACAGGCCATTAGAAGAGATTGAAAGAACTTGGTGTTTCTTTTTAGTTTATTCTTGACCAGTCTACTTCGGTTAGCTATCTTTAGGGACACAGAACAGGCTGATCCTGAGACAAAGAGCAGGCTCTTATCTTTGATCATGTAACACAATCGGACACTCTAGTTGATTCAGAAAATTTTCTTTACAAGTTCTTTTTGCTGCTTCTTTCTCTCAACATTTTCTGTAAAATCTCAGCGCATAATCTCTTTTTTTACTCTGAACTTCACAAGTATAGTAGCTTAAGCGGCAAAGCTGGATGTGATAAGCCTAAGTTAATCCTTCTAACGCTTAATCTTAAAGACTCAAAGCAGATGATCGAGAGATTGCGTGTCCATCTTTTTTCTTTAATGATATGGTCCTCGTGCGGCCAAGGAGGTGAAACAAGGAAGTACAATCTAACGCGTGTCTGCATGCTGATGGGTTCCTAGAAAGCCCGGCAATCTTTTTTCTCTTTTCGGGGGAAAATAGTACAGTGTAAAAGGGAGGACCACCATGGACAGCCTTAGCATGTGGATATGTCACGAGAGCTTGCTCAGATACGGAGCTGAATGAGTTGGCTCTTAGTACTTACCACGGCAGTTATGGAGGCAAATATGGAAACTGTCAAGTAGCGTCCGAGCTTAGCATCAGCCAAGAAGCCACCAAGAAGACCAAGAAGGTTGAGAGTGCCCAAGAAGTTGGTGACTATGTTGGCGGATGCCGCCGAGGGTAGATGCAAATCACCGACCAAGTATGTAACCAAGTTCATTGCTATTCCCATTACACATATTCTTTCTGAAAGTTCTGTTCCTGCATTCACCATACACATTCATGGAACATTAGTACTGGTCTTCATATTTTTTGGATTTTTAGATGGTCGAGAACGCTAGTTCTATTCCTGCATCCATGGAACATTGGTGCCAGTGTTCAAATTTTTTGGATTTTTAGATGGTCAAGAAGGCTGAGTATAAATGTTGGACTACTCAAGACCACCTATCTTTAGGTACATAAAGTATTAGAAAGCTTTTACACAATTAGACGGGGCTATGGAGAGCCGTGACAATAAACTAATTACCTAAGATTAGACCGGCAGCGAGCCATCCTCCGGTCTTCGTCTTGTCCGCTGGCTTCCCTTGAAAATTGACTACTTCCCCTTCATGGGCACCACCCCCTTCGCTTGCAACCAAAACCTTAAATACAGGAAAAGGGAGGGAAACAAATGAGAAACACTTGCAGCGTGATGACTGATGAGTAAGCTTAATCTGAAGTGTTGAGGAGGCAGCATTACCATGCTTGAGAGAGAGAGAGAGACAGACAGACAGACGGAGGGAGGGAGGGAGGGAGAGTTGCTCAAAGTTTGCTTTGGGAATGAGGTTATAAAAGAGGAGGTGATGGGGCTATGGAACCGGAGCAAAGTAATAGAGACGCGGGACTCCGGAGAGAGAAACTTGGAAAAAGTGGGCCACCTAAGCATATTCTGCGGTCCGAAATTTGCCGAGGTGTCCAATGTGGTGAATGAGTGTGTTCTACAGTTCTTGGATCATTTGAGCCAAAAGAAAATAAAGATTGGCTTTGGATTTTATCAGTATCTTGTGTGGTGTGGCCTTCGTTGCTTGCAGCTTCGGAGCACTGTATCAGTTTGTGTTCAAGACGTTGGGAAAGTGGCTCCCTTCGATCCCAAAATAAGCTTCTGTCTTCTTCTGATTCGTAACACTTGTCAGAGAAAAGTGAGGTGTTCAGAGCTTGGACGGCCTTTGCTTCTGTCGTGTAGGACTACCCTTGTGGAAAGGGTAATGCTTTCATTTGGGGTGGGACCTTATGATGGGGGTCGGTACATGATTGAGGTTTCTCTATTCGGATTTGAAACTCTCGGTAGGGCTGGCAAGGGTGTTTGATGAAACTCAATCCCTTGATTCATAAAACTTCTGGTCGTAATCCGGAGTCGGGCTTCGATGTCTTTTGCAAGGGG
Source organism: Syzygium jambos (assembly GCA_031216235.1). Taxonomy (NCBI): domain Eukaryota; kingdom Viridiplantae; phylum Streptophyta; class Magnoliopsida; order Myrtales; family Myrtaceae; genus Syzygium; species Syzygium jambos. Next base: position 6,814,948 of record CM062230.1, on the reverse strand, counting down.
TATTTAGGAACCGTGTTACATGAACCATTTCAACCTGATCAAAGGCATAACATTCGTCGTCAAGCTCAGAGGTTCGTGAAAAACCAATTCTTTGCCGGTGGGTCTCGAGATTATACCGAAGATAAAAACCGAGATTGACATCGCATTATTTTCAAAAGGGCAAGTCTCGATCGACTTGTCAACTCATCAAAATCTTCAAGATAAGCACAATCGTGGACTAGGAAATGACCCCGGTTTGATGATGAAGAAAGCGAGAGAGGGTGGATCTTCACGTACGGAGCTAGGGACTTTGGCAGAACTCGCTCACAGTCACGCAACTTTTAAGCCTGCCAGTCATTCAGGTAAGGAAATGACGTTCTTGCTCGAATGATTGCTCGGTTGGCCAGCAAGCCTTATCGTTTTAGGTAGAATTGTCCTAGGAGATGAGTCGGATGACGACCTTCTTGTTGTGACTGCTCATCGTGCGATGAGCTTTCAAATGCTCGACATTTCTGCACTGATCTGTTGACGATGGACCTTCTAAAACGCAAAACGGGTGTGCCATTCGGTCAAAATGGGAAAAGGGGGTCGTAAGAAAGGAGGGGGGAAAACGTGAATGCGCAACTTGGGAGAACGGACGCCTTGCCGACAGGAGAGACGACACGGGAATCTTCGGCTCATTTTGGATCAACTTGCCCCTGGTAATCACATCAACTCACGGACCGTCATGCCGTGCTGCTTTCGGTTTGTCTTGTTCATCTTCGGCCAGCCCTCTTTCCGTGGGATTCAACGCAGGTGCCAGAATGTTACTGAGGGACGATCTCGAACGTGTCGTGTGAAGGCGTCCAAAAAATTGAAATCATTGAACTGTCGATGAGAATATGTCGATTGATAAAATATTTAAATATTAAACTACATTTTTATCTAACGGTTCAGGTTTTTGGATTGGACATTCTATCATGAGAAGTCGTGAGTTCAAATCTTTCGAGATGACATTTGCCTCACCAGTTAATTATGTCCACGTTAGTACTAAAGAAAAATATCATACTAAGCGTGAGGAAAAGTGATAAAATATTTAAATATTAAATCGCATCTTCATGTAACAAATTAAGCTTTTGAAACAATTAACAATGGTCCCATCAAAATGTAACACGAACTAAGTGCTTTTCAGGGAATTGCTGTGTTTTTCAGGAGTTAAATATAAGAATTGCGGAAAAGAGAAATGTGAGAAATTGTATATATTTCGATATTGAAAAGAGTACATAGAAAGCTTATTTATAGGCTTAGATAGAAAAAATTAAATAAAATCAAATCTGATATATATAATAAAAAATCAGAAAAAATATTCTAAATATTCTTGGAAGATTTCTAAATATCTTAGACATCAGGGATGCCAAAGGTTAATCAGAAGTGGCAGACAACTCCTAATGTTGTTCTCATGCTGTGCCATCTCTTTCAACTGTTGCTATTTTGTCGTTTCAGTTGACTTTGGGTTCAACTTCGAACTAAAGTTGAAAACGCTCGAGAAACACGTCTGGAAAAGGATATAGGAAAAATGTGCGGAATTGACTATTCTAAGAGCTTTAACTTCTAGAAACCGACCAAAGATTTATGTCTTATAACTCTCGTTTTTCATGCAATGATCAAGTCGAAAGCGTCGAGTATTCCCTACATGCTACGAATTTTTCCAACCAAAGAATCAAATTAATCATCGAGCGGATGAGCTAGCACGTGCGTGAGGATCATCTCCGGTTTAAGCAAAAGTAAAACCCTAAACTCCTCTCATGTTCGAGCTAAAGTGAAAGGATTGGTCATCGGCAGACGGGGAACTGATATCAGATGATTAATTGGAAGAGGGTTAGAAGAAATAGAAATGGGGTATCATCAATCCTCTTATTTAGGTTTCGTTTATTTCACTAAAAATGAACGGTTTGGAAAATATTTTCCTTCAAATAATCGCCTGAATCGATTGAAATAATTAGTGAATGGAAAATGTCTTCGACAACAATTTATGTCTGAATATTTTTGTGAACAGTAAAAAAAATTTTCGTTCATTCATTTTTATAAGTGATATAAGAGATCATTTTTTAGAAAATATTTTCTAAATCGTTCATTTTCCATTAACAAACGGAGCCTTGGAGCCTTTCAAGGTGCTCTATGTCGGCATGATTGCAAAGTATGTCTCGGATTCATTTATTTTTCATTTACATCCCGAAGACCTAAGGGTGTGGCATTCTCAAAAAAGGCGTGTTTCGATAAAGCCGAAGAATCAAAAGAATGCCAAATGATGAACGAATCAGAGAGGATATTGGTTTACTTGTTCTTCCGTAGGATGTTCCAAATTCCACTGAAGCCACACGGGTGCATCCAAAAGACAAGTTGTATCCTCCGGAGAGAAGGGAAGATGCACGAATTTTGGACCTAACTGTCCTCTTTTTTTGCCCCTTTTCTGAAAGCAAATTCCAATGAATCGCAACGTTGTTGGACCCGAACGTGTGTTGATCATATGCGGAACAGCTTCATTGGCGAAGGGGCTTTTCAATTGAATTGAAGAAAGAAAGGTCCTTGCTTTTTACGCTAAAAGATCAGCTGGGGATCCGATGCTTCTAGGGCTGTTGATGTAACTCAAAGGTGTCCCCTTTATTCTTTTTCCTTGCTAGACAGAACCAAAATTGTTCACCTTGGTTTCTATTTGGTATTTTTTCTTAGGCGCCGTGCAGCTTTTCTGTCGTGACGTATGTCATTTTCTTTCTTATTTTCTCTCGTCTTGTAGAGATTTCTATGCACGAGCCGTGTTCATGTGCGTAGCTGTATTTTGTGTAAAAATCATGGAAAAAATGCATATGATACGATGCATTACAAGTAAACATGTCGAAATGGGTCATGAAATCATTTCTTAACTCATATTTAATGGGCTGAGTTGTTATAATGGTTAGTTATATTTAGTAAATAAGTCATAAATGAGTTTAGACCCAACTCTCGTAAATGAATTTAATATGGGTGTCAAATGAGTTTACAATTTATGTAGATCCAACTCACCTCTATGATAGCTTCACTCTCTCATGATATTACCATCGCTCACTCCATGCTTTCACATCAGTTTGGGTATGAATTATCATAGATTTAATTAAGCAAAAAAGTATTTTAGCGATATGGGTAAGGTCGAGTACGTATTAGATATGGATTGCGTCAGATATAGGTCACTAAAATTGTATTGCATAAAAATGAGTCAATTTGGATCGGATCAATTTCGACCTGATTCGATCCATCCGTTTGACGGGTCTAATTTTAATAGGATGGATTGGTTTTTCGGTTTTGCGCAGAGGCATGGCGGCAATTCCCAAGCTTTGCTGTCAACGTGGATGTCATAGTTTTGCATTGTCTTTTCGAATTTGGCAAGGCTCCCAAGGTTTTCTTGTTAGCCATCCAGCATGAATCATGGACTAAGCGGAAGGCTTGTTAAGGATTATCGGCTTAGATGCTTAGTCTATTTGGAATTAGGTTAAGAAACGTGTCCACGGGTTCCTCACTTCCCACGAGCAAATGATGTTAAAGACAACCGGGTCAAACGTGGGATAAGAAAAAGTTCATGCGAGTTCAAATGTAGAATGATTAATTGAAAGAGACCGTACGAAAAATCCAATCGAGATCTTTAAATAGTTAGCTGCACGATAGGACAAATACATACAGTACGGAAAACTTACCCGGTTAGTCCTAAACGTACCGTAAGGATGTCAATTCGATCCTAAATTTTTCGATTTTATCAATTCAGTCCTCAACTTTTGCGTAAAATTCCAATGTAGTCCTTCCGATCAATTTTTCATTGTCAACCGTCCTACGCAGCCCACCGCCACATCGTAAAAATTGATTGGAAAGATTACATTGAAATTTCATGCAAAATTTTAGGACTAATAAATTTGCGATATTGAAAAGTTCAAAACTGAATTAATATGGGTATAATAGATTTAGGGCTTATCGAACAATCTCGCCTATACGAGGTACACGAGGCTGTTGTGCAAGCAAGGCTTTGAATAGTATTGATGTCACGGGGAAAGAATCATAAACTTTATACTCCATTTGGGGGAAAAGATAATCACTTTTGTGACAAAGGGGATTCTCAATTGTATATGTCAATTCGCTAGAGACAACTATCATGGGTTTGCCTGGGGTTTTCTATTGAAACATATGGCTTGGATTTTTGTTGACTAAAGAAAGTCTTGATTCTCAACTAATTCTAGCATGCATGTCATTCGGAAAGGCAGATGCTCTTTTGAGTGGTAAAATTCACGTTGATGCGAAAATATATTGCCTCGTTTTCTACGTGGAGATTATGTTCTCGTCAAAAAAAGTGGGAGATACCGCGGACAATGGTTTGAAAGCGGCAGGCTTTTCTCTCTGGAATAAGAAAACGACATTTTGAGTTATTGGGAAATGAAAAATGTACTACGATGTATAAGTTAGGGGTAGGCACTGATTTTGTTTCAACTCGAAAATTGAATGGAGTTGATTCGGTTGCAGGTTTTGTTCTAAACATAACCGATTTGGTTTCCAGTTTCAAGGCCGGAGCCGAGTTGAACCTGTTTTAAAGCCTCTTTTGAAGGGAAAAAAAATTACTTTTGCAACCATTAAGATTGAAAGGATAGTCTTCAATATGATCGAGCTACCATGTGACCACTTGACTAAGGCCCAGCGAGGCTGGCAAGGGTTGCAGCGCCCTTGCGTGCCTTGACTGGCTAGATCTAATGAGGGCCGACATGCCTTCGCAAGCCCACAGTTGGGAGTTTGGGAAAAAAATAATGGAAGAAAAATAAAATAAAATAAAATAGTAAATTTAAAAAATATTAAATTGTTATTAAAAATGTACACGTCAGCAGTTTCTGATCAAAATTGACCAGATAGATTGAATTGGCACAAAATTAAAAGATTTGGGACTCAATTGATAAAAAAATATTTAGGACTTAATTGGTATAATCATAATATTATTTAGAATTTTTTTGGTAATTCCACCTGAGCGAGGCTTTTGAATAGTATTGATGTCATGAGGAAAGAATCGGAAGCTTTACACTCCATTTGGAGAAAAGATAATCACTTTCGTGAAAAGGAGGATTCGCAGTTTTTTTTTTTTTTTGTCAGAAGAGGATTCTCGGTTATATGTCAATTTGCTAGAGAGAACTATTACGAGTTTACCTAGGGTTTTCTATTGAACCATATATTTTGGATTTTTGTTGACCAAAGAAAGTACTTGTTCTAATTAATTCTAGTATACATGGGAATAAGAATACTATGAGTATTATAATTCTTGTAAGGTACTCACTTGAGCGTCATTACTTTTTATTTGCTAATTTAAGCGTCACATCGATGTAAAATCGTTCACTTGAGTGCTATTTTCGATAAATCGTCATACATGGATTTTACTTAATTTTTCATTCTAATATGGAATTTTTAAAAATTAATTAAAGTCCAACGTGGCAGTAGTACAGATAAACGTCGTCGTTTCTCTCTCTCTCTTTAAATGCTTCCCCACATAAACGACAATGTTTTCAATGTTTCCCTCATCTCAAACGACCACGGTTTTTCCTCTCTCTTTCCCTCTCTCTCAATGCTACGTCTCCGAAAATCGTAGGACAAAGAAAGTTGAGCTCTCTCTTTCTATTAGGGCTTCGTCTTCTCCTCTGCTCACACATTCATTCTTTGTCTGTTAAGTGAGCTCTTGCTTGCTCTGTGTCATTCTCTTTCGCCGGCAGCTTGAACCCTTCTCGTCCAAATTGTTCTTGTTGGACTTCGCGGCTCATAGTAGCAAAAGTATTGACTTTCATCTTGGCTTTGTTGATAAAATCGTGAGCTGATTCTCCTGTTTCTGCTCCCCGTTGCGAATTCGATGAGATGATTTGCCCAAGAATCAAGGTTTGGGTTCGGTCAGGGTTCTTGAAGATCAAAATTGGATTTTGCCTCCATTTTTTTAAGTAAGGCTAGGGTTCTTCAATTAGATGAGTAACAACGTCATTTACCTTCTACATTGCTGACTTTTGCCGACACGCCACATCGGATGATATATTATAAATTAATGCCATGTTGGATTTTCCGGCTAGGCAAATCGCCAATGGCACTTAATTAATCAATTTTTATATTTTGTGGCACTAAAGTTAGCAAAAAAAATTATGGCACTCAAGTGAGCGTCGTACATAAGTTATGGCACTTCTAGTGTACTTATTACTGCATACATGATATTCGGAAAGGAAGGTACTCTTTAAGTGGTAAGTTCATGTGATGCGAAAATATATTGTCTCGTTTCCTGCATATTGTTCTAGTAAAAAAAAATGTGGGAGATAATGGGAAGAATAATTTGAGAGCGGCAGGCTTTTCTTTCTAGAATAAGAAAGTGACGTTTTGAGTTATTGGCAAATGAAAAATGTACTACACTGTATAAATTGTGAGCACCAACTTCGTTTCAACCTGGAAATTGAATGGAACCAACCAAATCGATTCGGTTGCAAGTTTTGTTCTAAACAGAACCAGTTTGATTCCCAGTTTCAAGGCTGGAACTCAGTTGAACCCATTTTAAATCCCCTTGAAGGGAAAAAAAATACCTTTGCAAGCATCAAGATTCGAAGCATAGTCTTCAATGTGACCAAGGAATGTTTTGTATCGAATTGGTGCAACTCTTTATTATTACAAAAATTTGGATGGTTACCCCAAAGTCAGTTCCTGAGTAGAACCGGAAACCCGCCTGAAATCGCGGCTCACACGGTCGGTTCGGATCCACCCTAGAACCGATCCCCTTGTATAAGACGAGGCCTAGTCCGTATGCATGCATGCATGCTTGACTTTCAAGATTTTGGTTCAAAAGCAAAAGAAGACCCTTTGACATTTATGCCCAGGCTGATTACCATATGGGCTTGACGGGCTTGAAGACCTTCGTCCCGAGCCACACAAAGAGAACAGAGCACTGCAGAGAAACCAGATACTCTCTTAATTCTTCAGAAGCTATACGTATCACTTCTTCTTATATGAAGCAAGCAGGGGTACTTTCCCACTTGGATCGGCCTCCCGTTCCTGCAATCTCAACAGCCTTGCGAAAACTCCAACCAGCGGGGCGGTATTGTAAGTGCACGCCTCGGTCTGCATGTAGTTCCCCCTCTCGTCCCTGAAATTGTCCTGGCAATCGGGCCCTCCGACGAGTGCCCCGACGAGCACGTTTGGGTTCGGGCCGGGGCTGCTGTACCAGTTGTCGTAACCCTGGGTGCACCCGATGAACCCCTTGCTCTCCCTATAGGACACGATCGAGGCCCCTCTGTGGTGGACCCTTGTCGGGAACTTCGGGCCAAAGCCCACCAGGTAGCTCATGTTGAGCGGGTTCGAGCCCAAGATGTAGTCGACCTGGGCCTTGGCGAAACTGAGGATCTCCTCGGGAGCGAGGGTCCCTTGAGGGCAGTGGAGCTTTCGGTTCGCGCCGCTGAGGATGTCCGAGTAAACCGTGAGGAGGAACGCGGCGGACGAGACGTACTGCATGTTGTTCCACTGCCGGACGTAGAGCAAACCCCCCGGGGTCCGCTCGACGTTCGAGCCGTTGTTCTTGTCGAGGCACGAGCAGAGGTAGTGCTCGGCTTTCGAGCGGTACCGCTCGAGAATGGGAGCTCGGTCCTTGTGTTTGCCTTCCATGAGGAGCTGCAATAACGCAAAGAGTTCGATTCAAAATGAATGTATTATCTGCATGCATGATTGCGGTTCCAGCACGTGATGCCATGTGATCCATGCAGTAGAAAGCAGCCTATTCGAGATCCTGGATGGGATATGGAGGACCTCCTGCCTTAAATAGCCGTAGGTCCAAAATAGCAAGTATTGGCGGGCCAGCCACACCAATGCGATAGGTCGGGTCACCAAGACTACCGTGCACACAATATGCGCCTTATACTTACGGAAATTGATACCTAGATCTGAACAACGGATGAATCTCAATCACTCGTCTGGTGAGTTCGACAAGGACCCGCATCATCCAACGGATCTCGGTCCGTACAAGACATTCCCTACATGTAGGCGACGCTAATGCCCTCGATCCCTCGGAATCGCCCGTACGCCCGCAAAAGGAGACTAGCCTCGGACTACCCAATAGCAAATTTGAGATGCTAATGATAGATGCATTCAACTGGCTCCTTCACTTTGCTCTTCTCATGCATTATGAAGCCAGCCGAAGTCCGAAGCTTCCGAACCAAAAATAATGGCCAGCCCAATTATTCAAAGCGAATAATGTCGTTTCGACCCAGTCCCGCCATGCGCTAGCCTGGGCGTCCTCATTGGACACGACACGAAAAAGTTGTCTTCTCCTATCACTCGACAACATCGAAGCCCGCAAATTTCGCAGGATTAACGGAGATGAAAGCGCCGCTGTCTTTCCCCTACGATGTCCTTTTGCGGGCTGAGCAATCTTTTTCGCTTCCTTTTCACATTGCATCTCCACGACACAGTATCGCGGCAAGAATACACGCGGACCGACTCAATAAATGAGAGAAACGTGGGCGGTTCGGCGAGTGGGTCAGTCGCGCACACCTCGCTCGCAGAAACTCGCACAGGTCGAGTCCGCTCAGAAACCCCCCGACAGACCAGTCAGACGAGCCATGATTTTCAGCTCGTTCGATTTAATGGCTCGCGAAGCTCGACAGCTTCTCGTGTACTGTGAACCTTTGCGGTTTTGCTCAGTGGACGACACGAGCTTCACTCCGTAAGGCAAATTGGCCCACTCCGGGGCACGTGATCTTATGCTCCGAACGGAAGAGAGATGAGAATAGACATCTGTTCCTCTTCCTTTATGAGCAAAGCCTCCCCCCTCCCTGATTTATGCCTTAACTAGGGCTTCACTCCATCTAGGAAAAGCCTTCGGAAAAGCGAAAGCCGCTTTGGAGCACTAGCGGTGCATGATTTCGTCTTTGAAAGCAAAGGGGAAAAGCATGATCCTAAGAAGATTTGCAAGGGGGCAAGAATTTCAAATCAAAGCTCTTGTAGAAATGTGCACTCACTCACTATATATTACCTGGGCGAGTTGTTTTTTTTCTTTCCTTTTGTCGGCCCCGACCCGCTTGCGACAATTGATTGATAAAAATCCTAGCGCGAGTTGTATCCCGGTTCGATTGCTAAAACTAGAATAGTGCGTGGGGCCAATTTTATTAGTTTGAATTGGAGTTTCGCATAATGGAAAAAATATCAAAAAGTTTAAAGGCGACGATTTTTTTAGAATTTTTTATTCAAATTTTAAAAATCTATTAAAAAAAGAAATAATGACACAAATAGCCCCTGAACTTCGATCCAATATGCAATGTGGTCCCTAAAATTTTAATTTGTTTAATATGGTTTCTGAATTTTAGCCCAGTATGCAATGTCATCCCTGAACTTTTAATCTATTCAATGTAGTCTTGAATTTTTAGTAAATATTCAAACTAGTCTATAGATTATATGAAAATATCCAATGTTATCATTCCATTTATTTAAGTTGAAGGACAATATCGAATATTTTCATATAGTTCAAGGATTAGTTTGAACACGTATCCAAAGTTCAGAGATTATATTAAACAAATTAAAAATTTAGGGATAACATTGCTTGCTTATCCGATCAAAGTTCAGAGACCATCGAAATCATTTTCCGAAAAAAAAAAAAGAAGAGCACGTGAATTCATCCGTCAATAATTATATAGTTTAATAGTTTCAATTATTCTCGAACTTTCCTACATATCTACCAGCTCACCAGTGCATGAACCCACAATGTGACAGGAACCGAACCCACAATGTGACAGGAACCGAACCCATCTCCATTTAAAGCTCAAATACCTCTGTTAATTACGGGGAAATCAAGCTCTGCCTTTGTCAATTTATGCTGCTTTCGCTCTCTCTTTGCGTTTAGGCGAAAGTGACGGGACAGAAGAAAGGGGACAAGCAAAAGTTTGAGGCAGTCCTTTTACCTGGGAAGCGAGTAATTGGAGACCGGCATACTTGACGTCCCAGCTGAACTCGGACATGGCCCAGCCGATCCCACCGAAGCACCCCGCCTTGTCGGTCGCGTACTTCAGATAATCCTCCCCGTCGGTGGCCCTGTGCAGCCACAGCGCAGCCCACAACAGCTCATCCTTGTACCCGCTCACCGACGCGTAGTAGCTCTTCACCACCCCGACGCTCCCGTCGTACTTCCCTCGGTACCTGTCCCCGAACTCGAACAGCTGCCCAAACGAACGAAAAACCCAAAAATCACCATCGAGTCTAATACGACATCGAGCCGGGCGTTATAATTTCGGATCTCGGGCTAAAGTCGTCTCACATGAAAATTATTTGGACCGTCGGCCTTGCATGGCTCCAAAGATAGATTGGAAAGTAAAAAGGACAACATCATTGAGTATCTAAGGCATCCGCCTAACTTGAGACCATTTACGTGCAGCTCGGTCAATGCGAAATCAGCACGACAACATTCGAATGCGACGGGCACTAGTTTCATGCAGTGAGCTTCGTACCGACGGTCTTTGACATTAGACCCATCATGAGACGACCACCATACCTAAACTTCTGCCGCCTATGAATGCGCGCTTCGCTACCAATCAATTGTTAAACCGAGGGACGCGCCAAACGCGTGGGGACTAAGTATTAACTTTTGCCAAAAAAGATTTTGCAATTTTACCTGTCGGGCGTGGTGCAGCAGGAGGTGGGCGTAATGCGGGTTCGACCGCCGGAACACGATGGACGCCGCCGCCATCGCCGCCGCCGTCTCCCCGGCGAGATCCGACCCGGGGTTGCTCTCGTCCACCCTGTACGCTTGCCGGGACGTCGTCATGTCCTCCGGCCGCTGCCAACAGTAATGGTCCGTATCCCCGTCCCCCACCTGCGTAATCGTACCAAATGCGACAAGCACGCTCGGAACTGATTAAGTTGACATCGAATTTTTAAAGCATTTTGGCCCCCAAAACATTCCCCCCGATTTGATTAATTAATAGCCAAATATGGATTAGAATTAGTTAGCGATTTCAGTTGACTGACCTCGGCCCATAGCACGTTGGGGCTCGTGTGCGCCTTGACGAAATAGTCCGTGCCCCACTTGATCGCTTCCAGCGCGTGCTCCAGCTCCCCGGCGGCGTCGATCTCGTCGCGGTACTCGACGACGCTCCACGACAGCATCGTCACCGTGAACGCCATCGGGAGCCCGAACTTCACGTGGTCGCCGGCGTCGTAGTACCCTCCCACCAGGTCCGCCTGCAAAAAAAAAGGAACCAGGCGGAAAAAAGCAGACGCATTGGACCCGGAACTCGGGGTTTAAAGGGTGCGGGCTCGCGGCATTACGACGCGGGGGGTCGGGAGAGAGGGTGCCACTCACTCCTTGCTCGAGGCCGTCGGTGAGGCCGGAGTGGTCGCGCCACGCGACGCGCTGGCCGTGGGGGAGGCGGCCGGAGCGCTGGGACTCGAAGTAGAGGAGGCTCTTGGCGAGGGCGTCGGAGTAGTCGAAGGCGCCGGACGCGGAGGCGCAGAGCAGGAGGAGGAGGAGGAGGAGATGGGGGACGCAATGCCGACATTGTTGCGGATGTCGGTGAGCTTCCATTGCCCTTCTCTTCCCTCTCTGACGCAGGGAGAGAGAAGGGGAAGAGTAAAGGGAAATTGGGAGAGAGAGCGAACGAGGTTGTTAGCTCTCTCTCTCTCTCTCTCTCTCTGTTGGGTTGTTTGAAAATGTATGGCTTTCAAATCAAAACGAGAGCTTTAGAGAGACAGAACAGCGAACAGTCACAGTGATCATGTGCTGATTTTTTCCCCCTTTTTTTTTCTGCGTTTTACCCGTTTCACTCTCTGCCCTTGCGGAGCGTAAATCCTGGGGCTGTTTTCTTTGCTGCCGTTTGTCTTGTTTTGGTGCGGAATGCGGAAATTTGGGTGGCCCGTAACGGTCGTCGAGAAGGAAGAACGGGTGGAGTTTTGGAGGGCTCCGATCCGACCTTTTGGCTCCGGTCTGAAATCGGCCGTCCATTAAGTTCGGCCGTGACAAACGCTTTGTCTCGTCATGGCCTTGTTGTAGGCTACAACAACTTGCAGTTGCGTTTTCATGACGATCCAATCCGACAAGAGCAAAGAGCGATCGTTAGAATTAAATGGCTCAGACAAAGGGCGATTCTGAGCAAGTTTTTAGGATGGCGAATAAAATATGAATAAATCACGTTGCACACCAAATAAGGAAAAATCGTGCATTGTCGACTACAACAACTTGTGGTGTTTCCGTAAGACCCGGTCCAATAAGGGTCAGGAGCGGTCGCCGGAGCCAAAAGACTCAGACAAGAAGAAGCTTCAGGCAAGCTTTTAAGATGACGAAGGGACGAGAATGAACCAAATTGCTTAGGGAAAGCGTGCATAATATATTTATGTGAAAATCAAAATTAACTTACGAAAACGCCTTTTTGACGTAACAACATATTTTGCTTTGGAATTCCAAAATTAGCCATGCCCTAGCCAGAGCACTATTAGGATGGGTGAAAGTACCTACCTACATGCCAACGAACAAAACGGTGAGGTCCGATATAGGACCGATCAAAACGGACAATATCTCCAATGAGCTAATTCGGAGATGTCAAAGTTTCTATCAAACAAATCGGATAGAAAAATCCCCGCTGCTTATACACGGGCTTTTTAAGTCTGATTAGTATTCGGAATATGGCCCGTCTTATCCTCGATAAAGATGTACTTAATACGGGGGAATTCTTTTCTTGTGGAGATCGACCTGATCCGGTCAGATCTACGCAAAGAATTTTCTGCTCATAAAGTCCCGGAAATAAAGCAACTTCACCCGCCGTACGGTGACGGAGCGACGGATCTCACCCGAAATGAAATTTTATTCTTTTGGTCTGCCGAAATGAAAATTGACTAGGTGTAAATAATCTGACTTCTGCTGTTGATCAAAAGTGGCCGTTCCTGGAACTCGAGCTGCTGTGGGAGCGGGGCAATTCTGTCGGTGCCGCCTGGTACTTCCACGTGTCCGGGCATGCTTCCCGCGCTCGTGAAATGGGGGCTGACGTGTCGACGCGATTGATGTTTTTTTTTCTCGACAATGCCTGACCCCCGAAGTTGCGGTGGCGCTGGCGTGGTTTCCCGGCCGACACTCCGGTTCGACCGTGGAATCTCTGAGCCGAGTAAAAAGAGCACACGGACCGATTCGAACCGTTTCGTTTCCTCCGGTCCAATCACGGTTGCCTTTTCGCTAGCGAAGTCCCATCCGCTCCATGGGCAAAGGAACGGGGTGAAGTTTGCGTTCTGCGATTTTCTTTTTGGGTGAAGAGGGTGGGCGATGAGCACGGCTAGCGCTTCGAAGCATCGCTATTTTCCCACGTTCGGTCTCGACTACACAATTCACCTGTAAAGATAAGAGCCCGTCAACTCGGCCGTGTTGGCGCGTTAGAATTCGTGAAGTCTCCCTGCGTTTGATAGTCACAAACCGACCATAATTTCGCTCGAGCATGACTCAAAACTATTAGCATAGAAAACGATGCGATGCCTTCATTTTTAGTTATAGCTATACTCTGAGGTCGTGGGTCTCTTATATCTCGGTAAAGTATAACGTGGATCGTTATAGGAGAAAGGGGCCTTGGTATGTATGCTAGATCCGACTCTTTGGAAAATTACACGGATTCGACGTTGCATTCGATTACAACCCCATTTTGATTTGGTGGCAATTTGTCAATATAAGCCATTCCATCTTCCATCTGCGTCGCTGGATTTTATTTTCTTTTTTATTTTCATTTTGCAGGTTAAATATGTAAAATATGACAGTAAAGATTCCGAAGGGAGACGATTGTCGTGATTGAAAGTGAAGTTTTTGCATCGCTGCATTTGAATTCGAAATGACTTTGGCGAGACACGAAACCAGTTGCTTTCGATTGAAGTGGCCAGCCCCTTTGGACACGGACCAAATGCTCCGTACCACCCATAGAGATTCTTCCCAGCAGACAAGAATCGGCCGTAATAATTGAGCTCGCGAGGGCCCATGATCTTGTAGCAAGTAATCGTTGTATGGACTCCTCGAAATTTTAAGGAGGAAAACAAAGAAAAGAAACAGAAATCACGAGGTAATAATTGTTATCGATACGTGAAAGCGATGCACAATATGTTGGGCTCGACATGGAGTTCCACGGTTGTTAAAACGCGGCGGAATATATTTGTAAACCGAAACCCTAGAACCCTAGACAGGATCCATGTGTATATTGAAATCGAGACAGAAGTTCGATACGTACCTTTTATAAATCGAACGTAAATTGACAATTGATTGTGTCTGGATTAGCGCTCCAAGTGTTGCGTCTCTACCGGTATCCACACACGCGAACAGAAGTCTTCAATGATCCAAGTGCTAGCTAAAGATCTTGCAGTCCCTTTTCTTCAACGTCTTTTGATTTTCGATACTCTGTCGAAAAAAACACTAAACAAAGAACGATTGTCTATCTATTTATACAGCCTCATTATCCAGCAGAACTAAAAGAAGTGGGCCAGGCGATTTGGGTCAGCCAAACCGTCCACCTTCAATCATACATTTAATCGTCATCTCATAACGCGCACAACCGCGTAAATAAATTGAATAGGAAAATAAATTAAAATCTACTTCTTATTTTAAATAGATCCCGGCACACAAAAAATATTAACTCAGTTCGTTTTTGTGTGCGACTCTATAGATTCACTAAACATTAGCAGTGTGCTCAAAACCCTTTTTGGCCCACAGGTCATAAGCGGTCTTAGCAAGACAATATGACTACCTAAGTACAGTGAATGTCGATTTTCCGACACAACTTAATTCGCAACCAATATTAGAGTATCAATTTTGATTGATTCCTAGGGCAGACCACTAACACAACATACTTACAACGGACCTATTGTGTAATAGGCGCAATTGCAATCAAACTTCTTGGAGTTAGATCGGGTGGGCACCATGCCCGGGCTCGCGGGATCTCGAAGCTACGGTGCTTTTGGCTCACTACGCTGCACTCAATGCATCCAAGAATTCTCTCTAGTACCTCGGTGTAGGGTTCTTCAAGTGCTAAAAACGCAGTGAAATTTATAAACCGAAATCCTAAATAGAATCCATGCATATATTGAAATCTAAACAAAAGTTCAATACGTATCTTTTGCAGATCGAAGGTAAATTGACAATCAATTGTGTCTAGATTAGCACCCCAAGTGTTGCGCTTCTACTGGTATCCACACACATGAACGGAAGTTTCCAACGTTCCAAGTGCTAGCTAAAGATCTTGGACTTCTTTTCCTGATCGCCTTTGATCTTCGAGACTCTCTCAAAGATTTCTGAACAAAAAACGATTCTTTTCATATTCTCTTGGAGGCGTTTTTTCTTAGGGTTTTTCGTCGCCCACACGCTATATATATATTAGATATATAGCCTCATTATCTACGCGAATTAAAAGAAGTGAGGCCGGGCAATTTGGGCCTGTCAAACTGTCCACCTTCAATCGTACGTTTAATCGTTATCTTATAACATGTATGACTACGTAGATAAGTTGAATAAGAGAATAAATTAAAATCTACTTCTTATTTTAATTAGATCCTGGCTCACGAAAAATATTAACTCAGTTCGCTATTATGTGCGACCATATAGGTTCACTAAACATTAGCAGTATGCTCAAAACCGTTTTTGGCCTACAAGTCATAAGCTGTCTCTAGTAAGACATTATGACTACCTAAGTATAGTGAAGGTAGGTTTTCCGACACAATCTTAGAGTATCAACCTTAATTGATTCTAATGGTAGACCACTAACACTCGGGACCCTAGTTCTCTTCAAAATAGATTTTTTTGTCCTTCTTTGATTTTTTTTTTTTTTTTACATTTTTGGGCTTTTGTATTTTTCTCTGTAGAGTTGAAAGGAAAGTGGCAACGATTTTGGGCCGACTTGGTATTGGGCCGCGGAGTGCAATTGATTGTTAACACGAGTCCAACCGTTCGCGAGTCAAAGTGACAGCCATCGATGATCTGGGAAGTCGGCAGGCCCCACACTTATCCGGAGTCACTCCACAGATTTGACTTTTTTTCGTCTTTCTTTTAATATTTTTGTCATAATTGTTTTGTTTTAATTGATTGGCGATGTATTGCACTCTTTATTTAGTCAAGAAACAACTCGTATGTTATTTCCATTAACTTTATCCGCTACGTTAAATATATTATTTTTTATTTTGCCACGCATTTGAGTGATATATATTTTTCAGTTCGACTTGGAAGTCATCTCCATCACAAAACTCATTCGATAGTACAGATATCCATGTCGAACGCCAACTAAAGTTAATTGACTGAATATTGCTAAAATGTTTACATGATGATTACAGAACCTCTCGTATTTTCAATTGTTATCTAATGTATTGTTAAATGATAGAATATTTAGTCTTTGTTCGCACGAGTATCCATCAAAATATTTTGAAGTAAATATAACTCATACATATTAAGATATAGGAAAATGGAGTTAATTGAGGGTGAAACTTTGCTGCTAAACAAAGAAATTGAGGCAGTTGCTATATCGCGTAATGTCGCGTTAAATCAAAAGTGGAAAATGGCACAAATGATCCACAAACTTTGACCCAATAATCCCCGAACTTTTAATTTGTTTAATGCGATTTTCAAATTTTAAATTTATTCGATACAGTCTCTGAATTTTTTATACATGTTTAATATAATTCATAAACTATATGAAAATATTTAATATTATTTTTGAACTTAAAAGAATAAAATGACTATATAAAATATTTTCATATAATTCAAAAATTATATTAAATATATACTAAAATTCTAGGGATTATTGACCATATCGAACATTGTGGCAAAAGTATATGCGTCGTC
The DNA here is from genome assembly GCA_031216235.1 of Syzygium jambos. Taxonomy (NCBI): domain Eukaryota; kingdom Viridiplantae; phylum Streptophyta; class Magnoliopsida; order Myrtales; family Myrtaceae; genus Syzygium; species Syzygium jambos. Next base: position 6,798,138 of record CM062230.1, on the reverse strand, counting down.
ATCTCAATCTAATAAGTACGGTCCTATCCGGATCGGATTCGTCAACCGGGCCGGGGAAACGGGTCCCCCGACCCGACGTGGCAAGTGCCCCGGCGTTTCCGCAGTTCGCTAGCCGCCGCTGATCAGAGATCATGATCATTTTCATCGCGAGATTCCTGTCCGTATTTCGCTCTCGCAGCTTTATCTACAGCAGTCTCCCGCTCTCTCTCCCTCTCTCTCTCTCTCCTCCGCTCCGATGGCCGCCGCTGCAGCCGCGACTCTTCTGAACCACCCCTCCGGCCGCGCGGTTCCGTTCGCGCCTCCGTCTCTTCCTCACCGGAGAATCCGCTCCTCTCGTCTCCGCGACGATCGCTCCTTCAGCCTCGACCTGCGGCTCCGCCGGAGGCAGTCCAAGGTGCCTCCGGCGGCGAACAAGCAGCTGCCGGAGTTGAGAACGAACGAACCAGGTCCCTGTGCTCGATATACTACTTCTAGTGAACGTTGCTGTTTACCTGTTTCTCCTTTTTTTTTTATGCTAAGCGGTTCAGATGTTTCGCCTGATGCAGGGAGTGAGGATTCGCCGTCTTCGAGGGGCGATAGCGGCGGAGGCCTCGATTTGGGATGGCTTCCCGCTTTTCCTCACGTGCTGATCGCATCCATGTCCAATTTCCTGTTCGGTTACCACATTGGGTGAGTCTCCGTTGTTCTGTCTTCCTCTTATTTGTCTGAGGCAATGAGCAAAAGGAATTTAGGAACATGATCCTAAAATCATGTTGTATAATGGACATGGTTGATTACTTCAGAAGTCTTATGGTTTAAGCAGTCTTGTAATGTCATTTATCTTGTCGACAATGGAGATGACAATGTTCTGCGAAGATCTCTTAATTATTGGAAGATTTGCGGGAAGAGGTTCATTTGGAAAGTCTGTTTTTATTGTTTCTTTCTGTTTAAATTTATATTCTGTGGGGTTGATAATCTAGTATACTCATTTGATTTTGACTGTCATCACCGAGAACAAACCCTTAAGAAGAACTTTTCTGAGACCTGCCTATTCTGGTTCTACTAGTGACAAGCTTGGCAGTGTTAACATCTCATTTTCATCGTGATGCTATATATGTTTAATTTGTTGTTTTATTTTAGCAAGCTCTGGCTTTACCGTGACAATGCATGGAAATTGCTGCTGAAATGCGAACTGCATTTGTGGAACATGAGCAGATATGCAACCAAGGCTAATTTATGGTTCCACTGCAATCGCGCGCTGAAAATTTAGTTACTCAATAGAAAGCCTGATCCCCAGCTTAAGATCAGGCATTAGAGAGCCAGTTTGCTGTTAAAATTGGAGTTCACGCAGTGAGGAGAATGAACTATATTCATTTGGAGATTCAGCTGCGAAAGCTGAAACTTGAAGTCAAGCGATGAGCTTCCTTATATGTAAGTGCAAAGGAAGGTGGTCACTTTAATCCTCAAGGACTGAATCCCCCTGCGGCTATTTCTTTGTCAGTATGTTGATGAGTTATTTTGAGGGATGCTTGGTGGGGTTGTCCATATAAATTACAGTTGTCTAATCATGCTGATATTTTGAGATTATATAGGGAATGCATGATGTCTTTGAGCACAAGCAATAATGAAATGACTATTTGAGACGCCTACATTTTTTGTAGTTTTGATGTTGAGAATGTTTATAGGTGCTGTCTAGAGAATCCTCAATCGAGCAATTATAGCATCTGTACGCTGTACTCTTCTTAATGGTTAATACCGTTATGATCATCTATTTGGTGTTCCATCTTCACAATGTTTCAGTGTCTTCTCTGCAGCGTAATGAATGGACCTGTAGTCTCCATCGCAAAGGAGCTTGGTTTTGAAGGCAACTCAATCCTTGAGGGACTTGTAGTAAGCATATTTATAGCCGGTGCTTTTATTGGAAGTATAAGCTGTGGTTCACTGGTAGATAGGCTCGGTTGTCGGCGCACATTCCAAATAGATACGGTACCACTCATTCTTGGTGCAATCGTGAGGTAATCCTTTAGTATACTCCTGTATCTATGACAATAAATGAGTGCTCCATCAGCTGAAATGATATGCTGAGAAAAATTTCAGCATACTCCTTCAACCAGATAATAGTTACATATCTGTCTTATAATCTGGCCTCACATTGTTAGGCAGGCTTTAGTTCTCACTTTCAGAAAAAAAAAATTATGCAGTGTTGAACAACTTTGCAAATACCAACAGTAATGTATTTTTGTTAACCAGATGAAATCTCATAAGAATTGATTTTGGCAATGACAAATTCAATTAACTATTTGGTTCGGCAGTTATTAATTTATTACTGTAAGGAAACGTGTTAGAGAGGCTCAGTCTGGCTTTCTCAATCTACTCACTCTTGAAGAGGAACTTTGATATTGTCGTTTCATGATGCAACTACTGAATCTTGTTGTTAATACTTTTACCTGTTTTTATTGCAAAAAGTACTCTAGTTGGAGGTAGAGGTCGAGGAATAATATCTCTATAAACAGCTGCTTAAAATCTTTCATTGTTTCTCATGCTTGCATCATGTTATCGTTTACTCGTCATGGACTGTTCCAAAATATGCTGACCACAAGCTGCCGATTGTATACATTCCAGTTGTACAGTGATGCATCGTATCTTCATTTCTTTAATGTAATAACCACTGGTTAGCAGTTTTGGTAGATGCCAAAGATCAACTATTCTTTTTGGCAAACCATAGATAAAGCTTCCTCCAGTTTTCTGACCCACTTCACTCACAGAAATGATTCTCAACTTAAGTAGAAGTGTTGTTGGACACCTTGTATGATATTACTCATCATACTAGGCATAGATGCCCCTCCCTCGCAAGTAACGCACACATACATAAAAAAAAGTAGAAGGAAGAGGAAACCTGACCAAGGGGTTTCATTCATTTGTGAGAATCTGACTCGGCAGTTTTTGTTACAGTGCACATGCCAACTCATTGGATGAAATACTTTTGGGGAGATTTTTGGTAGGCCTCGGTATTGGCGTGAATACTGTTCTTGTTCCAATTTATATTTCAGAGGTACCTTTTTGTCCTTCGTATTGAATGGAATAGATAATTTGCTTATTTGTTTTTAATAGGAGTTTGTGACCGAAGCATAATTTTAAGCTTAGAAACAATCTCAAATTTGCAGTGTTAATTCTCAGAAGTTCTGGCTGGTAAAATGATTGGTCAGAGTTGTAGTGGAGTGCAGATAATAAGATTTTTTCAGTGAGTTTTAGGGCACATAATGTGCTTAAAGTTTCCACCGGTTTCACTATATGGGTGTTCTTGCAATTTTATTTGTCCTGAGAGGACTGGACTTTGATTTACCTGGATGGCGATTTTCTTCATCTTAGTGAGAAAACTTTGTGTTAAGGAGTTAGTTAACTGGAGTCAATGCTGCCTTTCAGGTCAAGCTTCTAGGGGAATGCTAATTTCCTTTTCTTGTGCATTTTGATCGACACGTGAAAGAACAGTCTCCCATTCCATATATTATCAAATCTGTGCATTGTCGTGTTGTAGCATCATTCTTTTTTCTGAAAGTGAATGCTCGTTTTGTAGGTTGCTCCTACAAAATATAGGGGTTCCCTTGGAACAATGTGTCAAATAGGTACCTGCCTTGGAATCATTGCTTCATTGTGTCTGGGAATTCCATCGGCAGATGATCCGCATTGGTATGTGTTCTTCTTTTCTTCATTTTTTTTTTGGGGGGGGGGGGTGATGTGATTGACATTTGTGATTTTTTGGATCTCCAACCCATAATAGACTCCACAGCTTTTTACTTGTTTTCACATTTCTCTTTATGTTACATTTGATGCATCATGAAAGGGTAGGAGGGGCTTGGCACAGTGAATGAGGAAAAAAGTCATATTTGGAAACGTTAATGATTTATTGAAAATGTTAAATGGTGAATTAACAGATAGCCATCTTGTCCTCTTCTGTCGTATTGCTGTCATCCATCTTTAAAGATAATACAGGGGTTTTGATCTCAGCGGATAGTTGCTGATGAATGTTACTCTTCTGAAATTCATATGCTCAGGTGGAGGACAATGCTGTATATCGCCAGTGTCCCTGGTTTTATAATTACACTCGGTATGCAGTTTGCTGTTGATAGCCCCCGTTGGCTTTGCAAAGTAAGAAGCCGGTTTTATTCTGATCCGTATATTTGTGTGATGTTTGATTTTTTTCTCACAACATTTGTATTCAAATATGTGCATAGGTGGGGAAAGTGGGCGATGCTAGAGAAGTTATTTCTAATCTATGGGGTGCATCTGAGGTTGATAAAGCAATCGAAGAATTTCAGTCTGTTATTAAGAGTGATGGAAGTAAAGTAGACAGCAAATGGTTGGAACTCCTTGAGGAGCCACATTTAAGAGGTTGTATCAAGGTGCCTTTTGGATTTAAATGACTTTGGATATCTTAATTGGTAGCGTTACCTGAAAGTGATGTGAAACTTCCAGTTATTTGTTTTGGCACATGAGGACTATTTAAAACACCTAATATCAGATTATTAGCATATCTTAGAAGGTGGCTTGAGGATTATGGGAATCCCGAGCCATTATTAGTTACTTATCCCGGAAATGAAGGGGTTGTTATTAAGTAGGAATTCTGTGTTTGTCTGCATTCAAATCGATCTTAAGGAAATTTTCAAACTAGTAGATGTGATTACCATTATATTTAATGAGCTTTTCCCATATTCTTGTCTCTCATGTGAAAGTTTGTTTTTTTCTTTTTTAAAACTGCTCTCATCTTTTGGTTGCAGTTGCATGTATTGGAGGTGCCCTTTTCGTACTGCAACAATTTGCTGGCATAAATGGAGTTCTTTACTTCTCATCCTTGACTTTCCAAGATGTTGGTATCACAAGTGGCGCTTTAGCAAGTTTGTTAGTTGGATTGACGAATTTTGCAGGTTTTGAACCTGATATCTACTTTTACGATTCATGGGCTTGTTAATGCAACTCTGAGCGTGGTAAAATGCTTACCCAATTTTTACAGGTGCTCTCTGTGCACTGTACATGATGGACAAGCAGGGGAGAAAAAGACTTTTAGTTGGAAGCTACATAGGAATGGTGAGAAAGGAGTGGAATAGGATTTTATTTTTTTTGTCATACAGGAACACATAAGTTTCACTTGTTCTAATACTTGCATTTTAACTCTCCTGAGTTATGTAAATGAGTTTAGGACGCATCAGGTGTATTGACATTGGCTTGTAAATCATTAAACAGGCAGCAGCGATGTTTCTGGTAGCCTATGCTGTCAGTTTTCCGCTAGATGAAGATCTCAGCCACTCTCTATCAATTCTAGGGACCCTTATGTAAGTATATGGTTCTCCTCCAATACAACAATGAAATATTAATGCCTTTATGTCAAAATCCTGTTGGGCACTGTCTTGTATGCAATTCATGTGTGAAGCCAGCGGATCTTCCACTTTGACTCAGGTACATATTTGCTTTTGCCGTTGGTGCTGGGCCTGTGACCGGTATCATCATACCAGAACTAAGCAGCACAAGAATGCGTGGGAAGATCATGGGATTCAGCTTTTCTGTTCATTGGGTATGCATCTTGTGATTTCCATGAAAAGGGAATAATTAAAGCTCCGATTCTTCATTCACCATTCTTGCATGCCTTCATTCTTCCTGCGTTATCTGATGGCACAACTTTGGTTTCCGATAGGTCTGCAACTTCTTGGTTGGTCTCTTCTTCCTTGAACTTACCGAGACTTATGGGGTTAATTCAGTCTATGGTGGCTTCGGTGGGGTTTCCTTGTTATCTGCGATATTTGCTTATTATTTCATAGTAGAAACAAAAGGAAGGTCGCTCGAAGAAATAGAGATGTCTCTAAACCCCAACTTGCCAGGTAGAAAAAGGGACAACTAATCATATATCTTGAACTCGAGGTTCGCTGATGAGGCGGGAAGCTCAATCAATGATGCTAACTGGACTTTGCAAAAGGGTTCATGTTTTCATGGTTAATCTTGCACCCAAGGCTTCACCTCCAAAGCACAAGCTAACCGGTTACTTATCAAGCTGGAGGTAGAGGATACTCACGGTTTATATTGTATGTGTTGAGTGAATGCTGTTGCAACAATGACTTTGGATACGAAAGTTGCAGAAGTTGACAACCCACCTGGATGATCTTAAATTTGCGCACTTTAGAGATATTCGCCAGAAAATGAAAAGGTGTACCCCGTTAGTACTATGTCAACAGATGAGATGACAAGAATGCATTGGCAATGTTCAAGGAGAATCTTCCATTAAGTTTTGTTCTTTGTTTTTTGGCCCAAGAATTTTCCAGTAAGTCGCTATAGTTTAGCCACTAAGTAGATTTTGAGTTTCCATTTTGCACAAACATCGTTATAGCTCTAATCCTTGTAAGGGTGGACACCTTTCAAATGCGGGAAGATTGCGGGGACCTACTGTTTATAATTAGAAGTTATTGAATAGTTTATAGATATGTGAGGCAATACCATCTATAGCGGTAATAATGTGGATGTCAATGTACGCTCCCATGATCATCGATCCAGATGACAGACCAAACAATGCCTTTTCATTCATAACATGTCACGATTTTAGATTCACTCGAGTTTCACTTGAGTCTGAGCTAGTATTGCTTTATGATATGAATCATCTACAGGAACTGGTGTATTCACCATCACCTTCATGGAAAAGATTCTTCGGTAACAGACTGACTCTGAAAATCAATCTTTTGGACTGTGGGCTTTGGGAGCCATCCCAAGTCATTCCAAATGCCAGGCCATTTACAGGATGGACTGTGACTTCACTTTCTCTACCAACATGTTTATTCCCCACTTGCTTGAGTTGAGACGACCTATTTTCTTTTCCCGGAATGAAACTTTGGCACTTTATGGAATCTGGAACCTTAGGAGTTTCCCTTTTCAGTAGATGATGAAAATTGCTATAATTAACAATGACGTGAGTATAACATTAAAGGGCAGATTATGTTGCTTGGAATCGAGGGTCAATGACCACATTGGTTAGATAACCGTTCATTTTTTTCCTCCTTATACCCACTCGCGCCGCCCCCCTCTCCCTCCCTACATTTATCCATTCTTGGGTTCTTTTAATAGCTGATCAAATCAAAAGAGTGGAGGGGGGGGGGGGGGGGGGGGGGGGGGGAGCTCACATTATCACAGTTTTGGGTCTAAAAGATGTGTTAAATTTGACGGGTTGCAATCAAAGTCGAGTCGAGCTTGCAGAAGTTTGGCAAAGGTTCAATTCAACATATGTATAGTTGTGTTTTATTGTAGATAAGCGCGGATATGGTGCTTGGGTTTCGCAATGGATGCAAGAAAGAAACTAAAAATCTGTTCGGATTATATATACATATCAATGAGCAAGTTTGCTGGGCCTTTTTAACTCAACTGATCTTCTTGGATATACGAAATAAGTCTTGTCCAGGAATATCAATCAAGGTTGAGGTTCCATTTACAATGTAATGGGCACCGCTCTCAAGGCTAATCTGAACGAGAGATATGATTTGAATAAGGGATTCGTCCCTTTCAAACAAAATATATAGCCATTTTAAACAATCCATCTGCTTCCTATGATCTTGCATGTGGTGTAAGGTCTTCTATGGTTTCCGTCCAAAAAAAAAATACGTACAAACTTTTTTCTTTTCCGTCACAAATCAGCCCAAAGAAATTAAAACAAGAAAAACCCTACAAAAATCAGGGGGATTCTCTCGTAAGAAAAAAGGGTGAGCAAAACGCAGCGACATTTGAAATCGGGGAGTCGTTTTAGCGGGAAACATTTGCAGCGGCAGCAGCAGCAGCCAAGCCTGGATCGGTCGAGATTGCTCAGGAAGCAGATTTAGCGGCCGCACGTGCGAACCATTTTCGTTTTTCTTTTTTTTTGGACTTTAACCTCGGGCCATGCCCGGAACTACCCTCTTCTGGCGCGCTAATTTACGACACTGCCACCCCTTTTTCACGTGCTTCGAAAGCAGCCTCGCTCCTCTGCACAGCCTTGCAGTTGCCCGGCATATATTCCTCCGCCCCCCAATTGCACTGCTGCTCCCTTTAAGAAAAAAAAAAACAGAATTTATTAAAAAAAAGATAAGAAAAAAGAAAATGGAAAACTCGCGGTACGGTAGCAGCAGTAATTGTGGCGGGCGGCACAAGCCCTCCTTCGCCTCATTTAATTCTCAACAAACTCCCAGACGAGAAATTATATGGGGTTGTCGTTTTGGCCGACCTATCGATCGCTAGCCACGTAGCGCATACGTTACGTTTGGTAATCCGGATTAAAAGGAGCCGGATGCTTATCCTGTTCGTAATCAATAAATCTAGATAGAATTTAAGGTACTAGCTCGAGCCGTCATTTTCGCTCGGCAGCGGGGCTCCCTCTCCCTCCCCTTAACTCGATTCTCCGAGACCGCGGCCGAGCGAATGGCTCGAGGATGAAGGCCAAGCGGCTGTCGTCCTCGCCGCAATGGCAATTGCGACTATTGTTGTTTTGTAGCTCGGTATTTGTTTTCGAAAAACATCTCGTGTCGCCGTTTCTGCTTTACCTGCTTTAAACCGGATCTTACCCGATATCTTGAATATATATAGAAAATAGTTTGTCAGGCTTGATATTCGATCGGCTTCCATGTGGTATACAAATAACGGATGCGAAGGACTTGCTATTCCATCTTATAATTGCCAAACTTACACGATGACGACTCTTTCCATATTATGAAAACGATGAAAGTCGATCACTGTGTTCGATACTAGTCGGCGTGGCAAACCGTCATCAATGTCGGCTGTGACCCACTTATCCCAATGCCCAGGCTAAAGTTTGTCACGACAATTTTTCGATACTTCCATTTTGTAAATCACTTTTGGGTATGTATATTGAGGAGGGTGCAATTACTTTGGAGCACCCACCCAAAGAGAGCCCCCCCCCCCCCCCTCTTTACCAACCTCACCAACTCCTATGAACTGTGCAAATTCAATTCGTAGGGCACGGCCTCTGCAGCGTGCCGCGTGCCGTTCATATCATTGCTCCATCTCATTCCATTTTTCTTCATTTTTCGCTCTTCTTATTATCCGTGATATTAAAGTGGTATAGGATAAGTCGCCCGGACAAACGGGGCCCCCGCTCCGATTCTCCAAGCTTGCCGATTCATCGATTCTCCTGAAAAGAAAAGGTCGGGCCAAAGCTTGCCCACTTGGCGGGCCGACCCGGACGGCGGCGCACGGCGGTCCGCACGCCGGAGGCTCCGAAGATTTTAAGATTCGACAGAAAATTACATCACGGGACTCTAAAAGGCGACGATTGTTGTTGTCCACGGAAGAAGGTTTTTCCTCCTATCTCTCTTTTTTCGCCCCTCCTCCTCCGGCGTGGAATCGCTCCCCTAGTTTTACTGCAGCGCGGCACGAAGATTGTCCTAGAATACCCCCCCCTTATCGAGGCACGGCCTGCCTGCCCCAGACCTCTTTTTTTCCGTCCGGACGGATCTCATGATATTCGCTCCGTGTTATGTCTCGGCGAACGAATCCTCCTTTACCGTCTAAATTAAGCTCTCCCCGGAGCCCGTCGCGATCCTCGGTTCGACAAGCGGGCATCCGATTTCGGCTCGGACGCACGCTCGAGATTATTTATTATCATCGGCTGATGATGATAATGGGCAGCGAGCTCAACGGGGTCCATGGACCATTAGAAAATGCAAGAGGTCACAAGGGCGGCGGCGGCGGCGGCGGCGGTGGAGGAGCCGCGCGTTCTTCTGTATTGACCGAGGCGACATGCCCTCGCATGCATTTCCTTTTCTTCGCGGTCCATTTCCTGCCCCTGACTTCCGTCCTAGCGCTAGTCAAAATGCCCCCGCGAAAGACAACACGGATCGTACCAAGTTAGACCCCCCAAATCCCCAAATAAAATAGATAAATAAATAAATAACTCGATCTGGAAACTTCCAAACGGGGGGGCACGCATCGAGATTAATTTAATAAATTAATTCCCACTTATGTCCTAATTACCCAAAAAAAAAAAAGGGAAGGGGGGGAAGCATGTCATGCCATCCTTCCAAGCTCAAGAAAGGAATAATCTCGCCCCACCCCCCACATCAATTAACGCGCGGCGCACTTAAAACTAATAAAAAAATCCAACATCATCAAAATCGATTGATTGTAAATTCTCTTCAGCAGCGGTGGGGCCCGGATGGCTCTCTCGTAATTACCGGGCCGGGACAGGGGCAAATCCCTACTCCGGGCTCTAACGGCAGATTTCCCCCCCAAAAAAAAAATATATTATAGAGAGAGAGAGAAGCGCGAGAGTATCTGCGGAAGAAACTGCACCCCCTCGGAGGAGAGAGAGAGAGAGAGAGAGAGAAGCTTTGCTTCGCTCCGCTTCGCTTTGCATATTTTTCTTTTCAAAACTCCTTTTCCGACTTTTTATCTGTTAGCTTTGCTTTTCCCCTTCACTTCCTTCCTTCCTTCTTCTGCATCTTCATCTTCTTCTCCAGTCTCTCCTTTTCTCTCCCCCCTGCTTTTTCCGTGTGGATGTGAGAGCGTGCGCGGAACAGAAGCGGGGACGAGGAGCTTCTGGGAGGAGGAGAGAAGGAATGGCGGACATGGCGCACCACCCTCCGATGGACCAGCTGCAGGACCTCGAGTACTGCATCGACTCCAACCCTCCCTGGGGTACGCCCCCCCGCCCCCCTCCCTCTCTCTCCCGCGTATCTGTCCCCTCCGATCACCGTGTCGCGTCGTGTCGCGGGAATGGCCGGTCCCGCCGCCGAGCGCTGGCGGTGCTCTCGCGAGCGCGCGGGCGCGGGCGCGGCGGAGAGAGCGGTTCCGTTTGCGCGTGTCGAGGCGGTTCTCGAGGCGAAATCTGCGCTCGGGGAGACGCGGCGTGCTTGTGCATGCTAGGATTAGCTTGTTCCGTGTCGTGCGTCGTGTGGTTGTTCGAATGATCGTGGCGCGCGCGAGCGGAATCGAGTGACGGTGAGTTGAAGAACCGGAAGAGCGGAGTTACTCGGTATCGGCATTCGCCTTCTCTTCTCCAAATCTCTAGCTTGCCGGAAAATCACCTGGTTGAAAAGGCTTGATATTTGCCAAGCCTGAGTTTCGGGTGGCCAGCTTCCAGCTTCTCTGCTTTCGGGCCTTCCGATGTTGCTGGCTTAAAAAGTCTCATGCGGTAGAGTTTTGTTTCGGTCGAAAAATGGGCGAGGAGAAAGGAGTTCGAGACTGGAGAGTCGCGGTGTCTTGCTCAAGAAGTGATTCTGTTGCTCGATCGCCTTTTAGGATGTCCTGCATTTCAGCTGGTGCAATCTCTTCGCTTGCATGGGAGTGCGTTTTCTAGAGTGGACGGTTGCATCTCTACGAGCAGAGAGGCCCTGGCTACAGAGGAATGCTTTAAGAAAAATGCAATGAATTAGAGTTATGGATGATCAAGAAAGAGATTTGGACGACATTTCTCGGTATTCCTTTTAGCCAAGAAAAAAATCGCGTCTTTGTGGCTTAAGTTATCCAGAGTATCCCTGTGCACTGAATGTGCAATAAAAGGTGGCGTGTTGAGTAGAGAGTGGACTTTTGTAACCTCATTATCCGTGCTCTGCGGCTTGCGTGGAGATGGCAGAGGAACCTGCTCGTGATGAATGGGGAATTAGAATTGCTCACTTGAGCTATGATTACGGATCGCCACGTTCTCTTTTTGTAGCATCGGAATCTATAATCTTTGTCATTTTAACATGTCCCTTACAATAAGCACATTTGTGCCTCGGTGGCTTTTTACATTAAAGATGCATGCTCACACGAGGACATGCTGATGTTAAGCGAGTGTATGACAAATTGAACCTACTTTGCATGGAGCATGGAAGAACGCTCAATTCATAGTTTGCCTTGGCAATATAAAGTTGATACCTAGTAACTCGCTATCGTCTTTTCGTGAATGACTTATGCTGAAAGAATGAGGGCTCCTCTGTTTTATTGTTTTCCCTTTGAATTGTATAATATTTTTACTTCTTTTTTTTTTAATTTTCAAAGTTTGTCTTGCAGCTGAAACTATCTTATTGGCGTTTCAGAATTACATTCTGATGCTGGGAACCAGCGCAATGATCCCTTCAATGCTTGTACCAATGATGGGAGGGAGTGATGTAAGCTAATTTCCGCAGAACGACATCTGTTTCCTTGTTGGCTTCTGCCGGACCTTTATGATTTATTTTTTTTTACTCCTGATAATGCCTTCTCAGCATACACCGGCAAGTTGATTTACCATTTACGGATCCATATGCGATACTCTGGTTTGGAATTTCCTGTATGCAGATATTATTTTTGTCTTCCTTAGTTTGTCGTAAAATTTGCACCAGTCTGCGGTTCTTTTGTTCATTTTATCTTGTTCGCGCGATGTCTTCTAGGAGGACTCATGAGTAGATTCAATTTTCCCCTTTAAGTAAAATCATTTGCTTTAATATTGATTTTCTACTCTTGTGGCTGGTTTGCACCACCGCTAATATTCTGGTCAACTCAACCAGGGCGACAAGGCACGAGTGATACAAACTTTGCTCTTTGTTGCTGGCATTAATACACTTCTCCAGGCACTTTTTGGAACAAGGTTGCCAGCAGTAGTCGGAGGATCCTTTGCGTATGTTGTTCCTATTGTTTACATCATAGGCGACTCGAGACTGCAGAAGATCGATGATTCTCAAGAAGTAAGTTTGCGATTAGTATATTGGAAATCGATGGGAGTAAATCTATGAAGCTTGAACTTGGTTTCTGGACATGGAAGAACTCTTGCTTAATATTTACATCCGCAATTAGACTACTTGTTCCTGCTTGTTAAAGTATGTCCCCTTGTCTCTGGGGTATCAACGGGCCCTATATTTATCTAGTTTCCTTTAGTATGTTAGCTTAAGCTTTTCGGTTGGACATTCTAACATGGTATCAGTATCACAGCCGAGCTCTACTCAGATTTATTTCGTGTGTGAGGTTCCGCAGTCCACGCGCCGTTCTCAGCTCAGTTCCCACCGTGAGAGCAGTGTTAAAAAGTATATTTTCCATGGCTTGTTTACAGAGTTTCGGGGGGACTTATATCCATGTAGTCTCCCTCCACCTATCGGCTAGTTTTTGGATTGGACATGCTAACACTGCTATCTTTTCGAGTCGCTTCTCTCCTACCTTTCTTGATTTAAAAAGCAATGCATACAATTCTTTGGGCATGGGTATTGGTGCTGGTGGGTGTACAACTATGTGGTTGTAACCCTCTGTTTAAATCTCTAGGGTAAAATCGTATGCCAGAAGAAAGGATAAAGAGATTCTTACCGGTGCATCAACTAATGATGATAGCTGATATTTATCTGGCTTCTGGATGCCATATCAATTCTTGATGTTAAATTAGACTGTGCTGTGTGTTTCCCATCTTCATGGTTTGCTCCTTGGCAAAGGTTTTGGTTGGTCATTTTTTCACCAGGTTTGACAAAGATCCTCCGCTCTTTCTGGTTTCCAGAGATTTCTGCAAACGATGCGTGCAATCCAAGGAGCTCTCATTGTGGCTTCAAGCATACAAATTGTCTTGGGTTACAGCCAAGTTTGGGGTCTCTTCTCACGGTACAGGGGGGCTGCTACCACAAAGCTAAAAGAAAATTCAACTTCCTTGTACTTGTATTCTAAATAGTGCGCTATTCTTTTCAGCTTTTTCAGTCCCCTTGGTATGGCACCCGTTGTGGGATTGGTTGGACTAGGTTTGTTTCAAAGGGGATTTCCCTTGGTAAGTGATAATGCAATACTACGAAATGCATGGCATTGGTACCATTTATGATGAATTAATATAGCACGACAAGCATCGTACTTATGCCTTAATATTTTTTTCACGCTCTTTCCTACTTAAATTCTCCACATACATAGTAAAAAATTTGGGCCCTCCATAACTCTGTGGGAGATTCTTCTTTTGTTATCGTGTAAGTGATTCTCCTAAAATAGTTTGGTGATTAATCTTTGAGGATCTTATTTTCAGTTGGGCCAGTGTGTGGAAATTGGGATACCCATGCTGCTGATGGTCATCGGAGTGTCACAAGTATGTTGTTTCAGACATTCCTTTGCTCTAAAGCTTATCCATGTCAGTCAATTCTATCATTGTTAAGTATAGTTGCCTGTGTATTGCAGTATCTAAAGCACGTAAGACTAATGAGAGATGTCCCTATCTTCGAACGATTCCCTGTACTGTTCTGTGTTGCAATCGTCTGGATCTATTCGCTTATCTTGACCGCCAGTGGGGCTTATCGAGATAGGCCCGCCATTACTCAACGAAGTTGCCGTACAGATAGGGCGCACCTTATATCTACTGCGCCATGGTATTTCAACGACTTCACCTCATTTTCTGATTTTTACTGGATTCAATAACTCTATGTTCGATCTCTTACAGGTTTAAGTTCCCTTACCCTCTACAATGGGGGCCGCCAACTTTCTCAGCTGGCCATTCTTTTGCAATGATGTCTTCAGTTCTTGTGTCGATGGTTGAGGTATGTAAGTGATTTCTGTGTGCAACCATTGTATTTGGATATGAATCATGAGGCAACTCTAAAATGATTTAGGATGTCCCACTCTCGTTATGAAAGTTGGATTCAGTTACATTAATCACAGTACATAAATTTTGAATGATGCCTCAAGGATCGAAACACGTTGCAAGACTTGCCATGAGGTTCGTTAGTTTAAGGATTTTTCTGTCCTTCTGAAAAGGCTCATTAATATTATGGATCATGTCCAGTCCACTGGTGCATACAAGGCAGCTTCTCGGTTGGCAATTGCTACTCCACCTCCGGCTTATGTATTGAGTCGGGGCATTGGCTGGCAGGTAAGTTGGTTTGACACGGCAACAGTAAAACAGTTCTTTCTTGACTCCTGCCCTGCTAGCTTTTTTGTGCGAACGAGTGAAATATGATTTGAAAAAAGATGAGGTTCAATACAACAAAGTTTATGCGCTTAATGGATTTATTTTAGAATCTGTGGAAGCTGTTATTAGGGTGTTGAAAGACCTACTGTTAAGAGGGTTTATGTACTCAGAGTTACCCCATGCAATTACATACACATTTGTCGGCCGCAATCTTTTTGTTGGATTGTCAGCCGCAGTAACCAGTGACACTATAGCATTATGAATATCGTTTCTACTCGGTTCCATACGTGATGTCTTGTGCTCACTGGTTTAATGATGGCAATGCTGATAGAATGCTTGTAGGAATTCAAGAAACTCAAACAGTACTGATAATATTAATCCTGCATTCCTGATTAGTCAGACTATCAGGAACAAATTGCTTGAAAGAAATTGAGGCATGATCCCTGTGGCAGTGTTTATTTATGTAGAAGATAATATGGATTGTAGCTGGCGGCAAACTGGAAATCAGTCCGTATACTTTCCCTGTTATGTAGCAATATCGAGTATGATAGATCAATCATTGGAAAGAGTGGATTAGTGAATTTAAAGAGATATGAGATAGGTTTATTTACAGAGAGAAGGCCAGAATTTTGCTAGCACCTTCCTGCAGGACATGTTTGAATTTACAAAGATGGAAAACATTTTTATCGGTTCAGAGTGATCTTCTCGGTATTCTGCTTAATCCACTTGAATGCTTAGATTATTAGTGTCTTGCTGAGATGTTTTCATTTGGCAGGGGATTGGAATCTTACTAGATGGTCTTTTTGGGACTGGCACTGGCTCTACAGTTTCTGTGTAAGAACGCATGCTCCACCGAGCTATGTTTGTGTCTGTACGGCGATCAGATATGCTTGACGGGGATCTTATGTCATCTATTTCAGAGAGAATGTGGGACTCCTTGGACTAACACGGGTCGGAAGTCGGAGAGTTGTGCAATTATCTGCTGCCTTCATGATATTCTTTTCCATCTTAGGTTGGTATTACTTACTTGAAACTTAGGGAGAATGATTGCATATATGGTGCCATTATTTTGTGCTTGACGCGGCAAAGTCTTATAATAAGAGAGACCTGAGCCTGCAAGAGCTAAATTGTTCGGCCATGAGCAAGACTTTCTCTTATCGGATCATTGCAGATTCAGTATTTGATACAATATTTCAAATCTGTTTATTTTGGAAAATTGTTTTCAGGAAAATTTGGAGCTGTATTTGCATCCATACCGTTCCCAATATTTGCTGCGTTGTACTGTGTTCTCTTCGGCCTTGTAGGTATGCAGCTAACTTGTGTTTGCCTGCTCGTTCGTCATTTCAGCCTACCAAGATTACTGATAGTTTACTTTTCTCCATATTTCTTTGCAGCTTCTGTGGGATTGTCATTCCTTCAGTTCACAAACATGAATTCTATGAGGAACCTCATCATTACTGGACTCTCGCTCTTTCTCGGGATATCCGTTCCCCAATTCTTCTATGAATATTGGACTCCCACTCGAGAGGGCCTTGTTCACACTAATGCCGGATGGGTAAGTAGCTTCCCGATGACTGGTCATGCCAGGAAGCTCGTACTTGACTGCGTTTTTCGAAAGGCTTATGGAAACTAGCTAGACAAAGTTTATGATATTGATTAAAGTTCATCTTATTTTTTATGAGTATGGCCTGCCATTGCCATTCCCTTCACGTTGCAGAAACTTCACATGAATTGGGTTCTTCTGCAGTTCAATGCATTTTTGAATACCATATTCTCGTCCCCGGCCACAGTGGGCTTGATCGTTGCCGTCTTCCTCGACAACACCCTGGAAGTCGAGAAGTCAAAGACAGACCGGGGGATGCCCTGGTGGGTGAAGTTCAGGACTTTTAGAGGAGACAACAGGAACGAAGAGTTCTACACATTGCCATTCAATTTGAACAGATTTTTCCCTCCCACGTAGAATAAATTGTCCACGTCAGTGTAGGTGCTATTCTTTTCTCATACATGCATCCAATCCCAATCTAATGTTTGGATACATGCTCTGTTTAGGACTTTTTTGTAGGGCCGCTAACTAGGTCGACATTTGCAAACGCTAATTCTTCTCACGAGGATCAGTTCCCAATTTATTTTTTTGCAGCCCATTTTGTAGAATGGTACGAAATTTCATATATTTGTCATCGACATTCCAGAAGTAATAAAAATGCTGGCTCGCTCTCTGTGGTGAACATGTCACGTTCATTCAAAGCATGTGAGACTTTCTAAGTCCTGATGTGCCTAATTTGCTCCAATTGGAATAGCTATGGAATAGGATTTTGGATTCTATTTTCTTAAGAATGTCGTGCGATAACATTTCTGTTCCAAAATTTTTTAATTTTACTGCAGAAAAATACGTTCACAATTAAGAACCGCATAAAATTTCTATTCCCGATATAAATAAAATTATTCAACCCTAGAAATTTCTATTCACAGTTTTTTCATTTAGTTATAAAAATACTAATGGACTATGCTTGTTTTTCTAAAATATGCTTGTTTCTCTTTTTATTCTCGGGAAAAAAAATATTATTTTTTTTTCAGGATTTGCTCCGGGAACAAAAGAAATGATACCATCCACATCCGCACCCTTATTTGCCAAGTCCAAACTCTTTGAAGGTCCTTGTATATGGCGAGTAAACTCTTATGCAATGGTCCGATCACTCTGAAATTGAAGTGCTAGTTTTTATATCACACAAAGAATACTCTACCGATCTGATTTTTGTGTCCAAAACAAATGAATTGTAAGCAGAGAGCAAATTTTGTTCCTATGAAACTTTTGGATTTACATTATAGAGTTGAGAGTCTAACCAGCACAACCAAAATCATCCGTATGGAAGCCTCAGATAAACAGCCAGTGTATTGACATCAATGCAAATTCAGCCGGTAATTCCAACAAAAAAACAGAAAATCCTCATTGGCTTCTCGTCCTATCGGTCCATTTCCAAAATTTTGCATAAACCAAAAAGGAAAAATTTTCACACAAAAGATGTTGAAATAAACCCCCCCAAAAAAATAAAAAAAAATAGAAAGGCAAGCTTTTTTGCTCCAATGTGATCGCCAAAAACGGCTCCGTAGACCACAAACATCGAGGTCCACAGGTTCCTATCAAAGAACGAATCAGATCTCTCTCGGTCCGATCATAGCATCGCCGGTCAATGCCCTTTCCGGCTACCGGCGACGTGGCTCAGACCTTCGAAAAAAGCTCAAGCTTTTCCGAGCAAAGACAAAAGGAAAGGAGCAAAGAAACCCTCAGAGACCCGTTTCAAATCACCCACGGCCAGCGGGTGGGGCGGACACCACCGGACCGCCGCCGGCCGCCGCGGCCCCGACCGATCCCGAGAAGATCGGCGGATGGGGACAGGGGCTAGCGACGGCGAGTGAGCTACCCCCTCCACAGCGCTCGCCGTTTTGGAGTGTCATACGGCACTTCCTATCTATTCGGGGTATTCTTCCTCATCGGGGATCTCGAATTCGAGCTGCGCAGAAAGGAAAAACCCTAAGGAAACACGAGACTCACCCCTCTTCCTCCGCTTCGCGACGCGCCGTCGTCCTCGCTGAATCGAAGAACGGATCTGCAGATGCAGGAGGAGACGATGCCGATGCGAGATTTATAGAGGAGCAAGAGCGAAAACCCTAATTCCCGACTTCGCCAGCTGCTGCTTCCGATGTAGCCCCACCGAAGCGGTTCCATTAGATGTGGGCCGGGCCCATTGGATGTCAATGGGCCGAAATAAGGGCTGGGCCATTTCTGTGTCGACGGGCCCACCAGAAACCAGCCTTCGAATTTCAATTCAAATTGCCGTCCGAGGAGAGAGAGAGAGAGAGAGAGAGAGAGAGAGAGTTGGTGGAGGTGGTGGCGATGGCGATGGGGAGCGAGACGGCGACGACGTGGGTGGGGAAGAAGCCGCTGCGGCGGATCGGCGGCATGTCCGATGCGCTCTCCATCGCCGCCGACCTCGGCTTCTCTATGTCGGCACCTCGTTCTCAGGTCACTTCTCTCTCTGTCTCTATCTCTCGCTGTTTCGCTTTCTTCGCTTTTCGAATCGATGGCTTCGCCGTGCTCGTTCTTCGATGTGCTGTGCTTGATCAGTTCTTTCTGCTGTTCAAATTGGCGTTGCTGTTAACTTTTCCGGGCGTGTGAGTGGCTCTTGCCGGAGGCTCTTGTATAGCTCTAGCTTAGAGTGTGAAATCCGCTTCCTTCTTGGAGAGCAATGTGACGGTTGTCTTTACCAAATGATCAGCTGATCTTATCGACAAGCTGCATTTGTGATCTACAGTCGTGATGCGAATGGCATTTGAGAACTTCTTGAAGTGAATTGCTTCTCATCAATTGTTCTGAAATCTAACTCTTCATTCAGAAGCAAGCGCCTCTGTTTGTGGGGACTCTTAGGTCGCGGTTCTTCCTCTGGTTCTTAAGAATTTAGGTCATTATATCTTTTTGCGAACATTTCTGAAATTTTCGGCTTGCGACCTTGAAATTCTGGTCTTATCGGTTGACCTTGGTTAATCGCGGAGTTGGATGTGTCCCCTTGAACTCGAACGCTCCGCTTTTTCTATTATGTATTCTGGTGAAACTGTTGCCTCGGGTTCATTGTGCTAATGTATTAATTTTCCGCAAATAAACTTGTCTTTGATTATCATGCTGTATCACTCAATCGATGTGTGATTTGCACAGGAAGAAGTCCAAAACTTGACCTTGAGTAATGGTGAAAAGGGTGATGACTTGATAAAAGTCCTAAGAGAGCTCACTGCGGTGCAAAGAAAAATTGCAGATCTGCAGGTGGAACTTCAGGGTAGAAAGGTGAATTCTTCTGCTTCAATTTAATGGGTTTCTTTTGCCGTGTACAAAAGTGCATCACCAGTTTTGTATGTTCATCAACGATGGATTAGAGTAAACTCACCACAAGCTTTCAAAGGCGTGTGGCTTGATTGCCAAAAATATGCTTCTCTGGAAATTATCATTTTGCAGTGAGGGGCTGTGTAGTTATTGACTTTTAAACGCCATTATGGTGAAAATACTTCGCTGTCTGTTGCTTAATGATATAATACATTATGGCTGTGCATTTGTTGAATGCATCCTCTTGATCGAGTCATGTATAGTAATTAGTGGGTGTATCATGACTGCTTATCAATTAGTAGAATTTAAGTTGAATGTGTGGTAAAAATTGAATAATTCTGGTGTCGTTGCAATCTCTGTATTCTTTTAATCTCGAAATCCCTGCTCTACTCAGTTGTCATTTGACACACAGTACTTTGAAATATGTAGGACGATAAAAATGTGGCACACTTGACACATGTGAGTGAGATGGAGAAGAAGATCGAGACTTTGGCAAGAATCACGACAATATTGAAAGATGTTATTCAAAATAAGGTAATTATTTTTCCTTCTCCCTATTCCTGCTTGAACCTCATGAATATTACCTAATGATTGAATTTAAACGTCACATACTGTATAAGTCATAATGTGGTTATTAATTTAATGTCGTTCTATATTTCTGAGTGCCATGAGATGAATAAATGAGTATGTTTATCATATCTTCTGGCATAGAAATAATAGCTTTGGCGTTAATGGGATGGTTTTGGGGAGTATGTTTTTCTTTCTTGTGAAAAGGAGTTCAAGGTGCATTTACATTCAAATTGTCAGTAAGTCAAAGGAGATCTTTTTGATTTGTATTGAGGGCTTCTCAATCTCAACACGATTCCAAATCCCCATAATTGCTGCTTCTTATGCTTTCCTCTTTATACAGTAGGGGCCTTGCATGGAGTAATGTGATTGAATCCTGTAGATCTAATTGTCGTCGGATGTCAAAGTGTAACAAAATGCCGACTCTTGTGACTTATTACCTGGTTTATGGAAAATTAAGTTTTGTCAACATGATATTGTAGTGCAGGGTTAGACTATTGCAAATTAAGAATTGATATCTCTTGGAAGATCTTTCATTTTGTTTTAACTTTTATAGTGCTTTCCTTGCTCTTGTAAGTCTTTAATGACATCATTATTAAGTTGATCCATTACCAAAAATCTGTTGTTCTTCTCTTAGGATCGCATCATAGCTCGGCTTCAACAACCATATTCCCTTGATTGTATTCCAGTGGAAGCAGAATACCAGGTTAGTTGCTACATCTTTCCCCTATATGTGTAGAGTCAAGTCGTCTGTGCTTGTTACTTTGGCAGTCTTGCTACCCATAAAATAATTGCCTGTGTGCAAAAAAGGAAGTTTACATGGATGGAATGTTTTCTCAATATGGAAACCTTTCTTGTGGCTAAATGGATAAGTTGGTCTGTAATTTAGGCCACTGATCTCAATTAACAGGGATTCTAATATGACTCTCTTAAAGAAAAATTTAATAATTTTTTTTATCTCATCTTTCTTTACCTGAATATTTGATAAATGATAGCCTGGAGCTCAAAAATTAACGAACTTACGCAACTACCTAATAGTGCATTGGACTCTCCGACAACTGCCTTCTAATTAGCTTTGACGTACACAGAAAAGGAAAAAATTCTTCAGAAACTCAGTTTAGTAATTGGATTTCAGTAAAGTACATCTTATTGAAACCTTATCATTTGCTAGCTGACTTGTATGTTGGAGAGTATTCAATTTAGATGTCATCCTTCCAACCGTTATGCCTAAGTGTTAATAAATGCTGCTATTAGAGTCTAATAATCTACCTTGAAAGAAGGACTCAAAGTTTTAGTGCTAAATGCATCGCATTTTTCAGTTTTGTAGTGGCATCCGTACGCAACAATTCTGAAAGAAATTCTAGTTAGTGTGTTTTCCAGACTGTTGTTAGACAATTAATTAAGGCAAGCATGATATTCTGTATATCTTTTGCTCACACACATCATTAACAAGGATTCATGACCCAAAATCTAGAGAGAGAAAAATTAGATTGAAATGAAGAACGTTGAAAGGTAAAAAGGTGGACGGTATAACACCTCAACAGGAAACAGAGGACGGAACAATGTGAATTGATTTTGAGAAAATAAGGTGCATGAACTGCATGACTCAGAAGGTTTCAAAAGCCATGATAATGAAGATTGGTCCCAGGTGCCAGCTGGAGGACATACTGCTACAATTCTAAGGGAGAGGTTACCACAGAGTGATCTAATGTGGATTTTTTTGACAAATAGACAGACTGCTTTGAGTTGTACTGATGCTAATAGCTGATAAAAATTATTAGAGTGCCAACACCTTGTCAGAAATGGGACTTTTCTGTGGAGGATCTCTCAGTACGTATGTTATTTTGAGAAAGCTAGAAAAAATACAGGAAAAATCCTTTTGGAAAACAGAAGATGATTAAACTTAATCCTGCTTGTGGAGATATTTAAACTTAGATTGATGACATTATTGCAATCTGTTATGCAGCTGACCTGCTAATCTGTTCAAGATTTCAATTAGGAAAGCAACTTGTTTCTGTTGAATGGCGTCTTTGCACTTATTTATGGATTGCTATCAGTTGGGGCAAAAAAGGCTTTACTTTGATGCTAACGGCATTTTTTGTTTAAATGACAGAAACAATTTTCAGAATTGCTGATGAAGGCTGCCAGCGACTATGGTGCTTTGACAGCATCTGTTGCGGATTTTCAATGGAGCCAGAACTTCAAGGAACCTCCTACAGTTTGGGGGGTAAGTTGAAGATTTCGTCTCTCCGTCACAATTATGAGCCCCATTTTAATGGAGATTTAATGTTGAATCTGTCCTGAAGAAAATTTTCAGCATTTGTCTGACAAAATTTTGGAACTCATAGATCATTCTATCTCATCGGCACAGGAAATGCTTCGCCCTATTCCCGTGGCCTTAGCATCATGCACCAGATTTTTTGAGGCTATGTCTGCCATGAGAGAGTCATTTGCCACCCTGCAAAAGCTGAGAGTGGGTCAATCTTTCCCGTCTTTGCCCGCGACACCGAGCGGAGACCCTTCGCAGAAAATCCTAGGAGTGTCCAACTGCGTTACTCCGCCTTCCTGGAGAAATGAGTCGAGTATTGACGACTTAGCCATCAGAAGCAGGAGAGGGCAAGGAATCGAGCATCTTGAAGATGACAGCAGCGAGGTCGGGGAGCACCATCCTGCTGATGGCACGGGTAGCCGGAGATTGTCTTGGCCTCCGATAAAGAAAGGCAGCGCCTAGTTCAAAGGCAAGATCTCCATTCGTTTGTAAAGGCTAATATGATTTATCAGTTCTTTGATCAAACCATTGGAAACCTGTAAAAATGCACTGAAGTTCTTGTGTTTTAAAAGACTCGGAGTGTTTGCTATTGACCTTACGTGATTACTTCAACAATGTAGAGTTCAGAGTAACGGAGTTTGTGAATTGATGGAAATGTGCCATTACGACTCATTATTGTGTACATGCGCTGAGATATGAGTCATTCGGAACTGAGCAGGTCTTTAAAAGCGCGCAACCAAGACATTGTCTGATTGGACCTCCAAAAAAATTGTGGCTGCAGTTCTCTCATCTTTTTCTATATTCCCATTCCTCTTCTCCCCTTTTTCCCCCTTTAACCTTTATGAACCTTCTAGAGATTCCATTTTATTATCCGACCCGTTCGATGTGGATGCTGCCAATTCATCGCAAATATATCCATGTGATGATCGAAATTAACTTACTCCGTGGCTCATGAGCAATGTCATTTAGATGAATGGCGACTATGATATTTGGTGAAATGCACGTCGCTGAATGTAACATTCAGCAATCATCCAAGTGTTGTATTATATTTGTATGATCAGCACTCCGTCCGCGTTTGGTGACATTTCAAGGCATTAAATGGCGTTCATTCAATTTTTTATTAGCTAATACGTGAATGGAAGATAATAAGGAGCGTGGGCTACTAGGCTCGATCATGTGAATGATCTTTGCTAATACAGAGAGAATCAACTTGGGATTGTGAGTAATGTCAAAAGAAAATCTAGAAAGGTCGATGTCAGAGTCAAGCCGATGATGAGACAGACAGAACAG
The DNA here is from genome assembly GCA_031216235.1 of Syzygium jambos. NCBI lineage: Eukaryota > Viridiplantae > Streptophyta > Magnoliopsida > Myrtales > Myrtaceae > Syzygium > Syzygium jambos. The sequence goes on along the minus strand of CM062230.1, from coordinate 6,774,321 downwards.
GGGAGGGACGGAACAGCCAAAAAGAACCGTGACTTGGGTCGCACTTTGGTGGGGCCCCCAGCCAAAGTACCGACCGCCGCTGGTTGTGCCACGTGGGTTTCCAGATGCTTACAAACCCCGTGGGTCCCGTGATCCATCGCGGTGAATCGTGGGCCTCCCGTGGGGCCCAAACCTTTCCAAGGATAAGGATAAAATTATGGTTGATAGACGGTGAGAGCCATTACAAAAAGAGCTGCACCCGTACTATGGCTATTTATAGGCAGCCAAAATGTAAGGTCAATGTGGCAAGGATGGAAAGATTATTATGGATGCGAAGAAAATAGGAACGGGGAATTTCTTCTTGATTTTTTGTTGTTTGGCCTCGAGCTCGTTTGATCGAATTCATCGGTCATCGATCATGCGAGTCTTATGTAGATCTCGTGTCTGAGGAGTACATAATCGGCCGCCGGAATGGACCCCAAATTGCACCGATCTGGTTGACTTCAATTCGGAGTTTAGGCAAGTATTTTCCCAATGCGAAAAGTAATTCTCCCGATTTTTTTTATGTCCGAAAGAGTAGCGATTAGGAAATTATAATGAGAACTAAAACTTGCGAGGCGCGTAGAAATTAGAAAATCTTGGTGGCAAATTTCCCCACGTCCATTTTTCCTAGCACTTCGAAATTCAAATTTCTCCCCAATTTTCTTAATAAGACATTTCATCCCCCTCTCACCCTCTCAAAAGTGGTATCGGTGCTATAATCGAATCAAAATGAACTAGTTTGGTCGAACAATATTTCCGTGTGGTTAATATTCAATATGAATCAGTTTAAATAGATTCAACCTCATCATGTTTAGGAATCCAGTTTGATTTTCGGCTCGGTTCTAATAAAAATGCCCTGCTAATGAAATGAACTCACGAACCCAGTACTATCCAATTCGAGTCGAATAGAAATTATCTAGATCAATGGCTCTTGTTCGACCACGATCGACAATCATGAAAATAAAAATCGCATGGCCAAATGAAAACTTAAAAATAATAACAAAGTTCGATAAAAGAAACATATAATCACCACCCATAAAAAGGGCACACCCAAATAATTCTAGCGCAACTCTAAGAAACTATAGCGAGAAAGGCAATTATTTTGGCATCTTCTTCGTGGCTCTTGCCTCGATAATCACTCAAATGATTGATTTCGAAGAGCCAAATTCACGATAATATAAAGTAATTCCATATTGACAATGTATGTGCAAGAGCACTGTCTAGTAAAATAAGGACAAAAAAAAAACCATGCAGGCACTAGGGGTGAGCAACTTGGACCGCTTAAATCGGGACCGGACCGGACTGACAGGTTTAGTCCGGTTCTCGAGACTATTGGTCCGGTTCCCGGTTCCTAAAAGCGAAACCGGTTTCCAGGTGGTCCGATTCCTGATTCCAAGAGGAAACCGGACCGGATTGGACCGACTATTTAATATATATTTTTTGTTTTTTTTTTAAATTAATAAAATGTGAACTAAACTCTAAGTGAACTTCATTACCATAAATTCATTGATAAAAATTAGTAAAATGTGAATTAAACCATAAGTGAATTTCATCAACAAAAATTAGTAAAATGTGAACCAAACCTTAAGTGTTTAACAAAAAAAAAAACGAAACTCTAAGTGACCGGTTCCCGGTCCTAGAACCAACCGGTCTGGTCCGCGGTTCCCAAAATTGAGAACCGGTTCTCTCGGTCCGGTTCCCGATTCCATCTTGAAATCGGACTGGATCGGGAACCGATCACCTTAAGCAGGCACTGCCATTTATTATAAACAACGAAAACACTCACTATCAAAACAGAGCGATCGATAAATAAAATAAAAAAAATGAAAGCAAAAATCGAAATCGATCGCTGCAAAAATGAGATTCCTACGTGAAATCCCAAAAGTTGCCAAGCCCATGTGGCCGCGAGCGATTTGATGCTTTTTCAGTACCTGGCTACAACCTGCATGGGTAGACACCTACGGAGGATCCTTCCTCTCGCCCCACCCCACCTTTTGTTTTTGCCCCCCTTTTGTAAGAGCGCCACGCCCCTAGAATCCAATATGGCTCCTCCTGCCACCACCCCACCGCTACTATAGACTTATATGATGACGACGACAACGGAAGATGCAATTCAGGACCGCAAAGCTTTTAAAGCGCTTGGTGATTCAACATATTGAATTAAATTCCAACTCGTATAATTGAATTCAATAAATCCGGTGAGGGCAGCCCTTCGCCCAACCCACAGTTGGCGAGGATCGCATTCGCCAGCTTCTCTCCGCCGGAGAAGAAAGGAAAAAAAAATAAAAAAAAGAAAAAGACGAAAATGACCATGGCTCAAAGTATTGTGGGGTAAATGCGTCACAAACGGCATAGTTTGGGGTTTTTCGTATCATAAAAAAAAGTTCAGGGTAAATTTATCACAAGTGACATAGTTTGAAATTTTTCGTGTCACAAAAAAAGTTTAGAATAAATGTGTCATAAATAGCCTAATGTGAAATTTTTGGTGGTATTTTATCTTTACATAATTAAACGAATAGCGCAAAATGGATATATCGCTATCGCCCCACGATGGGTTGCAGCTATGTGTAAAGTCCAAAAACTGATTTTTTTTTCCCTAAAAGGAGGGCATCCGAATATCACCAAAATAATATTCCGTCATTTTCAACGGCCGTTCTTGCTTCCGAACTATTTTCCCGGAAATTTCCCGACCCTCCCTGTCCTCGTCATTTTACCGTCCTGCCCCTCTCCCCCTCGCCTATTCACCATCCCTTGCCCCCCCCCTCCCTCGGCCGCGCGCCGAGGACAGCGTGCATGTACGGACGTGTCCGATCCTTCCGCCGCCTGAAACTCGCTTATACATTAGCGGCGTTTTATTTTCCCGGCTTTTATCGCGTCATTATTCGTTAAATAAATAATCGACCGAGGAAAGTGAACAGGTTTTTATTTTCCTTTCGAAATATGATATTCTCTCTTGTTATATTACACGTGACTCGTACATTAAAAAGGTCGGCGAGCTGATTAGTTCACAGATCGAGAGCATCAAGATAATAAAAGGGCGATCAAATTACCAAGTAAATATCGGGATCGGGTTATCAGGAACGAGCGAAACATGGGAATTTTACGGGGAAAAAAGATCGGAAAAGAAAATGCGCGGGACAAAATATGAATTAAATGTTAGGTACGTATTGAACCCGATATTGTTTAGTTTTGGCAACAAGGGAAAACAAAAAAGGAACCAAATATTGTTATTCATTAGCGAATGTAGTATCAACATGACCCGAAGCGCGTCACGTTAGTCCACGAACCTCAAAAACGTTAACTTTGGGGGTTTGGTGCATGCCCCGATCAAATGACGTCACCTTTTTCTTTTTTCCTTCCTTTTTTATTTCTCCTAAAAAAATCGAAAATTCTTTACGTGTCCCTCTTACCTCCTTACCTCCTTTTATTTTCTTTTGGCGTTGCTCGGCCTTACGAGAGAAGCCAGCAAAAAAAACACAAATCCGAAAATCCAAATCCCGATTCCATTCGAGTTCGCTCCGCGAGGCGACCGCCATTGACGAAGCTTGCCGACTCCCCGCCTCGTACGTCCCGCATCCGCGCTCGCCCGTACGCGCCGCCGTCCGTCCGTCCCGTCCGCCTCGCCGTCGCCGCCATCGCCGTCGTCGCCGCTCACCCCGGCCCGTCCCGACCGGTCTCGTCGCTTCTCTTCGCCCTCCGAAGCGCCATCATTCGGGTTTCGCTGGCCTGTTGGTTTCCGTGCTCCCCCGCTTTTTCCGTCCCGCGTCCGATTTGGCGGCGATGACGTCCGACGCGCGTCACCTCCGTTGATGAAGTTCGGTGGCCATTGCGTCACCTCCTTCACCTGCTCCTCCTCCTCGCCTCCTACTCTTCCGCCTCCATGTGATTTCGCCGATCCAGGTCCCGTCACTCTCTGTCCGTTGCATTGCACGCGTTGCTCGCGTCTTCCTTGGCTTCTTCTTCTTTTTGGGACGGTTGTGCCGGAATTCCCGTCTCGGCGCGCGTTGTTTCGCGGGATTCTTCCACGGACTGACGCGCGAGAGGTTTCGTGTTTTTTTTCTGCTCTTCCGTCTGATTGGCGGTTGCAGGGAGTTTCGGTGAGCTCGGTGGCGATTCGGGGTCCGATGGGGAAAGGAGACGCCGGCCGATGCGTCTTCCCGCTCACGAGCCTGCAGATTGGGTATGTTCTCCGACGAGGATTCTCGTTTCTTCGAGTCCCGTTGCGTTTCGAGGTTGAATCTTCTTCTGGCCGAGCTCGAAATCGAATTGGAATCGGCCTCGCATTTTGTATTCTTAAGATTTTGGATCGTGAATGGATGGAACAGGTCGGCAGTATATCGTGTCCGTTTTTCGCTAGTGTTCGAGTTCGAACGTGAGTGCTGCATGCAAATTTTCTTATGCTGTGCAATCTCCGGAGTCCTTATGGATGGAATTGTTGAAAAGCAGGGTAATTAGTTGGGCTACATTTGCTAATCAGTGTCTTTTGTCCCCTAATTCGGGCCCCGCCGTGCATTTGCAGAGACCTGCAATCTTATCTTTCGGATCTCGGTATCTTCTTGGCCTGCGAGAGTAAGAAATTTTACATATTGGTGGACAATCGGCCGTGGTTGATAAACTTTAGCTCGCGCCGCCCAGCCCGAATATGGCAGTTGATGGTTACAAAGGTTGGTTTTTTTTTACGTGTTTCAGTATGCCCTGTGTTTTTTATATCCCCAATGACTCGGGTGATGGTTTCCTCTGCTTTTTGTGCAGTCGAGGCTATCTCCTTTTGCAAAGAGCAAAGCACGGAGGAAGACAAAGGAGGGAAAGGAAGCTCGTTGCAAGTCTGACCCCAGTGAGACCAAGAAGTTTGAGAGATGGTTCAATTTAATTGACTCTCCAAATTTATCCCGGAAGAAAGTTCTCGTGCCGGTGGAGAAATTGCGGAATTCTTTGCTTCTAGATAGCAAGTTGCATGGGATTTTACATGGCTTTATAGTTTTTGAAGTTGAATGGAGTAATGTCCGAGGCATAAATTATTTGAATGAGCTGCAGGTATCGCTCGCTACTGGTCCTCCGCATTCTGTTTGTTCGTAGTTGATCAAGAGATAAATTTTCCATCATTTCTTGCCCCTTGCAGACCGATACATCTCTGGCCCTAGAGGCCAAAATAATGAAAAGGTGGGAGTTTGATAGCATAGCTCAAGCTGCAAGCTGTATGTCTTCATGGTTTTCGGGGACTCTTTCTGAACGGCAGATTCTGAAGGCGTATTTGGATAGTACCATAGGTACGTGCTCCTATATCAAATTGTTTGCATTCTGTTGTTGGTGCAGTCCTGCTGTCACTTGTTTTCCTTGAAAGAAACATTCTCCATCAGGTACTGATGCAGTCAACTGAATATGGATATTTACATCGCATGTTTATAGAAATTATGGTCTTCGGATTTCTCGCCTGCATGGTTTATGTGTGGCCGTTGCCTTAGCCGTGGTGGTTTCAATGTACACTGGTTGTGTGTGAATGTAGGCTCTTGCTTTCTTGTCGGTACGTTAATTGCAATAAGTTCGCTTGCTCATGTAATTTTAAATTGTATAACAGGAATAACAAAAATTTGCTTGAACAATTCAAGTTGATTCAAGACATTTCTGACTGCTAGGACTGTTGGTTCTCTCTGGATTGTTTCTGTTGGTGAGAACAGAACACATTGGCTTTGTTTTTGACTCTTGTTCTGAATATCCAGGAGAGACGTTCCATGATGCTCAAGAAGAATTTTCAGAGTCTAGTATCGATTCCCATGAAGAAATTTGCTTTGATGATTTGTCTTCTAGGAATAACTCTCCCCAGCATGTTCGCAACAATTTTCATGCCTTTGCTGCTTCCCCCGAAAGCCGAATGAGTGAACCAAGCACTCCCCCGACTAAGAAGAGAAGAGTGATTAGATCCACCGGCACTGGTGTTGAGGTTGATTTCTCAGCAGATGAAAAACATAGTGAAAGTGAAGATTCAGTGGACGATCCTGAAAGCTGTTGTACTAGTGATTCTGATAATGTGATCGACTCCTTCCAGTATAAGGATGTCTTGATCTTGTTTAGGTTTAATGATCATGACCTTCCATTCAAATTGAGGGACATAATAATGGCAAATGTGAGGTTACTTACACTGTTGGAGTCAGGACTTCCATCTTGGGTCATATTCCTCCAGTCATATCCTGGGTTTTGTCACCTGTATCGCCCATGGATGTGTCCCTTAGCTAGAACTTTGTATGTGCTTATATCAGTGGTAACTGTTCTGATTGGATTCTATGATCTGTACAAAAATGTCCCTGTCCTCAAGGCAACTGCAGCACATTTATGTGGCCCTCTTTTCGATTGGATAGAATCTTGGGAGATGGTATCCCGAATCAAGTACTTGGGGACAATGCTTTTTCTTCATAACTGCCAGAAAGCAATAAAATGGTTCCTAATGGTCATCGGCACCACTCGGTCCTTTTTTTCATTTCTAGCTCAACCCCTTGCAGAACCTCTTTTAGAGCTTTTTGAGTGCCTTCTTCCTTTGTGGAATGTGTGCTCTGGAGTGGTTGGGAGCTTCTTCTCTGTTGCTTGGTTTGTTATTGGATCTTCTTGCAATCTAGTGGAAAACCTATCAGACATTGTACTGAAGCCACTGTGGTTTATACTCTCAGCAATCTGGACAATTGGTACGGAACATATGTGTGTGACCATTTATTGCCTTTCAGTTTCTGAACACTTTCGCTGAACACTTTCGCTTTCATTTGAGGATTCTGCACACATTCTATTTAGCGAGACTACATAAACAGTGCATCCTTTTGGTCTTTTGGTGGGGTATTGTTGTAACTATCTTGATAGTAGGCCTTGACCTGCTTTGCAGGAACTTCCATCTTGTATCCCATATTTTGGGTCCTCTGGGAGATGCTGTACTTGCCCATCCGCGTGGTCCTTGCATTAGGGAATATGGTGACTTTTCTGTGGACTTCCGTATATGGCTCTATAATTGAAGTTTGGCAGACTGTTAGGATCATATTCCAGAGTGCCTCCGCTGCTAGTACTGCAGTGAATACTTATGAAGTTTCCATGTGGCGTATGCTTTGGAATGATCTTTTTTCTCACGTATGTCAAATATCCAGTTGCTTTGTTTAATTGACGATGCAAGGTAGATTTTGATTTGTTGTTCAAGAAGTCTTAATGTCAATTTGTTGTCAGGTCTTCCGTGCTGTAAGGAGTATATTGAATGGGTTGGTTGCCTTTTTCTCAGCCTGCAATAGGCATCGCCTCAGGTGTGGATACATTATTTGTTCTTGGCATGGTACCATATGCACCTTGCATGCACCCTCCTCCATAAATTCTGATGCCCGAGACATGTTACTAGAGATCAGGACAGAAGATTGAGGCAGCCGTTCTGGCTAGTGGCATTCATTTGGTTTGTGAAAGTAAGATTGTGAAAATTAACGTAGACGATTACTATATAGCAACGTGGTTATTTCCTGTAAGTGTAGAATGGGTCAATCAGCTACAACCATGAAGCTCAGGTCATTGTTCCGTTTTTTTTTTAACAATGTCTGGTGCAGAGACGCCCTTGGAACATTTTATTTCATGGCTTAAGATTAGGATGCTGTTCTTTCTTTTTTCCTTCGTATTGGCCAATGACTCTGCAATGAGATAGGAAACCTCACCGCCTTATATGGTCCTCTTTTTTCATGACTTTGAAGCCTTCTTACCTTTGGTCATCCTGTATGATCTCATGCAGCATTTATAATCATGGTCAAGGATTTGTGCAAAGGTTGGGTCATACTTCAGGGTCACACTCTCCAGATCATGGTCATCGCAGGTCAACACTCAGAAGCGGAAGCCCAGTAAGTAAACCTCAGATGCAATAAATTAGTAGATTAGGAATGCAATCATCAGAGCATCCCCACGAATTGATTATTTGCATGACAAAGTCATCATGAAATTCAATGATAGTTTAATTTAGCGTAATGCCTTGTAGGTCGTACCTGGATAGTGGTGGAGGGGAAATGCTCTTTTGTCCTTTCAGTATGATTATGCAAACCGCAGAGCATATGAACAATTTTATCATGCGCATTGCTGATCACGACATTGAACTATAGCTTGCCTTTCGTAATGCCTTTTGCGTTCTGGATTATATCTGGTCTCCTGGGGGAGGATTTTTGTTTTTTTTCATATTATCACTGTCTTCTCTAGCAGAGTGAAGGAGAAGAATTGCTTAATTGGAACTTGTGATTTTCACTTTTCACAAATCTTGCCTAGAGCTGATGCCGCCGCTGACATGATCAAAAACAATTTATCCCTCCTTATTCTATGTTCAACAGAAAGAAAGGAGGAGGAAAAGCCACGCATATTAAACCTTTTTGATTAACGAAAGTGGAGGGATTTTCGTATCGTACGGAATTGTGACTTGTGGGGGCATCTGGCACCCCCAAAATCGAGGCCTCCAAGAAGCCTCCATGGAAAAGCAACTCCAAAGAAAAGCAGGGAAAGAAGGATGCAGGCATTGCAGTAGCTTTGGATCCATCCTAAGACCAGAAGGCAGACTGGGAGTTGCCTCTTCAACATTTCCACTTCAATGTTGCTCATCCTCATCTCGAGATTTACAACCTACAGGGCTATCCATCTTCACCTTTCTCCATTTGTTCATTCGTTGTCACATCCTTTTGTTTCAACTTGTATATACATAATGCATGCGCTAGGTCCTTTTCCAGTGTAACTTAGCCTGTACAGCTGTTGAGTATCCAATCCAGTGCGGGAAAAGATAAATTTTGCCTTTATGGATGCGGCTCAAGTCCTCACATCATCATGTGCGGTTTCTTCCCTAATTGTCTTTTTGTGGCTTGTATATTATATTGTCCTACGTTCTGTGTTGATTGCGGGGGTCTAGTTGTATAATTTGAAAGTTTTTACTCCCCATTCAACCAGTGGCAACACTTACTATGTCTTTGCTCAAAATTGGAATTTTAGTATCAACACCGAAATGAACTCAAATCTGGTTAATTGAAAGGCGCATCGCATCCTTTCTAGTTTGCTGCAGGTTCTTGATCACAATTTTTGAATTGTATAGGACAGAATAGAAAGGAACTAATCCCCTGTCTCGTCCATTTCCCCCGTGCTGATAATACATCAATTTCTAACCTCTGGCTCGATAGGGTTTCGCCAGAAATCTGAGAGCATACGACCATACGGCTTCCGGTTTTGAGGATCCTAGCCATAAATCTAAACTCAATGCTTCTATGCTCGTATAGGCAAATTGCGACATTCTTCGACTACTAGTGCATGCTCAATGAGTCTTCCTACGCTTTCGTTCAATTGACGGATGGGAAGGGGGAGGATTTTCGGCCCATTCGTAGCAACACGTTCGTATATACATCTCCATTGCCATCAGAAGAGTTGACACGTGTTATTGTTGACTCATGGGAAAATAAATATGGATCGGCTTGTGGTAGATGAATCGTCCCTTGTTTTCTCTGCCTCCACACCAAATGGGAGGAAAATTTCGGCTTTCAAGTATCCAAGTACCAGGACTGAACTGATTTCAGTAACGAGAAACAGCAAAATATTCAAGCGCCCATACGTAACAGTCAATAATGAAAAAGGCACCAGCCATAGAAGTCTTCCTATTTATATCAGAGATTCAGAACGGCAAACCAGTTTTAATATGCAGTTAGGGGGACATGTCCCAGTAAAGATGCCTACTAGAAAAGACTCGCAAGGCAAAGTCTCCAACATAGTATTTTCCATCACTAGCGATGTTAACCACAGGTATTTTAACATAGCATAACATATTTACAGACCGCAGAGTTTCAGAAAGAGGAGCTTAAGTCAAAGTCCCAGCTCCGCCAGTCTGGTGCAACATAGCATCGATCTCGTCTCCATCCTCCATCTCTAGCTGCAATAGGGAAAAGAGAGAACTCAGGCATTTCATGAGATTGTCTAAAGCTTATTTTTCAACACTTCAGCAGGGTATCTATGCAAAAGAGAAACAGACCTCATCAGGAGTCTGGTCGCCTCGCAGACGGCGGCCATCAAACAAGAAAGCAATGGAGTTCATCTCCACAGATTGTCTGTCACAATACGCGTTCATGAGCTTCTTCAGTTGAGTGCTCCTTTTGATCCTGAAAAAGACTTCATTCCCATCCTTGAAGAAAACAAGGGAACAGTCAGTCAACAACATAGATTAATATAAGTATTTGCCTTCACTTTGGATAAACTAATATCACACTAGGAAGTAATTTTTCCTTAACAAACCTAATTTTATTTTCTCTAACCTAACTCAAAATAAAAAATAAAAAAACAACCTCTGCTCTGTTTATAAGACAACTACAATTACAGGACACAGAAAACATATAATGGAAAGTCCAAGGTTTATCTTGGAAGCGTGCTATTCCATACGAGTGCCTCCTCTGCAAAATTCAATTGGATAAAATTAAGAATGAACAATTATTAACGCTTAAAAACCAAAATGATAACTAACAGTGCAAACAATAGATTCTACGTAAGAATTAAGATCAACAGATCATGGAGCTATACTGAGAAATTGTCCCTCATGCCCGCAATAGGGTGTATTTCGTCACAGCAAGAGGGACAAAGCTAGCAATTAGTAGTATTGACATAGAAAAGCAAAAACATCCTGAGATCAATGCCATTGAGGGACACACAAAACCGCGCATAATGCAGCAACTTCAATTTGGTTGACAGTTTATAATGGAAAAACAAAAAAAAAATCACATGGAAGAAATTTTTCGTCCGCATGAGACGGGAAGGTAGCAAGAAAGTTCATGGATCAGCCATATTTCTCAACTAAATTATGACTATACTTTAGCAACACAACCAGTGACAGATCGGGGCAAGGCGGAGGACATTTCCATCCCCATGGCCGCTCTCTTAGTGCAACATTTAGTAAATACAAACATAAGTCCACGACATTTCCTGTAAAGTGTCTGTATCCCGCTCCTGGGCGAGGGTATTGCAAAAGGTCGCATCTCTACCTCCACTAATCTAAGTTAATGCGTCCACGACTGCAGACAACCTTCACATGTCCATCTCCATTGGTGACTGTTAATTATGAACATCTCTACCCATCCTCGAGGATCCGATCTCCGGGGACAGGCAAACAATGGATTACCAAAAAAAAGATCCCAATCATACAGTTAATTTTTTTTTCAAAGAGTTTGCGCAGTTCGACATTTCCGATAGACAGACGTCCTCAGGACAGGCGACTGGTTTGTCAAGAGACCATAGCAAACCCCAACATTCGTATTGAAAATTGGCTAGGCACAAGCACATTTTGAGCAGGCCAACAACTCGCTGCCAGAGGTAACTTTTGAAAGGTCCATTAACCTCCTCATTCGGTGATCATACACACAGCACTAAAAAGCCCTCTCAAGATAAAAGGGCATGCCCTAGTTTCACGCAGCTCGAAAGAAAACGATCGGGCAGAAACGAAGACGACAACAGAGCCTGAACCAAGAGGGCAAAGACCACACGATTCAGAATCACACCCGAGAGACAAGAGGAACAACCACGGACGGACCCGACAAAAAAGATCATCTTTTTCCGGCGAAAGGTCCCGCCTTTTTCACACCGCATGGTCGGAGCGCGCAAGCTGCTTCCGCAAACAGGGGCAATGCAGCACGGGCATCAAGCAGGAAGGGCGAAAGGCCACGCGAGATGAGAACCGAAATGCGAGCCGTTCTTCGTCGGAACAAAGGAAGGGAAAGACACGGGAGAGACGGACGGACGGACGGACGGTACCTGACCCTTGACCTTGAGGTTGATGTGGGCGGACTGATCGTTCGGCTTCTTGTCTTCCTCCTGTTGCTGGGTCACCCCGGAGGCCGACATCCCTCCCTCTGTCTCTCTCTCCTTCTTTCTCTCTCTGTGATCGCAGAAGCTGACTTCGAGCGGAGCAACTAGGTTTTTTTTTTTTGTGCGCTTCTCTTTGTTCGAAAAGGGAGTTCTTTTAAAGACTTCTTCGAGAAGCAATCGTGTTGACGTGGAGTCAATCGGATATCTTATCCACTGATTCCCCCAACACGCTCTCGATTTTAGGTCGATTTGAATGTTATCAGGAAACTCCGGCGGTCATCCCTTTTTTTTTCAGAAAAAAGAGAGGCGACATTATCGAGGTTAGGAACAGGGATATTTATTTCAAACGTGAGTTTCAACTTTCGCACCCTGCAAGAAGACAGGGCAAAAATATAAAGATAAGTTGAAAGTTAGAATAAAACAGACTAAAAAAAAAAACACTGCTTGAGTTTTTCTTCTTTGTCTTTAAACAAGGGATAATGACACAGATAGTCCATGAATTTTGACTCAATGTGCAAATGTGATCCATAAACTTTTAATCTGTTCAATATGGTCCATAAACTTTTGGCACATGTTCAAACTAGTCATTGGACTATATGAAAATATGGTCCTAGACTGAATGAAGATGTTCAATGTCAGGAACGTTGAAACTAGTTTAAACATGTACAAAAATGATAACATTGAACATTTCATATAGTCCGAGACTAGTTTAAATATGTACCAAAAGTTCAGGGACCATATTGAACGAATTAAAAGTTCATGAGCCGTATTAAACATTTTCATATAGTATAGAAACTAGTTTGAACATGTATAAAAAATTCATGGACCATATTACACATTGGATCAAAGTTCAGAGACTATTTGTGTCATTTTCCCTAAAAAAAAAATCGCCTACCTTCGCGGTAGTCCCAAATTTTCCCCCTTAACCCTATGTCTTAAAATTGCTCATGATTTGTTCAAAATTATCAACATCAGGAGTTTTAGGCAGTGGGTTAACAAGGAAGGGGGGGGGCAAATTTTAAACTGGAGTGAAAGTTGATAATTATTTTTTTGGATAAAAAATGTTTGGGCAAGATTGAGATTGAACCTAAAGTTAGACAATTTCTTTGAGGGAATTAGGCTTATGTATATATTGACGAACACGATGAAATGTAACCAGTTGTTGTATTATTGACTACGTATCATTTCAACCAATTTGTTTTATCTTCATTTCACTTCGACCATACAAAATTCACTTCATTTCACTCTATTCTTCATAAGTCAGTGTGACCCACGCATCTAATACATAAAATACCTTCTCATACAATTTCAAGATTTTTTTTTTCAAATCCCTCAATTCCCGTATGACAATAACAGATCAAAGTTTAGGATTTTGGAGTGGGAATTATTCATTGATTTCTGCTATATATAAAAAAAAATTAGTCGGTCAATTTCATGCGAAGCTCATATGATTCGCATACGGACTGTGATCATGTCAACGATGAACAGTATTCACTCAAGAAAATCCTAAATTTGTGAATATTTAGACATATGAGAATTTGATTGGAACATGTTTTAGGCAAGAACAAAAGCTTTGAGCGTCGTATCACCCGTCATCATGACCAAAACTGACTTTAAAAATTTCTCAAAACATTTATTTTTTGGACGGCTTATTCACGCAATCAGCCGAATTCCCCCCTCTCATGGCTCGATGCTTAACGACAATCACTTTTCTATTTTCCTTCGCCCGTACGCAAGTTATTTGAATCGAATGAAAAGCCTATGCCACCGTACTTGTTGAGTATCTCCTACGCTCAACATGTTTTAAACGATGTATTATTTTCTTCTTATTCAATTCGACTATTTCGTTTTTAAGCGCACCGGCCACTCAAACGTCGTCGCGTACTGAGCATTTCTTTTATCCGACGTATGGATCGTGCTGATGTGATTGGTGTCAATTGCATGGTGGGAAGCTCCACAAAAGTAATAGCTCATGAGCGACGGAGTGCAATCAAAACAAGGTGAAATCTTCAAGATTGCAGCGAAGGTTGCTGCTTTTTATGGACATCACCCATCCTTCACGACCCGACAACTCTCAAATGATAATCCGGTCTTGTAGGCGTAGCCCTACGTGTGGAAGATACACAGCTACATACGTTTTCACGAGATCAAATCGTGGTTGGGTTACTGAGCCGTCATGTTTCTGAAAAATAGGGTGTTGGCTGTTGGGGCAAAGAGTCAAGATCTCTGTGTCATCCTTCTGGTAAAACAACTGCTAAATAACTGGTTCGCTCCGCGCTCGCCGCCTGGCTGCGCGACCTCACCGTCGTTCGGTACTATGTAGGATCTCTGAGTTCTCCATTGACTCGGTCGCCAATGGATGCGAATCTGTGTCGTGTCGACTTCGGTTTATAGAACATTAAGGCGACACCAAAACTGAATCCAGTTACATGCAGTTGTAAGTTGGGACATCACAAAAAGCAAGCAGGATTGTGTGTTTTCCTGCAATACTAACAACCACTCGCTCTGTTTTTTTTTTTCCATTTTTCCCCCAAAGCAGCACCTCTAATTGTCAAAACCACCATAGCCCAATTATAGAAAAGAAACCCCTTGATGGTTAAGGAGGGAAACGGAGGAACATTGGCGGTTCATTCCCGAAAGTTTAGGACTTTGAATAGGAATTGAAGCAGAATGTCCTCATGAATTCCTGAAACAACAATAGAGGATCGACCCGCCATGCCGAGCAAGCTGAAGAAGGCGATCGGGGCCGTGAAGGATCAAACAAGCATAAGCCTCGCCAAGGTCGGCAACACCAATGCGTCGATCCTCGAAGTCACGGTCCTCAAGACCACCTCGCATGAGGAGGTCCCCATGGAGGAGCGTCATGTGGATGAGATCCTCAAGCTGATCGCCTCGAACAAGGTCTACGCGGCGACCTGCGCGCAGCTGCTAGCCAAGCGCATCGGCAAGACCCGGAATTGGATCGTCGCGCTCAAGTCCCTAATGCTAGTCCTCCGGATCTTCCAGGACGGTGACCCCTACTTCCCCAGGGAGGTGCTCCACACGATGAAGCGCGGTGGCAAGATCCTCAACCTGTCGAGCTTCCGTGACCACTCAAATTCGAGCCCGTGGGACTACACTGCCTACATCCGGACATTCGCACTCTACCTCGATGAGCGATTAGATTGCTTCCTCATGGGGAAGCTGCAACGGCAGGTGGCGTACCGGAAGAGGGAAAACGAGCAGCTCGTGAACAGGAGAGCAACCGAGCCAATCATTAGGGATATGAAGCCAGGAATGTTGCTCGACAGGATCACTTATTGGCAGAGACTGCTTGAGAGGGCCATTGCCACAAGGCCAACAGGCTCGGCCAAGGGCAACAATTTGGTTCAGATGTCACTCCATGCCATTGTTCAGGAGAGCTTTGATCTGTACAGAGACATCTCTGATGGCCTTGCACTGCTCTTGGATAGCTTCTTCCAATTGCAATACCAGACTTGTGTCAGTGCCTTCCAAACAAGCATCAAGGCCTCGAAGCAATTCGAAGAACTATCATCTTATTACAGTTTGTGCAAGAACTTGGGGGTCGGTCGGACATCTGAATACCCGAGCGTGCAGAAGATATCCAATGAGCTCATCGAGACATTGCGGGAGTTCTTGAAGGACCAGGACTCGTTCCCGGCTAGTGGGAGGATGTCATCTCCGCAGATGCTCCTTCCTGCGACGCCAGGCAGCGGGAAGGATTCCAGTGCAACATCTGAGCAGTTTGGTTCCTACGAATGCTCTGAGACCTCAGAGCACACGGAGGGATTTTCCGAGAAGGGTTCCGAGTTCAGCTCGCAGTGCATGTCCCCAGAGGACGTGACGAGTGCGACGGATGTGGGGACTAGCCCATCGATCACATTCGAGCAAGAAATTAAGATTGAACAATTCAAGAAGCAACCGGATCAAGAGGACAGCGTGAACACCAACACGGGTACACGTTCGCTCCATTCATCATCAACAGATCCTCAAGAAACAAGTTCAACAGCAACTTTTGTATCTTTCGATGACTGGCCACCACAAGAAGTACCACGTCAAGAGCAAGGACAACACAATTCAGGACCAAATCGTAAAAATAGTTCAAGAGATTGCTGGGAGCTGGAATTGGCTATGACAGCAGGACAAGTAAAACCAAATGTGAATGCTACGATTCCCAATGATTCAGGATCAGCCTCCACCACTGTGATTCATCTTTTCCGTGACGCCCCAATTCCTAGTTCTCAAAATAATCCATTTCTGCAGGACACAGCTGCATCAAGCGCAACAGTGCTGGCATCCACCGCAGCCTCCGGCGAGGCTTTCCATTCTGGCACTGATCTGTTCTCAGTTGCTCCCACCTTCCATGCTACACCAAAACTGACTACCGGCGCACAAAATCCAAATGCGAATGCAGTTACGAGGCAAATTGAGAACGATCCATTCGCATCAAGCTTCGAAGTGGTGGCCAGTGGACAGAGGTCTGATGGATCCACTAACCAAGAAAACTTGCAGTATGAGCAACAGTTGTGGTTGCAGCACCAGAACAAGATCATAGCAAAACTTATGAAGTAGCCGTGTACGATGCCGACAAATTTGTGTATATAATCACAGGACGATACTTAGTTCATCTTAGTTGGGGTCTAACCGATTACGTTATTTCCTTTTTCAATGATTGCTCATTCAAAGAGCACAGCCTGATGCTCAGCAACCAAAACAATTAACAGCGATTTGTTATGGCCATTTGAACGCTCATACATTATTTGCTTTTGGTCATTCGCCTAAGCTTGCAATAGATGAGAATAAGGTTTGGGGTATGAATCCGGGGTTTCCTGTATAACGCCACACCACTTGTTTGATAAATCATTGGATATATTAAGAATAGAACCACATTGATACTCACACTAAAAGCTAATTGTATCTCATCGAGCGTTTGGTTACCATCAACAGATATTACTAAGAAATATGAACCTCAAAAAGTCTAGACAAGACCCAATAAGATAAGCGACGTCGGTCCTAATCTGGGTAAGTACACATGACCCAACAAGATTCTAGATTTCAAAGGACTACATGTCATGTGGTCAAGTTCTCTCGGTGCTTGCTTCAAGGGAACTGCATGCACAAGCTGTAAAGGAGCTCCCTCCTCTTAACATATTCAGTTGCAGTATCTTGAAGAATGAAGTGGAGAAAACGACCACTCATGTCTAGTTTAGGATGCGCTATACCCTATTGTCATTCCCTTTTTTCCTCTATTCTTTGCCCTACGTGTGAGGTCGCTGTTTAGGGACCCGCCATATCGTATGGCTTCTGTCTCTCTCATGGTCTCTTTTCACAGACTTCTCACCTCCATCTCCGCCGGTGCTTCCTCCCTCTCTTGTCTGCGTTGTTCTCCTTTTCAGATTCTACAAACATCATATCGAATCGAACCCCACCTCCCCATACTACCTTGAGACCCGCCCTTCTCTACTCTAGTATATTTTAAAGAGAGAAAAAAATCGAATACCCAAATCGGTGCATGAAATGAAAGTTGACATGTCTTTGTGCTTTTACTTATTCCACTTCTTTTTCTCTTGGCGTATGTGATGGATACGCAATAATTCAATCCTTCCATGTGCCTAGAAATCTGACAGAGAGAGAGAGAGAGAGAAAAGGGGACCCAATAAGGCAATAGGAATCGCCCTCCGAGTGAGAGAGAGAGAGATAAGGGGACCCAATTAGGCAATAGGAATCGCCCTCCGTGATGAAACAGCCAGCTCATTGCGCAAACCATGGACTCCTATGAGCCCGATCATTGCTCTTGATTCCCAAAACTAAAAAAAGAAAACGAAAATTAACAGAAAAGAAAACAGAAACCAACTTGGGAAAAAGACGCATGAAAAGCGAAATCACTTGGAAAAGTTTCGCGCCTCCTTGTTGATAGTGTTTAAGTATCGCCAAGGCAGGCATGACCCATTACATAGGTTCTCTCGGTCACTCATCACCGCCATCCATACCTACCTTTCATTCTCAGCGCTTGCATAGAAGTCAAGTCACAGCCAAAGGCCTCCGGACATGCCCATCGAGCAGGGCCCAAGCAAAAACCAGACAAAGGCGACCAGACGATGGATGAATGAATGAGATCGGTGCATCAAGAGAGTCGAGACAGTGCAAGTAACAAAAGAAAAAGGAGCACACGAGAAGAAGCACTCGCAATTCTTTAATTTAAGAAACTCCTCTCATTACAAATCAGCCAGGAAAAACACTCTAAGACCGTTACGTAAGATATGAAGGGGTCATAAGACAAATCACAATGGAACCTCGCTCTTACAGCTTCATGAGCACATTAAATTAACCGACTATGCAACAAGACAAGACTTAGAAAGCAAAACGAGGATACTCCCTAAAAATCGCATCCATCATGCTTTTGCTATCATATAATATTAGTGGCAAAGAGATTTTCTTTTTTTCTTTTTGGACATAATAATATACTTTTATGATAAAAAAAAGAAAAGAGGGGGGCAAAAGGGAAAGAAAAAATGAATTCGGACAGCTCGGAGCATGTGAGTGTGTGTTGGCTGGTAGTTTTTCCTTCTTTGACGGTTAGACAAATCCGAGGAAGGCGCATCAGTCCCTGTTCAACGACAATCATCACAGCGGAGGGGTCAGAAGAAAGAGGGCGTGAATCACAAGTCATTTTATAAAAGTGAATATGTGTCTAACTCGCAAAAAAGGGAAATAAAAAAGCGAAATGCGTCCAGAATCTGAGTTAAGTCTGCCTCTCACATGGTGGCATTTGGTCAAAATATGCGCAACCACCCCACAGATTCGGCGGAATGCGGCACGTAACACCAACCCACGAGTGTGAAATTGAAGAAACCTAACCAAAGAACGATTGCTGACTACACTCTGACCCCGCAAATTTCGGGATTATTTGCGGGATGAGGACCATGTGTGCTTTCATATCTATATATATTTATGTACACGCAAAGAAAAGTTCAAAACTGGTGTTCTACCCACACACTAAGACCAGAACCACTCGACCATTTTATTTTTCTACCATAACTATCACTTGAACAAATTAAGTTAATAGTAATGAAAAAGAAGCTGTAAAACGTTTTTAATGGCAATCAAGTGGACACATTATTTGGTGTCCCAATCTTGGCAAACATATCACTAATGAATGGTAAAATATGGTGCAGAGGCTGAAAGCATGCACTTTTTATGCTGCTAAAATGGCCCAAAAAAAGTCGACATTGTCTCCGGAATGTTTGATGTTTTGACCCATCAATGTGTTCTCGAGAAGGCTTGCGCAAACGAGATGATTAAAAAGAAAAAACCTCGCAGGTTTTTTCGTGTTCACTCCAAGCCCCACCGGAGCCGTTTTGATGAGAAACGACATGACCCTGCGGAAATGATACGCGCCCACTCAAAGGGCCAAGGAGGCCCGACTTTCTCTTAACCCTAGGGGCAGAACCGTCACAGGACTTCTAAAAACGAAGGCGCTAAGAAAAGGACAGCCCTTTCGATTTCACGCGCCAAGCTCGGAATCCCATACAAGATTCACAGAGCGCGCGCGGCCACATGGCGCCCCGTGATTGGCCTAACGCCTGCGGAGAATTATTCCCTAAACGAAACTGTAACATCGAATTTCCCGCTTTACCCTCGGCGAAGACGACTCACCTTTCGTTTGGCGGGGTTGGTTAGTTGGGGCAAATCCGCTTATTCCCTCCACGTCCGGCTGAAGATCGTCTTCAGTCTGTTTCCGGCGAGCCTCTGCGACGCCCTCCTCGCTCCGGCGACCTCCATCTCCGCCAGCCGCTGCATGTGCTGGTAAGCCCCGGCGGCCACGAGCCTCTTCCGGCATCCCTCGCTGGCCGGCCCGACGATCGCCGCCGCCACGGCCACCGGGAGCCTCTTCGGCACCAGCTCGTTCTCCGGATCCAGCATCTGGACCAGCCTCGTCACGCACTTCTCGTCCCTCACCAGCTCCTTCCGGTTCGACCGGACGGTCAGCAGCGCCACCAGCGCCTGCGCCGCCGAGTCCTGCAACCCGACCGGCTTCGGCGACTCCATCAGCTTCAACAGCGAGCTCATGCAGCTCGAGATCGCTCGCTTGTTGCCATCGCTTGGGGACAAATTAGACAACAACGACGCCGAAATATGCTGTAATCTGATGTTTCCGTGCTTGATTAGCTCGCCGATCTGAACAATGAATGCAGTCGAAGACGACAAGATGCGTGCCACGGCATCCGAAGCTAACAGCGAGCTAATCGCACGCAAGACGCTTTCCAACGCATCCGGACTCGATAGCTCCTGAATCAAACGCATTAATTTCTGCAATCCTCTTTCCTGTAATATCAGAGTGCGAAAGTACTCGCCGGATTCCGCCAAAATCGCAATCGAGCCGGCTGATTTCTCTATTGCCGACGTCGAACTCGAGCTCAGTAACTGCACGAGCACCGGAACGGCGCCTTCCTCGGCCAAAGCCACTTTTATGTCCTCCACGCAAGCGACGTTCCGAATCGCCCCCGCTGCGTGCGACTGAGCGGCCGGAGAACTTGATCTGCAGGCCTCGACGAGCACAGAGACGCCGCTGTACGCAGAAATGGCCCACGCGTTCTCCAAATCGGCGGTTATGGCCTCCACGGCAATGGCGGCCTTCTCTTTGAACGCCGACGAGCCTGTCTCGATGATCCTTAGCAACGGCCCCAGTCCACCTCCTTCGAACACGCTCTTCCTCGATTCGTCGTTCGCGGAGGCCAAAATCGAGACGGCCGCGAGCGCTTGCTCGCGGACGGAGCTATTGCTGTTATTCAGATCGAGCAGATGGATCAAATAAGCGACGTTACCTTCCTTGGCGACGAGGCTCGCGGACTTCTTGTCTTCAGCGAGGAGCTGAAGCAGCGACTCGAGAGCCTTCTTCTTGAACTCGATCCCCCCGATTTGCAGGCGCGTGAAGAGATCCTTGACGAAGAACCGGACGTCGTCCTTGCCGGATCCCGGGCCGGGCTGGGACAGGACGATGGCGTTGGACTGGTTGAGGACGCCGGATCTGAGGAGCAGGTCGAGGTCGTGGAGGTGGTTGGAGAGGGAGGTGGAGGCCATGTCCAGATCGCTCTGCGTGTGGAGCTTGCCGCCATTGAAGGAAGGGTCGGAGCAGTGGTCGTGGAGGGACTTGAGGCGCTGGAGGGTGGCGAGGAGGCTGGGGAGGAGGGTGAGGAGGAGGGGGTTGTCGGACCAGTGCGGGGAGGAGGAGAGCGAGGAGAGGGAGGAGTGGACGGAGGTGAGCTTGGAGCGGAGGGCCTGCCACCGCCCGGCGAAGGACCGGGGGTTGAGCGACGACAGGAGGAGGAGGGAGAGGAGTGGGCTTATCAGGTCGAGGAGGGATTGCGGGGAGGCGCCGGCGGCGGCGGCGGCGGCGGGGGGATGCGTTTCCATCGGGGCTCCGGGCTAGGACCGGGAAGGGATGGGGCGAGATGGAGAAGGGAGATGCATTAACGAGGGGAGGGAGGCTTAGCGAGGAAGGAAGCGGGAGTCGCGCAGACGCGAGGATGGAGCGAAGGAAAGCGAAGCGATCGAGGGGGAGGGTTGAAGTCGGGAGGAGTGAGAGAGAAGTTTCAGGAGAGAGAGAGAGAGAGAGAGAGAGAGAGGGAGGGGAGAGGGGAGGGGAGCAGTCGCCAGTCAGCGCATGAAGGGAGTGGGGGACTGTCGAGTGCGCGAATGATCGACGAGCGCGCTGTGATCTCGCCCGCTTGGGCTAGGCCACGTGGCGCGCCGCCCTGATTTCTTGGGGGGGGGCGCGGTTCGTGGGCCCGATTTGGGCCTTAGACACTGGGAATACCGACCGCAGCGGGCTGAGTAATGGCGAGTAGGCCCGTCGAAGGGGTAGGTCGAGATGAAAATGCGCCAACCTGAACTGACCCATTTTTATACGATGCAAGGCTAGTTGACTCTTAACCGACCCGTATTGCTAAAAAACTAATGTATTTAACCAAATCTAGGTAAATTCATATCTAAATTGAGGTGAGAGCACAGAAAGAGAAAACGCGAAATCAAATAAGGGTGAGAAAGTCATAGAGATGGGTTGGGTTTAAATAAACTATGAATCCATTTAACACCAATATTATTTTGAGCTTCATCATTATAAATCTATTTGGGCTCATTTATCAAATATAACTAACTCACGTAACATTCAAGCTCATTAAATATGGATTAAAAAATGGACTCACGACCCATTTTGACAGGTTGAATGTCGAGTTGGTGTGAGCACTTTAAGCGGGCCGTTGTTTTAAGCGCGATAGGCGTCTGAATGTTGATAATATGTTTAGAGTTGTAGTGGTTGGAAATGGCACTTTTGTTGAATGGCAAAATATTCGGAATAAGCTTAAAGCACATATAAATAGCGGCACGTTGAGAAAAAAAAAATATTTTTTTCGTATTTCTTTTTTAAGATTTTAGGGGGAGAATTATTTAATATAAAAACGACGATAGACTAGACGGACCCCAAACAGGGGAACGTGATTTCTCTTTTTCGCTGATAATCGCTTCATATTGAATAACTTCACTTATTGGTGAATTCATGATTGGATCGTCCCAGGTCAACAACGGCTACTCGATTGGGGCCCTCGGATTTGTTTGACCGCGCGGCTTCAACGGCGATGATGAAACTGGGCTTGCCGAAGCTCTCTTTGCGGTGGACCGGAAAACGACCCGAATCTTAACGTCGGATCAGGGCCGTTCGCTGCGGCGGCCCCACGCTGTTTGATCCGCCGCGCCGTTCGATTCGTGGTAGAAATTGGAGAGGGAGTCCGGCGAGCGGGGCCCGCGTGCTGCTTTGGCTTTTCCTTATTTTCCATCCTACGAACGTCGAGGCGGGTTTTCAGGCCTACGGAATAATTTTATTCTTTCGGCTTTTTCGGCTTTTGTCAAAAAAAAAAAAGATTTTACAAAAAACAACGCTTTTTTCCGCTCTACCTTTTTGAGAAACATGTTGCCTAGGAAATTTCTCGTGGCTTGGATCTTAATCCGGAGCCAAAAATATTGAGGTTTGTTCTTTAGCAGGGTTTAAAATTAGTGTAAGAGTAATACATCAACTATTAATTTTTTTTATCGAATTTAGAATGGACGAGCACAATATTTTTATCACCCTTTTCTTCCGTAAAAACTACTTTTATTTTCCTAAAGTCGAAAATAAGGAAGTGCAACAAAAGAGTTGTCTTATTTAGTAAATGAGAAAATAAATGAAATTTTTAATCGAGGGTGGAAATAAGAGGGGGATGGCCATCGACCTAGGACAATTTAGCTAATCCTCGTGCGTGCTTTCTCCCGAGAAAATTTTAGCATATAAGGTTGGGATAATTATGCGATTGTTTTATGAGCTTTGGCTAAACGTACAGTGTCGTTTTTAAACTTTAATTTGTTCAATGTGGTTTCTGAGCTTTAACCTAATTTGTAATGCCATCCATGAAATTTTAATTTTTAATTTGTACAATGTGGTTCTTAAACTTTTGGTAAATGTTCAATCTAATCCCTAATATATATGAAAATATCCAATGTTACTCTTCAATTAATTTATGTTCGGGGAGAACATTGGACATTTCATATAGTCCATGGAGTGAATTAAAGATATATCAAAAGTTCAATGACCACATTAAACAAATTAAAAATTCAGAAATGACATTGCACATTTGATTAAAGTTTAAGGACCACATTGAATAAATTAAAAATTTAGTAACGACATTGTACATCTGATGAAAATTCAAAAATTATTTGTGTCATTTTTCCTATAAATTTTTATCTCGCCACTTCAACTTATTTTGTCCCTGCCTTTTCTAGTAGATCGTGCGTTCGAGTTGCATTAAACGCAGATAAAATTAATTTTTTTTTATTTTCATTCATTGACTTGAGTTCAAAACGCATTGTCATTAAAATAGTTTGATAATACAAGGCTAATTTCATAGTGTATAACATTAGTGACGAGTTAGTGATGGTTTATCTAATAAGTATCGGTACTTAAATAGATTGCAAAGAGCAAATGCGATGATAAGGAAATCTCTTACCATCCAACACGACAAAAAAGAAATCTAACGCTCGAATAAGATAGTTTACACTCTTAAGAAAAAGATCTAAAGTTGATACGAAACATCAAGTGTTATTCGTAATTACGTCCCAATGGAATAATGGATGAGTTACATTCGTCAATTTTCAAACTCGTGCCATTTTTTTTTTTGCAGACCAGTAAAGACATCCCACGATAAAGGATAGACCGAATCTACGATCTCGGGTTTGCAAATTAAGTCTTGGACCATTTAACCAACAATCCAGTCGATATATATCGGCAATCTCATCTAGCGTCCGGCAAAACAGATTATTCTTGAGTTTTCACACTCAGCATCTCATGCGCTTGTATATGGGCTCTCATACTCTATATCCAACGTGGGTAATGCGTGTTGCGATGCCTTCTCACTTTCTTTTTATCTCGAGATTATCCAAAAAATTAACTTCCAATTTTAACCAAATCCAATGCGTCCCATGAACTGATAATTGACCCTGACGTTCAATTATCACGTCAATATATAAAAGCCTATTCAGTAAAAAAAATTGGAGGGAAGAAACGGGGAAAGCAGCTGCGGCTAACTCCAACGAGCGTCGGCTCCAGGATCTGCGCAGCCACCAAAAACCCTCAGCGCCACCTGAACCGTACAACAGTCGGGGTTTAAGAAACCGAGAAGAAGACGCTGCGGCGTTGGTTTGATCTCGCCGATTCAAGAAGAAGAAGAAGAAGGGAGGGAGGAAGGGAGGAAATGGTGCACAAGGCATGGAGGATAATTCCCAGGCCTCTGATGGAGACGGTCCTCAACAACCACGCTCAGCACCACCGCGTCCCTCAGCCTCTCATCCTCCACGGCCCTAGAGGCGTCGGCAAGACCACCCTCATCCTCGAAAGTAACGTGTTACCCTCCTCCCGCTCTTCGTCTCTCTCTCTGTGGACTTTCGTCGAACAGTTGGCGGGCGAAAGTCGGTTCATTTCGACATGGGGAGTGCGATGTTTGTAATTTGGTTGTCGTGTCTTTCTCTCTGCGGACTTTCGTCGAACAGTTGGCGGGCGCATGTCGGTTTATTTCGACACGGGGAGTGCGAGCGATGTTTTGCAATTTGGGTGTCGTGTCTTTGTTCGGCTTACGCTGCGATCGGAATGTGATGACGACAACTGGGATTGATCTGTGTTTGGTTAATGCTCCATGGTTTCTCTCTTTTGCCAGGACTCCTCGGTGAGTGGAATAAAGGTGTTCATGTCACTGGATATGTGGACCTGGCTCAATCGATCAAGGGTCACCATCCGCAGCACAATAGCTCATTCCCGTGGTATTCCTGGTCGAATTGTGATCCACCTGATTTGGCGACTCTCCGGAATCAGCTCGAACAATGCCTCGAATCCATGGTGGAAAAGGGTGTCAAGCTTGGTACCATTACTTCCCAGCAGATATTCTCGACTATGAAAAAGTGGCATGGCCTAAACACAGCGCTTCGACGGATTCTCGAGAGCAATCATGCCTCGAAGACTGCAGTTTCGGATAAGGTTGCTGGTTCAGCATTGTGGAGTCGGGCGGTTTTTGCGCTATCTACTCAATGCAATGCCAAGGAGATTGATGGTATTTTGGAATTGAAGGAGAAAGGAAGGAGTTTGTCGGTCGAGGAGGCTTCTTATTTGCGAGAGGCCATTGTTGCATTGAAGTTAGCCAAGGAGGTGATTAAGCTTCAGCATGGGTGGAGGAGTAAGGCAATTGCACATCTGAATCGGACTGGAGGGTTTTCAAGGTCTCTAGCGCATTCCTGTACTGATTGGCCGTGTTTGCTGTTGGAACTGTTGTCACAAGCTGCTGAACTAGATCATTTTCAGGTATGTGTGCAGAATATGGAGTTTATTTATTTCTTACCTTCACATCCTCTAAGATAGTTGTTTATGTGGAGTTATGGTTTGATAACATTAACATGGTCTACTTAGTTTGACTATGCATGTAATTCCAACTTTTTATTGGTGCTGTGCTCTAACAATGTGCTTGCACTAAATTTGGCAGCCCAAGTTGGTGATAAACAACATAGATGTGCTAAGACATGCTATCTTGACTGATGATTCATCAGTTAACGCATCAATGTACCATGACAGTCTGATATGGAGAATAATTGCTTTAGGTGCAAATGAGAGATGCCTGCCAGTTATACTTGTCACTTCTGATAGGTAATCAGTTCCTCTGTGACTATTGTTCATATTTTTGTCTTTCTATGTTGATAATGATATCATATTTAACTTACGTATTTTTCAATTTATTTTTTGGAAATAGAGTGTCTGCAATGTTAGTCAAAATGAAGTTCATAATAAGTTTCCTATCACTTGATGTTAAAATTTTCAGTTTGATTTTTCTCCTGGTTGAGCATCCTCATTTACATGGTTGAGTACCTATACTGTGATTGCTAGCAAAACAATTAGAAGTTCTTCACAACAAGTAACCATAGAAGTTACGAATTGCATAGGACACATGGATACATGGCAATTAGCTACTTAATATAGCTACCCTGGCAGATTTGGCCTTGTGTAGTCTTGCCTGCTAATGATTAGGATTTTCTAAAATGTACTTCCTGATATGCAACACAGTCAACCGAAAAGAAACAGAAAAGTTTTGGTAATTTGAGTCTACATTCTTTAGATTCCTGTACCTGTCAGTGGATCCTGCACTTGCATTTTGGCTTTTGGAAACTCCTTGTATGCTGTTCTGATACTCTGAAGTGCATGACACGGGGCATGTTAATTCAATGAACTCTACATCAATTAAGACGGGTGCTGATCATCCTTGTCATAAGATCCTTTTGATTCTATTCCTTTTGACTTTATTTTAAGTTTAATTGACTTTTTGATCTGTTTATCTATCTTTATTCTGACTCGTAATGTGATGCCTCAGCTACTACTCGTACAGAGCTTTCATGGATTTTGGGTTTCCGGACATATTCATCTCCCGCGAGGTACTCGATGTTAAACATTACTCTCTCTCTCTCTCTCTCTCTCTCTGTGACTAGAAGTGAATGACTTGATATGAGATTTTATCAAGGGATTCTTTTTGCAATCTCTAGTAATGTGACTGACGCAATGATTCAACTTCAAATGAAAGATGTGCAAGCTGAAGCATGAAGCAGTAGTAGTGCTCCATGAAAGTTCACTTCACACAACCCTAAAAAAATGGAGAAGTAGTTCTTAAAATCTTTTCAACAATGAAGATATTCGACCTAGAGCGTAGTTTACTCAATCTAATTTCTCTGAAAGCGTTATACACACACACACACACACACATTAATCCTTTTTCCAGAAATCTTATTAAGAATTAGACTTACCACTAGTTGATAACACTGCACAAAGTGGTTTGAGAGCTAGCACTTTTCCATATAGGGTAGTTGGTACATCAAAAATCTCTTAATTACGAGTGTTTCAACTTTGTTTTGTTTCTATGTTTTATAGACCTTTGGCTGGACTCCACAAGAAGCTAAAATGCATATGGTGGCAAATTTCTTCAGCAATTCAGAGGTGAGAAGATCTGATTACTATATGGGTAAATGTGGTTCATAGATAAGTTTTACAGTGATGGATAATGACTCTCTAGAGATCAAAATGAAAATGGCAGATTTGGACAGTAGTTGGTCACTAAATAATTCACATCACTACGCTTTATTCTAACATGCACAAGTCGGATATCATCATCATAATTTCTTATGACATGGTCTACTATTTAACAGTTTTTTTTTGTGATAAATGTAGTGGTTGGTGATTTCTGAGGTGCTCGGGTCAAATCCTCGCCATCTCTTCGAGCTCTACACACTCAAACAAAGCAATTTCTATAATAGGTATGTTTTTTTCCTAGAAGAGCTCAAGTATAAATCTTTGATGCTCCTGCTGTTGTTTACTTTAGAATAGTACATGAGACAGTCTTTCTAATAGCTGTATCTGTTATTTTATGCTGTAAGTAGATCTAGTTCAAGTTTCTCTGCACTTTCTCTTTGTTGTTGGAGTTTGTTCTTTGACATGTCTGCCTCACTTTTCTTTTTACTCATCCTCAAACTTAAGCAATGTGCCGTTTGTGTGCTACTTTTCTTGGTTCTCCATGTGAAAAAAGCACATGTTTGAAATCCCTCTTAGGGGTTCTTACCAGTAATTCTAGAGGCTATCAACCTTGCAGCATCCAGCAGTGAAATTTTTGGGTTTGATCTACCTGCTTCTATGAAGGTTGTCAAATCCTACTCTTCCATGGGCTGAAACATTGATATTTGCTTTTGTACTAACTGTTTTCTCCTACCTCATTTCTCTTCAATGAACCTTTACTTCCTAATTCTCTGTCTTTGCTAAATAAAAAAAAATCAAGAATCAGTTCACCTGTCAGGAGTGCAAGGAATTGTATGATTATCATCTATAAGAGGGATTTCCGAGTAATTCATTCACTTTCAGTTCCATTGACATGTGAAAATCTATTTTGTGCCGAATATATATCCAGAAGCTGTCATTGTATTTGGCAACCCTTGACTGTGTTTTTGATGAAAGAATGCACCGGTGGATTCTAGGAATACATCGGGTTTTTTCCTAACGATAAAGTGAGGCGTTAAAACCTTTGAGAACTGGAACATGTAAAATAATATTGAGAAAGGAGGAGTTTTGAGACAATGCAGTCTCTTCAGTTGTTTATAATCTAGTGGTCAGCTTGAGATTAATTACCAGGTGCTTTGAAATGCATGTGCTGGTTATCCTGCTCAACAAGTTCTACTTTCCATTAGATGACTTCTCTGTCAGTGTGCATAGATCAGAGGTCAGAAATCACCAGTCACCTTACTCTAAACTGGCCACCTTGCTGAATGATCATGATCCGGCAGAAGAGCTGTATAACTACACTAGTCAGAATTATTGCATGATCTGTAAATTTATAAACACCTCATATAAAGCTATCTAGCGGCAGCTCATGTTTCTGTATAGAAAAGATATGGTGGAAGAAGCCTATCATGAAATGTAGTTTCTTGGTTGTGCATTGAACAGTGCCATCTTTTTCTATATTGCCATCGCGTAATGGTTTGTACCTTCTACAATAACACAGGGTTATAAGTGACAAGAATTGCACATTTGAAGACATTGTGGATGCATATTTAGCATACTTGCAGGTAACTTCCAAATCAGCTGTGTGTTTACTTCTCCTTTCATCAAATATTTGCATTTTCCCCTGGTTGAAATTTGTTAGCTACTTAGCACCATTGATCATTGCAGAAAATTGAAGTTCCCTTATTATTCTTACTAAAGACCTAGTAGCTGTTAGTCAATTGTTTGTTGAATGTCAGGCCTCTTAACAGATTTTTCAAAAATTTTCCGGTCCCAGTGGGGCCTCCATTGTCCTTTCACACACTTATATTTACTTGCAAAAAGCAATAGTATTGCAAATTTTGAAGATGGTAAAATTGGCTGGCTGACTACATAGGTTTAGTGCTTGTGTTAAGTTGCTGCATCCATATTATTTGTACGGGAGAAAGTATGTGTGTTGCGTGTGTACATAAGTATTTATATGTGCGCCAACACTATTATTTGTCTTTTGCTCACCTGAGTACCAGTCTCCAATTAATTGATTTACCACTGGCAAAAACAAACGCAATCAATCTGAATTAATCAGCTCCATGGTGGGGGTGTATATTTTGGTTATTGCTAAATGATCAGCTGATTCCTCTAGAAAGGCCACTTGTTGCCGATCATCCATGCTATGGTTTTTAAGATAAATAGCTGCATTTCATGTTTGCAGCTAGCAATGAGATATAGATTCAAGTTTTTGTTTTTGTTGTTACAGTATATGTTAAGTTATTTTTTTTTTGGTCAGAATGTTAAGTTCTTCACTAGGGACTATTTACTAGTCAATATTCACAAACGTCTCAAGCCTTCTCATTCTCAACAGACTGTGGTGCTGCATTAAATGGTCTCTCAATTTTGTTCAGCACAAGTACCTTCCCCTGCTTTTGAAGAACTTATCGAGCATCTTCATCTATGTGATTTGGTGTGGTTATCATGTGCATTCTAGGGTCTATGCCTTTTACCACCAAATGATGGCAAATTGTATCAAACAGTTTTGCTTTGTAGTTTATATGGTTGTCTTTACTTTTTGAGTGTATTTCAAGTTATGTAAACTAGAGGTATAATTAGGTATACGATTGGTATATCCTCTACCGGCTCAAGCTGCCTATTTTCTGGTATACTGCATGTCCCAGCACTTTATCCTATATTTCTTGTTAGATTACCACGGTGAATCCTGCCATGGATAAGGCTGTAAAGATACTTCAAAAGTTTGCTACTGATGTGCGATGTGGACAAATTCCAAAAGATAAACTCCGTTTTGGTGCTCCTTGGAGGCATCCTCCATCTGACGACAACCCTACGCTGAGCTTGGAGTGGGCAAAGCTTCAGCTATTGGACTTTGTTCAATCCCTTATCAATGCAGAATTTGGGGTACACTTCTGTTCTGCACTAAGAACAGTATCTTTTTTTTTCTCGTTTTGTCTCTTGTTTGCCTGGCGATATTTTCATTTTGTAAATGAAAATCGCATTGTATTGGCTGTACAGGTCAATTACTTCGCTGATTGTAGCCTGGAGATCTTTGATGATCCATCTGCTGTAGCATTAATCGAGGTACTTGTATTGTGCTTTCTTTACCAAAGATATCCATCTTTGAGCGCACAGCCATTTTCTTAGAATGATTGACAAAACATTTTATTTCTGACTTCCCAAATTTCATACCACTCTGGATAGCGAGTTATGCTTCTTTCGGAATATTTTCTTGTTTGTTCACTTGCTTTAGTATCAAAGATATCTCCAAACACTTTCTTTGGTTTTGTACCATATTTTTAACCTCCTGTCAAGTATTATGGAAGGTAAAAGGCCTTTTCTTTTTCACTCTTTTTTTGATCTTGGTGTAGGTTGGCTTGCTCTATACACAAAGGGATCCTTCTTTCATTCGCCCTGTGTCACGAGGTATTCAGAGGTGTCTTGTGAGATGGTATGCGATGTATTTTCTTGCATAAGACAACTAAGGAAGTTGAAACAATTGTGAGTTCTGCGTGCTCATTTTGAGTCACAGGCTTGTGCAGGAGCGGATGCAGTTGAGCTTCCAGAGCTCACTCAAGTACCTGTGGCAGCGATTTTTCCGTGGTCGTAGTTATCGCCATTTGATGTTGCAAGAAGGCTATAAGTGACTCCAGTGTATGTCTAAGTGTCCATCCATTCCATGTGATGTTTATAAAGTTAATTTGCGCCCAAAAATCTTGAAATTTAGTGGACTGTTTTCCTCTTAGACTGTACACAAAATTCTTTGATATCTTTCTAATTTCAAGAAGTCAAGAAGATAATTAATAACTCTAACTTCATTTTATGCAAACGGAGGGAGCACTAGTGAAATACAATCAGTGGAGCATAATATTGTAGCGATGCTTTCATGGTTGTGGACCTGTTGTACATGCTTGCAATGTCAACCTTGGTAAATTACGATTATCCTGATAAAGTCTAGGGGGAATCCGTGGGAGCTGGGCTAAAATAAGGGTGTTTCTTGACATTTTACCTTGTTTTTGTGAGATTGAGGTCTAAACCAGTTATGAGGTGACCCCTTCTTGGGCAGAAGCAATTTATTTTATATCATGGTTGATTTTGCCTAATAAAGTCATTGGCTCACTTCTTCGTAAAACTTCTCAGGAATATATTGCCGGTTCATCCTTCTTTGCCTAGGCATCCTCTTTGACAGTTCCAAAGAAATAAGGTACTTGCTACTAATCTATGATTATACAACACATAATAACATTGATAACTCTATTTTGATATCAAATGATAACCTACTTTCACAAGAGTTGCTGGGTTGCAGTCTAAAATTTTGGTTCGGTTGCTGAAATTCCATCTGTCCGCTTCATTACGTGCAGGGAAACAGAACAGCATGCTGAGAATGATTTTTCTTGCTCCTGACACATTGGTAAGAGTTTTCTACTCATCCAGAATGATTGTGTCAGAATTTCAGTTGTGATTGCACTCATGCTTGGTCAAAGTATTCTTTTTCGTCAGGCAAAAAAAAAAAGAAATTTACAATTCCATGTTCATCTGATGGGAACCGATTCCTCTATTTCTGTGCAAGTCCATTTATGTTATTAGCTTCATGTGGTATGAAGACAGCAGTAACATCGTTTTCTCTTCATGTAGATTGTGTCAAAGCGAGATCTTGATTTGAGGTGCCTGCGAACGGAGGACCCTCCATTAACCTGTATACACATGATTCCTTTTAGATCGAATATTGTTTCTAGTTGGCAACGAAAATGGGTCTCCATCTGTGCCTGACGAAGGATCCCCTGCATATTTTACTTGGGAGACGGTGCACACTGACCGTGACTAAGAATAAGCGAGTGGACAACTTGTAGCTTGCACAAGTGTTTCAATACAGCATGGACATTAGCATGATTAGCATGATTGGCATGTCCATTGAGAATTGGAAAGTAAGTATTCGTTTGCAAAGAGCCAATGTCTTTTGCCATCTGGTTGGGTAACCATTCTACCTATCCAAGTTTTTGCAAATTGACATACTTGATGTTTGTACTATTCTTTTCTAATCTAGTTAATGAGAGTTTGATGCTAAAGAGTACACGTTTCTGTGTATTTTTCTACCAGATAGATTCTATACCATTTATCATGCTCACCTTTGCTACATGGCCATCCAGGTCTCGGCTTCCTTAATTTCCCTGTATTCTCCGCTTTAAGGGCTGTCGGATACGGTGAATCGGCATCATTCAATCGCAATTCTGTTATCAGCCTGTCTATAGAAGCTGAAGTGCTTATGTGGTTGTCTTTTGGCCAAAAGTGCTTCTACTAATGTGTTGCCCCTCTCCGTTGTCGTAGTTTAAATTATACAACTACATAAACTCCGAACTACAACAATTTTTCTTTGATATGACATCTTTCTTGAAAGAAGGAAACACTAGAAAAAGAAAACCGAAGAGGGCAAAGCGTGCTCAACTCTTTAAGGCGTGAATGACAATCATTTTGTTTTAGAAATTAATTTCTGATTAGAAATGGATTTTTCTATTTCTGTTCCATGAATGAGTTTATGAACAAAAATACGCGTTTGATAATAATGATATAAAGTTTTTGTTCTAGAAATAAAATTTTATTTGATAACGACACAAAATTTCTCCTTACCGGGTAGTCGGCGAATGGACAACGGGTGGCGGCTGTGAACGGTGATGGATGGCAAGCGGTGGACAGCGGTGTGGCTAGTGCGGAGGATGCCGGCAAGAGGCGGCTAGCATCAGGTAGCGGCAGGAGGTGAGCAACGGCTGGTGGTGGGCGGCGGCAGGCGAGCGGTGGCAGCAGGCGGGCGGCGGCTGCCCACGGCAACCAGTGGTGGGAGACGAGTGACGGCGGTGGACGGCATGTGGGCGGCGGGTGGGTGACCAGCTAGTAGTGAGGGCGAGCGATGAGAAAAATTTTTATTTCTCATTTTCGTTTCAAAAATAGAAAAATAAAAAAATTTTACTTCTTATTTCTGTTCCAAATCTGTTTCTGAAATCAAAATTTATTTCAAAAATAGAAAAATGAAATTGCGTTACCAAACGGATTTCTATATCAAATCTATTCCCTGAAACAAAAAAACAGTGAAACAAAGGAATAGAATATTCACAGTCTTATTGACAATCTCCCCGTCATCTCCCATATGAGTCCAAAAATAGCCTGAATGAAAATCCAGATACAACATATTGTCAAGAAGTTCGACACTAGGGTCCCAGCTAATTACGGGCAACTAGAGGGCCGGATTTCATGGCATTTGCCCGAATCATGCTTTTGACCTTTTTGTTTCCGGGCGATCCCACCCACGCAGGATGCATCATTGAACCAACAAGCTATACTTCATAGCGCGACGGTAGCTCGGGGTAAAAGAAACATTTGATCGCATCGATTCGACGCATGTTTGGAGCCTGTCTTTATGCCCTCAAACACTTTGCTGATCGGCCTCATTTAAAACTAACGTTGAAGTCTGATTGTTCAACGTTGATAAGCTGTTTGAGAGATTCTTCCCTCTATCCTTGACATGTTGAGCCAATTATCACTGATTGTATTGGCCTCTTGGCATTTTTTGAAAGTTTAGAATTGGTTCTTTGCACCCGTGACTCAAATAGATTAGCAGATTGAATTGTAAAGATGTCACGGTGTAAGACCCTCCTCAAAACTGGGTCTGTAACCCTCTTTCTCCTATATTTTGATGTCCTTTGATTCTGTAAGTGGGCCCGAATTTAATGAAATGATATCTCTATTTCGCCAAAAAAAAAAATTGGACTGGACGGGTCTAGTGCGTAAATCTTGCAGATTCTACTGGCGCGTATTGCCGCAATTCCTCCCTCGAATTGAGAAGAAAAGTCTGAAATGACGTCTTAACATCCGTCTCCTGCCCTGATGATGATGAGTCGGGAGTTAGAAAAAAGGGGTTGTTGCGGTCACTACAAATGATTAAACACGCGTCGTTCTCGATCCCTGCCGTTCCTTTTTCTCCGTGTCTGGTGCATTTGGTCAAAATCTCTTCTCACTGCCTCGGCAACATAGCTTCCATGATCTCGCAGCAAAACCTCCAAAAGCTCGGCGTCTCACCTCCCAAGTGCTCGATCCCCATGCAAACACAAGGCGCTGCGGTCGAGCTCTAGTCGAGAGAGTAAGTCCTACCGTCCTCGCACTCGCGTCTTAACTTTTCTTGTCCTCAGTTGGGACTGGGACTTCTTCCTTGTCATTTTTGGGTCCTTTCGTTTTCCATCTTTCCGAAACGTTTCTCATCCCGCGTTCCAACCCGTTCGTGCTCGGACGGCAGGCACGAGCACGCATTCTGATTTGCACGCCCGTTCCGTTTCATTTAAGGAGAAGAAACACCCATCATTCGCTCGTCCTTTTCTCTCTTCCCAGTTTGCAAGCCGACAAACGAAACGAAAGGATGAAAAAAAAGAAAAACGATTCCTCTACGAAAGAGGGTCTGCAGAGACGCGCGGTGATGCGACGTATCGGCATGGGTTTTACGCTTGATTACGCCATGCGATTTGCCCCCCCGCATATATATGTTCGTTAACACTGTCGCTCCAAACTTTGCAGGGCCTGCGTCAGAAAACCATAGAGTTGCTTTCTCAGTAGAGAGAGAGAGAGAGAGAGAGAGAGAGAGAGATGGACGGTGGGAATGGGAGCAGGATGTGGAAGACACTGAAGCAGCGGCTGGGATTCAAGCGCATGGGCTGCTGCGGCGCTCCCACGTGGACCCCGTCGGCCCCCACCATCCTCACCGTCATCGCCGAACCGTCGTCCCCGCCAATGACGGACGAGTACCCGGATCGCGAGCGCGAGCGCGATCGTGCCCCCATGCACGCGAGCGACGTCCCCGCGCGCGACTCCGGCCTCGCGCCGCCGCCGCTCGCGGGCATGAACCTGGCGGCGGCGCTCGAGGCGGAGCGCAACCTGGGGCGGGGGGTGCCCGCGGCGGGGCCGGGCGTGAAGACGCTGATGAGGCTGATCGAGGAGACGGACGGCGTGGACCTGAAGCAGGGGGGGCGGCGGCGGAGGAGGGGGGACGAGGGGACGGCGGCGAGGAAGAAGGGGAGCGGCGGCGGCGGCGGCAGCGGCGGCCGGGGTTGCGATTGGGTGTGCTGCGTGTGCATGGACAGGAATAAGGGCGCGGCGTTTATCCCCTGCGGCCACGCGTTCTGTAGGGTGTGCTCGCGGGAGCTGTGGGTCAATCGCGGGTGCTGCCCCGTTTGCAACCGTTCGATCCTTGAGATTCTTGACCTATTTTGAGAAGGAATTCTTCTTCAAAAGGATTCGACTATTTTTCGCTTTGCCAAAACATTGCCGTCGTGCACATACGTGGGAGTCCTCTTGGTTGAAGAAAGGACTGCGAATTTTTTGGTGGTGGAAGGAATATTTTTTTTCCACCCCAAGCTCGAGAGGAAAAAATTGTTGAATGGCCCCCGCGTGTCACGTTAGCAATTGACATGGTGGTATGTGCCGGATTATTTACGACATGTCGCATGTCATAGCATTTGAAGCTGATCTCTCCATTAGTTGGTTTTATAGTACCTAGTACCTTAAAAACATTGTTCTAGCCAATGAAGGCTTTTGTTGATTATAAAGATGGCGAGCGTCTTGAAATAACTAGACAATTGGCTTGAGCAAGACATCGATTTAATTGCGCTACCACAACCTCTTAGTTAGAAAAAAGCTTCATGAAATTAGTGAAGGACCCAATTTTTGAATGTATGCATCTTGTTTAAGATGTCAGAGTACAGGTCGTTAAATTTGGTGGATTTCATGTTAAAACTCGGTTGGACTTGACATATTAATGACGCATTCGTATTAGGGTAACTATAACAATAACCTTGTGACTAGAGATGATAATTGGGTGGTAGGCGAAGGCCAGCCCAAGGCCCCCGTCGGCTAGCTAGAAATACAAAAACGAGCGATATCAGGCAAGGAAAATCCTTCTCCAGACGGTCTATCAGGGTCTACCCAATTTTTGAATGTATGCATCTCGATTAACATATTAGAGTATAGATCGTTAAATTTGGTAGATTTCATGTTAAAACTCGGTGGGACTTAACAATATTAATGATGCATTTGCATCAATCTCGTGATTAGAAATGATAATTGGGTGGCAGGCAAAGGCCAGCCCAAGCCCCCCATCGGCTTGGAAAACGAGCAATGTCAGGCGAGGAAAATCCCTTTCCGAACGGTCCATCGAGGCCAATCAGAGTCCGGTCAATTTTAACCTAAGAGTTCGATATCATGAACGAGCCTACTAAAGAAATTTTAGCCCGACTCTACCGGTCCAAACTCGATCATTGATCAGGTCCACTGATGTCATGATCTAGGAACCGACCAAGTCTCTGGTGTTGGCTTCCATGTCAATTAGACTTGCGGACACGAATGAGACCGATCGAGTGACGACCCATGGTCCATTATTGACTGGCCCAAAGTGAGACCAAAAGAAGAAATTTTATGGGCCCTGGAATCGTATTGGGCCAATTACCAAGTCCACATGATGTTCTAAGGATGCATGCATAATCCCGCCGATCCCTCTTTTTATCATCATATGTCCTCTGAACAAATTTTACTGTTAAAAAGGGACAATTTTCCCCTTAGAGCTGTCGACTCTTTGTTGTAACATCGTCGTCCCATTGGCTAATTCAAGTAAGTTCCACATTGTCGCCAAAATATATCGATGTCGCGAGAACAAACAATACATTCAAGATGAGTCGAAACGTGTCAAGTCGTGTCAGTTTCTTTCCCCCTCGTTGAATCTTCAGCGTTGCCCTCTAATCGACCCGAGGACCGAACGCTTCCTAAGGTCGTCGCTCTCCATTCCCGAGATTAAGCTGAGATGCCGACCCTGCCATCAAACTTTGGTGCTCATTTTCCGCGGACTTGCTTCTAACACAGCCTCTAAAACGTGCTTGATAGTTAGCGAGCTGAGAAGGGACCTCAACAGCATCGTGGACCGTCAAAATCATGCTGTCAATTGCCCACAAGACCAAAACAAAATGGAAAACAAAGAGGGGCAGAACAAGATGAACGTGTTCCAAATTCCTCCCATCCATCCCCATCTCCATCTCCATCTCCATCTCCATCTCCAATTAAGATGGATGTGAATGCAAAATCAAATTCCTTGATTCGACCAAAACTTCAAAGAACAAGTCGGGCCCGCCGCCGTACGGACAATTAGAATCACACGCTGGTCCCGCTGGGAACCGTGATCGACGGGCTCATACTCATTGACCCGAAACTTATTATTGCTATCGATCAAAAGTCTCTCTCTATTTTTTAATATACTTTCCTTTTGGTATAAATCAACGAGTCATGTCAATTTGCTCTCGCCCTCGAGAAATTTCCACCGTTGAATTTCCACTCTTGATTTTCGACCCAAAAAAAATTTCCAATCTTGATTGGCTCTTTCTGGTCTGCCCACTGGCCTCTCCAGTCTCTCCATCTGCTTTGTCAATGCTCTTTTCCAAGAACGTCACATAACATGTTCTTTCCTAGAAGTTGCCGGTTCATATGTTTTTCCTTTTTTTCCGGAATCGCGGCTCCCCACCACAATTTTTCATCAAGAGGCAAGAAGAAAGACCTCGTGCGATTGGAAAGGATAGGAAGAACAAACAAGGTCCCAGTGCTTGAAAGTTTGTTTGATAATGACTTGGTTTGGCTATTAGGCGGTCGAATTGGGCGGCTTAGATCGATCCGGTTAAAAGTCTCGAAAATAAGTTATGGCGAAAACAAAGCTCTATCGCAATTGGATGTATCGGGTAAGATACATATCCACTCGCTAGAATTTCACTCGAATTTCTATCTCGGGAGATTTCAAAAGAGGAGAAAACGCGCGACATTCGTAGTCGGCTTCGAGAAAACATGCCGGTGCCGTTCGTGAAAAAAAAAAGAGACTTTCCTATCGATCGAGGCCGGATCACTCCGGAACATCTCGCGCACCCGACAGTCCGCGCGCACGACGCGCCGTCTCTAACCGAAATCACGTCGACGGTCTCGCTGGATCTTGCTCCCGCTCATCTTTGGCTCCACCTAATTTGCATGGACGAAGAGGTAAAAGGAAAAATCGAACTCGCATCTTGAATGAAATACTCCTATGAATGTACTTTCCGTCGCGGGCCCCGCCGTTTGAGCCCTAAATTGTCTTCGTTGGGAACCTCAAAAATCCAACGACGACTAGACTTCAGCCGGGCCCGCCCTCGCCGTTCTGTTCTTCCCAAAAGACTAAAGCTCGGGTTTGACTGAAATCCCCTTGGTCGTCCCTACCTTTGCTTTGCTTTCTCTTTGCGGGCCCCATCATTCATGACCCGTAGCCTCTCGACGGTGAAAATCGTCCAAAAAAAATCCTAAACCGTCACGTTTTATCAATGGAGTTCATCTTAATTAATTTTTGATCAGAAATCGCTAATGTGTATAATAGCCACGGCACACATGCCACATAAGATAATATGCCACGTTAGCGATTTTCGGCCACACACAGGACAGCCGGTGTCGACGTCGGCGATTCCCGATCAAGCAAAACGCGATAATATTTAAGACTTAACCGGCACGATTATTTTATCAAAAAAAATTGGAACGATTAAAACGCTCATCGCCGGATTAGCAAACGTGCTTTTC
Source organism: Syzygium jambos (assembly GCA_031216235.1). Classification (NCBI taxonomy): domain Eukaryota; kingdom Viridiplantae; phylum Streptophyta; class Magnoliopsida; order Myrtales; family Myrtaceae; genus Syzygium; species Syzygium jambos. Next base: position 6,735,290 of record CM062230.1, on the reverse strand, counting down.
GGGAACAATTTTCCCCGAATTGACGTTTCAAGAATTCTGGTAACAAACCACAAGGGGAAAAAGAAAAGAATAATCACGTTCGTCTTCGAAATCACGAGAATTTGCTGCTTCACAGCCCCACCCACGAACGTGAACGACCCTCGATTTGGCAAAATAAACACGCCTCAAAGTTGCAAGACCAAGAACTTTCTCACGGTCAAAGTTCTGTACAGAGCACTATTACAATCGTGCGATTGGAGTCCTAATCGCTAATCATTTGATGTAGCCAATGCGAGTCGCAGCGATCTTCTTCCGCACACGTAAGTCAGTTTAGCCGTCGATTTTCCGAATCAATTGACCGATTTATTTTTTGGTGACGTCGATCGTCTTTCGTTAATCCACGCATCGGGAGTACATTGTTATTTTGGTATTGTTAATCTCGTGGAGTTATCAAGAGCGAGCGTGCGGTTCTTAGCAAATTGAGGTCCACGACAACGAAAGGCGTGCTTTGCTTCAACCCCACAAATAGATTCGACCGCTTGCTCGCCAAAGAGAAATTTCCCAGCAATTTAATGTAGAGCCTCCTTCAATTTTGTCCCCATGGATGCTCGCCTCATGGGGCCGTCGTAAACGAGAACGGTCTAATTAGAGGCGTGATTAAGCAGTTAATGATAGAATCGCATGCCGCCTCGTGAAAAAAGAAGAAGATTTAGATATTACGCATGGAAATCTTGGTATAAATTAAGAATAGTCGATGCTGCAGAAACAAGGTGTTGCTTACGTCATAATTATTTAGTTACCTAGGACCTCGTCCTAAATCCTTAATGACATGCATGAGATGCACAAGCTGGATCTTGCATAAGACCTATTCGATTTTGTTAGGGAAACCCTGGAAATTTCGTCGTAGGTGCTGTAATGCCAAATTTCTCTGTTTTTTGGGCTTGTAGGAAAGTTTGACATACGGATATATAGTCTACAAATACATCATAACTTAGATAGACTTAACAGGTTAGTTCTAAGTTTAGGCCACGTCATGGATAACGTATCATCAACTGCTACAGAGGCCAGTTTAGAAAGTCGGTTTGCGGAGCAAGGTGTTTGAGTGGGTTTATATCGACCGGACCATACTCAAGAAAAATGTTTTCCTCTTGTTAGGTTAGGGAATTTACTTTCCCAACTTTAAGTGTGCACGTTTTTTTTTTTTTTTTATTGTAAATGGTTTCTTGTCGACCGATCATATTTAGTAAATCAAATTTGTATATAAAACACACCCTTTTATGCTTTAAATTGGTGAGGATTCCAATTTGAACGAAAATCATCACATATCGACAAGACCGACATCGAAACCCTTATTTTAAGTGTGTGTAGAAACAACAAAGCACCATCAACAACAGTTGAACGAGCACACATGCACGAGTTGGTGTCAATTTCAATTTTCGGCGGACAAAAATGGGACACACACGTTCATCCGGTGCTCTAACATGTGAACATGGCATTACATGTGCCGTATACACCTATGTGTGCATCTACACACTTCCAAGAAAAGAACAGAAGAAAGAAAAACAAAGTGCATTTCATCCTTATCGAGCCCTACTTTCCAATGCAACCCCACCATCACTCTCTCTCTCACTCTCACCATTCCATTTCCGCCATGCTCTCTCTCTAATTCTTTTCAAAACTTTCCGGTCGTAAACATCATCTTGAATGTTTGGGAATTTTTTGGTTTCACGATTCATTGCGTGCATGGAAAGTGCATTTCATCCTTGCGCAGGGATAGCCACGGCTTTGGTTGAATATGGAAAGATGAAACGTGTCCGGTTTATACGTCGTTATCACGTGATTCATGATTGCAAAAACGTGCAATGGGACGTGTAAGAGAGGCTAATCAGACATTGCTAAGCACCAGTGCCACACGGAGGAGTTCGTACATGAGGATCAAAGGAGATGTCTCTGTCTAGCATCATGTCCCAAACCAAAGTTTGGAGTGGCCTTCTTGCAGAAAAGTACATGAAGAGACAGCCTCCCACGTAAAGCACGATTGCTTCGAGGTTAGCAGGTAAACATTCCACTTCGAATCTAGCTTTTCTGCTAAAGGAAGTAGGTTCGGGTCACAATTCACAGATGACCAAACCCTCCCAAGGAAAGAGAGAAGGAGGATATCGTTGGTGTGGATTATGGAAAATGACAAAAGTTGCTGGAACATGACTTGAACTGCCTTTGCAGTCCATTGTTATCACTGCTTTTTTACTCGCGCACCGTAAATTTAGCAAAGAATATTCCCGCTTTGAGTTCTTTGTAGTCCATTACGTGGGCCAAAAGGAGCTCTTTCTTTTTCTAGGGTTTTACCTAACGAAGCACGACTTTAATTCATCAGAATTTGCCCCCTTGTAATCAGGGTCTTTTATTGTACATAACTAGCGTTAGTTTCGCTACCGTTATTATTTTTCTTGCAGCGTGTGCTCCGCCATGTTTTGGAGGACATGCGATGCCTTGTTTTGAAGCGGATATCATTGTCTAGAATGCCTGTTGAATGTCGAACGATGGTCGATTCGCACCTTTTGCACTTTCTGAAGAACGGAATGTATCGTTGAGTATAGTGTCAGCAACCCTAAAAAAATTTCTAGGTTTTGCGGTAGTTGTTATCGACGTTGCCTACAAGTTTTTTACACTTTAGAAGATAGGATAGGTGCATCTAAGAGATTGCTACGAAACGTTGTCGTGCTGACACGATCAAACATATTAGCATCTTGATTTCAACTTCTAGCTTTTGACCCCAAAAAGCTACAGATAAAAAAAATATAATATGCACATTAGATTGATTGTAAAACCTATATATATATATCTCGATGTGAACATATTCACAGTCGGCCATGATAAGTTCATGCTGTGGTATGGTCCCCAATAACTTTTCATAAAAGTTGGCAAGAAAAACACTTTTGAAATTCACAATTAAAATCTAGAGAATTACCCACAAGAGTTAAATCAGTGTATTTGAATAGGAAAATTAGACAAATGGTATTTGAACTTTGGCTCAATATGCAATGTAGTCCATGAATTTTTAATTTGTTCAATATTTTCCATGAACTTGTAATCTGCTTAATGCGATTCCTGAACTTTTGGCATATATTTAAATAGTCTTTGGATTATATGAACCTGTTTAATGTTGTTCCTGAACTTATATAATATTATCTCTTATCATAAGGATCGGATTTAATTAATTTTTTTTTGGCGAGAGGATGCGGATAAGTGAGATCATATGTGGACCATCTAGCCATTGAACTAATGAATAGCAGCGAATGTTTATCATATAGATTTCGATCTCAAATTATAAAATGTGCACGAGTCGCTCGCTTCTACATAAGAACCTAATACCATTTATTTAGCTGGTGCCATGGAAAAACTTTCCTTAGAGCACACGGGCCATGGGATTAGCATGTCGATTATTTTGGGATTCAGATGGATCCTTCTTGATAACCCACGATTAAGATATGCGAAATGTCAATGGGGAAATTCTCTAATCAGTCATAAACCGATTATACTGATGTCAATTTAATCATAAACTTTCTAATTTTGCCGATTTAGTTATAAATCTTTGTGCCATATTCCATCGTAGTCTTTCTCGCTAATTTTCGCTGGAAATCACCGACGTGACAGTATACCAAGTAGGATAGTTGGCAATGACTGAACCACACGTCGGCGATTTACAGAAGGACCATATTGAAATTTCATGTAAAAATATGGCTAAATTGGCAACATTGAAAAATATAGAACTAAATTGTTAACTATGGTGGTAAAATATACAAATTTATTTGTGTATTTAGATGATATTAACTAAGTCTCATGGCTTTTTGAACTAGTCACATTTTCAAGAAACAATACAACTTACACCATCTTGTCCAAGTTAATAAATCAACCCGTGTTCTTGTCGCAAGACCCACGACTTATATATGCTCTAATTACCGCACGCCCTTGTGAAAAATTTGTTTTACCTGTCTTTTTTGACGCGTCGGCCATGCCCAAGAGGATGGCATGCAGGGGCTAAGTTAGTGCATGTTCATGGAAGGTCACTCTTAACTTTTGTCAAAAGGGGAATGAAAAATAAAGGCGAAAAGGAAGAGGGATCTTAGCCACCAAAGTGGGTCCAAATCCATGGAGCAAAGAGAGATGGTTGGACAAGGCACACTGACCTTAGCCAATAGCCACCATGGAGAATTTTTGGACCCACCGGATGGTCATAACTTTTAGTAATTTTTTATCTTTTCAACCCTCTGCTTATATGACCCATACAATACGCTATACGAGCAATGTGATAGTAGGAAGTGGTCAAGGAAATCCTCTCTTGTCTACTTGCAAAAAACTACTATAAATAGCCCACACCCCAAACACCAAGGCAAGCAAGCAAGTGCCTAATCTTCAATTGGAGAGAGAGAGAGAGAGAGAGAGAGAGAGAGAGAGAGAGAGAGAGAGAGAGAGAGAGAGAGAGCAACCAAAAGAGAAGCAAAGTTTCACTACAATTTCTAGAGAGAGATAATGGAGAGCTTCCCAGTGATCAACATGGAGAACCTGAACGGTGATAAGAGAGCAATCACCATGGACAAGATCAAAGATGCCTGTGAGAATTGGGGCTTCTTTGAGGTACAACTCTCTCTCTCTCTCTCTCTCTCTCTCTAACCTACTTATGTATGAAAAAAGTGGGTCTAACATTTTGGATTGCTTTGCCTTGGAAAATGTTACCAAATGAAGCTGGTGAATCACGGGATATCACCCGAGCTGATGGACACGGTCGAGCGAATGACGAAGGGACATTACAAGAAGTGCATGGAGCAGAGGTTCAGAGAGCTGGTGGCGAGCAAGGGGCTCGAGTATGTCCAGACGGAGGTCCATGACTTGGACTGGGAAAGCACCTTCCACTTGAAGCACCTCCCCGTCTCCAACATCTCCCAAATTCCAGATCTCGATGATGACTACAGGTACAGATGAGAATTACTAACTTGAATGGCAAAAACGAAGAATCTACATTCTGCTCCGCATCCATCGCTGATGACCTTCTACCGTTTGATATGCAGGAATGTCATGAAGGAGTTTGCAGTGAAACTGGAGAAGCTGGCGGAGGAGCTCCTGGACCTGCTATGTGAGAACCTGGGCCTCGAGAAAGGTTACTTGAAGAACGCCTTCTATGGGTCCAATGGGCCGAACTTCGGCACCAAGGTCAGCAACTACCCGCCGTGCCCGAAGCCCGACCTGATCAAGGGGCTCCGGGCCCACACCGACGCCGGCGGCATCATCCTGCTCTTCCAGGACGACAAGGTCAGCGGCTTGCAGCTCCTCAAGGACGGCCAGTGGATCGACGTACCCCCGATGCGCCACTCCATCGTCATCAACCTCGGTGACCAAATCGAGGTACATACATACACTCACAATCGCGACCCCGACAAAACAAAGAAGCTTCTTAACATGTTGGTTACATTTCTTTCATACAAGAATATCGCGCATTCGGCATTTGACATTCGAACAACGTTTCAAAATAAATGCAGGTGATAACCAATGGGAAGTACAAGAGCGTGCTGCACAGAGTGGTGGCCCAGACAGATGGGAATAGGATGTCCATAGCTTCGTTCTACAACCCGGGCAGCGATGCTGTGATCTATCCGGCGCCGGCGCTCATGGGGAGAGAAGCAGAGGAGGCCGGTGAAGCGACTTACCCGAAGTTTGTGTTCGAGGACTACATGAAACTGTATGCTGCTCTCAAGTTCCAAGCCAAAGAGCCTAGATTCGAAGCCATGAAAGCCATGGTGTCAACCCCCAATTTGGGCACAATTGCAACTGCTTAAATTGGGAATTCTAAGAATTCTTTAAGCTGGTGGACCCAGCAGAGGAAATTGGCCTTTATTTTTATTTTTATATTAAACCAACTGAGCAAATTTTAGACATCAGATTGAACTGGGCGTGCTTGTTCCTGTGATACTTTGATTTGTGGATTGTAACAACAGTCAAATGGAAATAATAGGAGGTGAACATCAATAATATATTTCTTCTGTGTTCCTTCGGATCCGAAAGCCTCTTTTGGTACTAAAGTGCCGATTCAACGTATTGACGACACGAATTGAAACTTACGAAGTCAAAGGGTCAAACTTCTCACTGGTGGGGCCCATTCGTCCCTCCATTATATATGTGTGTGTACGTATGTATGCATTGTTTTATTCTTTTGCGGTGACACGAATTTTATGTACGAATGAAGAATCATCACATGCAACGCTCGTAGTCGTGTCACCGTGGAAGGGAACATTGCCTTGTCTGATCTCCTTCCTCCATTGTTGACACCTATTTTCTAATTTTTTCTCAAAATTAATTATGCAACATTTAGGAGTTAATTTCTTAATCAATTCCTAAAAAAAATGTATTATTTTTATCTAATTACATTACATATAGACATTAGGCATATTTGCATTAATATGGCATATTAGAGCATATTTTCTTAATTAACTTTCAAAAAATTATTAAAAAATAATAAATATAATAATAAAATTCAGATCGGGCCGGGCTAGGGCCGACCCGACCCGACCCCCTCTTCTCCTTCCCCTTGCCTACGCCAAGGCCTTCTCCCCTTCTTTCCCTCTTTTGCGCGACTGATGGCTAAATTCTCCTATCGTAGCACGGCTCGGCCGTCTCTCCCCCACACTTGGGCAGAGCTTGGCCCCTCTCCCTCTTTCCTCTTCTCCTCTCTCGTTGCCATGGAAGCAAGATACAGAGGAGCATAACGTCTCCCCTGCACCGGCCTAAAATGGCCACAAATGTCAAAGACGCAGAGCAGGCCGGTACAGGTGAGTTAATGTCGATTAATGAGTAGAGATGGTTGTCTCTGGTCATAAAAAACCAGAGAAGAAGAGAGGAAGCTCGGAGAGCCTCGGCCACAATGAGAGCAAAAAAAACAGAGTAGAGGAATATAGAGAGAAATAGAGAGATTGAGCGAAAAAGATCGAAACTTTGGCTTGCAGGTGAAAGGAAGAAGCCATAAGAGCTTTTCTGCTAAGCCTGCGCCGTCGACGATCCACTGAGCCGGAGTCCCTAACCGGTGAGTTCCCATAGCCTTGTTTTGTCCTTTTTTTGTGTGTCGATTGGCCGAGACTTGTGCCGACTGTTTGGCACGAATCCCAGCTCATACTGATCCTCCTCCTGGTCCATAGTTGTCGACGGGAGTGAGCCGTGGTTGTTGGAGCCGGTCGGAGTCCCGAAAGAGGTCAAAATTTCCTTGTTTTGATCGAGCACCTTAGGTGTTTGTTGAAATGCCTCAATGAAGCAGATTTAGTTTTGGTCGCTAGCCGGCGACCGGGTGATTGAACGGCAACTCAGGTGAAGTCGGGCCTCGGTCTGGGTTGGCTGGGGTGACATCGGGGCATGACATTGCCAGGCCGAGACGAGCGACGTCTCGACTGCCTCCGACGAAGCCCACACGGTGCAGGGCAAAACAGGGGAGGCAGCCGGGTTTGAGAAGGGCAAATTCGGGTCGGATCCGGGTCGATCGAAGAGTCCGATCTGGTCCAGGACCCAGGTCAACGACCTGGGTCCGCCGACCCGACCCGATTTGATTTATTATATTAACATTTTATTATTTTTAATTTAAAAATAATAAAAAAATCAAGATTTTTAATTTTTTTTGTAATTGTGATTATTATTTTTTTAATAAAAAATAAAATAAAGTTTGGAAATTACTTTTTCCTGAATATTTTTTAAATTATGTGAATTATCTAATTATCAATCATGCTTAAATCGGATAGGCTTGTATGACTATGCAGTAGGATTTTGCATGTTATATTCACTGCTGTTGTTATATTATTATGCATGTTGTGTTTTTAATTAGATTATAATTGCATCAATTATCATGTTTTGAATATTGTCACCTTAGTTAGGGTTAGAATCCTAGACTGCATATCTATCTTGACTGCTAATCACTAATGATTGTGCACTCACTTGATTACCTCACATGTTAAGAGAAATGTCCTAAAATCAATCTAAATTGCCTAACAAATATTTTCTAAAATGAATAGGGTAAAAAGGTACTGAAAGAGCATTAGTTATTCAACTAGTGTAACTAAGTCCCCGAACTCATTTAATATCTGATTCGCAAAAGTAAGCAATTCTCCCATTGTCTTGGTTGGGTGTCTAATTTACCCATCTCAAATTGATTAGTGATAAATAATAAATGAGTTCACAAAAGTAAGCAATTCAGTGCCGGTTCATGCTTTTTTCTTTTTTTTCGGAATCGCGGCTCCCCACCACAATTTTTCATCAAGAGGCAAGAAGAAAGACCTCGCGCGATTGGAAAGGATAGGAAGAACAAACAAGGTCCCGGTGCTTGAAAGTTTGTTTGATATTGACTTGGTTTGGCTATTAGGCGGTTGAACTGGGCGGCTTAGATCGATCCGGTTAAAAGTCTCGAAAATAAGTTATGGCGAAAACAAAGCTCTATCGCAATTGGATGTATCGGGTAAGATACATATCCACTCACTAGAATTTCACTCGAATTTCGATCTCGGGAGATTTGAAAAGAGGAGAAAACGCGCGACATTCGCAGTCGGTTTCGAGAAAACATGCCGGTGCCGTTCGTGAAAAAAAAGAGAGGCTTTCCTATCGATCGAGGCCGGATCACTCCGGAACATCTCGCGCACCCGACAGTCCGCGCACACGACGCGCCGTCTCTAGCCGAAATCACGCGACGGCCTCGCTGGATCTTGCTCCCGCTCATCTTTGGCTCCGCCTAATCTGCATGGACGAAGAGGTAAAAGGAAAAATCGAACTCGCATCTTGAATGAAATACTTCTATGAATGTACTTTCCGTCGCGGGCCCCGCCGTTTGAGCCCTAAATTGTCTTCGTTGGGAACCTCAAAAATCCAACGACGACTAGACTTCAGCCGGGCCCGCCCTCGCCGTTCTGTTCTTCCTAAAAGACTAAAGCTCGGGTTTGACTGAAATCCCCTTGGCCGTCCCTACCTTTGCTTTGCTTTCTCTTTGCGGGCCCCATCATTCATGACCCGTAGCCTCTCGACGGTGGAAAACGTCCAAAAAAAAAATCATTAGTCCCTCGGTCGAATTTTAAATCTTTTCGCGTCTTATCAATTAAGTTCGTCCCGATTAATTTTTAATCAAAAATCGCTAATGTAAATATTAGCCGTGGCACGCATGCCATATAAGGCAATGCGCCACGTTAGCGATTTTCGGCCACATATAAGACGGCTGGTGTCGATGTCGGCGATTCCCGATCAAAATTGACCGGAGGGATTCGATTGCCAAAACGCAATAATATTTAAGACCTAACTGGCACAATTATCTTACCAAAAAAAAATTGGAACAATTAAAGCGTTTATCGCCGAATTAGCAAACGTGCTTTTCGGGAACGATTTTCCCCAGATTGACGTTTCAAGAATTTCTGGTAACAAACCACAAGGGAAAAAAAGAGAAGAAAACCACGTTCGTCTTCGAAATCACGAGAATTTGCTGCTTCGCAGCCCCACCCGCGAACGTAAACGACCGTCCATTGGCAAAATGGACACCCCTCAAAGTTGCAAGACCAAGAACTTTCTCACGGTCAAAGTTCTGTACAGAGCACTATTAAAATCGTGCGATTGGAGTCCTAATCGCTAATCATTTTTCACGCGGATGTAGCCAATGCGAGTCGCAGCGATCTTCTTCCGCACACGTAAGTCAATTTAGCCGTCGATTTTCCGAATCAATTGACCGATTTTTTTTTGGTGACGTCGATCGTCTTTCGTTAGTACACGCATCGGGAGTACATTGTTATTTTGGTATTGTTAATCTCGTGGAGTTATCAAGAGCGTGCGTGCGGTTCTTAGCAAATTGAGGTCCACGACAACGAAGGCGTGCTTTGCTTCAGCCCCACAAATAGATTCGACCGCTTGTTCGCCAAAGAGAAATTTCCCAGCAATTTAATGTAGAGCCTCCTTCAATTTTGTCCCCATGGATGCTCGCCTCATGGGGCCGTCGTAAACGAGAACGGTCTAATTAGAGGCGTGATTAAGCAGTTAATGACAGAATCGCATGCCGCCTCGTGAAAAAAGAAGAAGATTCAGATATTACGCATGGAAATCTTGGTATAAATTAAGAACAGTCGATGCTGCAGAAACAAGGTGTTGCTTACGTCATAATTATTTAGTTACCTAGGACCTCGTCCTAAATCCTCAATGACATGCATGAGATGCACAAGCTGGATCTTGTATAAGACCTATTCGATTTTGTTAGGGAAACCCTGGAAATTTCGTCGTAGGTGCTGTAATGCCAAATTTCTCTGTTTTTTGGGCTTGTAGGAAAGTTTGACATACGGATATATAGTCTACAAATACATCATAACTTAGATAGACTTAACAGGTTAGTTCTAAGTTTAGGGGCCGAAGTCAATCCACGTCATGGATAACGTATCATCAACTGCTACAGAGACCAGTTTAGAAAGTCGGTTTGCGGAGCAAGGTGTTTGAGTGGGTTTATATCGACCGGACCATACTCAAGAAAAATGTTTTCCTCTCGTTAGGTTAGGGAATTCATTTTTCCAACTTTAAGTGTGCACGTTTTTTTTTTTATTGTAAATGGTTTTCTGTTGACCGATCATATTTAGTAAATCAAATTTGTATAAAAAACACACCGTTTTATGCTTTAAATTGGTGAGCATTCCAATTTGAACGAAAATCATCACATATTGACAAGACCGACATCAAAACCCTTATTTTAAGTGTGTGTAGAAACAACAAAGCACCATCAACAACAGTTGAACGAGCATACATGCACGAGTTGGTGTCAATTTCAATTTTCGGGGGACAAAAATGGGACACACACGTTCATCCGGTGCTCTAACATGTGAACATGGCATTACATGTGCCGTATACACCTATGTGTGCATCTACACACTTCCAAGAAAAGAACAGAAGAAAGAAAAACAAAGTGCATTTCATCCTTATCGAGCCCTACTTTCCAATGCAATCCCACCATCACTTTCTCTCTCTGATATAGAACAGTTAGCCTGTGATTATCTTGAACAATGTGATCGCTGTAATCACCGGAAATCTCGACAGTTTTTCTGATTTTGGGGAAAACAATCATTCAAGCAGTTTCCTATATTATTATTTAGGCAGTTTCTTATATTACGAGTCAAGCAGTTTCCTATATTATTATTTAGGCAGTTTTCTATATTACCAGTCAGGCAGTTTTCTATATTATCATTTAGGCAGTTTCTTTAATTATTCGGCTTCCATTAATATTAGGAGTCCTATCTCTATATATAAGATGTCTGTCTTGTAATCAAGAACACAATATTATTGAATAAAAATTTCGAGTTCTTTGAAGTTGTTCCAAATTTACGCTTCTCTCTGCGTCACTCTCTCTCTCTCTCTCTCACTCTCACCATTCCATTTCCGCCATGCTCTTTCTCTAATTCTTTTCAAAACTTTCCGATCGTAAACATCATCTTGAATGTTTGGGAATTTTTTGGTTTCACAATTCATTGCGTGCATGGAAAGTGCATTTCATCCTTACGCAGGGATAGCCGCGGCTTTGGTTGAATATGGTAAGATGAAACGTGTCCGGTTTATACGTCGTTATCACGTGATTCATGATTGCAAAAACGTGCAATGGGACGTGTAGAGAGGCTAATCAGACATTGCTAAGCACCAGTGCCACACGGAGGAGTTCGTACATGAGGATCAAAGGAGATGTCTCTGTCTAGCATCATGTCCCAAACCCAAGTTTGGAGTGGCCTTCTTGCAGAAAAGTACATGAAGAGACAGCCTCCCACGTAAAGCACGATTGCTTCGAGGTTAGCACGTAAACATTCCACTTCGAATCTAGCTTTTCTGCCAAAGGAAGTAGGTTCGGGTCACAATTCACAGATGACCAAAGCCTCCCAAGGAAAGAGAGAAGGAGGATATCGTTGGTGTGGATTATGGAAAATGACAAAAGTTGCTGGAACATGACTTGAACTGCCTTTGCAGTCCATTGTTATCACTGCTTTTTTACTCGCGCACCGTAAATTTAGCAAAGAATATTCCCGCTTTGAGTTCTTTGTAGTCCATTACGTGGGCCAAAAGGAGCTCTTTCTTTTTCTAGGGTTTTACCTAACGAAGCACGACTTTAATTCATCAGAATTTGCCCCCTTGTAATCAGGGTCTTTTATTGTACATAACTAGCGTTAGTTTCGCTACCGTTATTATTTTTCTTGCAGCGTGTGCTCCGCCATGTTTTGGAGGACATGCGATGCCTTGTTTTGAAGCGGATATCATTGTCTAGAATGCCTGTTGAATGTCGAACGATGGTCGATTCGCACCTTTTGCACTTTCTGAAGAACGGAATGTATCGTTGAGTATAGTGTCAGCAACCCTAAAAAAATTTCTAGGTTTTGCGGTAGTTGTTATCGACGTTGCCTACAAGTTTTTTACACTTTAGAAGATAGGATAGGTGCATCTAAGAGATTGCTACGAAACGTTGTCGTGCTGACACGATCAAACATATTAGCATCTTGATTTCAACTTCTAGCTTTTGACCCCAAAAAGCTACAGATAAAAAAAATATAATATGCACATTAGATTGATTGTAAAACCTATATATATATATCTCGATGTGAACATATTCACAGTCGGCCATGATAAGTTCATGCTGTGGTATGGTCCCCAATAACTTTTCATAAAAGTTGGCAAGAAAAACACTTTTGAAATTCACAATTAAAATCTAGAGAATTACCCACAAGAGTTAAATCAGTGTATTTGAATAGGAAAATTAGACAAATGGTATTTGAACTTTGGCTCAATATGCAATGTAGTCCATGAATTTTTAATTTGTTCAATATTTTCCATGAACTTGTAATCTGCTTAATGCGATTCCTGAACTTTTGGCATATATTTAAATAGTCTTTGGATTATATGAACCTGTTTAATGTTGTTCCTGAACTTATATAATATTATCTCTTATCATAAGGATCGGATTTAATTAATTTTTTTTTGGCGAGAGGATGCGGATAAGTGAGATCATATGTGGACCATCTAGCCATTGAACTAATGAATAGCAGCGAATGTTTATCATATAGATTTCGATCTCAAATTATAAAATGTGCACGAGTCGCTCGCTTCTAAATAAGAACCTAATACCATTTATTTAGCTGGTGCCATGGAAAAACTTTCCTTAGAGCACACGGGCCATGGGATTAGCATGTCGATTATTTTGGGATTCAGATGGATCCTTCTTGATAACCCACGATTAAGATATGCGAAATGTCAATGGGGAAATTCTCTAATCAGTCATAAACCGATTATACTGATGTCAATTTAATCATAAACTTTCTAATTTTGCCGATTTAGTTATAAATCTTTGTGCCATATTCCATCGTAGTTTTTCCCGCTAATTTTCGCTGGAAATCACCGACGTGACAGTATACCAAGTAGGATAGCTGGCAATGACTGAACCACACGTCGGCGATTTACAGAAGGACCACATTGAAATTTCATGTAAAAATATGGCTAAATTGGCAACATTGAAAAATATAGAACTAAATTGTTAACTATGGTGGTAAAATATACAAATTTATTTGTGTATTTAGATGATATTAACTAAGTCTCATGGCTTTTTGAACTAGTCACATTTTCAAGAAACAATACAACTTACACCATCTTGTCCAAGTTAATAAATCAACCCATGTTCTTGTCGCAAGACCCACGACTTATGTATGCTCTAATTACCGCACGCCCCTGTGAAAAATTTGTTTTACCTATCTTTTTTGACGCGTCGGCAATGCCCAAGAGGATGGCATGCAGGGGCTAAGTTAGTGCATGTTCATGGAAGGTCACTCTTAACTTTTGTCAAAAGGGGAATGAAAAATAAAGGCGAAAAGGAAGAGGGATCTTAGCCACCAAAGTGGGTCCAAATCCATGGAGCAAAGAGAGATGGTTGGACAAGGCACACTGACCTTAGCCAATAGCCACCATGGAGAATTTTTGGACCCACCGGATGGTCATAACTTTTAGTAATTTCTTATCTTTTCAACCCTCTGTTTATATGACCCATACAGTACGCTATACAAGCAATGTGATAGTAGGAAGTGGTCAAGGAAATCCTCTCTTGTCTACTTGCAAAAAACTACTATAAATAGCCCACACCCCAAACACCAAGGCAAGCAAGCAAGTGCCTAATCTTCAATTGGAGAGAGAGAGAGAGAGAGAGAAAGCAACCAAAAGAGAAGCAAAGTTTCACTACAATTTCTAGAGAGAGATAATGGAGAGCTTCCCAGTGATCAACATGGAGAACCTGAATGGTGAGAATAGAGCAATCACCATGGACAAGATCAAAGATGCCTGTGAGAACTGGGGCTTCTTTGAGGTACAACTCTCTCTCTCTCTCTCTCTCTCTCTCTCTCTCTCTCTCTAACCTACTTATGTTTGAAAAAAGTGGGTCTAACATTTTGGATTGCTTTGCCCTGGAAAATGTTACCAAATGAAGCTGGTGAATCACGGGATATCACCCGAGCTGATGGACACGGTCGAGCGAATGACGAAGGGACATTACAAGAAGTGCATGGAGCAGAGGTTCAGAGAGCTGGTGGCGAGCAAGGGGCTCGAGTATGTCCAGACGGAGGTCCATGACTTGGACTGGGAAAGCACCTTCCACTTGAAGCACCTCCCCGTCTCCAACATCTCCCAAATCCCAGATCTCGATGATGACTACAGGTACAGATGAGAATTACTAACTTGAATGGCAAAAACGAAGAATCTACATTCCGCTCCGCATCCATCGCTGATGACCTTCTACCGTTTGATATGCAGGAATGTCATGAAGGAGTTTGCAGTGAAACTGGAGAAGCTGGCGGAGGAGCTCCTGGACCTGCTATGTGAGAACCTGGGCCTCCAGAAAGGTTACTTGAAGAACGCCTTCTATGGGTCCAATGGGCCGAACTTCGGCACCAAGGTCAGCAACTACCCGCCGTGCCCGAAGCCCGACCTGATCAAGGGGCTCCGGGCCCACACCGACGCCGGCGGCATCATCCTGCTCTTCCAGGACGACAAGGTCAGCGGCTTGCAGCTCCTCAAGGACGGCCAGTGGATCGACGTACCCCCGATGCGCCACTCCATCGTCATTAACCTCGGTGACCAAATCGAGGTACATACATACACTCACAATCGCGACCCCGACAAAACAAAGAAGCTTCTTAACATGTTGGTTACATTTCTTATGCGGTACAGCGAAACCATCGCCTTTTCATACAAGAATATCGCGCATTCGGCATTTGACATTCGAACAACGTTTCAAAATAAATGCAGGTGATAACCAATGGGAAGTATAAGAGCGTGCTGCACAGAGTGGTGGCCCAGACAGATGGGAATAGGATGTCCATAGCTTCGTTCTACAACCCGGGCAGCGACGCCGTGATCTATCCGGCGCCGGCTCTCGTGGGGAGAGAAGCAGAGGAGGCCGGTGAAGCGACTTACCCGAAGTTTGTGTTCGAGGACTACATGAAACTGTATGCTGCTCTCAAGTTCCAAGCCAAAGAGCCTAGATTCGAAGCCATGAAAGCCATGGTGTCAACCCCCAATTTGGGCCCAATTGCAACTGCTTAAATTGGGAATTCTAAGAATTCTTTAAGCTGGGGGACCCAGCAGAGGAAATTGGCCTTTATTTTTATTTTTATATTAAACCAATTGAGCAAATTTTAGACATCAGATTGAACTGGGCATGCTTGTTCCTGTGATACTTTGATTTGTGGATTGTAACAACAGTCAAATGGAAATAATCGGAGGTGAACATCAATAATATATTTCTTCTGTGTTTCTTCGGATCTTAAAGCCTCTTTTGGTACTAAAGTGCCGATTCAACGTATTGACAACACGAATTGAAACTTACGAAGTCAAAGGGTCAAACTTCTCACTGGTGGGGCCCATTCGTCCCTCCATTATATATATGTGTGTATGTATGTATGCATTGTTTTATTCTTTTGCGGTGACACGAATTTTATGTACGAATGAAGAATCATCACATGCAACGCTCGTAGTCGTGTCACCGTGGAAGGGAACATTGCCTTGTCTGATCTCCTTCCTCCATTGTTGACACCTATTTTCTAATTTTTTCTCAAAATTAATTATGCAACATTTAGGAGTTAATTTCTTAATCAATTCCTAAAACAAAAAAATATATTATTTTTATCTAATTACATTACATATAGACATTAGGCATATTTGCATTAATAAGGCATATTAGAGCATATTTTCTTAATTAACTTTCAAAAAATTATTAAAAAATAATAAATATAATAATAAAATTCAGATCAGGGCCGACCCGACCCGACCCCCTCTTCTCCTTCCCCTTGCCTACGCTAAGGCCTTCTCCCCTTCTCTCCCTCTTTCGCGCGACTGACGGCTAGATTCTCCTATCGCAGCACGGCTCGGCCGTCTCTCCCCCACACTTGGGTAGAGCTTGGCCCCTCTCCCTCTTTCCTCTTCTCCTCTCTCGTTGCCATGGAAGCAAGATACAGAGGAGCATAACGTCTCCCCTGCACCGGCCTAAAATGGCCACAAATGTCAAAGACGCAGAGTAGGCCGGTACGGGTGAGTTAATGGCGATTAATGAGTAGAGATGGTTGTCTCTGGTCATAAAAAACCAGAGAAGAAGAGAGGAAGCCCGGAGAGCCTCGGCCACAATGAGAACAAAAAAACAGAGTAGAGGAATATAGAGAGAAATAGAGAGATTGAGCGAAAAAGATCGGAACTTTGGTTGCAGGTGAAAGGAAGAAGCCATAAGAGCTTTCCCGCTGAGCCTGCGCTGTCGACGATCCACTGAGCCGGAGTCCCTAACCGATGAGTTCCCACAGCCTTGTTTTGTCCTTTTTTTGTGTGTCGATTGGCCGGGACTTGTGCCGACCGTTTGGCACGAATCCCAGCCCATACCGATGGGAGTGAGCCGTGGTTGTCGGAGCCAGTAGGAGTCCCGAAAGAGGTCAAAATTTCCTTGTTTTGATCGAGCACCTTAGGTGTTTGTTGAAATGCCTCAATGAAGCAGATTTAGTTTTGGTCGCTAGCCGGCGACCGGGTGATTGAACAGCAACTCAGGTGAAGTCAGGCCTCGGTTTGGGTTGGCTGGGGTGACATCGGGGCATGGCATTGCCAGGCCGAGACGAGCGATGTCTTGGCCACCTCCGGCGAAGCCCACACGGTGCAGGGCAAAACAGGGGAGGCAGCCGGGTCTGAGAAGGGCAAATTCGGGTCGGATCCGGGTCGATCGAAGAGTCCAATTTGGTCCAGGACCCACATCAATGACCTAGGTCCGCCGACCCAACCCGATTTGATTTATTATATTAATATTTTATTATTTTTAATTTAAAAATAATAAAAAAGCAAGATTTTTTTTAAATTTTTTTTGTAATTGTGATTATTATTTTTTTAATAAAAAATAAAATAAAGTTTGGAAATTACTTTTTCCTGAATATTTTTTAAATTATGTGAATTATCTAATTATCAATCATGCTTAAATCGGATAGGCTTGTATGACTATGCAGTAGGATTTTGCATGTTATATTCAATGCTGTTGTTATATTATTATGCATGTTGTGTTTTTAATTAGATTATAATTGCATCAATTATCATGTTTTGAATATTGTCACCTTAGTTAGGGTTAGAATCCTAGACTGCATATCTATCTTGACTGCTAGTTACTAATGATTGTACACTCACTTGATTACCTCACATGTTAGGAGAAATGTCCTAAAATCAATCTAAATTGCCTAACAAATATTTTCTAAAATGAATAGGGTAAAAAGGTACCGAAAGAGCATTAGTTATTCAACTAGTGTAACTAAGTCCCCGAACTCATTTAATATCTGGTTCGCAAAAGTAAGAAATTCTCCCATTGTCTTGGTTGGGTGTCTAATTTACCCATCCCAAATTGATTAGTGACAACTCCTAGATAAAAATCATTTGCAGGTTAAAAATCTAAATCCTAAGTCGTAATATGGTATGGGCTTGGGAGAGCCCGAATTAAGTCCCGAACTTAGACTTAGCTCGTACCAGGCGAGACCCTCATTTTTTGAAAATAAAATCAGAGGTCGATCGTGACATCCATCTATCACCCACATTATATCAGACATACAGTTTGTGCAACCAATAAGAGTACTGTTTTTTTAATACTTCTGTTGTTAATGCTGCTGCTCCTACTACTATATTATTATTATTTTGCAATTTTCAATGTATTCATTAATGGGCGATGAATATTAAATTATTGATGACTAGACCTGTCAAAATGAATCAGATACCCATTTTTTAACCCATATATGATGGGTCGAGTTGTTATATTGATTAGTTATATTGAGTAAATAGGTTTAAACATAAGTCATAAATAAGTTTACAATTTACTTAAAACAAACCTTTCTCTTCATTTTTTTTCGCCCTCACTTGATATCGCGCTTAATCGCTTCGCACTCTCACATCAGTTTGGATATAAGTTTTTCTAGATTGTTTAATATTTTAGCAATATGGATTGAGTCGAATTTGAGTTGAGTGTGGATCAGTTGATTACTAGGGCTGCGAATGACAACCATTCTATTTTAGAAATCAATTTCTGGCTTTTTCTATTTCTGAGCAAAAAAAACACATTTGATAATAACACAAAATTTCTGTTCCTGAAACAAAAATTTGTTTGATAACGGCACAAAATTTCTCCTTCTCGGGTGATTGGCTAGTGGACGGTGGACGGATGGCAGCAGCGGACGGCAGGCGGCGAACAATGGTATCGAACGGTGAGTGGAGGACGATAGGGGGAGGAGGCGGTGGACGGCGATGTGGCCAATGCGGAGGATGATGGCTAGAGGTGGCTGGAGTCGGGCAGCGGTAGGAGCCGGGTGATAGTTGGCGGCAGGAGAGGGGTGGACAGCTGTAGCGAACGATGAGCGACGACGGACGGCAATATGGCCAGTGCGAAGGACGGCAGCTGGAGGCGGCCGGTGACGGACAGCAACAAGGGGTGGGCGATGATCGGCGACGTAAGGGGGCCGGTGGTGGCAGGAGGGTAGTAGGAGGCAGGCGGCGGGAAATGGTGGCCAGTGAACAGAGAGCGACAGCGGGAGGAGGGCGGTCGGCGGTGAGAGATAGCAAACGACGGGAGGCGGCGACTGGTAAGTGGGCGGCGATGGGTAGTGGGTGGGAGATCGGTTAGTAGTGAGAGCGAGCAATGAGAAGAATTTTTCATTTTTGTTCCAGAAATAAAAAAAGTAGAAAATTTTTACTTTTCATTCCCATCCCAAATCTTTTTCTAAAATCTAAATTTGTTCCAGAAATTGAAAAATAAAATTACGTTACCAAACGGATTTCTGTTCCAAACTTATTTCCGGAACAAAAAAATAGAAACAGAATGATTATCATTTACAGCCTAGATCTACATTGTATGGAAATTGTATGGAAATAGATCTATTTGGATCGAACTATTTCCAACCCAGCCCAAACACAATCCGATTCGCCGATTTGACAGATCTATTGAGGACCATGGAAACGACAAATTGCGTAGATACCTTTGCAAAATGAAACGACAATCGTTCCTCTTTTAGAACTCCCCCTTTTCGCGTGTCGTTCGTAATTGGAAATCCAACGTGGCATGCGGATTGCTTCGATGGAGCAGCTAATCAGTGCTTAAGACAATTGATGTAAATAATAATAATAATAATAATAATAATAATAATAATAATAATAATAATAACGACGACGACGACAAACCGACCATGGCTAGAATTTTGTAAAAGGTACAATATAAAATAAGCAAAAAGCCAAATGATGTAGGACAAAATTACTTTTAGTGATCTAGGTCCTATTTGCTTTGCAAAGGACGATGTCCATGTAGGGATAATGGCACAAATAATTCATAAACTTTGGTCCAACGTTCAATATGGTCCTTGAAGTTTTAATTTGTTTAATATAGTCCCTATGAACTTTAATCCAATGTTCAATATGGTCCTCGAATTATTTTTTTGTTTAATGTGATCTTTGAATTTTTGGTCCATATTCAATATAGTTAATGAAATATATGAAAATACTCAATACAATTCCTGAAGTTGAATTAATGAAATAACTACATTGAATATTTTCATATAGTTCAAGGACTAAATTGAACATGTATTACAACTTCATATCAATTAAAAGTTTAGGGAACACATTGCACATTGGATTAAAGAATAGAGACCACATTGAACAAATTAAAAGTTTATGGACCGCATAACATATTGAGCCAAAGTTCTGTGATTGTTTGTGTCATTTTTCCTCATATTTAACATCAATTAGCGAACGGAGGGTGGAATGTTGATAACTACTATTGTTGAACTGGCACTTATAAGATCTCGTGATTTCTCAATCTAGTTGCTATCAAAGCAAAAGGCGGTAATTAACCTGTCTTTGATCCTACAGTGTAGGTAGAATTGCTTGTTGATTAAACTAAAACATTATTATGTGTCATATCTTTGTTCATACTATGTTGGTGTCCTCCTAATTCTTTTCTTTCTCACTAGACATGTCAAAATGGGTAATAAATCTATTTTTTAGCTCATATTTGATTGACCGAGTTGTTATGTAAGTTAGTTATATTTAGTAAATGGGTTAAAAATGTATTTAGAATGGTAAAATCTAAAATAATATGAGTGTTAAATAGGTTCTCAATTTACTTAGACCCGACTCACTTTTATGACTCTTCTTTCACTTTCCCTAGCCTTCACCCGATTTCGCATTCGCTCAATCCATGCCCTCATCTCAGTTTTTTTTTTTTTGGTAAGGCCCTCATCTCAGTTTGGATATGAGTTTTCCTAGAATGTATTAAATATGGAAGTATTTTAACAATATAGGTTAGGTTGAATGTGAGTTGGGTAAGAATCGGGTTCGGTTTGGGTCATAATATTTTGTATTGTATCGAAATAGGTTAACACGGGTTAAATGGGCCGATTTGGGTCAAACCACTTTCGATCCGACCCACCCATTTGATAGGTCTATTTCCCGCTAACAATTGGGTTCGAGGCTCTCTATGTACTCAATTAATCCTCATCGAATTCGTCATCGCTTATCAAAGGGCACAGGTTAGTGCTCCTTATTTCCTTCCAAGTGTGGTCTATGCTCAAAGCCAAAAGGGTTCCTCATTATAAAATCAAATGCAATTACACATGCATATTTCAATTTTTTTTTGTTTTTTTCCTTCCTTTTTGTTTTTTCCAACTCAAACCATGAAATTCTGCTTTGTTCTCAACAAGTTAATTACAGCATGTAACGGAAAGTCAAGACTCAAGAGGTTATATTAGATTATTGCAAGAACCATAAGAATTTCATGACTTTGTCCACCTAATCAAACCAAGCTTTTCGAGAGATTATATATCTTCAGCACTAAGATACGAATCTGAATTTCTAAATTAGGCCAACAAAATGTTGTATAAGTAAAAACGATCTAGAAGATCCATGGTTAATTAGAGGGCCGGACTCCACGAGCTAGTTGAGTTAGCTTGGACTCTCAATAGAGGGTCACTTGGCAAACCAGTTCGGGCTAGCCCAAATTAGGTTTTTCTTTATTACTTTTTTGCTGATTAGTTTTAGTAGATGGAAGAAAGGAAACAAGAATTAGAGGTGAAAAATGTATGGGGTGGGTTGGGATGGGCTCGCGTGGGTCATAAATGGGTTCATCTCAAATTTATCTATATATCTTCTAAGCAATTCATATGGTATATACCCAACTCAACCCAGATCAAACCCAAATGCACCCATGTAACACACATTTTTTAACTATATCAATCAAGCATTTAGCTTGACAAAAAAAAATCAAGCATTTGGAAAATTTATGATGATAAAAATTAATAAAAAACAGAGATGCAATCTGCCCTTTGCTCCATCGGGTACGAAATGAGCATTACCTCCGCCCCTTCCTCTGTCGTGGACAACACCCTAAATCACCGCGGCATCCTGATCACCACCCTCTTCATATGCAGGAATGGTACTTTGTTCCCCAGACAAAACCTTCAGGCTGTCTAGAACACTGGAATTGTTGCTTTAGCTCGCGATGGAGAACAAGACGGTGAGAGACCTAGCAGATTCGAGCAAGATGTCGTGCACTCTGAAGTTTCTCTACGATTACGATGGTAGGATTCACTACAAAAAAAACATGGATTTTGCCACGGAAATTTGCGACGGGAATTTTTGGTCCCTAATTTGCGACAGATTTTTTTTTCCGTCGCAAATTAGCGACGAAAATTATTCGTCCCTAATTTGCGACGGAATTTGCCACGAAATAAAAATTCGTTGCAAATTAGCGACGAAAAATAAATCCATTGCAAATTAGCAACAGAAAATTGGTCATCGCTAATTTGCGATGGAAAATAAATCCGTCGCTAATTCCGTCGCAAATTAGCGACGAAAAATTAGTCATCGCTAATTTGAGACGGATTTATTTTCCGTCGCTAATTTATGCAACAAAATTTACTATTTTGCGACGAAATTAGCGACGGATTTTTTTACCGTCGCTAATTTGCAATGGAGAAAAAATTCCTCGCTAATTTGCGATGGATTTTACAACGAAAACGAATTCGTCGCTAATTTGTAATTTATGACGGAAAATAACTTTCGTGATATCCACCCCCACCCTCAATTTCTTTCTCTGTACTGATTCCTCATATCCCCGTCGCTTTTCTCCCTTCTCTCTCTTTTGTTTAACTCGATAAACCTATCCGTGCGCGTACAAATCAATCTCGGTAAACCTTTTCTACCGGTAAGTATCATAGCTAACTTCGTGACTAATTGGCGACGAATACGGTTTGTCGCAAAACTATTCATCGCTGGATTTGAATTTTTTTATTTTATTGACTATTTTTTTGTTTTTTTTTCCTAACTTCTTCGTCGGCCATGGGGGGAGGCCGAGCGGCCTCGCCCCATGGTCGGTGAGGCCGCTTGGCCTCCCCCATGGCCGTTGACCTCGTTGTTGCCCAGATATAAGCGATAGCAAGGTCGACCGGCGGCAATGGCGAGGCTACTCGGCCTCCCCTAGTTCTGGGGGAGGCCGCGTGGCCTCGCCCAGGTATGGCGTTCGACATCGCCGTCGCCCACATCTGGGTGACAGCGATGTCGACCGCCAGCCATGGCAAGGCCGCTCGGCCTCGCCCAGATTTGGGGGAGGCCGAGCGGCCTCGCCTAGGTCTGGCGATCGACCTCGCCATCACCCACATCTGGGTGACGGCAAGGTCAATTGCCACACCTGGGCAAGGTTGAACTCGCCGGACTCAGCCGGTCGCCCGTCTTTAGACCGGCGATCGGAGAAAAATATTGGGGAAAAAAATAGAAACAAAAAAATTAAAAAATTCGAAAAAAATAAAAAATTATTAAAAAATGAATCTTAATTGATTTTTCTTTTTTTTAGGTACATGTCCATTTGAAGGTGTCACAATCCAAGTGAACGTTGCAATTCTTATCAAATTGATCACTTTCTACTATAAAGATTTGAGTCAAATATCTGGATAAGTCTTTTTTTTCAATTTCAAAGTAATTATTGCATCGAAAACAAAATTTTAATTTTATAATTTTATGGTTTTAATTAAGAATAGTAGATATGATATTTTTAATATTTTACGAGATTTTCTTATTTTTATACAGACACAATGCAAAGAGACAGGGCATGAATGTATAATAAGAATTTACTTG
Organism: Syzygium jambos; assembly: GCA_031216235.1. Classification (NCBI taxonomy): domain Eukaryota; kingdom Viridiplantae; phylum Streptophyta; class Magnoliopsida; order Myrtales; family Myrtaceae; genus Syzygium; species Syzygium jambos. The sequence continues at coordinate 6,711,629 of CM062230.1, read as the reverse complement.
GACGTCGGGGATTGACCGATGAGTTTCGTACTGGGTTGGAACTATTTTTAGACTTTGTTAGTAGTAAATATGAGTTCATGGATGGAAATAAGTTAATGTGTCCATGTAAAAAGTGTAGTGATGATAAATTTCATGTGTGTGATAAAGTTAGAGAACATCTTTGTAGATTTGGGTTTACTCTGAACTATTATAATTGAACTTGTCATGGTGAATCATTTATATCTGATGAAAGATATCGAAGAAGTGCCTAATTTTTAGTTAAGGGAAGAATGTAGCTATTATGACCAATTGAACTCATACGAGAGGATGGTGATTGATGCAGCTGGTTAGAATTTTATTTCAGAATTGAACCATGCAAGTACTAGTTTTACTTTTACACTTGAACAAATGGGTACTAGTCATGCATCACAATTGGAAGAGATAGGAGTAACGGGTTTTGATGAGAATGTGTGTCATGGAACTTTTCCATCTAATCAGTTCTGGGAAGTATTGAAAGCAGCAGATAAACCTTTATGGGCAAGTTGTGACAATCACACTAAGTTATCAATAACAGTGAGACTGTTCAATATTAAGGCAAAGCATAATGTGTCTGCGGATTGCTTCAACTCTTTTGTTGAAGTAATGCGGGAAACAATGTCTCGTGATAACATCATGCCAAGTGATTTTTACGATATGAAAAAGCTAGTGGATAATTTAGATCTTTCGGTTGCAAGGATTGATGTATGTAGTAGGGGTTGTATGTTATATTGGAGAGATAATGAAAATACAAAATCTTGCAAATTCTGTAGTCAATCTAGGTACAAGATTAACAGGAGACATGGTCGTAATCAGAAGCGCCATGCAAGCAAATCTTGCAAAGGCTTTATGCCTCTCAAGCCACTACTGAACACATAACTTGACATGCAAATCATGAAACAGAAGAGGGTCTAATGTGTCATCCTTCAGATGCAGAGACATGGAAACATTTTGATAGAATATACCATGAGTTTGCGATAGAGCCTCGAAACATCTAGTTAGCTGGATTTACCTCATTTAGGAAATTAGAAAAAAGTTATTCATGTTGACCAGTTATCTTAACGCCGTACAATCTTCCACCTAGTATGTGCATGAAGATACCTTATATGTTTTTGACATTAATCGTGACTAGCCCGCAAAATTCAAAAAAATTAATAGATGTTTATATGCAACCATTGATTGAAGAGTTACAACGGCTATGGGATGAAGGTATCTTTACATATGATGTTTCTATCAATTAAACATTTGTAATGAAGGCTGCTCTTCTTCGGACGATAAATGACTTTCCAGCTTACGGAATGTTATCTGGATGGAATACAACTGGGATCTTAGGATGTTCGATATGCTTGGTGAGATCAAAGTCATTTAGATTAAAACATGGAAAGAAGCCTAGCTATTTTGACTATTACAGACAATTTTTACCGATAAATTATACATTCATAATGAATAAAAAAGAGTTCATCAAGAATAAGATTGAAAGAACACCTCCACCATTGAGGTTGACCAGTGATCAAATTTGGAAGTGGGTGCAGGACTTTCCAACTGTTGTTCAGAACCCTCACGGCACGACTATTGCGTACGGAAGTACATGTAAGTGGACTAAACGTAGTATATTTTGGGATCTACCATATTGGAAGGCCCATCTTATTCATTATAATTTTGACGTCATGCACATAGAAAAGAATGTTTTCGACAATATTATAAATACTGTGATGGATATCATCGGAAAAATAAAAGACAACTTGAATGCAAGAAAAGATATGAGAGATATTTGTGATCGATCACCATTAGATGTAAATGCAAGCAGCAGGGGATCAAAACCAAAAGCAGTTTATACATTGGATAAGGAGCAGAGACGAGTTGTTTGTCAATGGTTGAAATCTGTGCGGTTTCCTGGTGGATATGCTTCGAACCTCAGGAGATGTGTTGATTTGAATGAATGCAAGTCGACAGGTTTGAAGAGTCATGATTGTCATATATTTATGGAAAGACTAATTCCATAGCTTTCAAGAAAGTTCAACTGAACTTTGTATGGGTCGTCATTATAGAGTTAAGTAATTTCCTACTTGATATTTGCTCGACAGTGTTAAAGCATCACACATGGAGAAACTAGAGAGAGATATTCTAATTATTTTTTACAACTTAGAAAGAATATTTCCTCCATCGTTTTTTGATTTGATGGAGCATCTCTTAGTTCACTTGCCTTATGAGGCCAAAGTTGCAGGTCCCGTCCAATTTCGATGGATGTATCTATTTGAGAGGTAAATTTGTTTTTAAAAAATAAAGTTCAAATTACTTTATTATATATTATGTTCTGACAAGCTTTTTTCTATTGCAACTAGATTCTTATATCATTTGAAGAAAAAAAGTGAAGAATAAGGCATGTGTTGAAGTTTCAATTTGTAATGCATGTATTGTGGAAGAAGTGACAATATTTGCATCATACTATTTTGAGCCGCACGTGCAGTGCAAGAGGAAGAGAGCAGGCAGAAATAATGAGGGCCCCATTGATCCAAATTGCAAATCATTCTCTATTTTCAATTATCTATGTCGACCAAGCGGCGCATGTACGTTTCGTTACTTAACAGGCGAAGAATGGCATGCAGCCTATACATATATTTTACTAAACTGCCCAAAAGTAGAGCCATACTTTGAGTAAGTGTAAATTTGTAAATATATATTATGTGTCAAATATTTGCTAATATATAAATGGTATTTATTATTAGGATTTTCCAAACTTCAATGTATGGACTACCACCAAATGAGTTTGACCGTTTGTGCGATGAACAATTTGTAGCATGGTTCAAAACATACGTAAGTTACCTATGGACTAAAACCAAGTTATTAATATTTTATATATCATTTATTAAAATATATATTATTGACTTTGCATGTGTAACCTTAGATTTACAGTAATCATGATGAACTTGGAGAACAAGAATTGTTATATCATCTGTCATGGGATCCAAAGTTAAGAGTACGAAGTTAGCCAGCATATTTTATAAACAGATATAATTTTTACACTCAAGAATATGGTATGGAAAAAGCCACCATGAATAGTAGTGTGTGTGTTTGGTCATCCAATGGTGACAATTCAAAAGATGATTTTTATGGCTTGTTGGATGAAATCATAGAGATAGAGTACCATGGACCATTAATGCGGGTTGTGTTATTTAAGTGCAAGTGGTTCGACCCTGTCAAAGGAATGAAGGTGCATACAAAGTTTAATTTGGTCGAAATAAATCACAACAAAAGATATATGAAATATGAACCATTTGTCTTGGCACAACAAACAATTCAAGTATGTTATGCATCATATCCTAGTTTGAAACGTGACAAAACTGATTGGTGAGCTCTATGTAAAATCAAAGCATGGAGAAAAATTGAAGAACACTGGAATGATAGAGCCTATCAACAAGAGGAAGTTTGTAACACGGTTGAAACTAAGGAATATAACATTCCAACTTTACGAGATCTATGTAAAGCAATGATAGATGTAGATCGACTTGAATTTGTGAATTAAATGTAGAAAGTGGTACAGAATCTGATTTTGAGATAGATGATGAAGATGATGCTCATGAAGACGACGAAGATCAAGATCAAGACGAGGATGAAGATGCAGATCAAGACAAGGACGAAGACGAAGGAGAAGACGAACATGAAAATTTAAATTTTTGTGACAAAATACTAATGATGTGTAATTATTATTGCGACATGTGTTATTTTGGTTGTCATAATTATTATTATTGTTCTTGTTATTATTGTTATTGTTATTGTTATTGTTATTATCATTATTATTGTTGTTATTATTGTTGTTGTTGATTATTCTTATTAATGTAATTGATCGTCGGAAAATTCTTCGTTAAATGATGACAAGTCAAATATTATTTGTGCGATGACATTTGTGATATTCTATTTTCCATTGGATTTGGATCGTCGCTCATTTTGCGACAAAAACTTATTCGTGGCTATTGTTCATCGAAGAATTAGTGACGGAAGTGAAATTCGCGGCCATTTTTGAATCCGTCGCAAATTCCATCGCAAATTTGCGACGGAATCCAAAAATGGCTGCGAATATTGAATCCATCACAAATTTGCTACGGAATCAAAAAATGGCCGCAAATTTCGAATCCGTCGCAAATTTGCGAAGGATTCGAAAATGGCCTTTAACATTTCCGTCGCAAAATTCGTTGCAAATTTGCGACGGATTCAAAAAATGGCCACGAATTTCGAATCTGTCGTAAATTTGCGATGAATTTTGCAACGAAAGTGAAATTCGCGGCCATTTTTTTGAATCCGTCGCAAATTTGCGATGGATTTGAAAATGGCCTTTATCAACATTTCCGTTGCAAATTTGCGACGGATTCGAAAAATAGCCGTGAATGTGGAATCCGTCGCAAAATTGGCGACGGTTTCCAAAATGGTCTTTATCAATATTTCCGTCGCAAATTTGCGACGGATTCGAAAAATGATCACGAATGTGGAATCCGTCGTAAAATTTGCGACGGATTCAAAAATGGCCTTTCTCCACATTTTCGTTGCGAAATTGCGATGGATTCGAAAAAAGGCCGCTTTTTTCGAATCCATCGCAATTTCTGTCGCAAATTTACAACGGAAGTGAAATTTGCGGCCATTTTTCGAATCCGTCACAAAATCTTTGACAGATTCAAAAAAATGATCGTGAATTTCAAATCCGTCGCAAATTTGCAATGGAAATTTTATAAAGGCCATTTTCGAATCCGTCGCAAATTTGTAATGAATTTTGTGACGGAAATGTTGATAAAGGCCATTTTTCGAATTGGTCGTAATTTCTGTTGCAAATTTGAGACGGATTCAATATTCGAGGCCATTTTTTGAAATCCGTCGCAAATTTTGCATCGGAAATGTGGATTCTTAGACATTTTTTGAATATGTTGCAAAATCCATCGCAAATTTGCGACGGATTCGAAAAATGGCCACGAATGTGGAATCCGTTGCAAAATTCGTCGCAAATTTGCGACGAATTCGAAAAATGTCCGTGAATCCACATTTCCGTCTCGAAATCAAACGTAGACCATTGGATTCCACTTGAGTGCATATTGACTTTCTTTCCCCCCTCTCTCTCTCCCTCTCTTCTCTGCTGCACGCAACCTCACGCTTACGTCCCCTCCCCCTCTGTCCCATGTAGACTCCTTCCCTCTCTCTCTTCTTTTTCTTTCTTTTCTTTTTTTTCTCTTCTTCTTCCTCCTTCGTTCCTCTTCGCCGTGGCTTCTGCTTCATTCTTCCTTGCTACTCACCAACGATCGTTCGGTCGTCGCGTCGCCGTCCGGCCGTTCGCCTCTGCCCAGCTGCGCCGCCATGCCCCCCTCTGCCGACTGCCTTCCCCTTCCCCTCCGCGACCAAGCAGCAGCTCGCTCACCGCCGTGTCCGCCGCGACTCGACGTTTCCCAGCCGCCGTGCGTTGTCCCCACCGCCAGACTGCCAACCCACCTTCGCCGTCGTCCCCTGCGCGCCCGACAGCTTGCAACCGCAAGTGTCGCCGCTCCGCCGCGTTCTCGCCGCTCGCTTGGCCAAGCTCGCCACCACCCAGCTCGCCCGAGCTCATAACCGTCGCTATCGCTACCCGACGTTGTCGCTGCCCACCTCCACCGTTATTTGCCGTCGCTGTTGAGTTCCCTTGTTCTGGCCGAGCCTCCGTCGCCTGCTTGCTCGTCGCTGCTGAGCCGTCACCCGTCGTCGCTTGGGCGCTCGGCGGCTTGCCCGTGGCCGAGCCATCACCCGTGGCCTAGCCTCTTGCCTAGCCGCTTGCCCGTCCGTCGTCCAACTCTCCTGGCCATGGCCAAGTGCAATGCCGAGCACCTGGCCGACTAGCCACCACTTGCGCCCACGCCGAGCCCGCCATTGGCCGACCGGCCATTTTGCCCCATTGTTTGGTTTTTCTTGGCCTTGAATCAAGTAAGCGACTCCCTAAACCCTACCGAGTATAATGGGTACTAATCGGACTTGTTTAGGGATTGTTTAGTGTCAAACTGGTTGGTTAAGTTAGGGGATGATTTTAGGATTGCATGTGGCTTTGATCGATTTTCGCCTGGTTAATTTGTCGATCATGTGGTCGATTAAGCGTTCAATGACGATCGTGCGGTTGATTAGTTGTTTAATGCCAATCGTATGGTTAATTAGTTTAATCGTGTGGTTGATTTGCTTAATTGTGGCTGATTGGTTAACTATGGCTCGATCGTGTGGGTTGATTGATGATCGTGTGGTCGAGAACGAAGATCATGTGGCTGAAATTGATGTTTCATGGTTAATCTTGTACTTGATGAATGATCGTGTGGTTTGAAAGTAGATCGTGTGGTTAATTATGGCTATTGTTGGCTTAGCATGGCATATCATGACCATATATTGATGTTTGATATCAAAATAAGTGCGATTCATAGTATATTTGTTCGTAGGAAATTACACGTTATAAACACTCGTCATTGGCTAATTAAAACGATACATTTTATGTTTCGGAAAAGCCTCAACTTTATTTCTTGCTCTCTGAAAAAAAAATGGTAAGCTTCGTCATGTACGTCATTATGTGTCCCTAATACGTGTTCATATTTTTTTACATATTTATCTAACCTTCCTACTTGTCAGTATAAATATGGAGGTTACATGCATAGAAGACCAGCCCCTTCCTCGTCTTCGTCCCTATCCCTTTCCTCATCCCCTGCCCTTTCATCTAACCCTCAACCACTATATGCTGATGGATAACATGGACACGTTGGCCCTTCCTCCAACCCTCAAGAACATGTTAGGGGACTTGGACACATACAAACTGAATCTCCTTCAATTCCATCTCCTTCTGTTCCATCTTATTATTCAGCGCAGCAATCGAATAATGAGGGAAACATAGGTGAAGAAGATAATCGAATCATGCTACACCCATGTGGAGATTCGTAAGTACTTCATTTTTTTAAGTATATGTAATACTTATGATTTTAGATATGGATGTCAACTGAATTGTCAATGTTGTGCAATATTCGTATGTTTGCAGATTCATAGATGCTACGTTTGTTGTGAGAAAACTGAATAAAATAGTCAAAAACTATTGGATAGGACAGTATATCAATTACAGCAGTGCTCCATAAGAAGTGAAAGATTTGTGGTGGAATGAGTTCAAGGTAAGTTTTAGATATTTTATTTTCTCACCAACTAAGTTCGGTGTAGTATATTGATAGTCAAGAATGATATAAAGAGATCAGAACAGCTCTTTAGTTTTCGGTACTAAATGGACCAAATATTTTCCCCGAGATGAACTTTACAAAATCTATCGCTGAATTGTCTAGTGCACGGTAATGGATATGTGACCATCATAATAACTTTTAGCTTTTTTTGTATTGATTGTAGCGGAAGTTCAGGTGGGATGAAGAGGAAGAGAATGAAGTGAGAAAAATTTTTAAGAAGAAAGTCAGCGATCACATACGAAATGTGATGAATAGAGCGAAGATCAAGCAAGTGAAGCCGACTTTCATTACAGCTGACAATTGGACGAAAATTAACAGAATTTGGAAAACTGAAAAGAATCAACAAATCAGTGAGCAGAATAAAAAGAATCGATCTTCTAGTTCTAGTGAAGGGTCTGCCACATATGCTAGGGGCTCTATCAACATTGGGGAGTATCGAAAACGAATGGTAAGTTTGTTAAATAAGTTATAAGTTAATTTAATTCAATTATTTATGTTTACATTTTGTAGGCACATGAATTGGGAATGGAACTGACATTTGTAGCTACATTTGAACGCACATTTCAAAAAAAAGATAAGACATGGACTGGCGATCGAGTAAAAGCTATTAATGTATGTAAGGTTATACTTTGGACTTTGTGAAAACTAGAATAAAAATCGTGAATGCTTTTAATATTTATGGTTGTTATATATATATATATATATATATATATATATATATATGAAGTTATTTTATTTTCATCTATATTGTTAATGTAAGAAAAATATGATAAACTTTTAATGAGCAATGCTAGTGGTGGTGATGGTGTTGCTGCGTCTAAGCCATCAGTTGACAGTTTGGCATTATAGGTGGAGGTAACGGGTAAGATGAAAAAAGGAAAATATTTGGGATGGGATCCTTGTCAAGGGTATACACAACGAATCATGCTGTAACTTCATCCTCCAATGTAGCTGTTCTAAGGAGGACATGACTTGAGGAGCAAATGACCCAAGAATTGAGTCAACTGAAAAATATACTTGTAGAGAAGGACGAAGAAATAAGAGGAATGAAACAACAAATGCAAATCATTATGTGACACCTCAACCTCGATCACGATGAGGTTCCTCCTGTACCTCCTGCCAATCCAATAGGTGATGGGCACAATGATAAGCGATACAATAATGCTGAGATTACTGCTGATGATAATGATTTTCTCGGTCCTTTCTAGTTAAAATTTTTAAAATCGGGGATAAGCTTGCTTCACAATCTTTTGTGCCATAACTGTAGTTTGCACAATATGTTCCTGCTCTACAATTACTTTATGTGCACAACTTTCTTACAACTAGGTTCTTTGCTTGCGAAAAACTGAAAATTTAGAGATCCTAGGATGATATGCTTGTTACAAAAAATCATGATATTTGAATATTGTAGAAATACATGCCTTAATTGACTTTGAGTCCTCTCTTCCTGGGAATTGGTGTTGGTAATTCACCTCTCTAAGTCATTAAACTATTGAATGTTGTTTGGAGAATGATCTAATTTTTTTGTAGGTGACAGAAATACGGTTTACAAGGGTGAAAAAACTACAGTGGATATCAAAGTTGACTCATATTCATATGTAAGAACATTGATGTTCGTCCTGAAACGTTTTTTTGTTAACCCTCATTCTCATTTTTTTATATCTAGTTCCACATCCATGCATAAACACTTCTTTTATATTCTGGACTGATTGAATATCTTTATTTATGTATTCACATTTCATCAGGTGTCGACAAAAGTGACTGCTTCTGCTGTCTTGCTGAGTACCAAAGCTGCCCAATCTTGTGTCTGGTTTGCCGATTTTTCGTTTTTGAAGCAGAATCTATGGTTGTCCCGTCTCCTTTGAATGTTTTGAATGTATTATAAGATTGGATATCAAATAGCATCATGTCAGACTTTGCAACTTTGCATTTATCATTATTTTTTGCGGACTAGCATATTTCCTTTAGTTATATTTTTCAATTATATGGCACTGTGTCTGGTTTGTTCGTTTTCTGTTTTTGAAGCGAAATCTATAGTTGTCTCGTGTTCTTTGATTGTTTTGAATGTATTACATGATGTTTATTAATGTATAGCTATTGCTATGGACAAGATTTGATGGCCCAAATGGTGTATAATTTGCAACGGATTTTGCGACGAATATTTAGTGATGAATTTTGCGACCAATACAGTTCGTGGCTAATTTGCGAAGAATACAGTTTGTGGCTAATTTGCGACGAATAAGTAGCGACGAATTTTGCGATCAATTTTCTGATGGATTTTACGATGAATAAAGTTCGTGACTAATTTGCGACGAATTTTGCGACGGATAAAGTTTGTGGCTAATTTGCGATGAATAAAGTTCATGGCTAATTTGCGACGAATTATTTGTGACAAAATTTGTGACGGATAAAGTTCGTGGCTAATTTGCGACGAATTTTGTGACGAATAAAGTTCGTGGTTAATTTGCAACGAATTTTGTGACGAATTTTTTTCCGTCGCAATTTAGCGACGGAAATTGAAATTTTCCATTGCAAAATTTTGCGACGCCGAATTAGCGATGGAATTTTTTTTTGTCACTAATTTCGTTGCAAATTCGATTAGCGACGGATTTTGCCAACTTTTTCGTCGCAAAATTCGTCGCTAATCCCTTGTTTTTTTTTGTAGTGATTGCACTTTGCAAGTCAAATGGCAAGCTACACTACGTCAGCGGCTTCACCAGGATTCTATTGGTTGATCACTCTATATCTTCGTTCGCAAGTTTTTAATCGATGAATTCTTGGTCGTGGGGAAGCTTCGATCGGTTTTGATTTTTGAGGATCGGCATTGAAAGGTTGTTAAGTGTTTTTTGTTGCAAAGCTGATGGTGAAGCTGTTGTTTTTACCAAATCATTCCAATCTTCGTCGATCTGGATGAGAGAGAGAGATCGACAAGCACCATAGAGAGAAATCAATGACTGTTATTGGCGAGACCTTTGCTATTGCTAGCGATGATGCCGATAAGACCGTCGATTGTGGGCGACATCATCACCGGCAGAGCAACATCGTCGATGGTAATCTTTGCCCTTTCTCCCTTTGTCGAAGAAGAGAGGATTTAAAAAAAAAATCGGCTAATTGCTTTTATGGGTTCAAAATGAGTTTATTTAAAACCCATTAATATCCACATTCAGTTGGTTTTTTTTTTTCTGTAAAATCCATAATGGCATGTATCTTGAGTTTGAAGTGATCCGTTTATGACCTAATCCTATAAATAGGGGATTAAAATATGGGTGTGTGACACATTTTGATAGCCCTAATAAGAATGCACATAGCCCTAACCCATCAACTTCAAAAGACGAATCAATTTCTGTAGAAGTAAAACTAGGGTTTCACGATTCATTATGCGCGTGGAAAGTGTATTTCATCCTCATGCGGAGATCACCGCGGCTTTTGTTGAATATGGAAAGATAAAACGTGTCCGGTTTATATGTCATTATGCACGCGATTCATAATTGCCAAAACGTGCGACGGGATGTGTAAGAGAGGCTAAGCGGACGCTGCCAAGCACCAGTGCCACACGGAGGAGTTCGTACATGAGAATCAAAGGACATGTCTGAGTCTATCATCATGTCCCAAACCCAAATTTGGATTGGCCTTCTTGCAGAAAAGTACATAAAGAGACAGCCTCCCACGTAAAGCACGATTGCTTCGAGGTTAGCACGTAAACATTCCACTTTTTTTTTTTAATTTGGTCAGCAAACATTCCACTTCGATCCTAGCTTTTCTGCTAAAAAGTAGGTTCGGGTCACAATTCACTGATGAACAAACCCTCCAAGAAAAGAGAGAAGGAGGATGTCGTTGGTGGGGATCATGGAAAATGACCAAAGTTGCTGGAAAAGGACTTGAACTGCCTTTGCAGTCCATTTTTTCCGCTGCTTTTTTACTCGTGCACCGTAAATTTAGCAAAGAATATTCCCACTTTGAGTTCTTTGTAGTCCATTAAATGGACCAAAAGGAGCTCTCTCTTTTTCTAGGGTTTTACCTAACGAAGCATGACTTTAATTCATCATAATTTGCCCCCTTGTAATCGGGATATTCCTCTTATATCGTACATAACTAGCGATAATTTCGCGCCGGCTGTTGTTTTCTTACGGCGTATGCTCTGCCATGTTTTGGAGGACGTGTGATGCCATGTTTTGAAGCAAATCCCGCTATCTAGAATGTCTGTTGAATGTCGAAGGACGGTCGCTTTGCACCTTTTGCACTTTGTGAAAAACGGAATGTATCGTTGATTATAGTGTCAGCAAACCTCTAATAATTTCTAGGTTTTGCGGTAGTTGTTATCGACGTTGCCAACAAGTTTTTTACATTTTTAAATATAGGGTAGGTGCATCTAAGAGATTGCTACGAAACATTGTCATGGACACGATCAACTGTATTAGCTTCTTGATTTCAACTTCTAGCTTTTGACCCCAAAAAGCTACAGATAAAAAAAATAATATGCGCATTAGATTGATTGTATATATATATCTCGATGTGAAGATATTCACAGTCGGCCATGATGAGTTCATGCTGTGGTGTGGTCTCCAATAACTTTTCATAAAAGTTGGCAAGAAAAACACTTTTGAAATTCACAATTAAACTCTAGAGAATTGCCCACAAGAGTCAAATCATTGTATTTGAATGAGAAAATCACACAAATGATATTTGAACTTTGGCCAAATATGTAATGTGGTCCATAAATTTTTAATTTGTTCAATGTCAACCATGAACTTGTAATTTGCTTAATGTGGTCCTTGAACTTTTGGTATATATTCAATTTAATTTTTGGACTATATGAACATGTTTAATGTTGTTCCTGAACTTGAATTAGTGGAATGACATTATTGAATAGTTCAGGTATTAAATCAAATATGTACCAAAAGTTCATGGACCACATTGAGTAAATTAAAGGTTCATGAACCACATTATACATTAGGATAGAATTTGTGGGCCATATTGAATAAATTAAAAGTTCAAGGATCATACTGCACATTGGACCAAAGTTGAGAGACCATTTATGTCATTGTCCTCACTTGAAATGTTAGGAATTTTCTGTTTATGTTCTTCGCTTGAAGTCAATGTGGTGACACCCAACAATTGAATTGGATGTAAATCATGTCTCAAAAGCATCCAACAGTATCTCCGTTTCTTCATAGCTACCTAACTAGTGTTTAATTGATCCATTTATATAATATTATCTCTTATCATAAGGATCAGATTTAATTATTTGTTTTTTCGGCAAGACGATGCGGATAAGTGAGATCATAGGTGGACCATCTAGCCATTGAACTAATGAATAGTAGCGAATGTTTATCATACAGATTGCAATGTCAAATTGTAAAATGTGCACGAGTCGCTCGCTTCTAAATAAGAACCTAATACCATTTATTTAAGCTGGTGCCTTGGAAAAACTTTGCTTACAGCACACGGGCCATGGGCTTAGCATGTCGATTATTTTGGGATTTGCATGGATCTTTCTTGATAACCCATGATTAAAATATGCGAAATGTCAATGGGGAAATTGTCTAATCGGTCATAAACAGATTATACTGATGTCAATTCAATCGTAAAGTTTCTAATTTTGCCGATTTATTTATAAACCTTTGTGCCATGTTCCATCGTAGTCCTTCTTGCTAATTTTCGCCAAAAATTACTGACGTGGCAGTATGCCAAGTAGGATAGTAGGCAATGATTGAACCACACGTCGGCGATTTACAGAAGGACCATATTGAAATTTCATGTAAAAATATGACTAAATTGGAAACATTGAAAAGTATAGAACTAAATTGTTAACTATAGTGGTAAAATATGCAAATTCATTTGTGTATCTAGATGATATTACCTAGGTCTCGTGGCTTGTTGAACTAGTCACATTTTCAAGAAACAATACAACTTACACCATAGTGTCCAAGATCATAAATCAACCCATGTTCTTGTCGCAAGTCCCACGACTTACATATGCTCTAATTACCGCAAGCCCTTGTGAAAAATTTGTTTGACCTATCTTTTTTGTCACGTCGGCAATGCTGAAGGCGATGGCATGCGGGGGCTAAGTTAGTGCATGTTCATGGAAGGTCACTTTAACTTTGGTCAAAAGGGGAATGAAAAGATAAACGCGAAAGGAAGAGGGATCTTAGCCACCAAGGTGGGTCCAAATCCATGGAGCAAAGAGAGATGGTTGGACAAGGCACACTGACCTTAGCAAATAGCCACCATGGAGAATTTTTGGACCCACCGGATGGTCATAACTTTTAGTAATTTTTTATCGTCTTCAATCCTGTTTCAATTTTGACCCACACAATACACTATACAAGCAATGTGACAGTAGGAAGTGGTCAAGGAAATCCTCTCTTGTCTACTTGGAAAAACTACTATAAATAGCCCACACCCCAAACACCAAAGGCAAGCAAGCAAGTGCCTAATCTTCAATTGGAGAGAGAGAGAGAGAGAGAGAGAGAGAGAGAGAGAGAGAGACCAAAAGAGAAGCAAAGTTTCAATACAATTTCTAGAGAGAGATAATGGAGAGCTTCCCAGTGATCAACATGGAGAACCTGAATGGTGAGAATAGAGCAATCACCATGGACAAGATCAAAGATGCCTGCGAGAACTGGGGCTTCTTTGAGGTACAACTCTCTCTCTCTCTCTCTCTCTCTCTCTCTCTAACCTACTTATGTTTGAAAAAAGTGGGTCTAACATTTTGGATTGCTTTGCCCTGGAAAATGTTACCAAATGAAGCTGGTGAATCACGGGATATCACCCGAGCTGATGGACACGATCGAGCGAATGACGAAGGGACATTACAAGAAGTGCATGGAGCAGAGGTTCAGAGAGCTGGTGGCGAGCAAGGGGCTCGAGTATGTCCAGACGGAGGTCCATGACTTGGACTGGGAAAGCACCTTCCACTTGAAGCACCTCCCCGTCTCCAACATCTCCCAAATCCCAGATCTCGATGATGACTACAGGTACAGATGAGAATTACTAACTTGAATGGCAAAAACGAAGAATCTACATTCCGCTCCGCATCCATCGCTGATGACCTTCTACCGTTTGATATGCAGGAATGTCATGAAGGAGTTTGCAGTGAAACTGGAGAAGCTGGCGGAGGAGCTCCTGGACCTGCTATGTGAGAACCTGGGCCTCCAGAAAGGTTACTTGAAGAACGCCTTCTATGGGTCCAATGGGCCGAACTTCGGCACCAAGGTCAGCAACTACCCGCCGTGCCCGAAGCCCGACCTGATCAAGGGGCTCCGGGCCCACACCGACGCCGGCGGCATCATCCTGCTCTTCCAGGATGACAAGGTCAGCGGCTTGCAGCTCCTCAAGGACGGCCAGTGGATCGACGTACCCCCGATGCGCCACTCCATCGTCATCAACCTCGGTGACCAAATCGAGGTACATACATACACTCACAATCACGACCCCGACAAAACAAAGAAGCATCTTAACATGTTGGTTACATTTCTTATGCGGTACAGCGAAACCATCGCCTTTTCATACAAGAATATCGCGCATTCGGCATTTGACATTCGAACAACGTTTCAAAATAAATGCAGGTGATAACCAATGGGAAGTACAAGAGCATGCTGCACAGGGTTGTGGCCCAGACAGATGGGAACAGGATGTCCATAGCTTCGTTCTACAACCCAGGCAGCGACGCCCTGATCTATCCGGCACCAGCACTCGTGGGGAAAGAAGTAGAGGAGGCCGGTGAAGCGACTTACCCGAAGTTTGTGTTCGAGGACTACATGAAACTGTATGCTGCTCTCAAGTTCCAAGCCAAAGAGCCAAGATTCGAAGCCATGAAAGCCATGGTGTCAACCCCTAATTTGGGCCCAATTGCAACTGCTTAAATTGGGAATTTTAAAGAGTTCTTTAAGCTGGTGGACCCACCAGAGGAAATTGGCCTTTATTTTTATTTTTATTTTTATTTTTATATTAAACCAACTGAGCAAACTTTAGACATCAGATTGAACTGGGCGTGCTTGTTCCTGTGATACTTTGATTTGTGGATTGTAACAACAGTCAAATGGAAATAATAGGAGGTGAACATCAATAATATATTTCTTCTGTGTTCCTTCGGATCCGAAAGCCTCTTTTGGTACTAAAGTGCCGATTCAACGTATTGACGACACGAATTGAAACGTACGAAGTCAAAGGGTCAAACTTCTCACTGGTGGGGCCCATTCGTCCCTCCATTATATATGTGTGTGTATGTATGTATGCATTGTTTTATTCTTTTGCGGTGACACGAATTTTATGTACGAATGAAGAATCATCACATGCAACGCTCGTAGTTGTGTCACTGTGGAATGGAACATTGCCTTGTCTGATCTCCTTCCTCCATCTATCACCCGCGTTATATCAGACATACAGTTTGTGCAATCAATAAGAGTATTGTTTTTTTAATACTACTACTACTACTACTACTACTACCACTACTACTATATTATTATTATTTTGCTTTCTTCAATGTATTCTTTAATGGGCAATGAATATTAAATTATTGATGACTAGACTTGTCAAAATAAATCAGATACCCATTTTTTAACTCATATATGATTGGTCAAATTGTTATATTGATTAGTTATATTGAGTAAATAAGTTTAAATATAATATGTGTTGTAAATAGGTCATAAATAGGTTTACAACTTATTTAAACCCGACCTTTCTCTTCATTTTTTTTGCCCTCACCTGATATCGCGCTTAATCGCTCCGCAATCTCACATCAGTTTGGATATAAGTTTTCCTAAATTGTTTAATGTTTTAGCAATATGGGTCGGGTCGGATTTAAGTTGGGTGTGGATCAAGTGGTCACTAGGGCTGCGAATGACAACTATTCTGTTTCAGAAATCAATTTATGGCCTTTTCTATTTCTATTTCTAGAAGAGTTTCTAAGTAAAAACACATATTTGATAATGACAAAATTTTTGTTCTTGAAATAAAAATTTGTTTGATAACAGCACAAAATTTCTCCCTCTATGGTGATCGGTGAGTGGATGGTGGACAGATGGTGGATGGCGGGCGACGAATGGTGGAAGTGGATGGCGGGCGGCGGACGGTTGGGGGAGGCGGCAGCGGACGGCGACGCGGCCAATGCGAAGGATGGTGGCTAGAGGCAACTATCGTCGGGTAGCGACGGGAGTTGGGCGATGGTCGGCAGCGGGAAGCGGGTGGACGACAGCAGCAAACGGCGAGTAGTGGACGGTGGGGGGAGGTGGTGATGGATGGCGACGCGACCAATGCGGAGGTCGGCAGCAGGAGGTGGCCGGTGTCTGGCAGCGGCCGGAAGAAAGCGATGACTGGCAGCAAGAGGGGGTCGACGGCAAGAGGAGGGCGGCGAGAGGTGGGTGGCGGGAAACAGTAGCCGACAAATGGCAAGCGGCGGCAGGAGGAGGGAGGCTGACGAGAGGAGAGCAGCCGACGGTGGGAGGCGGTGGCCGGCAAGTGGGCGGCGATAGGCCGCGGGTGGACAACCGGCTAGTAGCGAAGGCAAGCGATGAGAAAAATTTCTTATTTTTGTTCTAGAAATAAAAAAGTAGAATATTTTTACTTCTCATTTCTGTTCCAAACCTATTTCTGAAATCTAAATTTCTGGAAAAAATGAAATTATGTTACCAAACGGATTTTTGTTTTAAGCTTATTTCTAGAATGGAAAAATAGAAACAGAACAGTTATCATTCGCAGCTTAGATTTGCATTGTATGGAAATAAATCTATTTGGATAGAACTGTTTCTAACCCGACCCAAACACAATCCGATTCGCCGATTCGATAAATCTATCGAGGATCATGGAAACGACAAATTGCACAGACACCTTTGCAAAATGAAACGACGGTCGTTCCTCTACCATAACTCACCCTTTTCGCTCATTGTTCGTAATTGGAAATCCGACGTGGCATGCGGATTGCTTCGATGGAGCAACTAATCAATGCTTCAGACAAATGATGCAAATAATAATAATAATAATAATAATGATAATAATAATAATGACAAACCGACCATGGCTAGAATTGCGTAAAAGGTACAATATAAAATAAGCAAAAAGCCAAATGATGTACGACTAAATTACTTTTAGTGATCTAGATCCTATTTTGTTTGCAAAGGATGATGTCAGTGTACGGATAATGACACAAATAATTTATAAACTTTGGTCCAATATTCAATGTGGTCATTGAAGTTTTAATTTGTTTAATATAGTCCCCCTGAACTTTAGTCTAATGTTCAACATGGTTCTCAAACTGTTTATTTATTTAATGTGTTCTTTGAACTTTTGGTCTATATTTAATGTAGTCCATGAACTATATGAAGATACTCAATGGAATCCCTGAAGTCGAATTAATGAAAGGACTACATTGAATTTTTTATATAATTCAAGTATTAAATTGAATATGTACTAAAAGTTCATGCAAATTAAAAGTTTAAGAACCACATTGAACAAATTAAAAATTTAAGGACCACATTACATATTGAGTTAAAGTTCAGTGATTGTTTGTGTCATTTTCCCTCATATTTAACATCAATTAGTGAACGGAGGGTGGAGCGTTGATAACTACTACTGTTGAACCGGCATTTATAAGATCTTGTGATTTCTCAGTCTAGTTGCTATAGAAGCAAAAGGTGGTAATTAACCTGTCTTTGATCGGACAGTGTAGGTAGAATTGCTTGTTGATTAAATTAAAACATTATTAGGCATCATATCTTTGTTCAAACTATGTTGGTGTCCTCCTAATTCTTTCCTTTTCCGCTAGACATGTCAAAATGGATTATAAATCTATTTTTTAGCTTATATTTGATTGGCTGAGTTGTTATGTAAGTTAGTTATATTTAGTAAATGGGTCATAAATGGATTTAGAATGGTAAAATCCAAAATAATATAAGTGTTGAATGGATTTACAACTTACTTAAACCCAACTCACCTTTATGACTCTTCCTTCACTTTCCTTAGCCCTCACCCGATTTCGCATTCGTTCACTTTGTGCCCTTATCTCAGTTTGAGTATGGTTATTCCTAGATTGTGTTAAATATGGAAGTATTTTAACAATATAGATTGGGTCAAATGTGGGTTAAGTATGGGTCATAATATTTTGTATTGTATCGAAATGGGTGAAAACGGGTTAAACGGGCCGGTTTGGGTCAAACCACTTTTGATCCGACCCACCCCGTTTGACGGATCTATTTCCCGCTAACAATTGGGTTCCAAGCTCTCTATGTACTTAACTAATCCTCATCGAATTCGTCATCGATTATCAAAGGGCACAGGTAAGTGCTCCTTATTTCCTTCCAAGTGTGCTCTATGCTCAAAGCCAAAAGGGTTCCTCATTATAACAACATATGCAATTGCGCATGCATATTTCAAATGTTTTTTTTTTTGCCTTCCTTTTTGTTTCTTCCAACTCAAACTATGAAATTTTGCTTTGTTCTCAACAAGCTAATTATAGCGTGTAACGGAAGGTCGAGACTCAAGAGGTCATATTAGATTATTGCAAAAACCATAAGAATTTCGTGACTTAGTCCACCTAATCAGACCAAGCTTTTCGAGAGATTATATGTTTTCAGCACTAAGATATGAATATGAATTACTAAATTAGGCCAACAAAATGTTGTATAAGTAAAAACGATCTAGAAGATCCACGGTTAATTAGAGGGCCGGGCTCCATGAGCTAGTTGAGTTGGCTTGGACTCTCAATAGAGGGTCACTTGGCAAACCGGGCCGGGCTAGCCCAAATTAGGCTTTTATTTATTACTTTTTTGCTTATTAGTTTTAGAAGATGGAAGAAAGGAAACAAGAGTTAGAGGTGGCAAGTGTATGGAGTGGGTTGGGACGAGCTCGGGTGGGTCATAAATGGGTTCAACTCAAATTTACCCATATATCTTCTAAGCAATTCATATGATACATACCCAACTCAACCCAGCTCAAATCCAAATGCATCCATATAACGCACATTCTTTAACTATGTCAATCAAGCATTTAGCTTGATAAAAAAAATCAAGCATTTGGAAAATTTATGATAATTAAAATTTTTAAAAAACAGAGATGCAATCCACCCTTTCCTCCACCAGGTACAAAATGAACATTATCTCTGCCCCTTCCTCTGCCTTCGGCAATGCCCTAAATCACCACGGCACCCCGATCACCGCCCTCTTCACATGTAGGATTGCTATTTTGTTCCCCAGACAAAACCTTCGGCCCGCCTTGAACACGGGATTGTTGTTTTTGCTCGTGATGGAGAACAAGACGGTGAGAGACCTTGTAGATTCGAGCAAGATGTCGTGCACTCTGAAGTTTCCCTACAATTACAATGGTAGGATTGCACTTTGCAAGTCAGATGGCAAGCTATACCACGTCAGTGGCTTCACCGGGATTCTATTGGTTGATCACTCTATATCTTTGTTCGTCTGTTTTTAATCGATGAATGCTTGGTCGTGGGGAAACTTCGATCGGTTTTGATTTTTGAGGATCGGCAGTGAAAGGTTGTCAAGTGTTTTTGTTCGCAACCTGATGGTGAAGCTGTTGTTTTTACCAAATCATTCCGATCTTCGTTGATCTGGATGAGAGAGAGAGATCGACAAGCACCATACAGAGAAATCGAGACTGTTGTTGGCAAGACCATTGCTTTTGCTAGCGATGCTGCCGGTAAGACCGTTGATTGTGGGCGACATCATCAACGGCAGAGCAACATCGTCCATGGCACTCTTCGCCCTTTCTCCCTTTGTCGAAGAAGAGAGGAATTTTTTTTTAAAATTTTCTTTGGCTAATTGCTTTTATGGGTTCAAAATGAGTTTATTTAAAACCCATTAATATCCACAATAAATTGGTTTTTTTTTTCTGTAAAATTCATAATGGCCCATATCTTAAGTTTGAAGTGACCCATTTATGACCTAATCCTATAAATAGGGGGTTCAAATATAGATGTGTGACACATTTTGATAGCCCTAACAAGAATGCACATAGCCCTAACCCGTTAACTTCAAAAGACCAGTAAGTTTCTGTTGAAGTAAAACTAGGGTTTCATGATTCATTACGCACGTGGAAAGTGCATTTCATCCTTACGGGGGATCGCTGCAGCTTTGGTTGAATATGGAAGGATGAAATGTGTCCGGTTTATATGTCGTTATGCACATGATTCATAATTGCCAAAACGTGCGACGGGACGCGTAAGAGAGGCTAACGGACGCTGCCAAGCACCAGTGCCACACGGAGGAGTTCGTACATGAGAATCAAAGGAGATGTCTGAGTCTAGCATCATGTCCCAAACCCAAATTTGGAGTGGCCTTCTTGCGGAAAAGTACATAAAGAGACAGCCACCCTCGTAAAGCACGATTGCCTCGAGGTTAGCACGTAAACATTTCGGATCTAGCTTTTCTGCTAAGGGAACTAGGTTCGGGTCACATTTCACTGATGACCAAACCCTCCCAAGAAAAGAGAGAAGGAGGATGTCGTTGGCGGGGATTATGGAAAATGACCAAAGTTGCTGGAACAGGACTTGAACTGCCTTTGCAGTCCATTTTTTCCACTGCTTTTTTTACTCGCGCACCGCAAATTTAGCAAAGAATATTCCCACTTTGAGTTCTCTGTAGTCCATTACATGGACCAAAAGGAGCTCTTTCTTTTTCTAGGGTTTTACTTAACGAAACGCGATTTTGATTCATCATAATTTGCCCCCTTGTAATAGGGGATTCCTCTTGTATCGTACATAACTAGCAATAATTTCGCACCCAGTATTATTTTTCTTATGGCATGTGCTCCACCATGTTTGGAGGACGTGTGATGCCGTGTTTAGAAGCGAATCCTGCAGTTTAGAATGTCTGTTGAATGTTGAAGGACGGTCGCTTCGCACCTTTTGCACTTTGTGAAGAACGAAATGTATTGTTGATTATAGTGTTATCAACATTGCCAACAAGTTTTTTACACTTTTAAAGATAGGGTAGGTGCATCTAAGAGATTGCTATGAAACATTGTCATGCTTACACGATCAACCGTATTAGCTTCTTGATTTCAACTTCTAGCTTTTGACCCCAAAAAGCTACAGATAAAAAAGTATAATATGCACATCAGATTGATCGTAAAAACTACATATACATATACATATATATATACATATACATATACATATACATATATATATATATATATATCTCGATGTGAAGATATTCACAATCGGCCATGATGAGTTCATTCTATGGTATGGTCTCCAATAACTTTTAATAAACGTAGGCAAGAAAAATACTTTTGAAATTCACAATTAAAATCTAGAGAATTACCCACAAGAGTCAAATCAGTGTATTTGAAAGGGAAAATCACCAAATAGTATTTGAACTTTAGCCAAATATGCAATGTGGTCTATGAATTTTTAATTTATTCAATGTCATCCATGAATTTGTAATTTGGTTAATGCGGTCCCTAAACTTTTGATATATATTCAATTTAATCTTTGGACTATATGAACATATTCAATGTTGTTCCTGAACTCGAATTAGTGGAATGACATTATTGAATAGTTTAGGGATAACATGTACAAAAAGTTTATGGACCACATTGAGCAAATTAAAGGTTCATGGATCACATTGAGCAAATTAAAGGTTCATGGATCACATTGTATATTGGGATAAAACTTATAGACCATATTGAATAAATAAAATGTTCAAAGATCACACTGCACATTGGGCCAAAATTGAGGAATTGTTTATGTCATTATCCTTACTTGAAATGTTAGGAATTTCATGTTTATGTTCTACTCTTAAAGTCAGTGTGGTGACACCCAACAATTTGAATTTGATGGAAATCATGTCTCAAAAGCATCCAACAGTATCTCCGTTTCTTCATAGCTACCTAGCTAGTGTTTAATTGATCCATTTATATAATATGATCTCTTATCATAAGGATAAGATTTGATTAATTTGTTTTTTGGCAAGACGATGCGGATAAGTGAGATCATATGTGGACCATCTAGCCATTGAACTAATGAATAGCAGCGAACGTTTATCATACAGATTGCGATGTCAAATTGTAAAATGTGCACGAGTCGCTCGCTTCTAAATAAGAACCTGATACCATTTATTTAAGCTGGTGCCTTGGAAAAACTTTGCTTACAGCACACGGGCCATGGGCTTAGCATGTCGATTATTTTGGGATTTGCATGGATCTTTCTTGATAACCCATGATTAAAATATGCGAAATGTCAACGGGGAAATTGTCTAATCGGTCATAAACAAATTATACTGATGTCAATTCAATCGTAAAGTTTCTAATTTTGCCGATTTATTTATAAACCTTTGTGCCATGTTCCATCGTAGTCCTTCCTGCTAATTTTCGTCAAAAATTACTGACGTGGTAGTATGCCAAGTAGGATAGTAGGCAATGATTGAACCACACGTCGGCGATTTACAGAAGGACCATATTGAAATTTCATGTAAAAATATGACTAAATTGGAAACATTGAAAAGTATAGAACTAAATTGTTAACTATAGTGGTAAAATATGCAAATTCATTTGTGTATCTAGATGATATTACCTAGGTCTCGTGGCTTGTTGAACTAGTCACATTTTCAAGAAACAATACAACTTACACCATAGTGTCCAAGATCATAAATCAACCCATGTTCTTGTCGCAAGACCCACGACTTACATATGCTCTAATTACCGCAAGCCCTTGTGAAAAATTTGTTTGACCTATCTTTTTTGACACGTCGGCAATGCTGAAGGCGATGGCATGCAGGGGCTAAGTTAGTGCATGTTCATGGAAGGTCACTTTAACTTTGGTCAAAAGGGGAATGAAAAGATAAACGCGAAAGGAAGAGGGATCTTAGCCACCAAGGTGGGTCCAAATCCATGGAGCAAAGAGAGATGGTTGGACAAGGCACACTGACCTTAGAAAATAGCCACCATGGAGAATTTTTGGACCCACCGGATGGTCATAACTTTTAGTAATTTTTTATCGTCTTCAATCCTGTTTCAATTTTGACCCACACAATACACTATACAAGCAATGTGACAGTAGGAAGTGGTCAAGGAAATCCTCTCTTGTCTACTTGGAAAAACTACTATAAATAGCCCACACCCCAAACACCAAAGGCAAGCAAGCAAGTGCCTAATCTTCAATTGGAGAGAGAGAGAGAGAGAGAGAGAGAGAGAGAGAGACCAAAAGAGAAGCCAAGTTTCAATACAATTTCTAGAGAGAGATAATGGAGAGCTTCCCAGTGATCAACATGGAGAACCTGAATGGTGAGAATAGAGCAATCACCATGGACAAGATCAAAGATGCCTGCGAGAACTGGGGCTTCTTTGAGGTACAACTCTCTCTCTCTCTCTCTCTCTCTCTCTCTAACCTACTTATGTTTGAAAAAAGTGGGTCTAACATTTTGGATTGCTTTGCCCTGGAAAATGTTACCAAATGAAGCTGGTGAATCACGGGATATCACCCGAGCTGATGGACACGATCGAGCGAATGACGAAGGGACATTACAAGAAGTGCATGGAGCAGAGGTTCAGAGAGCTGGTGGCGAGCAAGGGGCTCGAGTATGTCCAGACGGAGGTCCATGACTTGGACTGGGAAAGCACCTTCCACTTGAAGCACCTCCCCGTCTCCAACATCTCCCAAATCCCAGATCTCGATGATGACTACAGGTACAGATGAGAATTACTAACTTGAATGGCAAAAACGAAGAATCTACATTCCGCTCCGCATCCATCGCTGATGACCTTCTACCGTTTGATATGCAGGAATGTCATGAAGGAGTTTGCAGTGAAACTGGAGAAGCTGGCGGAGGAGCTCCTGGACCTGCTATGTGAGAACCTGGGCCTCCAGAAAGGTTACTTGAAGAACGCCTTCTATGGGTCCAATGGGCCGAACTTCGGCACCAAGGTCAGCAACTACCCGCCGTGCCCGAAGCCCGACCTGATCAAGGGGCTCCGGGCCCACACCGACGCCGGCGGCATCATCCTGCTCTTCCAGGACGACAAGGTCAGCGGCTTGCAGCTCCTCAAGGACGGCCAGTGGATCGACGTACCCCCGATGCGCCACTCCATCGTCATCAACCTCGGTGACCAAATCGAGGTACATACATACACTCACAATCGCAACCCCGACAAAACAAAGAAGCTTCTTAACATGTCGGTTACACTTCTTATGCAATACAGTGAAACCTTCGCCTTGTCATACAAGAATATCGCGCATTCGGCATTTGACATTCAAACAACGTTTCAAAATAAATGCAGGTGATAACCAATGGGAAGTATAAGAGCGTGCTGCACAGGGTGGTGGCCCAGGCAGATGGGAATAGGATGTCCATAGCTTCGTTCTACAACCCGGGCAGCGACGCCGTGATCTATCCGGCGCCGGCTCTCGTGGGGAGAGAAGCAGAGGAGGCCGGTGAAGTGACTTACCCGAAGTTTGTGTTCGAGGAGTACATGAAACTGTATGCTGCTCTCAAGTTCCAAGCCAAAGAGCCAAGATTCGAAGCCATGAAAGCCATGGAGACAACCCCCAATTTGGTCCCAATTGCAACCGCTTAAATTGGGAATTCTATGAGTTCTTTAAGCTGGGGGACCCAGCAGAGGAAATTGGCCTTTATTTTTATTTTTATATTAAACCAACTGAGCAAATTTTAGACATCAGATTGAACTGGGCATGCTTTTTCCTGTGATACTTTTGATTTGGGGATTGTAACAATAGTCAAATGGAAATAATAGGAGGTGAACATCATTAATATATTTCTTCTTTGTTTCTTCGGACCTGAAAACCTCCTTGGGTACCAAAGTGCTTGATCCAAACGTTAACGTAAACGAGAAGAGAGCGATTCAACGGGATGGCGACGCGAATTCAAACTTTGAAAGTCAAAGGGTCAAACTTCACACGGTAGGGCCCGTCGCTCCATGACTTACTATTTTTCTATTCAGCATATATATATATATATATATATATATATATATATATATATGTGTGTGTGTGTGTGTGTGTGTGTGTGTGTCTGTATTATTCTTTTGTGGTAACATGAATTTTATGCATGAATGAAGATTATCACATGCAACGCTCGTAGTCGTGTCACCGTGGAAGGGAACATTGCCTTTTCTAATCTCCTTCCTCCATCTATCACCCACGTTACATATAACGGTCTGAGTTGTCATATTGAGTAAATATGTTTAAACATAATATGGGTGGTAAATTGATCATAAATGAATTTACAACTTACTTATACCCGATCCACCTCTTCATTCTCTTTCGCCATAATTTCATTTCGCGCTTAATCGCTCTGCACTTTTACCTCAGTCTGGATATAAGTTTTTCTATATTAATTTAGTATTTTAGCAATATGGATCGGATCGGATCTGAGTTGGGTGTGAGTCGGATGGTCACTAGATTTACATTGTATAGAAATTATTTTATTTGGATCAAATCATTTCTGACCCGACTCAAACATGACCCGATCCGCCGATTGAGGACCAAGGAAATTACAAATTGCGTAGATACTTTGTATAATGAAACGACGGTCGTTGCTCCACCAGAACTCTCCCTTTTCGCGTGTCGTTCGTAATTGGAAATCCAAGGTGGAATGCGGATTGCTTTGATGGAGCGGCTAATCAGTGCTCAAGACATAAATGATGCAAATAATAATAATAATAATGACAAACCGACCATGGCTACAATTTCGTAAAAGGTACAATATAAAATAAGCAAAAAGCCAAATGACGTAGGACAAAATTACTTTTAGAGATCTAGATCCTATTCGCTTTGCAAGTTTAGGACGATGTCCGAGTAAGGATAATGACACAAATAATTCATGAACTTTATTCCAATATTTAATGTGATTTTTAAATTTTTAATTTGTTCAATATAGTCCATTTGAACTTTAATCTAATATTCAATATAGTCCTCGAACTTTTAATTTATTTAATGTAGCTGCTGGATTTTTTATACATATTCAATGCAGTCCATGAACTATATGAAAATGTTCAATGTAGTTCCTGAAGTTGAATTAATGAAAGGACTACATTGAACATTTTTATATACTTTAGGAACTAAATTGAATATGTATTAAAAATTCAGAAATGATATTGATCAAATTAAAAGTTCAAATACCACATTACACATTGGGTTAAATTATAGGGACCACCTTGAACAAATTAAAATTTTAGGGACCATATTGCATATTGAGCTAAAGTTCAGTAACTGTTTGTGTCATTTTCCCTCATATTTAACATCAATTTGCGAATGGAGGGTGGAACGTTGATAACTACCACTGTTGAATTGGGACTTATAAGATCTCGTGATTTCTCAATCTAGTTGCTATCGAAGCAAAAGGCGGCAATTAACCCTTCTTTGATCGGATAGTGTAGGTAGAATTGCTCGTTGATTAAATTAAAACATTATTAGGCATCATATCTTTGCTCATACTATGTTGGTGTCCTCCTAATTCTTTCCTTTCTCGCTAGACATGTCAAAATGAGTCATAAACTCATTTCTTAGCTCATATTTGATTGGCTGAGCTGTTATATGAGTTAGTTATATTTAGTAAATTGGTAGTTATATTTAGTAAATGGGTCATAAATAAGTTTAGAATAGTAAAATCTAAAATAATATGAATGTTAAATGGGTTCACAACTTGCTTAGACCGGACTCACCTTTATGACTCTTCCTTCACTTTCTCTAGCCCTCACCCAATTTTGCATTCGCTCACTCTATGTCCTTATCTCGGTTTGGATATGAATTTTCTTAGATCGTTATATTTGATTATCGAATGTGGGTTTGATAAGGATCAAGTCGAATGTGGGTTTGATAAAGATCAGGTCGGGCATTGGTCACTATATTTTATATGGTATCGAAATGAGTTAAAACGGATTAAATGGATTGATTTGGGTCGGACCATTTTCGATCAAACCCACTCATTTGACGGGTCTATTTTTCACTAACGATTGGGTTCCACACTCTTTATGTACTCGACTTATTCTCACTGAATTCGTCATCAATTATGAAAGGGCACAGGTTAGTGCTCCTTTTTTCCTCCCAAGTGTGGTCTATGCCCAAATCTAATGGGGTTCCTCCATCTAACAATATATGCAATTATGCATGCATATTTCACACTTTTTTTTGCCTTCCTTTTTGTTTTTTCCAACTCGAACCGTGAAATTCTGCTTTGTGCTCATCAAGGTAATTACAGCGTGAAACGGAAGGTCAAGACTCAAGAGGTCAAATTAGATTATCGCAAGAATAATATGAATTTCGTGACTTTGACCACCTAATCAAACCAAACTTTTCGATAGGTTATATATCTTCAACACTAAGATACAAATCTGAATTACTAAATTAGGCCAACAAAATGTTGCATAAGTAAAAACGATCTAGCAAATGCACGGTTAATTGGCAGGCCGGGCTCCACGAGCTAGTTGAGCTAGCTTGGACTCTCAATAGAGGGTCACTTGGAAAACCGGGCTGGGCTAGCCCAAAAAAGGCCCTTTTTTATTATTTTTTTCTGATTAGTTGTAGAAGATGGAAGAAAGGAAATACGAATTAGAGGTGACAAATTTGTGGATTGGGGTTGGCTTGGGTCTAAGTGGTTCATAAATGGGTTCCACTTAAATTCACCCATATATCTTCTAAATAATTTAGATGATCTGTACTCAACTCAACTCAGATCAAACTTAAATCCATCCACATAACTCACATTTTCTTTTACTATACCAATCAAGCAATTAGCAAACTTTACAATGATAATAATTAATAAAAAAACTGAGATAATTCTATAAAAAAAAAAAAACAAAACTGAGATGCTCTCCGCCCCTTCCTCCACCAGGTACGAAATGAGCATTACCTCCATCACTTCCTCTGCCGTCGGAACCACCCTAAACTGCTGTAGCACCCCGACCACCACCCTCTTCATCTGTAGGAATGATATTTCATTTCCGAGACAAAACCCTCAGCCCGCCTGGAACACTAGGACTGTTTTTTTCTTTTTTGGTAAGGTAAGAAAAAGGACTGTTGTTTATGCCTGTGATGGAGAATAAGACGGTGAGAGACCTTGTAGATTCGAGCAAGATGACGTGTATTATGAAGTTTCTCTACAACTACAGTGGTAAAATCACACTCTGCAAGTTCGACGGCAAGTTGCGCCACGTCAGCGACGTGGTGAAGCTGTTGTTTTTGCCAAATCTTTCCAATCTTTATCGATTTGGACGAGAGACAGAGAGAGATCGACAAGTATCATACAAAGAGATTGAGACTGTTGCTAGCGAGACCATTGCTCTTGCTAGCGATGTTGCCAGCAAGACCGGCGATTGTGGGCAACATCATTGATGGCGGAGCGGCACCGTCGATGCCAATCTTCGTCCTGTCGCCCATTGTCGAAGAAGAGGGTTTTTCTTTTAATTTTTCTTCAGCTAATTGCTTTTTTTGGGTTGAAAATGAATATGTTTAAAACCCATTAATACCCACGTTTAGTTGGGTTTTTTCTTTTGTAAAACCCATAATATCTTAAGTTTGAAGTGGCTAACATGCATGTGGACCTACTGATAAAGTGATTAGCGTGATGGAGCCGTAGAGTATCGGGTTCGATGTTCGATTCCCATGAGCAACATACACACTTGTACATAAAATGAGAAGTGAGACAAAAAGAGTTGTAAGTGACCCATTTCTGGTTTAATACCATAAACAGGGGTTAAAATATGGGCATGTGGCCCATTTTAATAACCCTAATAAGAATACACATAGCCCTAGCACGTCAACTTCAAAAACTAGTAGATTTTTGAAGAAGCAAAACTAGGGTTTCCATATCCAATTTACCTCTATATGAAATATGGACAAGCTCGTGTTCCTTATGCGGACGAATGCTTAAAAGCACTCTAACTCATGATAAACCACAAATTCAATCTTCCTTTACTCTCCTAACCATATATACGATGAATGCTTTCTGAGAATATATATGTTTTTCAGCTTGGCTTATCTGTACGGATGCATGCCTGATTGCTTCTTCTGCGTGCATCAGGTAAATGAAGGTCCTTTTTTAGGAAACTATTTCTCAAATACTAAATTGCCACGGTGATTAATATAGTTTTATTTAGCGATTTTGTTGTACTAATTCATCTCATAAAAATTCTATCTTATCTCCGCATACCTACATCCTGAAATGTTCTTTTTCTCAAATTTTTTAACTTATCGGGTGCGATTACATCGACTATATGTCTGCAGCAAAAATAGCAATTCCAAAGCAATAACCCCTTGTTTGTTTTGGCCAAGAAAGAATAAGAAAAAGGGAAATCCCAGAGTAAATGGGAAAATGTGGCTAGTGTTAAATACCTTGGACCCCCTAATCAATAAGGTTGAGGTGACCTGACGTTGGGAGGATCATGATGACTTCAGAGCTGCCCCACTGTGGGGGGTGGCTGCCAAAAAAAGTTTCAGAAATTCGGCCTCTTCAATTCGATATTCAGAAGCATCAGCAGATGGTGGTGGTGGTGGTGGTGGTGGGGAGGGTGCAGTCTTGAGTGTGCAAGCAATTAAATTCTCTTCTCGGAGTTTCTGAATCGTATTGCATTGTCATCCCCCTCCCATCCCCCCCCCCCCCCCCCCCCCCCCCGGTTTACCAAACGAAGCCGAGCCAAGGAAGGTCCACTTCCTTCGCCTCCCTCTTCCAGTAAAAAGAATTTGCATGCATGCAAGACGCAGGAATTTAAAACCATTCGACAGCAGAAATTCACAGCGCGAAAACCTAATCCCCGTTTTGAAAACCCACAAAGCTAAGAGTTTGTTGGCTCTTTCTAAGACTTTGCTTAGACTCGAGTCGGCATGAGCCGAGGAATGTTTGATCGTTTGAGTCTTTATACTTACGGACCTGCATGCGGGTCTCACGAAATCTTGACGATTATAATCACACGTTGCCCAGGAACACTAATCTAAACAAGAATTTCTCGTTTTACATGTTTGGTTGGGGGGAGAAAAGCAATTTACCCTAAGTAAAGGGGTGAGGAGGAAAAGATGGGCAGGCAATTAAGGAGGACCCGTAAAAGACAATATTGGCAAAAGGGCCTTAACGTTGGCAATGGGAGGGACCATGTGAGATTGACCTCTCATTGCAGGCCCCATTTCTGTGACTGCAACGCAGAGTTATTACATAAGACATGATCAACATCATGATATTTTGTTTCGAGTGCTTTGAATTTGGGATATTTGCAGGTCCCCTTTTTTCTCTTTTTCCTTTCCTCTTATCTTTTTATTTTTTGGGGTGTGCAAGTGTTGGGGGAGACAAAACGAACAGCCCATAAAGTTTGAATTTGTGGGAGGCATCCGTTTTTGTAGCTGAAGAACTGACAAGGTCTTGTGCATTCTGAGGCACACATACTCTCGTACCCTCTCCCTCTCTCTACTTACACACACACACACACACACGAGTAAAATAAAATGTTTTTTTTTTTTTTTGCCTTGGGTTTAATCTTTTACTCAGAGAACATGGGTGGCGGAGCAAGGTGAAATTTCAACGGTCAAATTTGGCTCTGCATGAATTGCAAGGTAATAAATGCCACTGCCCTCCAATTTCACGGGCCTCCTTCTTGCTGATCATGATTTTTGAAAAGAATTATCAATGGTAAAAAAAGAATCTTTTTACCCAAGGGTCAAGTCCACAAATCAATGGAGTAGCTAAAAAATGAATGAGGGGCGGGACCAGATTATTCAAAGCCAAGTAAAAATCAGAACACCCCGACTACCCGTTTTG
This sequence comes from Syzygium jambos, assembly GCA_031216235.1. Lineage (NCBI taxonomy): Eukaryota > Viridiplantae > Streptophyta > Magnoliopsida > Myrtales > Myrtaceae > Syzygium > Syzygium jambos. The sequence goes on along the minus strand of CM062230.1, from coordinate 6,680,689 downwards.
ATAAGAGCCGATTCTTCTTTGCCCGGCCTATCGGGCGATTACACATCGAAAAGTATTGAAGTCCCGCGTTCGATTCTCGCTCGGCGCGACTTCATAGGATTAAGTCGTCGGAAAGTACATTTCTCTCCTAATCTTAACATGGATGAAAAAGGCTTTTTTTCATGCAAATAAATGAATGAACAGAAGAATAAATTAAAGACAATAACTTGCTGAGACTGCAATCCCGAGGGGAAAAGGGCTTTTTTCTCATGCAATTCATTCACTTCCATGGGCGAAAATGACGCATCGGCTCCATTCCTTAGTGAGCGGCCAATGATGGCATGGCCTTTTCATTCACATACCACAGAGAGACTATCCTTTGTCAAACCCTAAATTTATCACCGATAGAGAAATGTCATGGAGAAAAGCAAATGTACTGCGGGGCTTATTCTTGTGTGGACGTACGCCTCATTATGAGGCCTTTTGGTTTTGTGAATTGGTCGGTACTTTTTCTTTTTCTTCCTTGTTTTTTTTTTTGCCATAATATTTGCGACATGTGGTGCAGCGTCTTACAAGGGTTAGGTATATACTTTTCTCGAGAAATAGTTATAAATGTAATTAGACAGACGAGTCGTGGCCGATCATTGTAATCCTGGAAGCGTATTTGCATTGTCCTTGTCGAGAGAGTGTTGATCTAAGCAGCCATGAATAATGATGTATGGTCATAGCTCATTGGCTAACCCCCGATGTTTTTTAATTGCACCTCTATGTAAAAATACCCAATATTGTTAAATAGGAATTTACCCAAGTTCAATTACCATCGAGTTTTTCTTTTTTAATAAAACTCCACACTTATTTTCAAGTGAATTTTTTTTTTTGGTATTTTTGATTGGCCATGCTTCTTGAGCTGATAAAACAATGAGGATCACCCATCGACTGTCTCGCGTCTATAAAAAGCGAGAGAGCGAACGCCACACACACCTCAAAAGCATTGGTAAGTCCCAGATGGAGATTTCCCAGCAAGAGTCAACTCCATGCGAAGAACCCTATTCTCTGAAACATGACTTCTTCTCACCATCATCATCCGTTGCCTCTCTCTCGGTTCTTAACCATGCTCGGCACCTCCTCGGCTTGTCGCCCGTCCTGCTCTTACTATCTCGTCCGGGTCAGGTTCTTCCCCAAAAGGTAGACGGCGGCGTGATTGCGATGTGATCGCCGCGGCGGTATCTCTCCTGAGCTTGTTCTTCCTCCCGCTTCTTCCCTCTTTAATGGACTTCACGAAGTCCGTTCAAATTTTCTTGACCTTGCAAGTCCCGTGACGGGACTTTCAAGATCCTGAGTGGTTGATATCTTATGCGAAGCGCCGAATTGTTCAGTTGGCCGGGCTAAACGGTGGCAATTTTCCCCTCATGCCCGACTATCAGAGCGTGCACAATTTGCTCTATTTTATTTTTTTTTCACGGATGTATTTCTATCTTGTTTGGTATCCATTTCTATAAGGTTCGCCTTTTCTTTTTTGACGTGATATTGGAAATGATAAAGAGGAAATGTTGACAAAATGCTTTACATTGTATGTGGAACCAGGTGGTGCTTGTGTATATGTGTCACAGTGACAGAGCTATATCAGCAAATGAGTATGTGATCAGCTCGTAGAAATATTACCCGCTTGTCATTTGTATTCTACGAAGTCTTCTCTGCTTACATCATAATATGAACTGCTTCTCCTCGGAACGGAGGGTATAAAGCATCATATACGCCCCAGTTCTTCAAGCAGAAAGAGGCGAAAGAGCACGATAAACTGAAGAACTCGGCCTTTGACCAAACCAGGCTTTCTGCTTTCAAGCATGCATTGGATAACACGGTTCGTGTGATAAAATTTGGCCATTAGATATGTGAAATGGGTGAGTCGGGTCGGCTCAAGAATAGTCTAAACCCCAATTAACTAATTTTCACTTATACCCAACTAAACTTGTATATTGTTCAAATTTTTTCATATTCAACCCAAATTTTTAAGTGCCCGAGAATATTGGACCAGAAAAGGTACTAACTTTTACAGTACATGCTCAGTCGTGGATCTTGAATTTAGGGCCAAACACATGGTCGTTTCAACTCAAACTGGTCAGCGCGAAGTGATGGAACGGGGCACACTGGCTAATTAGGTCGAGGTCGATTCTGGTGTAGGGTTGCTCAGTGCGAGGTCGCCTTCCCCAATCTTTCGAAGAAAACGATGACGTGGCCCGTTGTAAGACTCCAATGCCCAATTTCAATTGAACGGAGATAATTTTGGTTTTTTATTTTTTATATTTTATTTTTTTCACCTGTCAATATATGTGCAAAAACTCTTTCAGTTGAACATGAATCAATGCTGCAGCCCTTGCAGTAAATGGCAATTTCTTACATCACATACACTAATTGCTTTATCTACAACCTTGCGGGCCTCACAATACAAGCTTCTTCTTCTTTTTCTTTTTCTTACGAAAGTCTATGCCAGCGATCTAATATATTGGATCGATGCCAGCGATCTAATATAATGGATCGGAGTTCACGGCGACGGTTCTTCTGTATAGTTTCCATCTCTGTTGATAGCTTCCTGGTCTTCCGCAACATAATCAGGCAGCGAGCACCAATACTTTGATTGTTCCCTGGCTGTTAGCAGTCAGCATGGTTGGACTATCGCTTTTCCAGCACACGGCGCTAATGAAGTAAGACCCCGCATCATCGTCGGGATCATCAGGATCCGGCGAACCAAATTTATGAGAAGTGACGTGTTTCGACATTTCCTGGAGAGAAAGTAAACAATGTTTAGCTGCACAAAGAGTAATTAGATGGGACTGCTGCTTCAGCAATTCTCACCTTGTGGTAGACATAAACTTCGTTAGTTTCGCTGCCGCACGCTATGTATTCGCTATTTACTGTTAGACCCACAAAGTTCTTCTCGTTTGTGTGGCCTTTAAACGTTCTAACCTGCAATACCAAGAGACCAAGATTGTCACACCTCGATCAAGAGAACACTTGCCAGAAGATTCAAAATAAACCGGATAGCTTGCCTATCATGGGAGAGAAGGGCAACATGCACACAATGGGGCTAGAAAAAGGCAACCATGAAGACACAAGCTTCAGGTGCTTTCAATCAAAATCAGGGCCAACTATTTGATACCCAGAAACCACAACTTCCGTGGCGACCATTTTTCTGGCCTGATGAATGAGGAGTAAAATGGTTCCATCCATCCAATTCTGGGAATTAACTTCCTCAATACGAGAAAACTCAGAGAGAGAATTTATATGCTACTTGAACTACTGGCTTGGAGGGCATCTAACTAAGCCTACATATATGAAATTTAAAGAAACTTATCCCATTGCTACACATTTTACTCACCGGCAAATTCTCCTTTACATCCCATAGCCGTAATGTGCTGTCGGTGGATGCAGAAGCAAGCTCATTGTTAGATAAAAATTTCACATATGAGACAGCTTTACGGTGCCCCATAAATACATGGAGTGGTTGGCTAATATTGCGCAAGTCGTAATAATGGATATGGTGATCAGCTGAACCAACCTGAAAGAATCAAGAAATTGCAATACCAGCTCAGAAAAATTCTATGTGTCGCCTGGAGTTTATTGAACAATTAGCAAAGTATTATATGAGCTCAGATGCAAGTTAAATTATGCTTAAATATACTGAAGAGGCAACTTTGAAACATAAGCAGCCACTTAAACTATCCTGCTTACTAACTATCCGTAGAAAAGTACATCCTGTTAAACTATCTACCAGCAAAAATTAAATGGCATGATAAGTGCCATAAGGTCTTGGGTGAAAGGAAAGCACCGCTATGTAGTTGCTAGATCCGGGATTACACTTGACACAGCATATATTTGCTTTCATGTCAATGTTTAGCACGCTAGCTTCCTGTCGTGTGCACCAAACCTTCACCTGATAATCACAAAAAAAGATACAGATGTGAGCTTCAATTGGCTAATAAACTACATGCAAAAGCTAATTGCAGAAGAAACAGAACTTTACAGACTTGTTAAATAATAAAATTTGCTTATGATCTACCATCGAGGCAAAATCAAGTTTCATCACTGTTCCCCAAAGCTTGTGATCTACCATGGAGGTAAACTGAGGGTGTTTAACATAATGAAAGAGGTCAATACAATAACCTAAATAAATTGAGGGGCTAGCAACTTTTACACACCAAGAGAATGGTTTCTCATTAATAGTCCTAAAAGCATGGAGAGGAGCATATTACAAACAGTCAAACTGGAAAACCCACGGATATAGACACCTGCAACACTTAATCTTGTTATGAATTCACAGTTAGATTAGCAAACTTTGGATCAACCCACACCAAGAGTACAAAAGATCTAAAAGTGGAGGAGGTACCTTACAATCATCGCTGCCAGAAACAAGCATCGAAGGCTCTGTCCTTGAGAAATCAACACTCCATGCACGTTTTTCATGTTCTTCATATTCCATCAAACTCTGCAAAAGGTTAAATTACTATTGCAACATAAGTAAATAAAACCAAAGTAGATAAATATGACAGCCGGAGATAAAAACAGGGTTTTTGTATTACATTGGCAGTGAAAATGACAATTGTCATCCAATTTATAAGGACAGTCGTTACCTGCCGGGTATCCACATCCCAGACAGTCACTATTCCCTCGTAGTCACTGCTTGCTATATGGTTTTTGGCATACTTATTCCAGCTCAAGCAACTAAGTTTGGACCTCGTGGTCATCTCAACCACAGGACAGTGCACGTCAGTTGCCTCATTCACAACCTGATAATCAATAGCATTGGCATAATTCAGCCAGTTATCGGAAGCAGATACCGGTATTAATAATTATTAAGTGCCAAAGGGAGGAGAAGGAGGAGGAGGAGGAGAACTCAATATGGAATGAAATCTACAGACTTGGGTACTTTTTCGTCTTAATTGAATATCCTGCTAGGAGTACTAATTCATACGCGCATTAATTTGCAATGAACACAACAGAAATAATCGCAGGTTCCTTTTAGCATAGAAATTTGGCAGATCATCACATCTCATAAATCTGAAGCATATATATACCGATACAGATAGGCAAGTACATATGTAAGTGTTTCAAATTCTCTTTTCCCATTGCAGACATAAGTGTTCAAACAATATATTTCCACCAGAGTTCATTGCAAAGAAGAACAAAAAAGTATTGCGATCTTTCACAAAGACATACTACCTTGGCTACTCCCAAAAAACTGAAAAAACCTGAAAATAATTAAACGGCAAACTGAGAAACTTACTGTTGAGAAGTCAAAAACCTTTATGCGACGGGAAACTCCAGCGGTGGCAAAAAACTCATCATCTCGATCAAATTCAATGCTGCAGCAGAATCAACCAATTTCCTCAGTTTCAGGAGACAACTATTGGATGGATGGAATAGTAAGCACACAGAGCTTAAAGATGTGCGGGGGTATTCAGTAAGGGTCTATCTGTGTCAATTATTTTATCCATCTCCTAGCTTCATTGAAGACCCCAAAAAAAGGAGATCTTCAATGATCTAGAGCAGACAAGCTCAGAGACAGCCAAATTGTTCATCTAAAAACTTCAATTAGGAAGCATTAATACATTAGTTCAGCAAGCAGCACAAGTCCAACAGACATTTATATCAGCACTGTCACGTGTCATGCTTTTAAAAGACGCTCCAACTTAAAATAGCTATTCAATACATCAATAGTGTTTTTTTCCAAGGGTCCTTGCCCATTCAACTCCGTCATTATTCTTATTCACTTGGGTACTGCTGAACTGCAGAGGAATGTTTTTGTAATGAAAATTGAAAATAATATCCTGACACATTGCAGGCTAATCACTTTACTTCGCATTTGAACCCAACCTGAATAATTTTCTCCACCTACAAATGAGATACTACTTCTCCTTGCTAATTTTCATTTTCAGAGTGTTAACCAAATCCCTAGACTGAACCAGAACTTTAACACGACTTATAGTATAAATAAACAAGCACATTTTTTTACCAAAGTCGCAGAAGATATAATCAATACAATCACTGTAGATGCAGCATACCATAATCAGTACAACTACTGTGGAAACTACTGTATGCAGCATACACTATGCAGAGGTAAAAAAATATTTATTATTCACAAGTTCAGATACTGCCACATTAAATAAATCTTGAAAGACAGGAAAGTCACCTTGAAACTATATTGGCTGAGTGAAATAAATCCTCATGCCTAAGTTCAGCAATTACCCGTAGACGACTGGTTAAAAGGAACAAAGAAGAAAGGGCGTGTCACACCATCAGAAGGAAACAAGGCAAAAGGAATTGCTGATTTACGACAAGGAAATTATATTAATCAATACCTGTACCGCGTAAAGGTGGTTAATACGGATTGAAAATGAGCAAGACCTGCATTATAACCCTCCCTATGTATGACATTTTTGTCCTTTTCATCCTGGAAATGTGGTTGATTTGCCAACTGACGTCGCTTTTGTAGATAACACTCTTGGAGATCAGTAAACTGAAACAGACATTTCCCCGACAATTATGTCCACGTAGATGGGCAAGAAATTAAGGATCATTAACCACAATCGAGTAAGATGAGGCACATATAGAAAAGTAAATGTTTTTGAAAAGAGATCATCTTAGCATCGATACTATATGGAAACTCAATTTTCATTTCTCAAGAGATAGTTTATGCGAGAATTCTCATAATTTTCTATGGTGGAAAAAAGGATGCTTTTAGGCAAACACGGTTAGTGATTTGAGCATGTCCAGAATGAACTTTATGCAAAATAAAATCTTCAATATCACCTACCTGTTGATGAACTCGCTTTTTCCGTATCACTGAAAGACTGGATTGATTCATGTGTTGTGAGTCTGACCCACTGAGAGCATCCTTTCTTTGTAGTCCGTGGGAGCTCACTTGAGCCTTTGCTTCCATTTTCTTGCTCTGTAGACTACCAAATGACATATTTCCTCGGGCACTGATGTTACTGGACATAAAGCCGCTAGCGGTTTTCTCCATTGATGAAGGCCATGGCTTTCTCATACAATGATCATCTCCAAGCATCCTCAGCTTCACAGAGTACCTGTCTCTTGCCCGATACAACTCTATTCTGTGTCTCTCCACAGCATTAATATCCTCCTTAATATATTGGAGATCATTTTTTATCTGTAGCAGAAAAAGAATTCCTGGACATGATTGTCAATTAGGACTTTCACCCAACCACCATCCCTTAGATTATTTTTTAGGGAAGGGGTTAGGCAAGAGGCTGCAGGACTGCAGCAGCAGCACTTAGCAAGGAGAAACGGGATGACATCCACAGATAAAAGGTGAAAACAAACCTCATTCAACTCTTCAACTTTTTGCTTCCTCAAGCAATGCAAGAAGTCAAGAAGAATTTGCATATTTCTCTCAGCTTCCTCTTGTTCCATTTTCCTCTTCTTCTCTGCAAGAAACACGAGAAGGCTATCTAGCTCCTTGATTGACACTTGACAACCCTATGAATAATCAAAAGGCCATATCAGCAGAATATTTTTCAACTCAAAAACAGGTAACACAGTTCAAATTATTCTGTTCTCCAGGGCTGCTTAGCTACACGTCTGGTATATACCCAATGCACTGAAGCATCATTTTATAGCACTCTCCAGGTTATCAAAATGGAAGGCCAATTATCTATTATATGCTCTCCATAAAGAAGTATGAACAAGTTCAAGGAAAGGATCTACATCACAGGTTCAATTACTCAAAGAAGACAATTTAGCAATCTCGTATTTGGATCACTCAGTTGAGCTTTGGCTCATAACTTATATAATCCAAGATATCAATAGCATATATTTTGTGGCTTGTGGTTTACTTAGCTGAGGTGGACAAAATGGTGAGGAAGAAAATAAAGAAGGAAGAGAAATCTAGCAAATATTTGATTAAGGCACACGTTAAAATCACGAATTGCAACTATGGTCCACCATAATAGAACAGAAAATATCAGCAGGAGGTGCAAGGTTGTGATCAAGTTGTGTTCATTGTGAACGAAAAAGTGTCCACAATGAGAATTTCAAGTTAGAGCCACCTTCTCACTAACTTATTATCTGGCACAGTCAATGAAGTACCGCACTAGACACTTCCGTAAAGAGCCTGTACGTCATCACCACAGAGCTAGAAAGTGAAAAATAATATTTGCTCACATAAATACATAACAGTGCATCTGCCAAAATTTGGAGATGGCTTCCATGGACTCAATGAAGTACCGCACTAGACACTTCCGTAAAGAGCCTGTACGTCATCACCACAGAGCTAGAAAGTGAAAAATAATATTTGCTCACATAAATACATAACAGTGCATCTGCCAAAATTTGGAGATGGCTTCCATGGACTCTCTCTCTCTCTCTCTCTCTCTCTCTCTCTGAATTATCGTTACACCTATAAAAAAACCATCAGGAGAAAACCCAGCAAGGACTAACCTGTTGCAGCGCCACGCGAAAATGTTCAATGGGAGATGCGGTTTTTGATACTTGCCTGGCAGAAGTCTTCTTCAATAGCTGCAAATGAGCCAGAGGGATACCATTAAATAAGCTTATACAGGAGACGTAGTTCAAAGATAAGAACATTCTAAATCAAGTCGGCTACATCCGCCACCAAAATTTTCCATGAGATGGTTGTTTTACAGGTATGGAACTTCAATTTAAGATTTGCAATAATAATTCTGTCGCCGGAGCTCTCGAGTCTATCTGCCGAGCTCTCAATGTGTTCAGACAAAAGTTTCCGCAAACAGAGATTACGTGCTTGATATTTCGTTTACATATGGGCTTGAGACGTCAAAGGACTACTAATGCTAACTCAGCTCTCAGCGAAGCAATTCCAGAGCAGACGTAATTACCACTCACAGACATGAAGAATCGTCCATATCCACGAATCCGACGCACTACACCGTAAGCTGTCAAAACAGTATGGAAAGGCAAAATGAGCAGATGAAGGACCTTATCGAGCATGAAATTGGGGAAGATCTGGTTGTTGGTGAGGAAATGGCCGCAGCAGGGGCAATCGCTCTTGTTGCGGAGGTGAGTGATGATGCACATGTAGCAGAAGCTGTGCCCGCACGACGTCAGGAACGCGTCCTTGATCACCTGCATGCAAATCGGGCACAGGAAGTCCCTGTCGAGCTGCTCGGCGGCGGCGGAGGAGGAGACCTCCGCGGCGACCCCGCCCTCCCCGGCGGCGACCTCCTCCTCCGGCGGCGGCGGCGGCGGCGGCTGCGGGGGAGCGGGAGCGGGATGAGGAGGAGCCACGGTCGCCGACGACGAGACCGGCTCGGGCTTCACCGCCGGGACCAGGGCCCCGGTCGACACTTCCTCCATGCGTTCCGTCCGGCGAGCGGCGGCGGCGGCGGCGGCGGCGGCGCTCTTCCCGAATCGGTCCGAGAGGGGGAGATGGCTTTTCTGGAGGAGGAGAAGAAGCGGCAGAGATTGATGAGAGGGAAGGGGGGGAGGTGGTGGGGCCCGGTGAGAGGAGCTTGAGGGTGAAAACGGTCCACGCAATGCGTTGGGCGCAGGGGAAAAACGGCGGTCGTTCTTGGCGTTGGATTGTGATCAGCGTTTCGCGAGCCCGTGATCTGAACGGGCGGTTTTCACCCTGAAATCAGGAGCTGAGCCACTAAACACCGGTCTCGAAAAATTAGAATCAAATCTAACAGAATTGCATTCATCAATCGATACCACCACGGGTACTTCTTTGCAAGGGAAAATGTGTGTGTGTGAATATACCGATTTGTAATTAAGATTAGTGTAAACCGGTCTGTTCGATCTTTTATTGATTAAGGAAAAACAACCTTATCTATTGATTGTTATATCTTGGAAGTCTTAATGCCATAATAATTTTCGATTGGTATATGTAGATCAAATCACTTGCAAATCTCACACAAGCCTAAACAACACATGCGCACAAAATGATTTCTTTTACTAAGAAATGAAACTCTACTCGCTCGAATTAATTGTTCAAATGATGAGAACTTGTGTATTTCAATGATATTTGATGCTCTTTTGATTTTAACAGTTCACAAATCTTGAAGGATATATCGAAGAAGGGCTCTTTATTTCAATTGACACAAATTCTTGCCGAATCTTCTAGGAAGTTATAGTTGAGGATGGAATACGCACACATACATACATACCGGTCTTGTCTAAATGGGTGGGTGGGCTGTTTCACAATTGGAATCAAACCGGTCTCCATGGGAATTATCGGTTTTGAGTCAATTCGGTCTAGTTCTGCGTGGTTTTCGGTTCTTCTGCACACCCCTACCTATTAGCGAGATGGAGTGACGAGACGTTTTTGCAGTGTTGGGTTCTGGGTCAAAGAGAAAACCCAAGTTGGCCCAATCAAAAGGAGAGAGAGAGAGAGGGTTTGAGTTGCTGCTCCAACTGGAGTCCTGGATCTTGATTGTGGGCCTAGGCCCATCCATAAGTCGTTTAGTTGGGCTCGATGCAGGAAAGTCCATACAATATTTGAACACCAAAGCATCGATCATATGGATCTCACTTGGACCCCAGAAAAACAAGGGTTTGCATAGGTTTGGGTCTATATACGTGGTGTCGTGAAATGTCTTCGTTTCCTAAAATTATTCAGGATGTTAAGATGATAAATTGTTTGACCGAATTATTTGATAATCACAACAAATTACGACTCTGCAATTGAATTTGTTGATCTAGAAAAATTTCTAAAGAACTTTTTCCTGAAGCTGTGATATATTTAGGTATTTGACTTTGTAGAAGGTTATTTAACTCTGTTAATGGGTCGAGATGGTCAAAATAGAGTCAGAATTTATGAAAATGCTTTGAAATCTATGAACATTACAAACTTTATAAGAACATAAAATTTATTGGTTATGTGCAGTATCCGAAAACGTTGTTATAATTTTACTAACTTCGATATGCATAAATGAATAGAATTGGCACGTAAGTTGTTATTGGAGATTAACGGGTGCAAAACGTGTATTTATATGATGGGATCGATATACCCCGAAAAGTATATAGGGTAATTGTCAAGATTGAAATTCATTGACTTAAGATTACTTGGCCATTCTACAGGCCTTGCTAATTATTTTGGTGGTTTTAATTTTTTTTTTTGGCTTATCGGCGCTTAGAACGAACATAGAATTCCACCTTAATTGATTATCAAAATTTCAAATATCTTTTGAAGAATAACCATGTTGGCCTTAAACCTCACCTTACCAACCACTTATCACTAATATAATATGTCACATTCCTTAGTTTTTCATCTAGTCTCTTATTTTCGAATTAAATCATGCATGACATCATTTCTTTTAACTCTTGCCCGTTAATGTTCCCTTCGGGAAAAAGCCTGCAGAGTGTTTGGTGAATTTTTTGGGAATCACCTTGGGGAAAAGTTAGTATTGGCAAAGTTGAAAGCCCAAGATATGTGGTGCCTTGGGTTTTGAGCATTTTCGAAAGGTAAGTTTTAGGGCTAATGAATTTTTTTGGACATTTGGCTATCATTTCCAATGTCACAAGCCGTTGCTCTATCATATTAAGTTTTGAGTATTAAAATGGTCGAGTATTGGTTATTGACGAAATTAGGCGGATTTAGATTACATAATCTGATTATGATTTTTAGAATAAAAGCTCCGCTCCTTCAGTAATAAGTCATACTAATTTTTACGATGAGTTATGATCTAGAGAAAATAAGTAATGGTTTCGACAATTAAGTCATAAGAGGTCAAGAAAGGTTATTATTTTTGCTTAGGATCTCTCGAAACTATATTATGGAACAATTCCCAATTGTTTTCACAAAGCACTCCAATGACTTGTGATCCTTGTGAGTTTTGAATATGAACACAATTTGACCCTTTAATTTTTTTCCTTCAATTTTTTTTTCAGAGATCATTTCTTTCATTGAAAGTAACTGCACCGCACCTACCTCAGCTTCTTGCAGCCCAGCAAAAATGCGTTTGCCGATACCACAAAGACAAACACTAGTCTCTGAAGGCCCTAGCTTTCCTTTTGAAGTATCTGGCTTTGAGCTATAGCCATCAGCAAAGATAGAACCTCCTTCAACATCACCAATTCTTTTTCTTTCTCCACGCTCATTCATTAGCAATATGAAAGTAGAAACATCCGACTTGGGCGATCAAAACAGTTCGGCAGGCAAACAGGCTCCATTCTCATCACCCTGCACTGATGGAGATGGGAGGACCCATGGGAGATGTGTTTGATGAGAAGAGTCGACAGATTCATTTATGGCCAAGAAGAATCGATGCCAAATAGAGCGGTTGAAGCTGACATGGAAACCTCAGAGCAGGGGAACCGACAGAGACAGAACGACCGGAAATGGTTCCAACGAAAGTGAAATCAAAGAGGTTGTTGGAGTGCAATTGAAGCCACGTGAACGAGGGTGGACAGCTATATGCATAAACCGGGTTGATGTCATTATTCCTTCCGACGACTTGTGCATCCGTTGTCCTCTTATTGGGTTACTACAAAGTTATCTGGAGATGACTTACTTTTAACTCTCACTGTGTTTGTTTGAGCGAAAAAATTTTGGGCACATTAGTTTTTCGGAGACGAGTCACTAGAAAATTGTCCTATCGAGTTTTTTCGAGGGACTCCTAGAATATTTCAAGGGTGTCATAAAAAGAATATACCTGTAATTGATGCGAGTAGTTAGTTGATGGGTCGCTCTCGATATCATTTGACTCTTTCAAGTCTTCTTGCGAGATTCTCTCCCAACATTTTGCAGCGGAACGTTAAACTAGCTAGCTCGGGACACATGCATATTTGGTCGCTGCCTTCTTTGTTCCCTCCATTCTTCTTCTTCCTCTTCTTCTCCCGCTCAAAGCTCTAAGATCTCTCCGTTCGCTACTGTCTCTGTGTAAGAACTCTTACTTTACGTCGATTTTTCTTCTCTTTTTCCTCCTCCTCCGTGGTTGCTGTCTCTGCATGGTTTGTCATGTAACGTGACGTTCACTGTGTTTCGGGGTTCTTTATGGTCCGATGACACTGCTGCAACAACGATGAAGCTGTTTTATTATATGTTTCTTCGTTTTGTGTGAATGATCAACGTGAATGCTGGCTTGTGAACTCTTATAATTCTAAGCTTCGTTGCTCGTGCTTCATTCTTCTTCTCTTCTCGGTCTTACATGCCACCATTTTCCCGGTCTCCTCCTTGCGGCGTTCCCATATCATGAGTCTGATGTAATGGGCTGTTTTTATTATCTTATGCTGAAGCAGTGCTTTGCTGCCCTGCGCCAATTTTATCTACAATAGTAGATGAACGTCACCAGCTCCAAGTTTAATTTTTATCCGTTTGGGAATCATATGAGAACCTTTAGTTGCTGCTGGGTTCTTGGTAGAGTTTGATTTTATGCTAGCTAAGCAGCTACTGAAAACAGCCCGCTGCAATTTTACACTCTGGAGAATGAAGAAACCTTGTAAAGAGAAAGCTATATTCACTTATTGATGTCATCATTATCTTCTTTTGAAAGATTCTGCGATATAAGATGGAGAGTATCTCGATTTTTTTTTCACCTGAGCTTGCTCATTTGATTAGCTAGAATTCTTGATGACTGAGCAGTGAACTATTCCACTTTTCACACAATTTTTGGCAGAAAAGCTTGCATTGGAGAATTTTGGGTGTGTTCTAAAGAAAATCGACAAAGTTACTGGCAACATGGAGGAAATCCAAATCTGCCGCATCCTGTTCCAACCCCAAATCTTCCTCCCAACACCAAGCCTGAGCGCATGGATTTTCCTAAATACTCCATCTTTGGCAGGCCTGGGATTGGGAGTGCTGGAAGGCCAATAAATCTGCTCACCAACCACTTTAAAGTTTCTGTCAATGTTCCAGATGCAGTGTTTTACCAGTACAGTGTATGTTTAGCTTGTTATATGAGCAAGCATTTTGTCCTAGTAGTTACCCAAGCGAATACATCTCGTTACCTTTTTTAATATGTTAAATACATCGAGATCTCTCTTTCGCAGGTTTCTCTTACTTCAGAAGATAAGAGAGCTGTCGAGGGAAAGGGAATCGGGAGAAAGCTTATTGACAAGCTATATCAAACCTATTCTTCTGAACTTGCTGGTAAGAAATTTGCTTATGATGGAGAAAAAACTCTGTATACAGTCAGTCCCCTGCCGCAGAACAAGCTCGAATTCACTGTGGTTCTTGAGGATACTTTTGCAAAGAGGTGTGTGCGTTATAAAATTCCTTGCAAGTTCCTTTCCTAAAGTTGAATCAAAAACCACTAAATTAATGTGTGGTGTTGCACTTTTCCTTCATGTGTCAGGGAAAGTGAGAGCCTTCGCGGTGGCGAGAGTTCTAGTAAACGGTCAAAACGCTCTTTTCAGTCGAGGACTTTTAATGTAGAAATGAGCTATGCTGCAAAAGTGCCCTTGAAGTCGATCTTACTTGGTTTAAAAGGAAGGGATAAGGAAAATAATGCTCAGGATGCTCTAAGAGTGCTTGATATAGCATTGAGACAGACAGCGGCGAAAAGGTAATATTCTTGTTACTATTTTACTCATTTCTATTGCGTGGTGATGACTATTATTTGCTGTTGCGGGGCTGTTGGATATGCAGGGGATGTCTTCTGGTAAGACAGTCATTCTTCCATGATGATTTAAGTAATTTCACAGATGTCGGAGGAGGTGTAACTGGTGTTAAAGGTTTTCATGCCAGCTTTTGTCCAACTAAAGGTGGCTTGTCCCTGAATATGGGTAGGATTCTTTTTATACCACTCACTGTATTTCTTTCGACACGACATGTCCAGTTATCCTTGTCCTTTCCTTTAATGAAGATGTGTCTACGACAATGATCCTTAAACCGGGATCTGTGATTGATTTCCTTTTGGCCAACCAGAATGTGAGTGAAAGTCGTTATCTCGACTGGGCTAAGGTAAAGAAACTGTTGGACTTCATGCTATAGATTATAAATGGCTCCAAATCTATGTAATGTCATCCTTTTATGCAGGCCAAGAGGATGCTGAAGAATCTGAGGGTTAAGACCACACACCGCAATATGGAGTACAAAATAGTTGGTCTTAGTGAGAAGCCATGCAATCAGCAATTGTATGTGATATCTATGTAGCTTCTTAAACATTTTTTCTTTCCTGGAAAACAGAAGGAACTTTAACATTTTCCTGTTGTCCCCAAGTTTCTCTATGAAACTGAGAAATAGGAAAGGCCAAGATGAGGAGGAGCACACTGTGGATATTACTGTATGTGAATATTTCATCAAGCACCATGGCATTGAGCTTAGAGACTCTGCATGCTTGCCATGCCTTGATGTTGGCAAGCCAAATCGGCCAAATTACCTACCTCTGGAGGTGAGAAACCTTTTTCCGCTTTTTGTTGTTTTTCTCGTAATGGTTCAACTTCAAGGTTATTAACCTAAGCATCGAGGTCTAACTCTCTAAATATTTTCCCGTTTGCTTCTTACAGCTTTGTTCACTTGTTTCACTTCAACGCTATGCAAAAGCACTATCATCAATGCAGAGAGCATCTTTAGTTGAAAAATCCAGACAAAAGCCTCCGGAGAAGATGAGAACTATAGTTGATGTACATACTGCAGATCACTTGGCTTCACCAATCTCTGTTGTTTTTTTTCTTCTTCTCCGTGAGTGTATAAAGATGCAATCTCTTTTCTTAAAATTATAGGCTTTGAGAAAGTACCGTTACGATGAGGATCCTGTGCTAGCTGAGTGTGGTATTTCCTTAGAAAAGCAATTGACCCAGGTTGAAGGCCGTGTTCTTGAATCCCCAAAGGTACGTCCTGATGCATTACACGCCCTACGGCCTATAGAGCTAAGAGGATTTTCACTGTCTTAGTTAACGTGTATTTTGTCACTGACAGCTGAAGGTGGGGAACGGTTATGATTGCATCCCTCGTAATGGGCGGTGGAACTACAATCAAAGGGTATTGTCTTGGACTCCTGCATGTGTCGTTTGTGAAAATCTGCTATATCGTACTCTTAATCTTTTATTTTTGGTTTCCTTCTTAATTAATCATCTGTTCCATTTTTTTTTCCACAATTTCTTTTAAACCCGATCTGTAGACCCTTTTGCAACCTTTCAACATCAAACGCTGGGCTATTGTCAACTTCTCTGCTCGTTGTGATACAAGTCGCCTTTCATGTGAGTTCATCGAATGCGGTCGGAAGAAGGGTGTGGTACGTCAAACGAGAGTAAATGGTCATGCACAGTTGATTCTCTTCCTTTTTTGACCTTTCTCTCTGTCTCTCTCTCAGCAAATTGAACGTCCAGGCTTAGTTATTGAGGAAGATTCACAAATGCGAAGGGAGAGTCCTGTTAGAAGGGCAGAAAGGATGTCTTAGAGGGTGTTTGAGACGATAGAAAACAAGTTTAAATGTAAACCTGATCTCGTTTTCTGTGTCTTGGCGGAGCGGATGAACTCTGATATCTATGGTAGGAGTATTATTGTGCTTGGCTTGGTTTTACTTATTTTTTGGTGAGTTATCAACTTTATGTCCTTTTCATTTCAAAGGGCCTTGGAAGAAGGAATGTCTTAGTGTCCATGGTGCCGCCACGCAATGCATTTCCCCATTTAAGATAAATGATCAATACCTTACAAATGTGCTTCTTAAAGTCAACTCAAAGGTAAATGCGCAAGGCCACAGTTTAAAAGGTAATTAGATTTCTGGCTCTTTCCTACCTGACATTTACTTTTGGCAGCTCGGGGGAATAAATTCTTTGCTGGCAATGGAGCACTCTCCAAGTGTTCCCATAATAAAGGATACTCCTACAATGATTCTGGGTATGGATATCTCTCATGGCTCTCCTGGCCGATCAGATATGCCATCCATTGCTGCGGTAAATGGTCCAAGTAGAGCTATTAAACATTATAACGACCATTGTCCATGTTGTTCCTGTAATAATCTTATTGCATCTCGAGTAGGTTGTTGGCTCTCGATGCTGGCCATTGATTTCGAGATATAGAGCATCTGTAAGAACACAGTCACCAAAGATGGAGATGATTGATGCTTTATTCAAGCCTTTGGCTAACGGGGATGATGATGGTATCATGCGGTATGTATATCCTGATCTCATGCCATTCAAGTTTTATTCTTAATCAGCATTAGCTGTCATAGGAGCGTTCGAGCGTGTGCTAATGTCCCATTGAATTTCTCTGAAAACTGTACTTTATCTAATAACGATAAAACTTCTCAATTGTTTGTGCACATGTGACTATGTTTCTATTTCCTCAGGTAGTTTTGTCATTGGTGTGCATGCTACCGATGCAAGCTATGAAAATCTGCGACATAAGAACGGTGGATTTATCGTGCATGTGCACTGATTTCAAAACATACGTTTTCTATGTTAATGGGTTCTGGCCATATCTCTGTGCTCTTAGTTTTATCATTTTCATCTCTATATATTTACTTTGGCCACAATTAGACATGGTCTGTGACACAATTCTATTATTTTAGTTTATACAAGAGTAGATTTTCCTTATCCTTTTGCAGAGAACTGCTCATAGACTTCTACAGGTCAAGCAATGGACGCAAGCCAACTCAGATAATTATTTTCCGGTATTGTTGCATTTGATTTCTAAATGCCAAAGATAATTTCTAGCTGTCTATCTCAACCATATGGATCACTGTCTGGCAGCTCAGCTCGTTGCTTAATGAGTTTCGAAATGTGATTAATTGATCTTATATAGTCAAAATGTTATCAAGTCATGCTCCTGCCTGCTTGTTGCTTTTAAATATCTAAGTTTGTCTGTTTGTTCTGTGATCTCCTCGAGAAATTGAGGATGGCCCAGTTTTTTCTTTTTCCTTTTCATTTTTCATTTTGCCCTGTCTTTCTTTCTGATATCGTGATAACGGTTGTATATAAAACTTAATTGCAGTGTAATTATCTTACGAAAACTGTCATTCATTGAAAGGTCATTTTGCTGATTTTCCTGCATAGGGGTATGCTCATTGTATACTGAATTCTGTATATCAAGCCATGCAGTGCTGGTTGTTATGTTATACCGTAAATCGCTCTAACTTCTTAGTAAAACTTGGTGATTTTAATGTCCTTGTGATTATTGTTCGATCAGCCATGCATTCAAGGTCGTTCCTTAATGTCCACTATTCATTTGCCACATTCATCGTTTTTCCAGTCCAATTGTGATACACTCTTTCTATTTTATGGACTACTAGCTATTTACAGTTCCATTTTTCTCTCCATTGCTTAGTAGAGATATGCAGTACTAGCTTGGATTTCCAATCATATCAAACCGTCTTAATCCAATGAATATGGCTCTCTAACGTTGAACATCAAATGATAAATCCTAACTGCAGAGCTGTCCCAGAAGAGCATCTGTTCAGACCTCAGTTGACATTTAGGCATTGTTAATTAGTTTCTGATGCTATTAACCTTGCATTGCGTAACTGATATTTTCCAAATGGGGTTGTTTACCTGCTTTTCTTTGCCTTGATATCCATTCTCTTTTCATAGGGATGGAGTGGGTGAGTCGCAGTTCGATCAAGTTTTAGACATCGAACTGGAGCAAATTGTCAAGGTTTGGCTCTAGTTGTGCATCTTTTGTTTCCCTTTTCATTGATCTATAGCGACTTCATGCATGTTGATAATCTATAAGTTCCTGTTTAAGATTGCGTCTAGTCAGATATATTTCAAGCTATAAATGTAGTCAAATTTCAGACCCCTGGAAGTAACATCTTTCAAGTTGGCAACATAGGATTGATGTTTCTCATATGAACACAGCTCGGAATGTCAAAGCTTGCTATTTGTGTCCGATTGCTTGCGAGCATATGCAATGGGTTTTATGGTCCTTATGTGTAGTACAGGCCTATCAGAATATGGGGGAGACCAGAATTCCAAAATTCACTGTAATCGTGGGGCAGAAGAATCACCACACTAAGCTTTTTCAAGCCAATTCTCCGGAAAATGTTCCACCTGGTATGTTCCTTGCAATTAATGGTTCTCTCTAGCAACGTATCTTTTCTTCTCATCCCCGACATCTCTCTCTGTCTCTCTCCAGGGACAGTGGTGGATTCAATGATCGTGCATCCGAGAAACTACGACTTCTACATGTGCGCTCATGCCGGGATGATTGTGAGTGCTTTTTGTTTTTTAGGAGAGAATCTGAAGTTATGCCCCTCAATTAGCCTGTAAAAAATCTGGTTTTATATTAAAATGCATATTCCTGTCCTATGGTAAGATCTTTTGAGAACTTGGTTCTGCCGTTGGCTTAAAAAGACTATTTCCGAGGGCTGAGGCTGCTATAATCCAAATAACAGTAGGTCCTTTTGAGTATGGTCTACTCATAAGCAACTTCAAACCCAAACATTCTTTCTCTACTTTGGTTTAACACCATATTATTTGGTTTTCATGAACAATAGGGAACTTCTAGACCAGCACACTATCATGTTCTGATTGATGAGATCGGTTTCTCAGCAGACGGATTACAAAATCTGATTCACTCACTATGCTATGTGTAAGTATTTTGCTGATTCTCTAATTTGGCAGTCAGTTCGATTGTCCTTGTTGACATCTTCTTGTTCCTTGTCTCCAATCAGATATCAAAGGAGCACCACTGCTGTCTCGATTGGTAATTTTCTTTTCATCGATGCTCTCGCATTCCCCAGCCTTCTATGTAGGAGTCCTTGCGTCCCTGCTTATTATGCCCGTCTTGATAGTTAATCGAATACCTTTGCCTTCTGCAGTTGCTCCGATATATTACGCACACCTTGCTGCAAAGCAGATGTCCCAATTTATCAAGTTCGACGATTTAACAGAAACCTCGTCCGGACAAGAAAGCAGCGCATCTGCTCCTCCCGTACCCGACCTCCCCAGGTTGCACAAGAATGTCTGCAGCTCTATGTTCTTCTGTTAGAGTGCTGGTCACTGCTCTCCGTGAATGCCGCTAGTTGGATCGATGTTCATAATTCGTAGAGTTAGGTACTAAGTTCGCATGCAGGCGAGATCTAGTTTAGTCGTTTTATAGGTTAACCAATCATATAGAAGAGCTAACTACAGCCAACACCAGAAGCCATCAGTCCAGTGTATAGGAAAATTTTGGAGCGCTTCATGCCAAAGGAAGCTAAGGGCCTGTTTAGTAACAGTTTTTTTTTTTTTTACTGTTCTGGGTTCTTTTGTTCTCCGGAACAGAAAAACAATAAAAATTCGTTTAGCAATGGTCAATTAGTTTTTTTGGTTCCCCGGAACAGAAAAGTGGTTAAGGAATAGATTTGGAATAGAAATAAGATGTAAAAAAAATTTACTTTTCTGCTTCTGGAACAAAAAAAAGAAACAATAGAGAAACAAGATCAGCTCTTTTTCATTTGCAAGATATTATCATACTAAACCCTAAATCCCAAAACCTCAAACCTCAATACCCAAATCCTAAATCCATAACACTAAAATCAAAAACCCGAAACCCCAAAACCCAAATCCCTAAACCCAAACCCTTAACTTCTAAACCCCAAATCCTAAACCCAAAAACCCAAACCCGAAACACTAAACTCTAAACCCCAAAACTCCAAACCCGAACCTAAATCCTAAAATGCTAAACTGCAAAACCCTGAACCCTAAATCATAAACTCCAAACCCTAAACTGTAAACCCTGTACCCTATAGGCTAAATCCCAAACCCCAATACCCAAAACTCGAATCTCTAAAACCCCAAACCCGAAACATTAAACCCAAAACTCCAAAGCCGAAACTTTAAAACCTAAACCCCAAACCCTAAATCCTAAACCCCAAACCCTAAATCTCAAAGCCGAAATTCAAAAACCCTAACCCCTAACCCAAATCCTAAAATCCTACACCCTAAACTGCAATTTCCTTGACCACCACTAGGTATTTGCCTTTTATATAATGAGTAATTTTTTTATAATTGTATTAAGGTCATCTAATTCTATATCATAATATATTATTATTATTATATTTTTAGTTCATTTTTATCTAAACATGAATTAT
This sequence comes from Syzygium jambos, assembly GCA_031216235.1. Taxonomy (NCBI): domain Eukaryota; kingdom Viridiplantae; phylum Streptophyta; class Magnoliopsida; order Myrtales; family Myrtaceae; genus Syzygium; species Syzygium jambos. Next base: position 6,659,759 of record CM062230.1, on the reverse strand, counting down.
TAAGTCTTTTACTTCAATTTTCTCAACCACCACCCGATATTTTGCTTTGTCTATAAGGAGTAATTTTCTTTATGATTATATTGAGGTCATCCAATTCTATATCATAATATATTCTTATTTTATTTCTAGTCCAATTTTATCCAAACATGAATTGTTAAGTCTCCACCAACAATTTTATAATTAAATGAAAAAATTGGGAGTAGGAATTTTTCGTGTCCTACCAAACGCATTTCTATTCATTTTTCGTGTCCTACCAAACGAGTTTTTTTCCCAGAAACTTGTCTATATAATAGAAATAGAAAAAACCATTTATGAATAGAAATTATTTTTAGAAACATAAATATTACTAAACATACCCTAAATATCTCTAAATTTAACAACTCTAGCTTCTGAAGCTACGACTGTCTGGTCGTCTTACTACTTGATCACCAGTTTGGTGTAATCTGCTCTTTGATCTGTCATTATTTATCGGCTAATCTTCGCACGATTTTCATCTTAATGCAATGCAGTCTTGAATGCAGTTCCCTGGTCAACGAGTTTTATCCCTTGTTATCTGTGTTGCTCCATTGATATGAAGATGCAAACATGATCTCTACTTCGTTATATGTCGTTATTGTCCTTAATTATTTGCAACTTGACAATTCTATAAGTTTACTTTGTGTTTTTAAGAGCGACCGGTTGAAATTTACTCCCTTCTGATCCGATGACTTAGATTGGGCTCGAGATCGATCCTCCATTTTAGTGTAATTTCCCATTCTCACAAGACTCCTTAAAATACATAAGAACTAGAGATGCTCAATTAGAAATAATTACCAAAGAAATCCAAATCTATTGCAATTATATCAATTTAGTCATAAATATTTTTTTAATCAATTGAGTCTTAAACCTTTGGTATTTATGCCGATTGAGTCCATTCGGCTAATTTCAGCCTGAAATTACTAACGTGGATGCTGGGCGCCTTACGTGGCACAATTGGCGCTTATATGGACAATTTCTAATAATATTTTAATATTTTTTTGCTAATTTTTAATTAATTTTTCTTCTCTTTTCTTTCTATACTTTTAAAAAAAAAATTTCCTTTTCTCTTCTCCTCTTTTTTCTTTTTTCCCTCCACTGGCCATTGCTGGGCCTCGTCAATGGCTGGCAGAGGTCACCAGCCTTAAGTGAGGGTCGCCCTCATCAACCTAGGTGAGAGTGACCCTCGCTTGCTGACCCTCACTCGTGGCCGGCGAGGTTGACAATCCCCTAAGGCTAGCGAGGGCCAACCCTCAACTAATACGGTGAGGGGCGCCCATGCCTTGGCCTCGGCTATGATTGATGGAGGGAAAAATAAGAAAAGAAAAGAAGAGAAAACCAAAAAAAGAAGAAGTAAAGAAGTAAACAAGGAAAAGAGAAGAAAAGGAAAATTAGAAAAATCAAAAAATATTATTAAAAATTGTCCACATTAGCTTTGGTTGTGTGACGTAAGACAGTCAGTGTCTACGTCAACGATTTCTGTTCTAAATTGGTCGAATTGACTCAGTTAGCACAAATATAAAAAAGTTTAGGATTCGATTGCTAAAAAATAATTTATGATTAAATTGATTTAGCACTTTTTTGATAATTTTCCTCTCGATCATCTAACCATACTTATTCTATGGTTTAGAAAAAGGATATCTATCTTATATCAAACAAAAGAATCCAAAGATGCTTCTTTCCAACTAAAGCTACAATAAATGTCACGACAAATTAAGAGATAAATGTATTCGATAGATAAGGCTTCCCGCAGTAAACACAATCTACACGATGACTTTTTTTCTCTTCGAGGGAGATTGTCTTTCCTTTGATAAAATACTTGTGTAAATTGAGTTTCCTCTGATTCATGGGAAAACGAAAAAGGAAAATAAAATTGTCTTTTCACCAATTTTTGCTAATTTGCCACACAAAAAAACTAAGGATGAGTAGTTGGGCCATTTCAATCTGGGAACTGACTCGAACCGGCATTAAGAAGGGCATTGGTCCAATTCCTAATTTCAAAAATCAAGGACCGGCCTTGACCGATTCAATTTCTGATTTTATATTTTGAATTGATTGGTTCTACTTGAAACTAGTAGGGGTGATTGGTTCCCAAAATTTGGAAACGGGAATTGGATCAATTGAAGTGATCACTTTTTTTTTTCTATCACTTGATGCCATATCTTTGTGTTCTCTACTACTTTTTTAGAAAAAAGTAGATTTATGGAACTACATGCTCATATATCTTCTACAATAAAAAAAAAGTAAAAAACAGATTTATAAATTACAGATCAAAAATAATAAACTAAACCCACCAATCATCGAGAGATAAAGATTATTTTGCAACCATAAATGATCAAACATCGATAATGATCCTTAAATTGAAAAGACGAACCAAAAACCGTACTTTCACTTAGGGTTTAGTTATATTTTAATAATTTTTTTGAACAAACAAAAAAATAAAAAAAAATATATGTATTCGGTTCGATTGGGTATCCTTTGGAATTAGGAACCGGACCATCCGGGCACTAATTCCATTTATAGGAATTGAGAACCGGATCGAGACTCCCGGCAATAGGACCAGACCGGCCGATTCGATCCGGCCGATTCTCGATGTGGACGACCTGTTTTGCACGCCCCTACGAACCCGTAGGCAATACCTTGTTTCAAAAATTGGGGACCGATGAGGTTTCCTGATCTAGAACTACATACCCAAAAACAAATCGACCCAGAATTTCAAAATCTGGAAATTTAATTATTTTTCCCTTTTGTTTTTTGGGTCGAGACGCGCACATACTTCCTCGCCGCCTTCTTCTCTTTTTCCCTCCACACGCCCTTTTCGCTCCCATCAAAACCAGAAGAAGAAGGAGAAGGAGAAGAAGAAGCAGCCTGAGTAGCTGTTGCTCTCTGGTCAGTAGTACTCCTCGCCGTCTTCTTCCTTCCTCTTCTTCTCCCTCCGCTCGAAGCCCTAACAAAAAAAACTCTCCGCGAATCTCTGCTGCGATCTCCGCGTAAGAGCTCTCGCTTTTCTGTCGATTTCTTCTTTCGTTGCTGCGATCGTGTTTGGCCTCGAGTGCGCACGCGGTCTCCGTGCGTGGTCTTTTTTCCTTTCATGGGCGCGCGGTGTTCATTGGTGTTTCCGAGGGTTTTCCGGCGGTCCGATAACGCCGCTCCTGGCGAGAATTTGTTCCCGCGAGCCTCGGGACGTCGGGTGTCGCGACGGATTTCCGAGCAACGTTGCTACATTGGCGTCGGGGGACAATGTCGCCGCGAGATCGCTCCCGACACTGTTTTCTGCGGAGATGTTGCCGGTTTTTGTGCTTGTGGACGCATTTGTCGGCGCGATTAGACCGATTTCTTCGGGTCCTGTGCTGTGTATGTGTGTTGTGTGGGCAGTAATTGTTGGTTCTGTGTGTGTGTTCGCTTGGGTTTCAACTGGTCTTCATCAAGGACGAAGCTTTTAGTAAATTTTTCTTCCTTTTGTTTGTCATGCTTGTGCATGATCAACGTATGCTGGTTTGTGAACTTTTTCTTCTTCTAAGCTTCATTACCCATGCTCTCCTCCTCCTCCTCCTCCTCCTCCTCCTCCTTCTTCTCTTCCCGGTTTTAATACTCCACTGTTTTACTCTACTGTTTGTCCTTCCCTTGGTCTCCTCCTTTGGTCGACCCATCTTTCTCTTCTTCTCCCTCCCCCAACACTACCCACTTGTTACATGATATTTGTCATGTTATATTTTCGCATGGCACGGCGCGTAGTATCTATGATGCCCTGTCCCTTTTTGCTTATCTGTTTCTTCAAAAGTCACGGGTTCACTTAAGATTTAAAATCATATAAGTAGAATTGCCGTTTCAACCATGTCCACTCACCATTTCGTTACCAAGCCTAGGGAGAACTATTAGCTCGTTATGACTGCTCTGATTGAAATATGTCCTTGACACACTTTCGAATGAAGTATACCGAGGCCGTGATTTACGTGCTGTCGGCTTATAATTATCTTATGCTATAGCAATGGTTTGCTGCTCTGCACCAATTCTATCAACAATAGAAGATGAACGTCATCAGGTCCTAGTTTGACTTTTATCCATTTGGGAATCTTAGGAGAACCTTTAATTGCTGCTGGGTTCTTGGTAGAGTTTGATTTTGTGCTAGCTAAGCAGCTACTGAAAACAGCCCACTGCAATTTGACATTGTGCAGGATGAAGAAACCTTTTAAAGAGAAAGCTAAATTCACTTATTGATATCATCATTAGCTCTTTTTAAAGGTTCTGCTACATGAGATGGAGAGTTTCTTGATTTTTTTTTCACCTTAGCTTGTTCAATTGATTATTTAGAATGCTTGATGACTGGGCAGTGAACTATTCCACCTTTCACACCATTTTTGACGGAAAAACTTGCATAAGAGAATTGTGGGTGTGTTCTAAAAGAAGATGGACAAAGTTACTGGCAATGTGGAGGAAAATCCAAATCTGCCGCATCCTGTTCCAGCCACAAATCTTCCTCCCGACACGAAGCCTGAATGCGTGGATTTTCCTAAATACTCTGTAGTTGGCAGGCGTGGGATAGGGAGTGCTGGCAGGCAAATAAATCTGCTCACCAACCACTTTAAAGTTTCTGTCAATGTTCCAGATGCAGTTTTTTACCAGTACAGTGTATGTTTAGCTTGTTATATGTGCAAGTATTTTGTCCAAGTAGTTACTTAAGTGAGTACAACTGGTTATCTTTTTTAATAAGTATACTCAATGCATCAGAGATGTCTTTCACAGGTTTCTATTACTTCAGAAGATAAGAGAGCTGTCGAGGGAAAGGGAATTGGGAGAAAGCTTATTGACAAGCTATACCAAACCTACTCTTCTGAACTTGCTGGTAAGAAATTTGCTTATGATGGAGAAAAAACTTTGTATACAGTGGGTCCCCTGCCACAGAACAAGCTCGAATTCACTGTGGTTCTTGAAGATTCTTTTGCAAAGAGGTCTGTACATTGTAAAATTCCTTGCAAGTTCCTTTTCTAAAGTTGAATCATAAGCTACTAAATTAATGCGTGTTGTTGATCCTTTCCTTCATGTGTCAGGGAAAGTGAGAGCCTTGTTGGTGGTAATAGTGGTGAGAGTTCAAATGGTTCTACTAAACGTTCAAAACGCTCTTTCCAGTCAAAGACTTTTCAGGTAGAAATAAGCTATGCTGCAAAAGTACCCTTGAAGTCGATCTTTCTTGGTTTAAAAGGAATGGATAAGGTTAACAATGGTCAGGATGCTCTAAGAGTGCTTGATATAGTATTGAGACAGACAGCGGCGAAATGGTAATGTGCTTGTCGATCTTTTACTCATTTTTATTATATGATAATTGCTATTATTTGTTGTTGAGGGTCTGTTGGATATGCAGGGGATGTCTTCTGGTAAGACAGTCATTCTTCCATGATGATTCAAGGAATTTCACAGATGTCGGAGAAGGTGTAGCTGGTGTTAAAGGTTTTCATGCCAGCTTTCGTCCAACTCAGGGTGGTTTGTCCCTGAATATGGGTAGGATTCTTTTCGTACCACTCACTGTATTTCATTCGACATGACATGTCCAGTAATACTTTTTTTTTTCTGTCAATGAAGATGTGTCTACAACAATGATCCTAAAACCAGGACCTGTGATTGAATTCCTTTTAACCAACCAGAATGTGAAGGAACATCGTTACATTGACTGGTCTAAGGTAAAGAAACTGTTGCACGTCATGCTATAGATTATAAATTGCTCCAAATCTCTGTAATTTGATCCTTTATGCAGGCCAAGAAGATGCTGAAGAATCTGAGGGTTAAGACCAGACACAGCAACATGGAGTACAAAGTAGTTGGTCTTAGTGATAAGCCGTGCAATCAGCAATTGTATGTTATATTTATGTAGTTTCTTAGCCATTTTTTCGTACTTAAAAAGCAGAAGGAGCTTTAACATTTTCCTGCTGTCCCCAAGTTTCCCTATGAAACTGAGAAATAGGAAAGGCCCAGATGACGAGGAGCAGACTGTGGATATTACTGTATCTGAATATTTTATTAAGCACCGTGGCATAGAGCTTACATTCTCTGCATACTTGCCATGCCTTAATGTTGGCAAACCAAAGCGACCAAATTACCTACCTCTGGAGGTTGGCAACTTTTTTCCCGTGGTTCAACTTAAGGTTATTAACCTAATCATTGAGGTCTAACTCTCTAAATATTGTCCCGTTTACTTTTACCTTACAGCTTTGTTCGCTTGTTTCACTTCAACGCTATACAAAAGCACTATCATCAATGCAGAGAGCATCTTTAGTTGAAAAGTCAAGGCAAAAACCTCCGGAGAGGATAAGAACTATAGTTGATGTACCCACTGCACATCTCTTGGCCTCACAGATCTCTGTTATTTTTGTTCTTCTTTGATTCTAAAGATGCAGTCTCCTCTCTTGAAATTATAGGCTTTGAGAAACTACCGTTATGATGAGGATCCTGTGCTTGCTGCATGTGGTATTTCCTTAGAAAAGCAATTGATCCAAATCAAAGGCCGTGTTCTTGAATCCCCAAAGGTACATGCTAATGCATTACATACCTTAGAGCGTATAGAGCTAAAATTATGTTGAGAGGGTTTTTGCTTTGTGTTACTTAAAGTGTATTTTGTAACTGGCAGCTAAAGGTGGGGAATGGTAATGATTGCATCCCTCGTAATGGTCGGTGGAACTACAATCAAAAGGTATTGTCTTGGACTCCTGAAAATGATGAGAATGGATTATGATTTGCATTTCCGTTTTGAAAATCTGCTACATTGTACTTCTAATCTTGTTATTTTTCGATTCCATCTCAATTAATCATCTGTTCACTTTTCTTTCCACAATTTCCTTTAAACCCAATCTGTAGACCCTTTTGCAACCTTCCAAGATCGAACGTTGGGTTATTGTCAACTTCTCTGCTCGTTGTGATACCAGTCGCCTTTCACGTGAGTTCATTGACTGCGGTCGGAATAAGGGCGTGGTACGTTAAACAAAAGTAAATGTCCATTCACACTTCATTCTCGTCCTTTTATGACCTCTCTCTCTCTCTCTCTCTCTCTCTCTCTCTCTCTCTCTCTCTCCGTGACAGGAAATTGATTGTCCGGTGGCTCTTATCGAGGAAGATTCACAATTGCGACGGGAGAGTCCTCTTAGAAGGGTAGAAAGGATGTTTGAAAAGATTAGAGAGAAGTTATCACGTCGACCTAATCTCATTTTGTGTGTTTTGGCGGAGCGGAAGAACTCTAATATCTATGGTAGGAGTGTCATTGTGTTTTGATTGGGTTACTTATTTTTTGGTGAATAACCAACTTTACGTCCTTTTCGCTTCAAAGGGCCTTGGAAGAAGATTTGTCTCAGTGACTTTGGTGTTGTCACGCAATGCATTAGCCCATTTAAGATAAATGATCAATACCTTACAAATGTGCTTCTTAAAGTAAATTCAAAGGTAAATGTGCAAGGCCACAGTTTTGAAGGTAATTAGTTTTCTGGCTCTTTCCTATGCTGACATTTACTTTTGGCAGCTCGGGGGAATAAATTCTTTGTTGGCAATTGAGCACTCTTCAAGTGTCCCCATAATAAAGGATACTCCTACAATGATTCTGGGTATGGATGTCTCTCATGGTTCTCCTGGTCGATCAGATATGCCATCCATCGCTGCGGTAAATGGTCCTAGTAGAACTATTAAACATTATAACAACCATTGTTGGTGTTGTTCTTGTGACAGTTTTATTGCATCTTGAGTAGGTTGTTGGCTCTCGATGTTGGCCATTGATTTCAAGATATAGAGCATCTGTAAGAACACAGTCACCAAAGGTGGAGATGATTGATGCTTTATTCAAGCCTTCGGCTGACGGGGTTGATGATGGTATCGTGCGGTACGAATATGTTGATCTCATGCCATTCAAGTTTTATTCTTAATCAGCGTTCGCTATCATAGAAGCGTTCGAGCGTGTACTAATGTCCCATTGAATTTCTGTGAGAACTGTACTTTATTCCATAGCGACAAAACTTCTCAATTGATTGTGCACATGCGACTATATTTCTATTTCCTCGGGTAGTTTTGTCATTGGCGTGCACACTACCGATGCAAGCTATGAACATCTGCGACATAAGAATAGTCGATTTGTCATGCATATGCATTGATTTCTAACATATGTTTTCAGTGTTAAAGGGTTCCAGCCATTTCTCTATGGTTTTAGTTTTATTATTTTCATCTCCGTGTATTGACTTTGGCCGCTATTAGACATTGTCTGTGACACAATTCTTCTTAGCATATTTTATTCAAGGGGAGATTTTCCTTTTCCTTTTGCAGAGAACTGCTCTTAGACTTCTACCAGTCAAGCAATGGACGCAAGCCGACTCAGATAATTGTTTTCCGGTATTGTCGTGTTTGACTTTTTTGAATGCCAAAAGTAACATCTAGTTGTCTGTCTCAACCATATGGATCACTTTCGGGCAGCTCAGCTCGTTGCCTAATAAGTTTTGAAATGTGATAAATTGAACTTAGTACAGTCGAAATGTTATTATGCCATGCTGCTGCCTGCTGGTTGCTTTTAAATATTTAAGTTTGTCTGATTGTTCTATGATCTCCTTGAGAAATTGAGGATAGCTCATTTTTTTTTCTTTTTCGTTTTTCATTTTGCCCTCTATTTCTTTCTGATAATGTGATAACTGCTGTATATCAAACCTAATTACAACAATAAATACCTTACAAAACTGTCATTCATCAAAAGATTATTTTGCCGATTTTCCTGCATAGAGGTATGCTCACTGCATAGTGGGACTCTGCATATCGCGCCATGAACTGCTGTTTGGGATCTTATATCTAAAGTGGCTCTCCTTCTTGGTAAAACTTGGTGATATGATTATTATTCTACCAGCCTTGTTTATTAATGTCCACTACTCATAGTATTCTTCATTTAGCCACATTCATCATCTTTCCGGTGCAATTGTGACACACTCTTTCTTTTTTATGGACTACTAGCTATTTAACATAAGAATAACTTTCAATTTTCTTTTCATTAATTAGTAGAAACATGTTTCGACCAAAAAAAATTAGTAGAAATATGCAGTACTAGCTTCGATTTCCAATCATATTAGACAATCTTAATCGATTGAGTTTGGCAATCTGATGTTGAATATTAAATGGTAAATCGTAATTGCATAGCTGTCCGGAAGAGCATCTGATCAGACCCAAGTTGACGTTCATGTGTTGTTAATTAGTTACTGTAGCATTAACCCTTGCAATGCGTTACTGATTTTTTTTGTATGGGATCATTACCTGCTTTTCTTTGCCTTGATCCATTCTCTTTTCTTAGGGATGGAGTGAGCGAGTCACAGTTCAATCAAGTTTTAAACATCGAACTGGAGCAAATTGTCAAGGTTTGGCTGTAGTTGTCATCTTTTGTTTCCCTTTCCACTAACTTTGAAGAAATATTGTACATGGATGGTGTGCTACTCTCGGTCTTTTGCCCATTAGCTATTTATCTCATGAAAAATCTTAAATGACTTCGTGCATGTTGAGCATCTTTAAATTCCTATTCAGATTGTTTTTAGGCAGATATAGTTGAAGCTTAAAATGTAGTCAAATTTCCGATTAGATAATGCCCTAGGAAATAACATCTTTCAAGTTGGCGACATGGGATCGATGTTTCTCATATAAACACAGTTTGTAATGTCAAAGCTTGCTATTTGTGTCTATGATTGCGTGTGAGCATATGCAATGGGTTTTATGGTCCTTCCGTGTAGTACAGGCCTATCAGACATTGGGGGAGACCAATATTCCAAAATTCACTGTTATCGTGGCGCAGAAGAATCACCACACAAAACTTTTTCAAGCTAATTCTCCAGAAAATGTTCCACCTGGTATGTTCCTTGAAATTGACGGTTCTCTTTAGTGAAGTATATTTCTTCTCATCTCCAACCTCTCTCTCTCTCTCTCCAGGGACGGTGGTGGATTCAATGATTGTACATCCAAGAAACTACGACTTCTACATGTGTGCTCAAGCCGGGATGATTGTGAGTGCTTTGTGTTCTTAGGAGAGAATCTGAAGTTATGCACCTCAATTAGCCTGTTAAAAAACTGGTTTTATTTGAAATACATGTCTGTCCTATAATAAAATCTTTTTAGAACTTGGTTCTGCCCATTAGCTTAGCAAGGGTTGAGGCTGCTATAATCCAAATAACAGTAGGTCCTTCAAGTATGGTCTACTCATCAGCAACTTCAAACCCAATATTGTTTCTCTTCTTAGGTTTAACATCATATTATTTGGTCTTCATGAACAATAGGGAACTTCTAGACCAGCACACTATCACGTTCTGATTGATGAGATTGGTTTCTCTGCTGATGGATTGCAAAATCTTATTCACTCGCTATCTTATGTGTAAGTATTTTGCTGATTCTCTTATTTGGCAGTTAGTTCGATTGTCTCTGTTGACATTTTGTTGTTCCTCGTATTAAATCAGGTATCAGAGGAGCACCACTGCTATCTCGATTGGTAATGTTCTCTACATAGATGATCTTGCTTTCCCCAGCCTTCTATGTGGTGGTTGTTGCGATCTGCTTATGCCCCGTCTCAATAGTTAAAATGAATACCTTTTCCTTCTGCAGTTGCTCCGATATATTATGCACACCTTGCTGCAAAGCAGATGTCCCAATTTATGAAGTTCGAGGATTTATCAGAAACCTCGTCTGGACAAGAAAGCATCGCGTCTGCTCCTCCCGTGCCTGAGCTCCCCAGGTTGCACGAGGATGTCTGCAGCTCTATGTTCTTCTGTTAGTGTGCTGGCCACTGCTCTCTGTGAATGCTCCACTAGTTTGATTGATGTTCATGATTCGTAGAGTTAGGTACTGAGTAGTTTATATGCAGGCAGACACCTCTAGTTTAGCCGTTTAATAGTTTAATCATATGGATGAGCTAAGTAAAGGAAACACCTGAAGCAATCAGTTTTGTGTATAGGAAAATTTTTGAGTGCTTCATGCCAAACAAAGTCGATATCTCTAAATTGTATAGCTCGAGCTTCTGAAGATATGACCGGTCTGGTCATCTTACTACTTAAATCACCAGTTTGGTGTAATCTGCTCTTTGATCTGCCATTTATCTGCTCTTTGATCCGTCATTTTTCCCCTTGTTAATTTGTGTTGCTCCAATTGACTCCTCGGTGGCTCTGGAAACATCTTCGTCCAACAGTTTAAATCGGATTTCTGTTAGCTTTTTACCAAGGGACCTTCTCATGTACCATCAAAGAGGAGGGTATAAGCAGTAGAAAAGTTCTGGCAAGAAATAATCATTTCCATCAAAAAATCGATCATACATTTTTATTTCTATTTAATTCCTTCCAATCATAACCATTTTTCAAACTTTAGTTAAATCAGTTTCAAGGATAGGCTGGTGAGGCTTATCCATTGCCTTACGCGAGTTGGGACTTGATCATGATGATCCTCTTGCCTTTTTGTCCAACCCATGATTACCTGGAGCCAAAGTAAAGCATACACCTTTTATTTGATAAATTCATTAGAGCGAACTTACATTCTCGCGACATCCCATAAAATTTTAAATCTAAGAAGGTCATAATCTGAACTCTTATACCAACAAATATCACTTCAAACCTATATAAGACTATCTTGAGTTGTATCGTTCAATCTCAATTCCTTTTCAAACTACTAACAAATAGGAAGAGAGCAGCATTAGCAGGGTATTCCCATATTTGAGATAGTTGAATATATATTTGCCGGAGACCCCCATTGGATCTTTACGAGGGCCCACTTGCCCTTGTGAAGGAGCGGCAACCGAGCCTCCCCCTCTCTCTCCTTCTTGTGATTTTTCCCTTTCTCGAATTTTGCCGATACAATTGCTTTCATGCCCAACTCGGTATATGTAAGTCCTACATTCGAGTCGGATCGACATGCTCCACGTCGACGGGGCAAAATCCACAAAGATCAGCACGAGAACCGAATTAGACAAAGATCGAATGTGGGACCAAATTAAAACATTGGTCAATGGCGTGGAGACCATTTTTTCACGGGGTACCCCCTTCCAATTGCTACCACCCCCGGAAAATCTACCCATACGGGACTCCTGTTTTGGCCCCGACGGAAAAACGACGATCCGAGGGCTTCGAAACGCCGGGAGGGGCACTCCCGTCCTTTCACGTGCCATCCCCATGTCCAGAGCCAGAATCAAAAGGGGAGGAGGAAGAAAACCAGACGTTCATCATCGCGAGCGAGACGAAGATCATCAGTTCAGATTACGGGAAATCCGACGACGGCAAGGAAGAAGAAGAAGAAGAAGAGAGAGAGAGAGAGAGAGAGCGAGCTCTCATGGAGGAGAGGTCAAACGCCTAACCAATCTCTGTGACGAGGTGGTTGAAACTCCCACGCACAAATTCCTAACTCCTCCCGCAATCTCTCCCTCTCCCTCTCTCTCTCGCTCCCTCCTGCGCACCTACCGTCTCCCATTTTCTCACCCGAAACCCACCACCCCCATGCGGCAGCCCGGGGCCACCGCGGGCCTCGCGGCGGCGGCGGGGGACCCCCGATCGTCGCCGGAGATCAGGTACCGGGGCGTGCGGCGGCGGCCGTGGGGCAAGTTCGCCGCCGAGATCCGGGACCCGGCGAGGAAGTGCCGGATCTGGCTCGGCACCTTCGCCACCGCGGAGGGCGCGGCCCGGGCCTACGACGCGGCGGCGCGCGGGATCTACGGGGCCAAGGCGCGGACCAACTTCGCCGCGGACCCCCAGTCCGCCGGGTCGCAGGCCACCGGCCTCGACCAGGCTCACAACCATCGGCCCGACCGCGAGGCCGCCAGCGACGGGGTCGACGCCAGCCGGCCCGCGAGCAGCAGCTTGAGCAGCACCGTGGAGTCGTTCGGAGGGCCCAGGGTTCCGAATCGGGTTCCGGTGGCTGCTCACCGGAGACCGGCCCAGCCTCCGGTCCCGGGCGATGATTGCCACAGCGACTGCGGCTCCTCCTCGTCCGTGGTCGATGAGGCGGACGATTGCTGCGCGACGGCGCCGTTCAGTCGCCGGGTTCTACCGTTCGATCTCAATCTTCCACCGCAGACCGACTGCCCCTGCGCCGGCGGCGATCTCGACGGTGATGATTTAACGGCCACTGCTCTGTGCCTGTGATGAATTACCGCGTTTGGAGTTTGTGTGTTTATCTTCATCACCATCTTCTTCTTCTTGCTGCCTTCAAACTCGTCTTTCCCACTCTCATTGATCGAAACAGAAATTGGAAAACTTGGCCCACTTGGGTTTTGCCGACATGATCTGACTAATTGAGCTGTCGCAATTGTACGTATGAAATCGAAGATCGAAAGTTGGATCATGTGGAATACAATCTGGCATTCCCTCTTTTGATCTATGGTTGTGCTCTTTACAGAGAATTTCATCTTTTTGCAGCTGACTGTTTTTGCTCTGGTTTGCATCATTCCCAGATAAGTACAGACACACTCTCTTTGCAGAAATGTAGATGTGAACATCAAAATGACGTGTCCATGCATGGATTTCTGTCCTTGGGAATTTGCATCTGGTATGATTAGTGTTGAAGCGGTGATGACACATCTCGATTTTTGTTTACTTGTTGCATCAAGGATTGTACTTTTAATTGATCATAGGATGCTTCTCTTGGTCCAATTAGATCACCAACTTTCATTCCGTATGGCACTTAGATTGATGGTTTTACAAACTCTTTGCAAACACATTGGCAGAAAAAAAAACTCGCATTGGCTTTAAAGTCGGATGAAAGGCCTACCGTGATGTACAAACCGTTGGCAAAACTGACGGAGCACTCTTTCTTTTAGTCACTTCGTAAGCTACTGGAAAATGAAAACAAAGATGAATAGGGATTAAAGAAAGTCATTCCTCTGTTCCATTCGCCACTTCATTCACTACACAATTTCATGGAAATGGATGTTCGAAACATTCAACACGAGATGGAAGCTTTGATGTTTGATTCGTCGGGCTATCAAAATTACAAGTCAAGTAGTCCCAATAACATAGCGAATGATGCGCAAACAAGTAGAATACATCTGACAAGACATTGAAATGGTGCACGTCATGCCTCAATCCTTGTACCCTCAGGTCAGTGTTTTTCGGTTCATCCTTCAAATGCTCGAGCAAATACTTAATGTTTGTTTCTCATGTCATCTTCAAGGACTCCAGACGGAACCTTCGTGATAGAACAAGGTACGTCGCTTGTCGCTTGTCGGCAAACACCAAGAAAAGAAGTCACACCTATTATCCTCATGATTATAGTAAAGCTTGTGCTTCTTTCTTGTTTATTATGATATTTTCACGGTAGCAAGATTACCACAATTACACCTCTTATTTTGAAAGGTCAATTCACTCCAAGTAATCTCATTCACACTGGATGAAGACATCACCACACCTGCAAGATAACACTAAATTTTTCTCAGGAATCAAAGTGTTGAAATGAACTTAGTTAATGGACGAGACGCACCACGATATGCTCAAAGAAAAAAGGAACTCGCGAGCGAACCTTTCTTAGCCGGAGTTGTTACAAGCGAATTGGGGAGAGACTCCACGAGATGGAGCAATGCAGCACCAGCGATCGAGGGCATGGCCCAATCGAGGCCTTGGCAGCTTTGCTTTAAGAAAGAGAAGTCTAGTTTTGCTTTTTAAAAAAAAGCAATAAAGAAGGGAAAACCAGCACACTTATGATACCCATGCATCTTACTACGTCATAAAATTATGCCATGTACTTAAACAAAGTGTCTCTATGATGAAATATAAAATCCTTGAGTAACATAAACCCAGTTATAGTATGACTGCAAGCCCAGTAAAGGTTATACCATTTATGTGGACATCCACTTACTGAAGGCTGAAGTTAGCCGTGGACGGACTTGACAATGAAGAGAGGCAGTAATAATATTAAAATAACTATAATGAAGTAGAATCCTAAATCTGGGATTAGAACACTAAATTATCACAATAAGCTAAATAGAGCACTATTTTCCAGCTTGCAGATTATGTTAAACAACTATACTCTTAAATTATTATGCATAATGTGTACCAACTGATAGGTTCTAATCTAGGTAGAGCATCAGCAGAGAAGCTCACTAGGAAGGTGGTGATAGTTGGCAGGTTTGAAATGTATTTGACACTAGCATTAGGACAGCCTGATGGCTGCAAAAGGATGTTACTTGGCCACAGGAGGTAATGATCACTTTTGTTTCACCACTGTAACGTCAAATAGCAGAACCTTGGCTCCGGAAGATAGCTCTGAGTTACATCTTCAGCAACATCAACAACAAATGCAAAGCTATGCTTATCAGCACATCATTTTCGTACTCTAAAAGGGTAGTTGTCATTAACATTGCCTGTTTCAACTGGAATAACACTTTTGACGAGTCAAAACAGTATTCACCTGAGTAATGGCACCAAAACTTCCAAGAGTGATGTCGGGAATAAAGTAAGGAATGCTCAACTTAACTCTCTCTGATAAGGCAGCAAGAAAATGCCCAACTTCCTACACACAAACAACTCTTTCATGTATGAACAGAGCCAAGGTCTATAGTTCTGAAATAACTTTTGATCAGTTAATGACATGTCCTTGCTTTGATGTCTAAAACATGAAAACTGGATCCAATGAGTTTAGAAATCGATAATGATGTGCATACTTAAAAAAAAAAATTTGCTACAAAACTCCCTCAAAGCCCAAAGGAAAAACCTTCTAATAAGAAAACGGGGGCCCTCGCCAACGCTACAAACCAACCCTCCAAGCTCTGTCTCCTTTTTTTTTTTTTTTGATAACCCAGGGAACCCCCGCACGGCCGACAGCCGGGGAGTAAACCCTGGGGGCGACACGTGCTAGCCACCACACACGTGCCACCGGTTAAGTCACCCTGCGGTGCCCGGGATTCGAACTGTTTACTTTTCATTGTTACTTTCATCCATAAAACCACATGCTCATTCCAACACTAAGACAGCACGTAAAGAGAATTCAAAAATCTCCAAAACTTTTGAGTACATACGAAACAAGACATCTCCAGTCGTTGGCAAAAGTGAGGAAAAACATGCAAAATACACGAGAGAGGGTTCACAATTGAAAAGATTTTATAAAAGGTAAGAATCTGCAATATTAGCATAGATTGTAAAAGATTTGCTCTATCAACAGGATTGGCACAGATTGCAGAAGATTGACGTTATCAACGTGATTGGCACAGATTGTGAAAGATTGCGCTCTATCATGCATATCTTTCTTTCCACTGAAGAAGTCGCTCAAAACCAGACGGTACTTGACGGTGCAACAGATGCAGCCTCTGAAACTTGCACCCAGTTTGCGACGAGGACGACAACCAAGCCTCCGTCATTTCCCAGCAGCTGGGACCGGCGGAGGATCGCGGCGGCGGTCGTAATTAACGGAGAGAGAGAGGACGCAGGGAAGCTTTCTCAAGGTTTCTAAGGTGGTGGGTCCATGGACGTCCGTTGATTGGGCTGGACCACGGTGACGTGGAGGGCCGGCCTACCTAATATTTTCTCTTCGTGATTTAAGAAAAATCATACAAGGAGGGTTTCTCTCTTTCGCGCCCATTTTCTTTATAACAAACTGAAGCTGCTGCGGATTCTGTCTCTGCCGATCTGGGAGCTCTTCTCTCTTCTTCCTCTCTTCATAAAAATCTGCTCTTTTAATCATCATCAGTGTCGCAATGTTGCGAAAACCTTTCCATGGAATACCGAAATTGCCAGCCATTGGCACACCTTCACCTCCCTTTAGCCCGGTTCGTGAATCGCCCGCTCGCCTCACCCCGCTCAGCTCGCGTTCTCCTCTCCCCCCGCTCTTCTACTGCCAGAAGAACCTCCCACCCACGTCTCACTTTCGTTTTACCCGCCAAACCACCATATTTCCTCCTCTCTCTACCAGCTCCTTTGCGACCGCGCCTCCCTCCACTGCTGCGCACTTCTCTCGTGCGCCCGAGCCCAATCCTAATACCGCCGAGGACCAGGTTGAAGGCGAGGGATCCGATCGCAAGAGGAGGTCTCAGGTGAGTATTGTAATGTTGGAGTTCTAAATTTTAGATTTAGAATGAATTCTGACGATTGTTTGGGAGAGGAACCGAGACTTGGAGAATTGAGTTCTTGCATTGGGGCTTGATGATCTGTTTTCTTGCCCACAAATTGTGGCAGTGAAAGAGAATCGGGTTCACCGAACCGTAATTTGTCGGGGTATAATCTGTGCGCGTGTTGTTTTTCTATATGATGTTGTGGGGGTTTCGCTTGTATTGTGCATTGTTTTATGCTTTAGAATGACTTCGTGGTGTTAAGTTTAAGAAACTTTGGGTAGTTTTGCAGATATGCGCAGGTGATGTGGGTACGCTTGAATCGCCGAAGCCGAAGCGGAAGCGGAAACTGAATCCGAGGGTGTGTCTTATATGAATGTTTATCGTAGTCCTTGGGCTTGTTTCTTTGCAAATTTATTCTCATAAACCTGCATGGGAGGTGGCTCAGTGTTCCTCCCCCAAGCAAAAAGTTTCGTGACACTCACAAGCATTGAGGAGAAGAGTATTCAATTGGTTGTGTGATACTTGTTTTGTTTTGACTCTAGAACTGCCTTCACAATAACTTACCTTTTTATCCCATATATTTTCTGGCTTAATGCTGTAATTACAATTCACATCTTGTCGGTTTTCCTTCTGAAGAAGCACGAGTATGAGACTCGAGGAGAAGAGTATTTTGACATATATTTTGTGTCAAATTTCTGTCATGGAAGTGAATGTCTTCAGTGTACATTAAATGCTCTTTTGATCAGTATCATTTGATACAAATCTAAAGGATCAATTTGATTTCATCTCCATTTGCGGGTGGTTTCTAATGGTCAATCCAACCGGTATCCTCTATGACCGGTCAGGTGCCAAGGCATGTTTTTCTGCAATCTGTTTCCAGTTTTCATCGCTATAACTAATGAGGTGTCTGGTTTAGACCAAATTTTATGTCAGCATTAATCTGTTGCTATATCCTTTTGCATCTCTTTTAACTGGACTCAACACATATCCTTTTGGATCTCACTTCTGTTGTTAATAAGCTTGAGGTCTATCGTGGACACGACTTTCGTGTAGCATATGAGGAAGGTGGCAAGGTTATAGCAGGCGATCGCCCAGATCAAGTTTTGCCTTATTTTCCCTTCCTTCTCTAAGGTTTTTGGTTGCTGTTCTAAGTGATGGTTCTAGAGAGTATTTTTCTAATAGTTAGGAGTGTAATTCATTCTTCATGCATTTATTTCCAAGGAAATGCCAAACAATATCCTTTTGAGCCGCGGAGACCACTTCATTCTGAAGGCCAACCATGTCGATTTCCTTAGCTAGATGATAGCTAAGAATCCAAAAGTCAATTCTACTCAGTTATGTTGTTGCATTTTTAGTAGTTGATCAACTTTTATGAACATTGTGAATCTTCATAGATGATTACCATATTTGACTTCTATCTGGATTACCCTTAGTTGCGATCTTGAATTGCAGTTTTTAGATGCTCTATATATAAAAAGAATTATGTATCTGTTTACTTTAGTTCGTGCTCTTTAAATTCCAATTCTTCTCTCTTCTCTAGCATTCTCCCTTGGTAATGTGGTGGATAGAATTGTCGTCCTGGGAAAAGACAAAGAAAATCGTTTCAGCACTGTGTTCAGAGGTAAGATTTATTGCGTTAGATCTCATTTTAAATATTGCGAGTGGTTCTTGCATGTGGCATAATGGCCCGTCAGAGAATTTCTCGTTTTCTGCATTAGCAGACGCCTCAGGACGTTGTGGACCGTTTTTATCGAGAAATGAGCAAGGAAGTGCAGACAATTCTTCATGAGCGAGATCAGTGAGTATTCTCTTTATTTTTCAAGGTTTCGTGGAATAGATCTGTCCTCTCTTGAGGATGACACCAGAGTCAAGAACATGTTGCTTTCCATTTTTCATTTTGCAGTTTTAGTTACTTTAACATTCGGTTGTAGGAGGACGCTACCCGAGGAACTCTCTAGGAGAGTGGTGGTGACATGTGTGTCTGGAGACGGCACGTGCGACGTGTTCATACTCCGGACGAAACAGAGGTCTCAAGTGAGTGTTGTGAAGGTTCAAGTTCTAATTTTTTTATTTGGAATGAATTCTGACGATTGTTTGGGAGAGTAAAATGAAGGGAAATGGAAATGAGACTTGGAAAATTGAGTTCTTGCATTTGGGCTTGATGATCTGTTTGATTGCCCACAAAATGTGGCAGTGAAAGAGAATCGGATTCATCGACCCTAATTTGTCAGGGCATAATCTGTGCATATTTAATGTTTGTGCTGTAAATGTAATGATATGGCTTTTGTTGCAGGAATCATGTATAGAAATAGAGGTAGAATCCGTGACGACTTACGTGCGACCACAGGTGTTTTTCTATTCATGCTAATTGAGGATGGATCACGTTGTCGTGTTTTTGCATTGTGCATTGTTTTATGCTTCAGAGCAACCTTGTGTTCCTTGATTGGGGTTTCTGTTTGAGTGCAGGTGATTTATGTGCAGTACCCTGGCAAACCTCTTGAACGACTGAGGCTGAAGCGGAATTATAAGGTGTCTTATATGAATGTTTATCGTAGTCTTTGGGCTTGTTTCTTTACAAATTTATTCTCACAAACCTGCATGGGAGGCTTCATTGGGTCAGTGTTCGTTCCCCAAGCAAAAAGTTTGGCGACACTCACAAGCATTGACGAATTAGTGGATGATGATAGCTTTTAATAGGTTGTACGATACTTGTTTTGTTTTGGCTCTAGAACTGCCTTCACAATATCTTACTTTTTTTATCCCGTAGATTTTCTAGCTTAATCCTGTAATTCTAATTCACATCTTGTTGGTTTTCCTTCTGAAGAAGAACCAGAATATCGAGCATTATACTCGACGAGAAGAGTATTTTGACATATATTTTGTGGCAAATTTTTGTCATGGAAGTGAATGTCTTCAGTGTACATTAGATGCTCTTTTGATCAGTATCATTCGATACAAATCTAAAGGATCAATTTGATTTCATCTCCATCCGTGGCTGGTTTCTAATGGTCAATCCAACCTGTGTCCTTTACGAGCAGTCATGTGCCAAGGCATGTTTTTTTTTTTCAATTTGTTTCCAGTTTTGATTGCTATAACTTATGAGGTGTCTGGTTTAGAACAACTTTTATGTCAGCATTAGTCTGTTTGCTATATCCTTTTGCATCTCTTTTAACTGGACTCAACATATATCCTTTTGGATTTCACTTCTGTTATTTATTAGGTTGTTAATAAGCTTGAAGTCTCTCGCGGACATGGCCATCGTGTAGCATTTGAAGAAGCAATGGAGTATGGTGGCAAGGTCATACCGGGTCGCCCAGAACAAGTATTGCCTTCTTTTCCCTTCTTTCTCTAAGGTGTTCTGTTGCTGTTCTAAGTGGTGGCTGTAGAGAACGTCTACAATGCTTTCTAGTTTATCAGCTTCAACGATTGATACTCGGAAATCAATGTGAGAGATGCTTATTATGTAATAGTTAGGGAGTAATTCATTCTCCATGCATTTATTTCCTAGGAAATGTAGCACAATATCCTTTTGAGCAGCATAGCATAACCACTTCATTCTGAAGGCCAACCATGTCAATTTCCTACACTGGAGGAAGGCAAAAGTCAATTTAACTCACATATATCCTATTGGATCTCACTTCTGTAATTTGTTAGCTTGCTACGTGAGTTTCGTGTGGCATATGAAAAGCAATGAAGTATGGCAGCAAGGTTACACTGGGTAATTTTTTTTTTTAATACTGGGTGATTGCCCACTACAACTAAGTATTGCCTTCTTTTCCCATCTTTTTCTAAGTGATGGTTGTAGAGAGCGTCTATGATTCATTCTAGTTTTTCGGCTTCAACGATTGTACTTATTATCTAATAGTTAGGGTGTAATTTGTTCTCCATGCATTTATTTCCGAGGAAATGCAGCACAATATCCTTTGGAGCAGCAGAGACTACTTCATTCTTAAGGCCGACCATGTCGATTTCCTATGCTAGAGGATGGCTAAGAATCCAAAAGTCAATTTAACTCACATATATCTTTCTGGATCTCACTTCTGTTATTTATTAGCTTGCTAATGAGCTTGAGGTCTATCTCGGACATGAGTTTCGTGTAGCATATGAAGAAGCAATGAAGTATGGCAGCAAGGTTATACTGGGTGATTTCTTTTTTTTTTTTTTTAATACTGGGTGATTGCCCACTACAAGTATCGCCTTCTTTCCCTTCCTTCTCTAAGGTGTTCTTTTCTACTAAGTGATGGCTCTAGAGAGCATCTACGATTCATTCTAATAGTTATGGGTGTATTTCATTCTCCATGCATTTATTTCCCCAAGGAAACGTAGCACAATATCCTTTTGAGCAGCAGAGACCACTTCATTCTGAAGGCCAACCGTATCGATTTCCTACGCTAGAGGATGGCTGAGAATCCGAAAATCAATTCAACCCACTTATGTTGTTGCATTTTTAGTGGTTGAT
The DNA here is from genome assembly GCA_031216235.1 of Syzygium jambos. NCBI lineage: Eukaryota > Viridiplantae > Streptophyta > Magnoliopsida > Myrtales > Myrtaceae > Syzygium > Syzygium jambos. The sequence continues at coordinate 6,638,280 of CM062230.1, read as the reverse complement.
CGATTTTTATGGACATTGTGAATCTTCATAGATGATTACCATATTTGACTTCTACCTGGATTACCCTCAGTCGCGATCTTAAATTGCAGTTTTTAGATGCTCCAGATATACTAAGCATTATTTATCGGTTTACTTTAGTTCGTGCTCTTTGAATTCCATTTCTTCGCTCTTTCCTAGCATGACTTTGCTCTATGGCTGCCACAGGTTATCCTCCTAAGGACGACCTGGGCAATGCAACTCTGGGAAAAGACAAAGTTACTTGTTGGAAACCTTTTAAAGGTAAGATTTATTGTGTGAGCTCTCATTGAAAATGTTGCGAGTGCTTCTTGCATGTGGTATAGTGGACCATCAGAGAGAAGTCATTCCACGTTGCATGTGTTGGTTAGGTTTAATAATTGATGGTCTATAAATGCTTAATCGTGTCATGATCTTTTCTTTTTTCTGCATCTGATGTTTTACTTTTATGTTGACTTGTTTTGTTGCTTTTGTTAGCGAAAGGATCTTCTCTATTTCTTGTTTCGTTGGTTCCTAGAGAGGTGGGCAATGCAACTCTGGAAAAAGACAAAGTTAATTGTTGCAAAACTTTTGTATGTAAAGGTAAGAATTATTGTGTTAGCTCTCATTGAAAATGTTGCGAGTACTTTTTGCATGTGGTATAGTGGACCATCAGAGAGAAGTTATTCCGCGTTGCATGTGTCGGTTAGTTTTAATATTTGATGGTTTATAAATGCTTAATCGTGTCATGATCTTTTCTTTTTCTGCATCAGATGTTTATGTTAACTTGTTTTGTTGCTTTTGTGAGGGAATGGATCGTCCGGAAGTTCCTTCGAAGAAACCGGCCGTTTCTACTGTCAAAATGCTCTCGTCTTTGGGTGTCGCGGTTGCTGGGGTGGCCTTTCTATCTGGTATCTACTTTGGATGGAAGAAATGAAATGTGAAACAACTCTGTTGGATAACCTTTGGGGACTGATTTACATGTGACAACATAATTCACATGCATACGGCACAATGGAAATTACGTGTAATCAATCTTATTTAGTGATTTTTATCCGTGGCACGTTTAATTTTCAAAACAAGTTGTAAAGCTTCTGGTATTCAAGATAGATTTTTACATGTCACACCTAAGCAGGACGCGTCAACAGATTCTTGTAAGTTGGTTCACAATACTTTGTTTTCTCATGTAGAAGTCGAAGGTTGTGTTTCCGTATTTGATGCTTGTGCTGCTGCAGAATTGATTGAATGAGATGGGAAAAGATTAGGATGGTAAAATATTGTGGGAGAATTCTCGTTGAAGTTTCAAATTAGAACAAGTGGTATTCAAAGGAGGATCGCCAAGAGTAGGGATAGTGACTAGACTTGCTCAAAGGATGGGCAAGGTAGGCACAATGAGGAATACGAAGAAGGTGTGTCTAGTTGTGGGTGTCTATTGCGGCATGGTGGATCAATACTAGTAGATCGATTGTGGCCTGTGAGCTTGTTAGGACCTCTTAAGCTCACCGGGTCGAAAGCTACGCAAGCAATTTCATTCTTAGGTTGTTGCTCATCCTTCAATCTATATGCGAAGAAAAGTACACTCTTTCACCGATGGGCAGGCCTATGAAATGGTTGTGTAGTGGTTATTAGACTACACAGCTTCTTCGGCAATTGCATCTCCCAAGAAATCCAGCTCCTAGTTAGGTTTGCTCCAATTTAGAACAACCTACTTTTAAAAAGCAACTTATTTAAGAAATGTGAGTCAAAACACCCATCACGTCAAATTCAATATTCGATAAATTTAAATTAAATTTGATAAATATCCGACATCATGTCAATCTGATATAGTACCCATAGTAATTCTTGCCGTTCCTATTTTAAACTTGTAATGTGATCTACCTTCATCCGCTCAAAACTAATCAATATGCTATAGTAATCTACCTAGATGAAAATCTGCAGCGCCTTAGGCTTTGTTTGTTTTACAAAAAATGAATGATTTGAAAAAAAATAAAAAAATTAAAAAAAAAAATATCGGGTGCCGCAGGGTGACTTAACCTGTGGCACGTGTGTGATGGCTAGCACGTGTCGCCCCCAGGGTTTACTCCCCGGCTGTCGGCCGTGCGGGGGTTCCCTGGGTTATCAAAAAAAAAAATGATTTGAAAAAATATAATCTAAATTATTCATTTTTCGCAAAATGAAACGTAACCTTTAGTTCTCTTAGAAACGCGGCTAAAATGTCTAAGGAGTAAGGATTACAGCTTCCTATTCCCCGGATACAATTGCACCTGAAACCTCCTCTCCGTCGTAATGCATAGACGAGCACTTCGGCTAAAGTGTTCTCAAGCCCTTACATTACATGTCACCATTTTTTTTTGAGGCAAAAAAAGAAAAGCTTGCGACTTTGATTGTGCCATCTCAAGTGATCATTGAATTTCTTTTGTTTGAAATTGCTTGGACTATTGTTTCTCTCAAATGGGAACTTCCGCTTGCGACCGCAGCTTGTCACCCTCCTCGGGGGCAGTATAGCAGGCCCATTCTGTCCCAAGTCATAGCAAAATTCTTAACAAGATTATAGACACTCGAAACAAGATTTGTGAGCAAACTACTCCAACCTAGTAATGGCCACGAGCTAGTTTCGGCTCGGAAAAAATATTATGACGAATTATAAGGCACTTAATGATAATTTATTAAATTTAAGCCCCCTCATTCTCTCTTTTTGTCCCCAAATTTGATTACAATTTACATTTTGACTATAATTTATATTGAATAATTCATTATTTCATAATTTCATTATTTTTTATTTAATAATTTTTTTAAAATTTTAAATTATGAACCGGAACCGGAATGAACCGGCCCGGAACCGGAATCGGACGGTTCCGGTTCATACATGGCCCGGAACCGGAACTGCCGGTTCTGCCCGAGGCCATGACTACTCCAGCCTACACTAGTAGCAAGAATGTCCCCGGCCTTTGAGGAACAATAACATGAGAAAGGACAATGAGATTTTCATTTGTTAGACAATGAAATTCAAAGATCTGTAATTTAAATTCCACAAAGAGTGGCAAAATTGGGAATGAATGAGTCGTTGATCAAACGACACTGAAAACACAAAAAGCCGTCGATCAGTACAGTGCCGCAATGCTGGATTTAGCGCCCAAAACCTCTTCCTTTTTTCGTTAAATCTTCAAACCCAATAACTGAACTCGAAAAAGGAGGGGAAAAAGAGACGAGGGATTATCGTTGCTCAGTGGAAGGAGAAGTCGTTTATTAAAAGAAATGAGCTCACGGAGGGATTCACTGCCCCCTATCGGCAACCTCTGCGAGTGCCTTCACCTCATCACTACATCTCCAAGACTCTTATCCCACCCGATCAACCCGTTTATGACCCATTTATATGCAATGTAATTTTCTTGACCCATACCCGACCCGACCCATACCCGACCCAACCCGTATTGCTAAAACACTTCCATATTTAACTTAATATAATTTTTTATGATTTAAAAAAAATTATATTGCTAATTTGTGGACAATTGTTATAATTTTAAAATTTAATTTTTAACTTTTTCTTTTTCTTTCTTTCTTTTTTTTTCACAAATCTTGAAATGGATTTGAGTTTTAGTTTTGAATTAAATATAAATGAGATCTTAAAAAATTCACATCTGTCGTTTTTTTTTAGTTGGATAACACCCATTTAATAATACATTATTTGATACAATATTTTTTAATTTTAATTGCCCATAAAGAAGTGCACAAATATAAAATAATAAAATCAATAATTATAATAATAAATTCATAAAATCAGGTTTTAGGTTTTGGTGCGTGATTCAGTAGCTAACATTCCTTACCAAGCTTTCAACAAATGCAGCAGTCCTAGAACAGTTGCTAAACATCTTCTCGTACAGCACAACACAGCAAATCTCATCGTACCACCAACTTCAAACCATACTTCATGTTAAAAAACTTTTCACAATGAACCTTTCAATTAAGAACGAGAGAGCTACTACGAACACTGATCGAAATGCTTCAGCAGTGGCCCCATTTGCATGTGAAACGAAAATGAACAAGAGATAACCTACTCTGCTACAATACATCATTCCACAAGCAACAGAATCTAATGCTATCGATATTATCTTTGGCTTGCTCATGCTTCGACGAATCTATGATGCCAGGAATCAAACATCTAAACAACCAGAGAAACACCAAGAGCTTTCAAAACTCTCCAGCCTTTTTAATCGCAGTAAGGAGATTCTAATCATCTCATACCATGTCATCCAAATAACAGAGAGAGCTGTAGAGAAGCTTGATTTCAGGCAAAGAGAGAAAGGTGTATCAAAAGGTGAAGCAGAAATATATTTTCAGGGGGAAGAAAAGAAAGAACATCAGGGTTCCTCAACATGAAGGTCATTTCAAGAGCATGACTCTAACTGAAACACCATTAAAGAAGAGGGAGTGATTGTGCCCAGTAGCTTCAAGGGAACAAAAACTCATCATATGCCAAACTTCTAATGACAAAAACCTAGAATACTATGATCCACATGTCAAGATGGAACTTGCCTGGTCCAACAACAACAACAAAAACCATATTCTACTTATTTTCTGTCACTGCATGCATCGTGCAGTAAGTAGGAACTATTTTTCATCATTGTCCAAGCTGCCATTGTTGAGGAAAATCCAGCAACTTCTTGAATAGTGGAATGAGGCCAAGCAGAGCAATTTGAAGCTGTTCGGAGCTATTTACCCGAATGCTGACCTGTCCTGCCCCTCTGTTATTCAAATTTGCGCGAGCGATCAGATTTGTAAACCGTCCGATGGGCAACTGAGATTGTATATTGCCACCAACAGCAAGATCCCCATGCCAATCCATGACGGAAAGGCCAAGAGTGAACAGAGAACGACCCAAAGGGTAATCTTTAAACCCAATTCGTTCATACTCAGCGGAAATACATCATCAAACCTACTCATCGATCGTCTCCATTTTCTACTCTTACCCATTAAACTAGGTCCTTAATGAAGCTTCAATCGAACATAAACTAATCTAGCAACCAACAAGAAAATTTATGCAACAGCCGCAAGTGATAGCTCAGCATCATCAGATATCGTATAACCACTGAGCGAAATCTAGCTCAGCGTTTTACGACCAGAAAATGCCTCCGGAAAATCAAGCTCTAATACCGTTTGACCACCCTAAATTAAGTATACCCGTTGCCTCCAAATAGCAGAGCAATCATCACAGACGTCAATCTTTTTTCTCTTTCACCAAGATTTCTGGCCAAAACTATTTCCTGGGTCTCAATCGTAACGGGCCATGAATCAAACCTAGGTCATCGTGGCTTCGAACTTACCAGAAATCACCGCCCAACAAAAACAAAATAAACAAGACAAACCCAACAAGAAAACAGCACTTGAAAATGCAAGGCCAAACAATCACAGACGGAACGCAATCGAATTGAGGAATCGCGCGAGGAATCGTCAAAAGGAACACAACGGAAAGCGAAGTCGGGACAACGAATCCTCACCAGGCCTCTTGTCTTGGATTGTGGAGGAAAGCACCAGTTTGTAGAAACAAGGGGCTACGGCATTTCTTGGGCTTCTCGAGGAGTCCTGCAGGAATTTCTGCAATCAGAGCCGATTCTGTGCGTCGCACCCCCAAGAACCGATTCCCACGCACCCCCACGAACACCTGCGGCATTGGCTCAGGAGAGGGAAAACGTTGGACGAGCCTCGTCGACGAAGGCTCGGGCGCGGTGGCTGTCGGAGGAACACTCTAGCTCTCGGCCTCTTTTCACTTGGTCAATCTGTCGCTCCCCCAAACTCTTGGGCGATATTGAGTCGTCGGAGAACCTCGGCTATGACGGAGATGGGTGGTGCACCGGAGAGGGGCTGCGCAAAGTTGGCGATAGCGGCGGAGGTGGCTGCGAAGAAGACGGAGAGAAGATCGTGAAGCGAGAGGGAGACATCAGCCAGGCTTTTCATAACGGGTTATCAAATGGGTTCAGAATATATCCATTTAAGACCCATATATTTTAATCTTTTTTTGTTTGAAATCAATTAAGGCTGATCTGAAAAAAAAAAGAATGACTCGTTAGCGACCCATTTAAATAAACGTGGATTCATAAATGGGTTCTGGACCCATTTGACAGGTCTACCTATCGGCAACCTCTGCGAGTGCTTCACCTCATCACTACATCTCTAAGACTCTATCCCACCCAAAGAAAAGAATCGATTTTGGTTTCGAAAGAAAAAAGACTTTAAAGAAATCGCGGTTGAAAAATCGATAATTCAAAAATACAAGGGCTTCGGTATGTTTAACAATCGGATTGTCGACGATAAGGCTCGCTGAGTACCGCTGAGACAACACCGATTTAACATCACAAAAGCCCATCTCAACACCGGAAGCAAAATCACAACAGAAAACGACTTACGCCAAAATTACTTCATTGGAACGGCCAAAGCTGACGAGCATGAACAGAGTACTTAAAAACATTTTTTTTTTTGGTGTTTTGAATGATAAAAGAGGTTAAATGCTTCCTACTAAATCAACAATTCGGCATTATTATCTTCCAGTACCTGTTCATATTAACCTCCAGCCAAGTCAAAATATCCGAAAAGAAGATAAAATTCTCCTCAAATCCTTGACAGTGTTAGGAAATTGATAGTAATCATCAAAACAAATTTTCTAATTGTGGCAATTTGATTATTAGCAGTTATTAAAGCTATGAAACACAAGAGAAAAGGAGCGGCTTAGGAATATATATATATATATGTTTGTAGATATGTACTGTTATGGTCTTTCAGAATTAAGACCGACGAATAAAAAAGGGATTAGAGGAAGACAATTTCCACTAAAAACAGTAAACAAAAAGAGACAATCATATTAGTATGAAAAGCAAAACCCACCAAAAGTCATCAAAATGAACCTTCATGGCGCAAAAGAATCAATGGAGACAATCATATCAGTATGGAAAGCAAAAACTTTCAAAAAACTGATAGCCAATGACACGCCTTCACCTGGCCTTAACCCGGTTCGTGAATCTTAAGCAAAAACTTATGTTGTTGTTGCATTTTTAGTAGCTGATCGACTTTTACGGACTGCGCCGGCGGCGGCGATATCGACGGTGATGATTTAACAGCCACTGCTCTGTGCTTGTGATGAATTACGGCGTTTGGAGTTTGTGTGTTTATCTTCATCATCATCTTCTTCTTCTTCTTCTTGCTGGCTTCAAACTCATCTTTCCCACTCTCATTGATCGAAACAGAAATTGGAAAACTTGGCCACTTGGGTTTTGCCGACATGATCTGACCAAATGAGCTGTAACGATTGCGCGTATGAATTCGAAGATTTCGATTAAAAAAAAAAAAGAATTCGAAGATTGAAAGTTGGATCATGTGGAATATAATCTGGTATTCCCTCTTTTGATCTATGGTTGTGTTCTGTACACAGAATTTCATCTTTTTCAGCCTGAATTGCCCCTTTTTGCAGTTCACTGGTTTTGCTCTGGTTTGCATCATTTCCAGATAAGTACAGACACCTTCTCTTTTGCAAAAATGCAAATGAGAACATCAAAATGACATGCCCATGCATGAATTTTCTGCCCTGGGGAATTTGCATCTGGTATGATTAGTGTTGAAGTGGTGACAATACATCGCGATATTGGTTTACTTGTTGCATCAAGGATTGTACTTTAATTGATCATAGAATGCTTCTCTTGGTCCAAGTTAGATCACCTTCACTAAGATTGCTGGTTTTTACAAACTCTGGCAAACACATTAGCAGAAAAAAAACCCACATAAATATCACAGCTCTAAATCTGTAAAAAAAAAACAAGAAATACAGAGTCTCGACGACAGCTAATTTCTTCTTTTTCCCTGATTTTCACTCTCTTTTTTCTATGCAATTTTGATTCAAACGGCTTTAAATTTTTCTGGGTGCGGGATTGTGACTTTTGTTAATATGGGATTTCGATTTTGTCGAAATTTTTCTGAAGCTCATTTGCGTTGCTGTCTTGGGGAATTGAATGTTTTGGGATTCGGGAGGGTTCGAGAATGAATGGTTGAAACAGATCGGAACCTTAGGAGAAGAGTGCTCAAACTAGGAGCTGATGATGTTCATCTTCCATTGCAGATGAAGTTGCCGCAGAGCAACAAACCGTTTGCCAAAGTAAGAGATAATCGTAAGCCAACAGCACGTAAATCACAGCTCGGAATGCTTCTTTTGAAAGTCCGTCAGCGGCATATTTCATCAAGAGCGGTCATCATAACAAGCAGATAATTCTCTCTGTGGATTGGATTGAAACCGCAACTCTTCTTATATGATTTTGAATTTTAAATGAACTATAGAGATCACTATTAAATCTTCACGTCTCACTAATGTTGAGTCATTAATAACTCATAATTAGCACATCACGCTAATCATCCACGTGCATCGACAAACAGATCGAAGAAAACTTAAACAAAACAGCTTAACGGCTGTCGAAGACAAGTTGAAACCCAAACAAAACACGCGGAAGCAACAATTATTGTGCATAAAACACCTACACAACATTGGCAGAATACAGTGTCGTGAATGATTTCGCGGAGACACTGTTCCCGACGCCAATGCAGCAATGTTGCTCAAAGATTCGTCGCCATGCACAACTTTCCGACGTTCATGGGAACAAATTCTCGCCAGGAGCAGTGTTATCGGATGCTGTAGCGAACGGAGAGGTTATATAGGACTTTGAGCGGATGGAGCAGAAGAAATCTCATTTAATTTGTAAAGCAACGAGCATTTTTTGAAATGTTATTTATTTCATGTTTTTGTGACCGCAGCTCATGACATTGCTTTTGAGAGCCTTTTATTTTTAAGAATAGTTCGCACAGTGAATTCGAAGCTAGAAAGTTAGGATGACATATACGGATGAAACAAATATTTATGAGTTAAATGATAAGCAAATGGCGGTAATTGGGTTAATATCGATGATAAGAAAGTAAGAGAGTCGCGTAACGAGGAGGCATGTTATAGTATAAATTCTCAATATCGAATAAATGAATTTATGAAATTTTTATAATACGAAGTTGGGGGAGTCCCGCAATAGTGATTCGCCACATGACAATTCATGTGCCACACCCTTTGGTAATAATAGATCACCAAGTGGCAAAAGATCATGCTCATTATGAAAGAAAAATCAGGGGAAAATAAAACTTTCTTGACGAGCCACATTCAAAGTTCTTCGCTGTCTTTAGGTCCCGTTTATTTCACAAATAATTGATAATTTGAAAAATAATTTTTAAAAATAATCATTTATATCGATTGAAATAATTGGTCAACAAAAAATACATTTATCATCAATAATAATTTATGTCTCAATATATAAAGGGTGGTCCTTAATCTTGAATTTTTGGTCCTCAATTATAGTGTATTCACGATCAAGTGCAAAATCGATACTCCACTTCAATTACAATTGAATATATTATTTCCGATATTTCCTCGCCTTAAAATAATTTTTTCCTCATTCCACCCTATAGATCGAGATTCGCATCAAAGCACAAATATTTCTCGAAACTTGTAACTTTTTGCCGCAACTATTCTTTGCTGGTCCAATGTAGCCCACGGTAGAAAGAGACTTGCATACAACAGGGGCATGAAATATTTAATATCTATTGGCAATTAAAATACAGGAAAATTAGCATAATAATGGAGCTAGAGTACAAGTTGGACCTGACTAAAATTGAATTGGAAGTAAAATACGGACTTATGTTTCATTTGTTTTACGAAAAATTGATAATTTAAAAAATATTTTTTTTTAAATAATCGATTGTGTTGTTTAAAATAATTTATTAATAAAAACATTTTTATCATAAATAAATATTTGTGTTTAAGAATATTTTTGTTTATATATTTTTATAAATAAAATAAGCGATATTTAAAAAAAAAATTTCAAATAGACAGGACGTCACCGGTTTTGGCTTTCACCGTTTTCGCAGCTCAAAAGGGGGCGACAGACCCATCACATCGGCGGGCCGACCGATTCCCTCCGCGAAGCTTCGTGCTTCCGCCGGGCGCGAAGGAATCGTCGAGCTTTGATCCTGCGCGATTCGGAGCGAAGGAGGAGGAGGAACGGAACGGAGCGGGCCCCCCGCTTTCTCCGGCTTCGTTCCCACGTTCGCGGCGGAGCGGAGCGGAGACAGGCAGTGAGGAAGTATGCAGAGGCTGCGGAGAGGGACGTCCCTCTTCGGCAGCTTGGCAGCGCCGCAACTGAAGAAGAAGGCCCTCAATTCGTGGGCCGCGGTTCAGGACACGTTTTTCTCCACCAAGGTTTGAACGAGGACATTGAAAAAAGAGAAAGTTAAAGGATTACTATTGTTTTGTTCGGTGTTCGATTCGGTTGTTTGTTGTCGTTGTTAGTTTCGTTGCGGTTGTTGTTGTGTTTAGGATACTTTCGAGAGGCACAGGGTGGTGTTCACTGTTGGAACTTCGATTGCCTCGGTGGCGACGGCATGGGCAGGTGATTTTTTCTTCTGTTTCGCTTCATGCTTCTTTGTTTTTCTCTTCTAGCTCTGGCCTTTTTGCTGTGGGATTTTGGTGATTGAATTGGCGCCTCATTGGATTTGCGCCAATTTGATAATTCACGCACTTCTGTCGATGGTAGAAGGAAAAAACGACTGTTCATTCGCATCTGGGTGTCCTCGTTTATCTTGTGAGTTGAGCGAAATGAATCTCGAAGACCCATGAGAAAGCAAATGTTAAGTAATTGGATGGTTTGCTGTTGCTGATAACACATCTACAGTTGATATGTATATAATGAACTTAGGTTTTCCAGGCTGTTAGTTTCTGTAAGTTATGGTACTAAAAAAATGGTTCTTGATTGACATCTACGAATCGTGTGTCTGCTTATCCGACTCTTGGGTGGTACGAAGGTAGGAGCGCTTAAGCATCTTTTTATCACGGGGAGTGGGACCTTCATCAGCAATGACTGAAATCTGAATTTTTCATCATTCAAGTAAATGGCCTGATTGATGATGATAGCAACAAGGAAATGTTTTGTGCTTTTGAAGATTATGAAAAATCTGATACTTTGGCTGTTCTGCAAGATGAATGTAGATCCTTTATTGTAATGGTCTTGCCCATTGTGAGTACAAACAAGATTTTAACCTGTAAATACTCACGGGTGGAAGAAATGCATTCTTTGTCATTTGCTTTTATTGAGCCTTTTGGCTTGCAAGACTAGTTTGATGGCTTTCAAGATCTTATCAATCATTAGTCGGGGAGGCGCTGTGCACATAGATAAAAGAGAATGCTATTATTAACATGTTTGAGGAACTGCGTTGCTTGTGTCAGAAATGTCGTCATTCAGTGTGTTGACTTAGGTGCATGTGTTCTTTGCTACATCATCACATCCTTAAAGTTATTTTTAATCTGTTCATTGGTTTGTAATTCATGCTGCAGGTTATTCTATACGCCACTATCATGAAACAAAAGTTGATCAAAGGCTTGAAACAATAGAAAGAGCTGTGAGTATCTTTCTTTTTGCATTTGAACTTTACGTTGTATTGTTTTCTATAGGTAGAGGTGACACTCTCCTGTTTGTCATTGGTGGGAAGGGGATAAAACCTTTAATAAAGATTCCAATACTGTAAAAAGGAGCACAGTGAATTTTTCTCCTTTTATTTTTTGTGTGTCAGATTAGATTAAATTATAAATTTTGAGGGATCATTGAAATGCGTCTCCTAGATGGATGGCAACATCTGCATTGCAGTTGTGTTTTCCATATCAATCTTATCTTCTCTTGTATAATCTAAGTAATTGCTTTTTTTCCCCTTTTTTGGCTGTTAAGATATCGTGTTTCCTCTTCGGTATTCACAATTTTGGATCAAATAACTTCTCATCCTAGAGGAAGTAATTCTATTCTCCTTCAGCATAATGCTGGACAACATGACCGTGATGGTTGAATCAGACTGCTATAAGTTATCTCGTAAAACCTAGTCATGTATTTCTTTATTGAAAGTAGCAATTGTATTCAACCCTGTTTTTTAAATTTGATGTAGTTTAAACAAGTCCTTGTCAAGTGCGAGAAGGTGTCATCAGACTATCTTTTGCATGATTTGGATTTGTCATTATCCTTGCCTTTTTCTTTCTTTTACCTGTATTTATTTGGATTTCTGAATCAAGCACGCTCTCTAAAATCACTTATCAATTCTACCTGATGCAATTTTTTCTATCCTCTCTTGTTACTTGCATCACTTCTTGCATCTAAGATGAGTGCTTATTGTTGTTCTGTGGCAGATGAAGAATAATTATCACTTTGAACATGAGGAGATTAAGAAGATTGTTGGTCGAGAAAGTTCCAGTACTGCGGCTTGTATTGCCACCGCTGGTACCACTTTGGTGATTGGGTTAGTCCATGTTCACTTCCTTTCCTGCTCTTTTTTGTCGATGCATTTTTTTTCTCCTCTTTCACTCCTTTAAAGAGCAAAGGAAGAACTGTAGCTGTTAGCAATTTTGTTGTTGTATTATCTCATGGAGTAATGGAATGGAATGATGGATGAATCTATGGGGATCTGGACAAGTCTGTCCAGCCATAACGAGCTTGGTCTCATTTTTGGACTAACCTTAAAATTTTGTTCTTGTTTGAAATTTTCGATGTTTGGGAATGCCATGGTGGGATGGGATTCCAATCTATGGGGTGGTCGCTAGAATTTCTGCAGCATTTGTCTACTAGATATCACAATGGGTTGGACAGTTTTTGCAATTGCAGATTTTTAGCTTCTTTGAAGAGCATAGAACGAGTTTTGTGCTAAATCTATGCAGCTTGAACAGATCTCTGTGCAATTTTCATTCTTTAGTATAAAGAGGGGCAGTACACTGTGATTACAGTTATCCAGTTCCAGAATGCAAGTATGCGTACTGTGCAATTTGACTTGTGTATGTAATGTAAGAGTTGGTAGACGAAAGCATGGTGAAAGAGGAGGTTGATTAAGATGCATACCCAAGAAAGGGACGTGTATCGTTAGAGAAAACACTAGGAAGGTGCATGCTTCTCCCTTCTTTGGACCAGATGACACAGCAAGTATATAAATTTTACCCATTTTACGCTCAAGTAATTAATCTTTTTTATGTTCAATCAAGTACATCAACTTTTCAATCTTCGCTCAATGCGAGGCCTTTTCTAAAATTGTGAACAGAAAATGCCAATGTGAATAAATGCCATTAAAGTGCTATTAATTGTCCACGATGAGGCCTCTTGAGGTGATTCTATGTCAGCAAAGACATTGGTTAGGTTGGAAGATGCTAGAACAGTGAAATAAACCGGTGTTCTATATGTCTCTAGACATGGGTGTGGTGCCTCCTATTCTGCACTTGGTGGAAGAAATTGGTTTACTTATATCAGTTAATAGTTTTGACCGAGGACTGTGAAAATTGGAATTCCCTGGCAGAGATCTTGTTGGTTGACCCTTTTCCATGGGTTCCTTAGTGTTCTGATTTTCTTTAGGGGAGTTATTTGAACTGTGTTTAACTTGGAATGAATGTTTCTGATTTTTATCTCACACTCTCTTTGCTTATTGTCTTGCCTTCGCTATGATTGCAGCTATGCCTTGGGTTGGCAAGGTGGAAGATGGTATGCAAATAGGAAGTTTAGAAGGGAGCAGATGAAATTGTTGGGGCAGATAAAGCCGAGGAGGTGGGAATTGCTGGGCCGGATAAATCCGAAAGGTTTGAAACTACAATTCCTGAGAAGATCATTGACCAGGACCCGGGCGGCCGAGACCACAACTAAGGCATCCAAGAATTTACTAGAGGATGCTGCTTCTGCGCACAATATTGGAAAGTCCACTAGCACTTGTTCACAGTTATAGAGCTCGGCAGCTAACCTGTCACCAACTCTACTGATCCGAGCAATTGATATCAGATTCGATGTTCTTATTGATCTCAGAAGAGGGTTCACTTTCGACTTTCTTCTCTTTTCCTGGAGATAGGTTGTCTGCAACTATATATTGTGCATATGAGATATGTCATTTATACAAAGGAAAGAACCTTAGGATGATGTCATGACTCGTGAGTCCTTAATTCTTGTTAGAGCGCCTTTTGCAAATTGCATAAAGGGATTGTTGCTTTCAGGCCTTGTTCGGTAAGTGGGGCGTCTTAGGCAGGGAATGACGAGGGAATAGGAATGACAATGGAATGAAATGTCCTCATTTCCGGGGCTTTTATTCCCCTGTCAAAAGAATAAAAACTATAGGTAATTCTATACATAAATTTTCGTTTATTCGTTTTATTAAATTCACCGTCAGTTTAGAATATAAGTTACATTGTCACATTTACATGATTGAATGGTATGCGAAAGAGTTGGATCTCGAGATTTAAAAATAGATATTAGATTGTGATAGACTCGTCAAACTAGTGTGTCTGATCGAAAATGATTTGATCCAAATGAATTTATTTAACCCGTTTGGATTCATTTTCATGCGATACAAATTTACTGAATCATACCAACCCATACCAAACTCACTCATTGTTAAAACTTATACCCAAATAGTGGTGAAGGCGCAAAGTGGGTAAGCACGAGATAGAGTGAGTGCAAGAGAGAGAGTGAAAGAAAGTCATAAAACTAGATTGGATATACTCATATTATTTTGGGTTTTATCATTTTACAATAATTTATGACCTATTTACTGAATATAACTAACTCATATAACAACTCAATCGTTTAAATGTGGGTTAAAAATTTGAGTTTATGACCCATTTTGACATATCTAAATTATAGATATATCGGGATTTGGAGAAAAATAAAGAATGCATTTGTTTCGGGGATAATTCATGATTGGCAAAATACTTTCTTAAAAATGATTATCTATATCGCGTTATTTTTTTCTGAAAATATTTTCGTCGACAATGAGAGTTGAGTTTGGTAAGCGAGATCGATTTCGAGGAAATAATTTTCAAATAGTTCAATTTTTTGCGAAACAAACTTCTCAATATATGGAGAGAAACAAAAAGAAACGATTGGCCCATTGCGCTATTACTACTGGCCCCGGCCGTGACCCGTGAAATAGAGGAGCACGAAATCGCCGTGCACCCGCAAAACCCGGTGACGTGTAGGAACCCTATTGGCCAGAACACGTTGCCCTGCGGGACGGGCCGTGGTCTTCCTCCTTCCGACTGACTCCGAGTGGCAATAACAGCTCGAGAGGAGGTGGTTTCTTCTGCTCTTGTTCCTGAAATTCTCTGCAAATCGACGAGCGAGAGAGAGAGAGAGAGAGAGAGAGGAAGGGAGAGATGCAGAGATCGCAATTGGCGTCGTTGGTTCGTTCGATCGTCTCGCTCCTGTTCATATTCGGTTCGTGCGAGGCGCTGTACGGGCCGTCGTCTCCGGTGCTTCAGCTCAACCCTTCCAACTTCAAGAGCAAGGTAAACAATCGCCACCCCTCCCGATCCATCGCGGCTTTTGCGCGGCTTGGTTTCGATTCCGTTGGTTCGAGCTCGAGTTCCACGTGCGCTCTCGGTTCATCCGGCGTCGCGTTCGGCGACATCCGTTTCTTTACTGTTTATGTTCAAGTATTGTAAGATCGGATGAGGAACGAGGCTCGCGCGTGTTGCGCGTTCCTTTTTCCGCGGCTGGAGTGGGCAGTCCTGATGCGCTAGTTCCTTTTGCGCTATGCGCTTGCTTGTCGCGTTTCGGTGTGTAATCTCGCCGCTCATTTCTCTGAACTGGAACCCTTGAATGTCAGTCTCTTGCTTTACTTACGATGAAGTCAAGGTTGCTTGATTTTGTACGAGGGGCGCCCCTTTATTTGCCGAATGTGATTCCTGCAGCGGCTGCGATGCTCTTAAAATTGTTAGTCTATCATTTTGGTAATTGTAAGGGATAAACGGATTTAAATTTTTCCAAACTTGTGCTTGCAGGTTTTGAATTCAAATGGGGTTGTTTTGGTGGAGTTCTTCGCACCTTGGTGTGGCCATTGTAAAGCTCTGACACCAACATGGGAAAAAGCGGCCGCTGTATTGAAAGGGGTAGCCACTGTGGCAGCTCTAGATGCCGATGCGCACCAGTCCCTCGCTCAGGTTTCCCTCCATAGGAATTCTTTAGTTGGTGGATTCGATTTTTGGCTCTCGAAACTTGAAGTTCAGTTCGAGAGTTTCTTGTGCCTCGATTCAGTAGAAGCACCTTGAGGCACCACAAAGCACGAGAAAGTAGACTGCACTAGTTTCTCATGGGTTCTTCAAATCTATACTTGAGACACAAATGATTCATAAAATGAGCCCCCGAAGTGATTTCTTTTCCTTTCTATTATTCTATGCAGTGTGTTATGATTTTCGTTAGGAAATGCGGTATCCCCACATTATGTTCCCTTGCCCCTCTGATTTTGTGCTGTTTGTCTACTCTACTGTATAGGAGTATGGAATTAGAGGATTTCCAACCATAAAGGTGTTTCTACCTGGGCAGCCTCCTATTGATTACCAAGGAGCAAGGGATGTCAAACCTATTGCAGAATTTGCACTAAAACAGGTCTGTTTGTATTTCTCTCTTGATTCGGACTTATGGATTACTCTGTTCATGTTTTTGTTATCTACGCATTTCCACAAAAGAGTTCATATAGGATTTTGATCATTGTTTGTCAGCTTAATTAGGGAATTAGACTTAAGGTAAGTTTAACTTACATTATTTTGTCGGCTGTCGGTAAAAATAAGAAGAGGTTTTAGTGGCCACTAACACCTCACTGCCTTATGGAGAAATACAATTGAAAAATCTGCATAAATAACCCTACACACATTTTGATCTCACAACATTAATTCTAAATGGAACTGGAGACTAAACTCAAATTTCCGCGAGGTTGAGCCTACTTTTTTATTTCGCTTTCGCCCTTTTTGTGGCCTTTAAATGCACTGTGCAAACGTTGTTCCGCTGTAGTATTTTGTCTCCTGGTATGGCTTGCAATGCAGCCACAGGAAGTGACTATTTGCTGTTGCGTGGAATCTCTAAGATTAATAGAGAGAGGTCTTTATTGAAAAGTCCAGCTTGGGAGAAAGGGTGTCCAAGGGATTGGATCATGAGATCTTTGTGGGGCTCCTGAGATCATGGCAATTGATGTAAACATGGAATTTTGTTCAAATGATAAGTTGATAACGAACTATAAAGAAGTAATACTTAAAAGGACGTATAACATCTCTAGAACCAGAATTTTAAGTTTAGTCTTCGTCTTCAATACATAATATAAATTTCAAAATATCATATATCTGTTTCTAGGCTCAGGCATAGTATATTCTTATGGGTTAGCATTCATGATATAGAATCTGTCTCTGTACTAAAATTAATGATAGAAACATAAATGCCTTCTCTTGTCACTCTTAAATTTTTCAAATAATAAACGCATTATTATGACATATATTGTGTTCAAATCAGTAATATACTTTGAAAAGCAGAATTGTGTCTCCTCTTAAATTTTTAGTTATCTACTAAACAGAGTATATGTGGATGTGTTCAATTCTTAATGGTTGTATCTGTGTGCAGATCAAGGCACTTCTCAAAGAACGCTTAAATGGTAAATCAACTGGAGGATCAAGTGAGAAATCCGAACCTAGTGCGTCGGTTGAACTGACTTCCAGCAATTTTGATGAGTTGGTTCTCAAAAGTAAAGAACTCTGGGTTGTAGAATTTTTTGCTCCATGGTACATTCCGTTTCCTTGATGGTTGATCTCTTTGGTTTAATTGATTTTAAGGTAGATGGTTTATTGCTGCTTTGGAATTAATTCTTAGTTTGTTTAATCCGTCTATTTGTTTATGTATATAAACGCAGTACTAAACTTCTGTGTTTGCTTTGGAATTAATGGAGAAGTCTAGATTGGCCAGATACAAGCTAGTAACTTGATTACTGAAACTTCTTCTTGAGAATCAGTGTAGCATGTTACCAACCAATCATTACTACCTGTTGTTTCTGTCAATATGAGTTCGATTTTTGCCTTCTGTTAGAAGTCTGTATTTAGTTTCATTGATTGTAAACTTCTGTGTTTTTTATGCTTATTTTGCTAAAACAAAGTTATGCATCTTTGAATAGTGAAAACAGCTGTAGTAATAAGGAGAAGGAGAAATCATCTTGATAAGAACAACTTTTATGCACTCTGTCTCTTTTTGGATTTTATATGTTCAATGGCCAGTTTCAACTGTTGCTCTTTTCATTGATTGTAAACTTATTTGTTTCTTATGTTTATGTTGCTAAAACAAAGTTATACATCTTTGAGTAGTGAAACCAGCTGTAATAATAATAATGAGAAATCATCTCGATAAGAACAACTTTTGTGCACTTTGTCTCTTTTTGGATTTTATATGTTTAATGGCCAGTTTTAATCATTGCTCTTATACCTTCTCAAGAAGTTTATGACTCTTGTGCTTTTCAAGGTGTGGTCACTGTAAAAAACTGGCACCTGAGTGGAAGAAGGCTGCCAATAATTTGAAAGGAAAAGTAAAGTTGGGACATGTTGACTGTGACGCCGAGAAGGTAGTATATTTAATTCCACATTTAGGAGGAGATGGTCCTTTCATTTATTTTATTTTATTTTATTTTTATCGTCTTCATCATTACAACAAATAGAAAATTGATAGTAATTTTTGCTTCTGCATGCAATTGTCTTCATTTAATGAAGGCTTGAGCCCCTACATGTTTGTAAGAATTATTATTATCGTCATTTCAAACATCAATCTGTTACCTGATTGGATTCACATCCTTAAGGAAGTCCCTTTATTTTGCCACTAAAAATGATGCAGCCTCAGTGAACCTTAGATAATATTCATCTTATCATACATTGATTTAACTGTCGATTCTTTTAAAAGAGAAAAACTTTATATTTGTCGATTGTCCAGGGACATGCTCTCGAAATGAAATACTTATTTTGGCAAGCTCCAGCCCTTAAGTTTCCTAGCTAGTGCATACTGACAAATATCTCAACGTTTGATATGTTTTGCAAAGTTGTTCCTCTATACAATTCTGATGGATTGGGATTGCCAGTCTCTAATGAGCAGGTACAAGGTGCAAGGCTTCCCTACTATCCTCGTATTTGGTGCTGACAAGGACAGTCCAATTCCTTATGAGGGTGCTAGAACTGCCTCTGCTATCGAATCCTTTGCTCTGGAGCAGCTGGAGACAAATGTTGCTCCTCCTGAAGTGACGGAGTTGACCAGCCAAGTAAGTTCTTCTCATGTTGTAAGTCTCTGCTTCTTTCACTTTTAGTAACTCTGCTAGCATGACACTGTTATTATTTCAAAAGGATGTTATGGAGGAGAAATGCGGTTCAGCTGCCATCTGTTTTGTTGCTTTCTTGCCTGATATCTTGGACACTAAGGCAGAAGGAAGGAACAGATATATTCAGATGCTATTGTCAGTAGCAGAAAAGTTCAAAAGAAGTCCTTACAGGTTAGTAGCTGTGGTTTTGCTCACTGAATTTTCTCTGCAGAGCTTATGCATATGCTATCATTTGGATTCTTTTTGACATTTTCCATGGTAAATACCTGTGGTTTCCAAACATGTTTAGTTAAGCTCAGATAAAAACTTGAACTCCACCTGGTGCAGCTTTGTTTGGGCTGCCGCTGGTAAGCAGCCAGACCTAGAGAAACTTGTCGGTGTGGGTGGATATGGGTACCCCGCGTTGGTGGCACTAAATGCAAAGAAAGGCGCGTATGCCCCGCTTCGGAGCGCATTCGAACTTGACCATATTGTGTAAGTCTCAAAACCTGTGCTGCTTAGGTATCGATTTTACAATAAATAGTTTGACATATCATACGCAATTTTGGCCTGTCAGAGAGTTTGTGAGGGAAGCCGGGCTTGGCGGTAAGGGCAATTTGCCTTTTGAAGGCAGCCCCGTGATCGCGAAGGTGGAGCCATGGGATGGTAAAGATGGAGAGATTTTTGAAGAGGACGAGTTCTCTCTTGAGGAACTAATGAGCGAGGATGCACCAAACAAGGATGAGTTATGACCGATTCACACTAGGAAACAGAATGAGGAGGGCCGGCAAAGTTGAGTATTTGCTTTTGGACATTGCTCGAGTGTAATGGAAAGTCCGATGTTGGTTTTGCTGGCGTATTTGTTCTTAATTTCTGATTGTGAGATTCTCCTGACTTGGATATCAGTAGGTCTGAGAGGTCGATCTTATTTGACTCAAATATAAGAATTGTGGGAAAACACCAAAAATTTACCTCACTTTTCATCCGATAACCACGTACATCTCTTGTTTTTGCAAATACCATTCATATACTTCTAAGTAAAATTCAACATCGAAAAGACTGAAATTATTCATTATTGCAAACTCATTGAACATCTTGGTTGAAGTTTGGACGGCCTGATTCTCAGTTGGTTTTCAATGTTTTGGGCGAGTGAGAATTTGAAATTTGGGGATAAGCATTTTTAGTAAGAAAATAATATTTTCGTAAATCGGGACATGAGGATAATTGATTTTGAGGTGCAAATTGATCTTCAACAATAAAATTCGTGTATGTATTGGTAGGGATGTGTAAAAGAATCGGGAACCATCCAGAACTAGAACTGAATCGGACCGGTCGGTTCTTGGCGGTGGTCTAGTTCTCGATTCCAAAAGTTGGAATCGGTGATTTCGGTCCGGTTCCTGGTTCTAGGAAAACCCAATTGGCCTGGAAAGGTACTATTCAAAATTTTAATTTTATTTCTATAAAAAGTTCAAATTTAACCATTTGATCTCTAATTATCATGCAAGATTTAGGTTTTATGCACAACCCCTATGATGGTTTTTTAGTTCCCATTCGATGCGAGACTCTTGGTGTGTAATGTATATGGCTTTTCGCTATTGTGTGTCCAGCCTTTCATGTGGATGCCTTCGATGTGAGACTCTTGGCTTGTCTCTATTGTTGTGCCTCCATACGAATGTCGAGAGTCCTACGTCGAATGGTTATACAAAGATCGTAAGAGAAGTTGTCAATAAAATTCAAGCCAAACCTTTCTCTTGTGCCGTATTCTTTTTGCCACGACAAAGTGTATTACTTGTTAAGTATGTCATTCTCACACTTTTAGTTCTTTTGTTAGTAAATAGCAAAAGTTTTCGTTGGATCACCCAGAATCGGACCAAGAACTGGACCGGACCAATGGTTCGGTCCGATTCCATTATCCATTGGTCCAGTAACTGAACCGGACCGGAAACCGATCACCTTTTTGTATTGGGTATTTTTAGAATTACAGGTGCGTAAGTTGGTCGTTACACGAAATGTGAGGTATGTTTAATGATTCGATTAAAAGCTCAAGTGGATGGACAATGACTTTATGATAAAAAAAAAATCAGCTCATAGCATGAATTAAATATGCAAAATAGAGGACCCATCTTGCTCGTGCAGCACTGCTTTCGCATTTTTTTCTTCTTAGGTAATTGTTGATGCGATGTTTTTATGTTTATTATCTCAACAGTAATAGACTAAACCTTTGGTAAAATCTCCAACTTAATTTTGAAATATATTGCAATGCAACATCTGCATTCTTATCCAGCTCCCATGCAGGCTATCGGAAACCACACAACTTATCTTTCCCAGCACTCGGTGCGTCGTAGAGAACCCATTAGAAAGTCAAATTTCATGCTCATGTCAATTCTTAGAGGTTATTCATTCCTTTATTTGTGAGTTTCGAAAGATGCAAGATAAATCTCTATCGCACAATTTCACAGCACTGATTTGGCTTGTCACGTTCTCTTCTTTCAAATCCGATTTAGTCCATCACACTCGAGAGTTTAGTTTTTCTAGTTGATCTTTCATGTGAACCAGAAGGTGTGCTTAGAGAAATTATCAGAAGACAACAAGTAAATAATGGAAAAACAAAGAAGAGGTCCCTTTAGACATGTTAGTCTTGACCCTCTTTTAAGTGAACGACCTTAAATTTTCCCATTTCAAGTAGCAAAAAGTGTACTTTTGTGATGGTACTTTTGAATTTCGAAAATTGAGTCAAATTTGAATGATTCACAGACTAAAACCAATGTAAACCCCATGTGTATATTTTAAAGGTCATTGGTTTCAAAGTGGCCCGTTCTCAATTTGTGGAATCAAGAACTGTCCACTTGGTCCAAGAACCGGCTATGATAAAATTTTTTTACTATTCCCTACAAGTTACAAAGTACAAAATTCCTGTGCTTCAAGCAATTTTCAGAATATTGATTCCTTTTGTACATGTCTATCCTTTCATTTACTTTTATAATAATTATTTTTCATCTCTCTCTATTGGATACAAATGGTGATGCTCTGCTCCAGCTTAATTTTCTAATGATTGATCTCAACATCCTTGCCTCATTCCGAATTTCTCCTTTCTTATACTTTCGTGTACTTTGGTCATATCTCTCATTATAAGCCCCTCCGGTTCTTGCAACCAAGTGGTCCGCATGTAGTAAAAGTTGCATGAATTGCTGTTAAAGAGTAGCCTCACACAGTTCTATTGCATATTTTTTGGATGCAAATTAATTTTCACGTCATTATGCAAGTTGACAGTAATTTATGGGCTTTCCGTCACAAGCTTCACTTCAACTGCATCCCCAATCTACATCACTGCCCATTTGTTCTTCGTTTATAATTTATTTTTTTCCTTGAAAATTTTAACAAAATCTGAAATTATTAAATGTCCTCAAAATGAAAGAATTAAATAATCACGAACAATCTGACCCAAAAAAAAATTTACGAACAAAAATACATCTAATATCCCTTCGAAAAAAATGCTTCTTCTTTACGTGGAGCTTCGTGCACTTGGGAATTTCGCCTTTTCTCACTGACCCGAAAGCAACGTTCGTCAAGGAACCTTCCCTTCTGCTTGCTAGCTTCTTCCTCTCGGTCCAAAAGCCCACACTTTCTCCTCCATCTCGTTTCGGTCGATACGCAGCGCATTGTTCGGACATGTTGTGACGCTTGGTCGCAGGAAATGGGGATGGCGCTCAGGACGGCGTGGAAGCTACACGGCAGCCGCCGTAGACCGTGCGTTCTGGGTTTATGGAGAGGCCACGCCTCGATCGCGGGCAAGTCCGTGCTGGGCGTGGCGGCGGGAGACGGCGAGTTGAGGGTGTTCGTCGTCGCAGGGGAGGTTTCGGGGGACACCATAGCTTCTCGCCTCATGGCCTCTCTCAAGACTCTATCTCCTTTTCCGGTTCGTTTCGCCGGCGTCGGAGGGTAATGATGTCGCCAATTATCTCTAGCACTTGTAAAGAACTTTTGTTTAGTAGCTGAACTTTTGGGTGAATTAGAAACTGAGTCGGTGTTTGATTGTTGCTTAGTGCTTTCTGCACATATAATGCTGCTCTTGAGTTCAGCGTTGTTCTCATGTGGTGAGAGAGAAGTTACCACTTGAATTACAGGTAAAATAGCCAAGGTTCTTGTTGAAATTTGCGTGGATGAGGCACCTCTGGTGATAAATATGCGTCCACTCATCTTTGTTTCCTGGATTAAGCTTAAAAAGGGTCATCGTCAAGAAGATTGTTTTTGCGTTAGACTGAAAAAGTTCATGCATACATTGAAGGGTAAGAGCATAAGATGTCGTTTTATTGGGTTTTCCTTAGCGAAGGACTTGTCTCCGTGCTATCTCAGGTCGATGATGTATAAGCAGGGATTGAAAAGCCTGTTTCCTATGGAGGATATTTCAGTGATGGGTATCTGGGAGCTAATGCCTCATTTGGGTAAAATCAGAGTGAGTATTGAGCTATACCAATGTCATGTTTGTGCATTTCAAGAAGCATATAGAAATTTTCCTGCTGTTTTTTGTTTACACTATTGGTGGTTTATGTGATGCTTGTTTTAGTTGTCTATGAAACACTGAGTTTAAATTGACAGGTGAAATTGAAGGAAACAGTGGATGCTGCTCTTCTGTTTCAGCCTCACGTTGTGGTGACAGTGGATTCCAAGGGTTTCTCTTTCCGTCTCCTGAAGCTGCTGAGGGGTAACTCGTAATGCCTTGGAGTAGTCCAAATCATTTTCGCATAGTAATTCTGCAGATTGTATGGTATAGGGAAATTGGACTGTGATTTTGCAGCTAGATATTATCAGCAATATGCAGACGGCCCTGTTCACTTCCATTATGTTGCCCCTTCATTCTGGGCATGGAAAGGGGGTGAGGCAAGACTAAAGAACCTTGCTAAGTTTGTGGACCACATTTTCTGTATACTCCCAAATGAGGCCGAAGTTTGCGAGTCGAATGGTCTGTCAGCGAATTTCGTGGGTCACCCTATATTAGAAGATGCCTTGGAGTTGAATCAGGTATTCCATGTCATTTTATCTTCTTAGATTGTGATGTGCACCTGTATTATGTAGAGTTGAGCATCCCATTTTTATGGGACTTGGATTGTATGATCATGTACCCAGTTGAAAAGTCATTTGGGGGTCTTTGTCACTCAAATAATTCTTCTAGCCCTTAGGTTTTGCTCACTGAGCTAGTGCCTGCCCCATCTGAACATGTTTACTAGTGTTAAGATTTTGAAATGACATAATATTTATGCCTTCTATTTGCTCTCATGTTGTTTCACATTTGACACCTGCACAAAATGCATGTTTAGGGAGAAGATGCTTCAAGATTATGGAAATTGGCTGGGAGTAGGGACAGCTTTTGGTCCAAATACCAAGTACCTTCAGGTAATGTAAAGGACTGAATCTTCTACTCTCATTTTAAAATTTTAACATGGCAAGTTGTGCATACTGATCTGTTTTCGGAGTGGCATTTGAAGATATTGTGAGTGCAGTGGCGAGCTCAGGCAATGTGAATTAAAAAAATTCAGTATCCTAATCTTTCCCTAAACTTTTTCTCCGCCACTCTGCACTTGTAATGTTTTGTTGACAAATAAAAAGACCTAGTGCCATCTTGTCCAGAAAAAGACCTAGTGTGTTGGCTGTGAGCATAAGATGTAGGGTCATGCTTGAAAAATGAAAGGTCACTTTCAAACCTGTCAACCAATGTCGTGCTAGTTTTTTCCATATCAAATTATGTGATCAAACTTATTTCTGAACCCTTGACCTTTCCTTTCACTGCAAGCCTTTCTTTAACCTGGTTTTGACACTTTGTTTGGGCCTTAAGGAGGTACAATCATTAGCTTGCTCCCTGGAAGTAGACTGCAAGAGGTTGCACGGATGCTTCCAATCTTTGTGGAGACTGTTAAAATGCTGAAGTCATCCATCTCGGAGCTATTGACAGTAGTCCACGTGGCACCTAATCAGCATGTAGAGGACTACGTGGATGGATTTGTCAGGAAGTGGCCAGTGCCTGTCATATTGATTCCAGGAGGAGAAACACAGCCAAAATATGAGGCTTTAAGTGTAAGGCTTCTTTATGCTTTTGGTGCGTGAGTGAAGTCAAATCATGATTGCAATTTGTTAGATACAATAGAAGTCTGAGCTTCTGTGTTAGTCCCTTTTCCAAAAGCCTTTTAATTAGGCCAATTCAATTCAGTAAGTTTCTTTGTCGTGAATATTCTTGTGTTTTATTGATGTACTACTTTCCTCCCTGCTTTAGTGCCTAATTGTCGTGTAGACAGTAGCTCATGATGTGAGACTATTTAAATTAATCGATGTACATAAGTTGACTTGTCAGAAGGTAGATACGTGAACAAAATATCTCGCATGGGAGTTCCGCTCTCCAGGACCTGATAGCTCTACAACAGTCGGCATTAGAGTGCCACAATTTGCATGCTTCAACATCCAAATGCAACATATTGTTGTCACCTCCCATTTTCACAGCAGCTATTGCAAAAGTTAATAACGAAATCTCATGTCGGCACCTACAAATTTGGCAGTCATATCTTCTGTTGAAACTTCTGCTTAGTGAATTTGATTAAACTCCTTGCAGGCAAGCAGAGTTGCTTTGTGTACTTCTGGCACCGTTGCTGTAGAGATGCAACTTGCGCGGCTACCATGTGTTGTTGCTTACCGAGCTCATTTTCTGACGGAGTTGTTCATTCGCTATAAGGCAAAGATACCATACATTTCTCTCCCCAATATCCTTTTGAATACAAGCGTCATTCCAGAAGCTTTGTTTCAACAATGTACACCTGAGAAACTGACCTCGTTGCTCATGTAAGATGTTATCGAACATAGGTGTTTTCCTTTTCATTTGGTTTTCATTTTGTTTCTGATTAAATACATACTTCATAATGCCTGTCATAATGATTCACTATCTTCATAATGGAGATACAGTTCATAGTAGTTCCTTCTATCGCTTGATATTATATGGAGGTTCAAGTTTCTATACCTTCTGCTTTGGTTAGGACATAAAATTGAAGGAAAAAAAATAGACTTGGTGAATGGATAGGTTTGATGGAACAAGCAAGTAGGGGTAGTACATGCCAAATTTTCACTGTTTTTATCAGCATAGATTTGATCTGGTATTAATTAAGTTTTTACAGACTGGAACGGAAAGACTCGATCTTCATGTGTCATGATTTGATGGGATGTCTCATTGCAGGGAACTAATCCATGATGAAGGGCTTCGTGAAAAACAAGTTCTTGCTGCGCCGGAGGTTATGAAGCTTCTATGGCCTCCGGAAAAATTAGCGAAGGGAGCGCAACAGGAATCAAGCGGCAAGTGTTTGTATGGCAGCCCAAGTACGATAGCTGCATCAACCATCCTATACTATGTGAAGACAACATCAATATGATGAAAACCGTGTGTAGAGGGGAAAAAAAGGACAGAAGCATCTATAGTGGTCGTGGCATGGAGTATGATCCGATCCCATCTCGCTTTAATCAGTGGAAGTTGGGAACCTTTGTCAACCATATCTTGTCGGATGCTGGTCCTTCCCAATGCAAGGTATATTGGATGAAACAAACACATACAGTACAGATGAAACTGTTAGTTTGATTAGTTTGGGTCTCACGCTGATCAATTAGAGTCATGGACAAGATTTATTTGAAGAGATTAAGATCATGAAATATGGCCCGATTTTATTTAATCTATGAAAGATACTGGTTGAGTTGAACTGATCTGAGTCAGAGTATGTTAGGAGGAGCATCCTCAAAAAATCGGCGACAAGATTGATTGTTACAATAGACTTTTGCAGTAGGAATTCTCTGCTTTGATGGATTTCATTTTTATACCTTATGATGTATTATATGCTAAATTTTATATAATAAATTGGAGTATTTCTATGGAGGATAGCCACGCTGACACATGGCGCTTCTTGCTTGGCCTGAAACCTCTGTTCATGTTCTAGTCTCATTGACCAGCTGCTTATTTGTTTTGCATGTTTTATGCTTGCGATGTGTACTTTTGACCTTTTTTACACGCCTTGAGCTATATGCAACAGCGATGTGTTGGCCTAACCGCAGTTTTAAGCACGTTCAGCCCTCGAGCATTTGCATATGCTAATTGTTGTGATCCACCGTAAAACCGAGATCGAGCAAAAAAGCATGAAGGCATGAAAAATTCTGAAATAAGATGCATTGATCTCTTCACTACTATGGTGATGCCCGGTGCTTCGCCTGCGTGCACTCACATTTTTGTGGTCGATTCACACTGCGATGTGAATCCTAGTCTTTTTAATCATTTCATCGATTCAGCAGCAACGTGCTTAATACCAAATGCAACAGAAGAAAGGCAAGACAAAGGAAGAAAAACCAAGACAAATTTGTAAATGTCAAGATGGAGAGGTTACAGTCTTTCCATTTTCAGCTTCACAGTTCTCCGCAAGACTTGCTCAAACTTTTGCCTAAAGCCTCAATGCCACAGAAAGCTCCAAGTCCATAAATAGCACAGAAATGTGGCCCATCTATTTAAACACATTCTCCTTAGTCCTTCCGCAACCAAAATCGATAAACGAGTTCTTATCTGATCATGGCACCTATGCCCAGAATAATAGTTCTTCTTGGCCTCCTGTCTCTCATGCTCTTCTCGTGCTCTAGTGCCGAGGCCGTGGACACCGGTTCCGCTGGGGATGCTGATGGCGTTTCGCGCCAATGCGGAGGTGACCGCCTGTGCGAAGTGTCAGCTTCGAGCCCAGTTCAGAAAGGCCAAGATGGAGGGAACAGCGCGGTGGATGACAGCACCGACACAATGAATCAAGAGGACGGCAGCGCCGGAGATGCGGAGGTGATCAAAGCAGCGTCAACTAATGCCCCAACCACTGACGAGCCAGAGGAGCCCAGTATAGAGTCGGAGTTGATTGTTTTGGGACATTGAGCAAGGCTTTTTTCCTTTTGACAATGTTTCGATTTGTATTGGGGTGATTCTTCTTCTTGTCCTTGTTTTATCTTTCTCCTTTCAAATTTTCGTGTTCATTCTTAGCCAATAATCGATTCAGTTCGGATGATGCCTTATCCTGTTCATATCTCGATTAGCCATGTCGGAATATTCATGCGAAAAATAATTTGGCTCGAATCAAATCGAAACCTGTATAATTATGATACCTATTTGCGACAAGAACGAATCTGTTGCATGCAGATGCATGAAAAGGTTGACATATGCACCGAATCCACGTTCCGGCAACATGTCTATTGCCTCCGTCGAACCCTCACGACAGAGGTTGCCCCAAAATCAACCGGTGCAGAGGCAGTCCTCCTCCTGCGCCTCTATCGGCAGATCGTAGTCCCGGCATTGAACTCCTTCCTCCTCCATCTCCAGTCACGATTCAATATTGCCGTCTCCGTCAAACCCGCACAACAGAGGTTGCTCCAAAATTAACCGGTGCAGAGGCGGTCCTCCTCCTCTGTCAATGAGATGAGCTGACAAATAGGGAGAGAGCTGTAGCTTATGCATGGTTGAGATGATTGTGATAGACTTGTGTAAGTATAGCTCATTTCCAAATCAGAAATAAAAGTACACCCAAAATTTATAGTGAACATTTATGGAATCTTTCAAGGTACAATAATGTACCGTGCATTGTTATTATCCAATAGACTGACAGTTGATGGTATATGGTAGAATGTTGTATTATAGATGAAATCGAAATAGAAAATGAAAGAAACATTTGCCCAATGTCGTGTTCATTTTTTTAATATGGGATGCTTACCTTAGTTTGGCTAACTTCACTATGTTAGTGCTTCTTCTTTTGAAGCAATAGGAATGGTTGCAAAACTATACATACGAGAGTTCGAATAGAATTCACAATAGTAAGCGGTTGAACCAGCATAAACAGGCCAAACAAGAATATCAGAGACCGGACAATGCCCGATTGAATCAGCTAGTCCTGTCCAATTTCGGAAGTACCCTCTGGAAGAATAAATCTAAGATAGCATGGCTTTATTCCTTTTGAAGGAGATGATGATGATGACGACGACGGCGATGATGATGATGATGAAAGGGTACACATCATTCATGACGCGATTTCCCGCATATCAGATTTAGAATACCTCTTGACAACACAAAGTTTAATTAAAGCAAGTTGCAGTTTCGATATTACTGATGAAACCATGACTTTGAGCATTTGCAGACTAAATCTATTCCTCGGAGGGTGCTCAACTGCCATGAATTGCGGTTGATTTTCATATACAATATGAAGTTGCTGTATCAAAACTAACATAATAATAGTTGCCCGGTTCCGAGTTCTCGTGTTTTGAGAGAGAGAGGGAGAGAGTCATGGCAGCTTCCAAGTTTCAAGCTTTCTGGAACCATCCTGCAGGGCCCAAGACCGGTGGGTTCACTTCTTCTCATCCGTCTCTCTTCTTTTGCCTGTGTTTTGATGATCCTTCTCTTTTCATTTTTCCTTCTTCCGAATTTGAACCTGCTTCTTCTGTGTTGCATTCGTGATTTTCTGAGCTCGCATCATCGATGGATTTTTCTCTTCTGTTCCGCTACAATTCGATGCGTTAACAACAAGGGCGTCTGTGGTCCGTGTTTGTAAGTCAGTCTCGTTCATATTCCATATGGGGGTTTCAGGCTTTCCTCACAGGAGCTTGGCTATGTAGCCGATCTCATGTCTTAAAGCTCAAAAATTGTAAAGCTTGGTTCGATTTTTACAGTTGATGGTCCTGTATAAGCTCCATCCGGTAAATAAACCATCCAGAAGATTCAACTTTGCTGGAGATATAACAGTTGACTTTCTTCTTCTGATAGATGATCATCAGTTAGTTGGGCCCGAGCATTTGCTTCCATTCAGATGGAACATATTCTACATCTCTCCTCAATCTCGACATATCATCCATGTTGAACTCTCAGAGTTCGGCTTCTGAGAGATCATTTAGATCGAAGGACGCATACAATCCGACTTGATGCAACCTATTAAGATGTTTCGCTTTTGAGCTTGAAAGGGACCATACATGGGCT
The DNA here is from genome assembly GCA_031216235.1 of Syzygium jambos. NCBI lineage: Eukaryota > Viridiplantae > Streptophyta > Magnoliopsida > Myrtales > Myrtaceae > Syzygium > Syzygium jambos. The sequence continues at coordinate 6,608,108 of CM062230.1, read as the reverse complement.
AATCATCTGCTCTATCTTAAGGACTAAGCACTCTTTGACAGGAAAATATTTCTAGTTCTTCTTTCTGTGATCTGAACTCACGCTGCAGTTCATTTTTAGGCCCCTCTCTCTTCAAATGGGGTTTATCACCATAGCAAATCTTGCCGACATCACGACGCCTCCAGAGGAAATCTCTAATCCTCAGCAATTATCCGTCACGCCTTGTTCTAAGTGTAATCATTAGTTATTTGATTTATCTTCAATGTCCCCCTCTATCAAAGGCTACGGCTATATGTTATGACTTCAAGCAAATTATTTGGATGGAATCATAATGCATTTCCCATAATCTTCGCTCAGTTAGTGTCAAATATTACATTCTACCCTCTTAGAAAAATTTCATACTTTAAGTATGAATAAATCTGAACTTATCTCAACTTTCGAACAAATGAGGATATTTGATTCTCGTCTCCTCTCCTTGAGATGGCATCTTTCTCTACGTGTGGTTTTGTCATTGGATCTTCACATAAGGAATAGTCAGGTGTCGTAACACTTGATCATTTCTATCAACGATGTGAAGAGGCCACTCCCCATAAGTTTTTTTTTTTGGTAAGGAACTCCCCATAAGTTTGTTCTCCCTTAACGTGTAAAATTTAGCACATATTTAGGATTTGGCACATATTTCTATAACAAAGAGATATGGAACATATTATGTACGCTGGATAGTGCTAGTGGCAAAAGCCCATCTATAAGCAATTTCATCAATCTTCTCTAGGATAAAAAATGAATCCACGTATCTTGGATTCAATTTGCCCATGCCGAATCTCATAATCACAGGAGAAACTTTCAAGAATGCATGATCTCTACACTAAATTTCACCTTGAGCCTTTTAAGATATGCATAACTTTTTGTGACGCGATTGAGTCGCTTTGACTCACTCTCAAACTAATCCGACTCTCTTCCGACTGATGAATGATTTATGAGCTGGTTAGACTCTTCTCACCAATATCATCCCAACAGATAGGAGTTTGCAATACGCATCATTCACGACACGTTGCCACGTGTTGGATTTAGAACATCACTTGACAACGAAAAAATTAATTAAAGCAAGTTGCGTTTCTATATTACTGATGGAAACATGAACTCGAACTTTTGCAGACAAATCTATTCCTCGGAGAGTGCTCAACCGCTATGTGGTGCGGGTGATATTCATGTGCAATGTCATGTTTTTTTTTTTTTTTTGATAATCGAGGTGTCCGCGCGGCCGGCGAGCTAGGGCTCAAACCAGCGGTGATGCCCGACTAGTCCTCGAGGGGGCTAGCACAGCATCCCACCGCCATGACCCCCCACTTAAATCACCGATGGGCGAGTTTGAACCCAGGACCTCTCGTGAAAGGAACTGAGCGCAAACCAACGCAGCCACCGATGGGTGGGTTGTGCAATGTCATGTTGCTATTCGCCAAAAACAATATTAAAACTAATTGCCCGGTTTGAGTTCTCAAGTTGAGAGAGAGAGAGAGAGAGAGAGAGAGAGAGAGAGAGAGAGAGAGAGTCATGGCGGCTCCCAAGTTTCAAGCTTTTTGGAACCATCCTGCAGGGCCCAAGACCAGTGAGTTCACATCTTCTCATCTGTTTCTCTTCTTTTGACTGTGCTTTGATGATCTGTTTCTTTTCATTTCTCCTTCTTCTGGATCTAAACTGCTTATTCCGTGCTACATTCATGATTTTCTGGGCTCGCCATCATCAATCGATCCTTGTCTTCTGTGCGGTTATGGTTCGACGCGTAAGCACAAGTGCATCTGTGGTCTGTGATTTCAATTCAGTCACATTTATATTCCATCTGGGTGTCTCAGGCTTTTCTCAGAGGAGATTGGCAGTTTTTAAAATTGTGTAGTGCATATGTCTGGATGATTCGACAAAGTAGCCGATCTTATGTCTCAAACCTTGAAAATTCTAAGATCGGTTCGATTCTTACAGTTGATGGTCCTGTATAAGCTCCATCCGCTTTAAGGACGATCCAAAAGATTCAACTTTGCTGGTCCATATATCAGTTGACTTTAACTAAACCATCCAAAAGATTCAAACTTTGCTGGTACATAAATCAGTTGCCTTTCTTCTTCTGATAGATGATCATCAGTTGGTTAGGCCTGAACATCTGCATCCATTCAGATGGAAGATATTCATGTCAAACTTTCAGAGTTCGGCTTCTGAGAGATCATTTAGACCAAAAGACGCATCATCCGACTTTATGCAACCTGTTAAGATGTTTCGCTTCTGAGCTCAAAAGGGAACATGCATGGGCCTAATCATCTACTCTATCTTCAGGACTAAGCTCTCTTTGACAGAAAATATTTCTGATTCTTTTTTTCTTCTCTAAACTCATGCTGCAGTTCATTTTTGGGCCCCTCTATTCAAATGGGGCATCACCATAGCAAACCTTGCTGACCTCTCGAACCCTCCGGAGCAAATTTCTTATCCTCAGCAATCAGGCACGTAGATATCTGACTTTTCCATCTCATCTTGTTCTTAGTTTAATCATTAGTTATTTGATTGAACTCTAATTTTCCCCGAAAGAAAAACTCTGGCGTCCACTCTAAGGCACCAGTTTTATGTTTTGACTTCGAGCAATATTATTTAGATGGCATAATTAGGCATTTCTTATGATCCTCCCTCAGCTCTCGCAGCCAGCGGACTCATCTGGGCGAGGTACAGCTCGGTAATAACCCCGGTAATGTTCTAGATCAGCAATACTTCACTGCCAAAACATTCAACAATTCTACTTGGAAGTTTTCTAATTTGGCAATGAACTCCACTTTGGTCTCTACTGAGATTTCTAATACATTATGCTCGAATTTGTGAAATCTCAGAAGAACTGGAACCTCTTCAGTGTCAGCATCGGGATGGCTTCGGTCTCTGCGTACCAACTTGTGCGCAAACTTGAGTAAGTTGCAAAGTTTGTTTGTTCATCATGGATCAAACAAATCTAACAGTCATTTCACTCGTGCGATGCATGCCTTTTACTTTGACAACTGCTTTGAAATGATAATCGACTCTGCATTAGTCCATCAAATCTTTTCCTCCTTTCTGGCTATAATTGTACATCGATTATGCACAACTCACGACTGATCTTTGCTGTGCTAATGAATCTGATTGCCAGGCACGACTTCTCGTCCAAGCACACAGCAGCTGCGATAGAATAGTCCATCCATCTCTACTAAAAGATCGGGAGTTTCGCGACTTCCATTTGATCTCTCCCCCTACATAGTTCAGAGGCTTACCGTGCTTTGGAATAACCGAGTGGTTTTCACCTTGCTCTCAGAAATATGACCGCATGTAACTGTACTCCTTGATGACATCCGTGTTTAACATGTCTCTGGGTATAAATTTCTCTGATTGTGGAAAGTGCATAATGGTGGGTGTCTACACTTTCCCTCCAAACATACAGTACTCAACCTGAGGAATTGCAGCTTTTGTGAGGAAATGCTTGCAGCTAACTATTTTTGAGTAGATCCGACCAAAAAAAAAACTATTTTTGAGTGGATCGAGTTTAACTAGCTCTAATCCCATGGTGAATGCATGAATGAATCTCCACTATGGAGTGTGTGTGAGTCCTAGTCACTAAACAGAATAATCCAATTAGAGCTGGAGTGAGCGGACTTGCGCGCATTTAGTCGGAGAAATTGTCCAATCAGTACTAAACTTATTGTACGAATGCCTGTTCAGTCTTAAACATTTCAACTTTGCCAAATTAGTCTTAAATCTCTGCAGAAAATTCTAATGTAGTCATTGTATAGCTGATCATGTTCCGCTATCTCGATGATTATGTCCAATCTTGTTCTATTTGATCTAGATACCCGAACGATCTGAGTTAGGGTAATCTCGACAAGTCCATTAGGCTTAAGAAGGGATAATGTCCATGGCTCGAATCACAGGCTGTAAATATACCGATAATTACTAGCTTTCTTATGTTTTTCTTAATTACAACACTTGTGTGAAATATTACCACATGTGAATATATTGGAATTTACTTTTTGTCGAGAAAACATCATTGGTCGCATGTAAAAACTCCTCGTTGTAAATATAGAAACTAATGACTTTTCATGAGAAGAAAACCGGCTAGATAGATACAAAAACAATACTTGATCTTAAAATGGACATGGTCTTAAAAATGGACGTCCATTCGTTACAAAGGAAGTAAATTTTAGGTGATTAGACCGCAGAGAAAGACAGAGGAGTAGTGTTTGGCGATTCTAACGTTTTCCTCTCACTACTATTTTCAACATTCGAAAATTCACCAAAATGTTCGCATTCAGTCATCCCTGCTCCAAATCACTCGCGATCTAAAGATCTGAGGTTGGCAAGTCCGTCGGAACATTCCATCGAGATACTAGCAATCAAGATATCTCTTCACACAAAATATGCCGAATTTTTATTTTTATTTTTACAGAATGCCGCAGTTAAGTAACGCAGTTAAAGTCGGTCTGAGTTTTCGACCCAAAAAAAAAAAAAAAAAAAAAAAGGAAGAAGAAGGCGGTCTGACTTAATTTTTTTTACCCTGCGTACGAGCGACGGGGATACCCACTCCTTTGTTGCTTTTTTTTTATTTATTTTTTCCCAACAGGTAACGCCACGCCAGCAGGTGCGTAGATATTGTCCCCACGGGGGCGCTTAATTTAGCACACCCCACGCCATAATTGCTAACGTGAGCCGCCTCCCTTATCGAATCCCTCCCCCCCCAAGCCTTCATTTTCCCGTCACCCGCTATAAATATAGCGCCAGAATCTAATTTTTTCCGCTTCCCGTCAACTTCCTGCGATCCGAAATCCAGAACATTCGTCGTCTCCGGCGAGGAGCCGAACAGGAAAGCGAGGGAAAGAGGGATTCTTCCGGCGAGCTTAAAACCCGAGGTTAGTCCATTTCTCCGCGATTCTTTGTTCTGGAATCTCGTCCGACAGCGCGAAGCTGCGTGCCGTTCGGTGATCGCCGGGTTCGGCCGGCCGGTCGCGCGCTTCCCTGTGGCCTCTCGAGGGTTTCGCACCTCGTCGGGCTCCGATCGCTGCTCGTTCGCCTGATCTCCCGTTGAATTCGAGCTGGCTTCGGTGACCTTCAGCGCGAGCCGACGGTGTTGACGATTGTGGTGGAGCTGTTGACTGTTTGTGATGCCGCGTCGTTCGCTGTTGTGGTGGACGGGCGGGAGGATGCTGCGGGAAGTGAGGTTTTTTTTCATGAGAAGTAGGTTCGGTTTGAGCTCCCTAGGGCTTCGGTGGACGGGTAAATTTGTTTCTTCACCGGGGAAAATAGGCAATTGAGATTGATCTCCGTAGTGAAGGGTCCTTGCCTTCTACGTTAGATGGCATTTGCGTGTTCTTTTGGAGCTCCTATCTGTGGGGAAAATGTAATTTGACCTGGGGCGGCACCTGCAGACTGTAGCTTCTATTTAGTTTGCATGCCCGATTTTGTCTTTAGCTGTGGAAGTTGAGAGATTAGGTTGTATACGTTTGTTTGTGAGTAGTTGATATTTGTCATGTGTAAGTTTCAGTAGCAATGATATGGATGGGTAGAATAGCTACCTCATTAGTATTGCTAACTTCTCTTCACGAACCCCCCAACCAATAAACAAGATATACCATGAGGACAATACTATCCTGAGTCTAGTGATTTTGGATCTATCTCCAATCATCTTGTGCATCTATGAAACATCTCTTCGTATTCCTTATACCTGGTTAAACCTCCTGCTTAATAGGAATATAAGAGTTGACCACGTGTTTCTCAAGAAAGCCCCATCCCCTCTCTGATTGATTTGTTTTCTGTAGTAATTCAAAGATATCTAGCTGACTGCAGCAATTTTTCATTTTTTTTTTCAATCTTCTTTGACCCTAGTTTTGCCAGGTGATGTTATATCTTTGTTCTGTCTAGAATTGGACTAAAAGTGTGTGGAAGTGTCGACTACCAGAATCCTTTTCCCATTTTGGGAATTGTTGTTGAAAAGCAATTGTTTCTTACTAGATGTTTGACTTCTTGTTGCAGAAAAACATGTCAGATCAGGAGAGCATACTGAAAACTGCTGTTATATGGAGGGGACAAAAGTTAATGGTCGAAATGAATATAGATGCTACTCTAAAGGATTTTGGAAATGAGCTGCAGAAATTGACTGATGTAAAAGCAGAAACTATGCGGCTCATTATTCCTCAATTTTCTAGCAAGAGCTCCAAATTGCTTTATCCTTTCTCAGATGGACACTCTTCCTTAAGATTGCAGGAGATTCCTATAAATGAGGTAATTCTTTCTTTTCTCCCTCTAATTTTGAGCTTCTATTTTTTTTTCCCTGCCCTGGTGAAGTTTCCTGGTTCCTTGAATCGTATAACAAGATTACTGGTACTCTTTTGAGGAGATGACATTTCAGCTATCGACATAACTCTCTCTCTCTCTCTCTCTCTCTCTCTCTCTGCTGAGTTATCTACGCTATCTGTGTCAATTGCAGTTTTTGAAAATCTTTGTGGTAATTTGGTCATGCTTCTTTGAAGATTTTCCTTTTTAACACTGAAAATTTCTCTTTCCACCGGTAGACATGTCTTGATGTAACAAAAAAAAAATGATAATTGACCCAATTACTGACAATGCTTTTTCCTAGTCATTTTTCATTGTTATGATTATTATAATAATTCTTGTTGTTATGATTTGGCTTTTCCTTTTTTGTTCTGATAGTCAAATTCTAGCCATGTCACATTTTCCTTACACGTTGGAGGATGCTATTTCAGGGTAAAATTATCAGAATGATGGGAGTGCCTGAAGTTGAGGTTGATGAGGTGCTGGAAAATGCAAGGAAGGACTTGAGAATTGCTGGATTTGATGAGGAGGAAAGGAGATCAAGGCGGATGCTAGACCGGCCTTCTGGGCCCATACAACTTCCTCAAGGAGCTTATATCTTTTGTGAATTTCACGCACTTCAACTTCCAGGAGTCGAGGTACTTCTTATGCTGGGATTTTCCTTTGTCTGATTGTTTAAGCCTTTAAGGTCTCTTGGAGAAGTGTTTGAAGAATGTATGGGATAAAGTAGATGGATTTTCATGTTTGATATTGTGAAAGAATAGTGGGAAGTGGCCAGGCTCTTTGCACTAATGTACTAACATTGTGTTGTCCTTTCTATTTGCTGCTGATGCTGGGGACATGGTCCTTTGCATGAAAATATTTCATGGAAAGAACCCAAGTGTAAAGATCTAGATCTTGAATAATACTATTAGAGCTTGATTGAAATCCTTCAAGCAGAGTTGCTCCGCTTGGAGCTTATTAAATACTCATTGTGATCTTCTTAATAAACTACATGCTAGTGGCCAAATACAGAAAAACCCTGACTAAGCCCTATACTTCCCCATGAGGATCAGTAAAGTTAGGAATAGAAAGCCTAACCCATAATTTTCCTTCCGTTAGTCTTTCATATGGAAGAATAAAGAAAAACTGTAAGGTAGTGCCCTATCCTTTGCCTTAGAGGATCAATAAAAGTATGGAATAGACAGACCACCCTTGACTTTTTCCATTCTGAAGCCAGGAATGACAAAACTGGACTAGAATGTAATAATCTAGATCTTATTAAGGATAATGGTTGATACCCTAAGGGAAATGTTAGCAGCAGTTCAATAGTCTCTCTAATGCTTTTATTTGGATTGAAGAGTGTGCATAAAAAATTGTTCTGCAGAGTGTAGATAATATTTGAGCTGAAATTCTGTCTGTACGGTATTATCTAAATGAAAATTACCAAAACAGAGTCCACCACTTTGGTTCCTTTTGTCTAATCTCCCCCATGTAAACCTGCAGTTGCACCCGCCAGCTTCAGAGGCATTGAGAAGAATGCACACGCTTGCTGCAGATCCCGGAATTGTGGCCATCATGAACAAGGTATTATAAGGTTTGGTTCAGGAAGAGCAAAATGTTTTGGTTCCATAGTGATATACTTCAGTACTAACAATCTTTTACTTTTCATTGTTTCAAGCATCGATGGCGCATTGGAGTTATGTCTGAGATGGCCCCAGTTGGTTATGTTGGGATTAGCCCCAAATGTATTCTAGGTTTCAACAAGGTAATTACTGGTTGCTTCTCCCTGGTTGTAACTTGATTAAGTTCATGCATAGTAATGCTTTTTGTAATTCTTTTCACCTTAATATGTAATCCTGCAGAATCATGGAGAGGAGATATCCTTGCGTCTCCGAACTGATGATCTCAAGGGTTTTAGGAAGTATGAAAGCATAAAGAAGACTCTTCTTCATGAGCTTGTAAGATTAATTTGGGTTCCTAATATAAATTGTTTGCCTTTGAATTTTGTATTTTCGAATTTTGTTTATTGGGAGAAAGGTGGTTAGGCGGTTTCAAGACTGTCGTTGCCTCTTTGAGTATAGCTCCTTCAATCATTTCGTATTTTATTGGATATGCTTGCTGAAGGATGCTTATTTGTTATTCTGTAATTTCAGGCTCACATGGTGTTCTCAGAGCATGATGCGAACTTTTATGCTTTTGATAAGCAGGTGAATGATCAATCTCAGAATATTAGTTTTCAATCTTGTATTTGTAGAAGTTTTCTTTTATTCAATGCTGACTCGTTTTTTATTCTTGGGCTGAGCAGCTGAACCAGGAAGCTGGTAGTTTAGATTGGACAAGATCACAAAGCCAAACGCTTGGTGGAATTAGGCATTCTGATTATGAAATAGATGACTACAGCATTGTCCAAAATGTCCCTCCACGAAAGCTCGGGGGTAACATATCAGATCAGTTGGCCAGTGCCCGTGCATCATCAGTTGCTGCTGCTTATAGGCGCATGTCGACTGCTTCAATCAATCAAGAGATGGTACCTGAAGTGCATGCTGAACCAGACCCTGATGATTCTGCATTTGATATTGCAAAGGATAGTGTTCCCCAGGTTTCGGTTGAAACCGAAAACATAAATGATGACAACCCGAGCGGTCGCAAATTTGATCATGAACGTCCTGATGTTACCAACAATCAAGCAAACTGTGAGCCTGATCCTGATGATCATCTTGGTGGTGATGCTTCAAAGAACACTGCAAACAACATCAAACATGAATCAAATATTAGTGATTCTGAGACGACAGAAGTAATACCTCTGATAAATGGTCAGATATCTGCTGGTCTAGAAATGTCCAAGGAGCCTGATCCTGATGATTCGGATTCTCTCAAGGATAGTATTATGCTTATATCTGACCTCGACCATTCTGTAGTTTCCAATGTCCTGAAGGATAGAGTTCAGGAGGGTACGGAGAAAGAACCTGATCCTGATGATTTAGAAGTTAGAACCATTACAAGATTGAGCGACGAGACTGTGGGACAGCAAGCCCATGAAGAAACTATAAAAGCTCATGAAGAGCCTAATGAACTTCAGCATGCAGAACCCGATCCTGATGATGGTATTAAGGATCCAACTGGAGAATCCATAATGCAAATGGATGAGCCAGATCCTGATGACAGTATTAAAGATCCAATTGGAGAATCCATAATGCAAATTGATGAGCCAGATCCAGATGATCAAGAGTTGAAGATAATCCAAGACCCTGTCAGTCTTGTCTGTAGTCGTATACAGAAGGCAATGAAGATGCTGCAGTCCCAAGTCAATCCCATGGAGGCTACAATGGTTATGGAAACACTTGTGAAAATAATAAGGTAAGACTTATGCTTTTTGTTCTCGGGGCGCATTAGTCAGTAATTTTTCTATTTCAAATTAGGCATTCTCCCACTTAAGAGTAGTAAGAAGGGCGCGAACCCCCTGATATTAAAACTACATGGAACTGCATAAAGATGGTACAGCTTTAACAGCCGCAAGTATAACCTCTTTGTTGCAGGAATGTGATTGAACATCCAGATGAGATGAAGTTCAAAAGACTTCGTAAGGTACAGAGAAGTTCTCATCTTTAGGATACCTTCCTGTTTTAGAAGGGGTTTCATCTTGGATATTCTTCAGTATTAGCAGGCTTTATGGATTATTGATGGATTATAATTTGCAGGCCAATCCTGTAATTCAAAGGAATATCACAAATTCTGCAGGTATATCTTCTTCTGGTTTGTCCTGTGTGTTTAAAACAACGTAATTATAAAGCAAGTAATGTGCCTGTGTGTCAAGGGTATATGCGATAATCACATGGACACTCTGCTTAGATATAATTTAATTGAGAAAGAAATGGTTATGAGGAACAGTAAAAAAGAAGCATTGAAATTCATTGAATTGCTCATCTGACTCGGGATGATCTAGATGCTGCATTCAGCTTTTAAAAGAGTTCCTAAAATTACCCCCTCCTGTGCATATTTCAGCTGCCGTGGAAATTCTGTCTCTGATTGGTTTCAGTGAAGATGTTCTGTTCGCTGATACTGGTGAAGCAGAAGCTTGTCTAGTTTTGAAGCGGAATGACCCTGGCTTGTTGTGGCTTGCTAAATCCTCCATTGAAACATGCATGGCCAGGTGCTGATTTGGGGAATCTGTGCAACTATAGATAGATACATCTACAGGGTATTGTTTGTACATCCTGCACTTGTATAAATTGTGTGCTTCTTCTTTACTTTAGAAGCGCGCTGTACAATGTAGTACTTGGCATATGATGATCGTGTTTTCCATGGAGAGCTTTTTCTTTGTATATCAAGGGTACTGTTCTGAATTATGAATAAGCCAGTCCGTGTATATGTTTGATGTGATATTTGCTAAGAATGATATATACGTTTTACGTTATCAATCGAGCCTTTTGCTCGAATTATAGCAGGAAATTTTCGAACTCGTAAATTTTTCGGACTCCAAAAGTTTTAGATGCTAACGTCTTTGCGAGCTCTCCGTCGGTTTCTAACACCTTGCTACTGTGTAGCATTCTTCTTTCATGAAATGCCCCTTCCAAGGGGGTAGAGCTATGGGATTTCACTCTGATGAACTCAGGTCTGGGTTGTCTAAACAAAAGGAAAATGCGACAAAGCCCAGAAGATTAATGACAGATGCTCGGGAGAAACTTTTGCTAGCTAGTCCTGATTTGAGAAGATGCGTTCTTTTTAGCCACCTCTCTTGATTTAGTATTAGCGAGCCACCAAAAATTAGGGGTGAGTACGATCTGGATTGGGCCAATCCAATACCTAACCTAAGGACTAACCCAAACAGTATTGGTTTTCAATTTTTGGGACCAAGGATCAATTCGGGACCAATCGATTATTTTTTTGTTTCATTTTTTGTATTCCTTGAAAAGACCAACATATTATTTCAAATTAAATATCCATCAATAATGCGACATTGAGCAATCAAACTATGAACACCGGCATAAACATAAGATAAGGTAACAACATAAAATTTACATTTGCTAAAAGGAACAAACCAAGAAAACGAACACGTGAAATATAATTAAACCATAAGGAGTTCAAAATACATAATATAGGCCATGAATTATACAATTTCATATTTTGTTCATTTTTAAATGATCGCTTTAACTTCCAAACACCTAAAAACAAAATAAACAACACAAATAATTAATATTTAATAAAGCATGTTTGTCCAGCTGAGCTGCACTCGTAAGGCGAGCGAGTGAGCGACGAGGGGAGTGAACAGAGGTGAGTGGCAAGGTGAGTGAGGCAAGCAAACATAGGGGAGCCAGGCGAGGCAAGAGGCTAAGGCTGGTGAGCAAGGCAGAAATGAGCAAAGAGGGTTTCTATTTTTTTCGATCGAAGTAGGGTTGGGTTTTTTTGTACTTTATATTTACACGGCAAAATGAACTAAATAGGAAAGAAGAGAACAGAGAAGGCAAAGCTAAGGTTTAAAATAGACAAATGCATATAATATATAATATATATAGGATTGGACCAACCCTAAACTCCCAAGATCAAGGACCAATCTGTACAGTGCAGGGTCCAAGGATCTCAAGACCAAGGACCGATCCAGACCCTTTGGGAACCCAACCAGGACCGGCCGGGTTTGATCAATCCAGGGTCAATCCTAAACCGATGCTCACCCCTACCAAAAATGGAGCAGGTAGTTAAACAATGAGCACTCTAGCACCATAACTTGGCAACTAACAAATTAATTTCGCCCACCAGGCCACCAGCATCGAAGCCGCATTCTAAACAAGGATTAGTTGCATTTTCTTAGCAACACCATTACAATGTCATAGTGACGATCGTCCTAAATCCAAAGCGTCGTTTTTGTTCACGTCGGCCCTATGCTGCTCATCTTCTCGCCTCAACATACAATGTACAATCAACAAACAACATCTCCTTGCCGCTCTCCAACGACAATAGCTGGGATGAGGTGCAAGCATCTAGCCAAACTCACTTGTCACCCCAAGATAGAACGTGGAAACGGGAAACGGTATAGACAAATAGATCTAAGTTTAGCTAAGTTTAGCGAAAAGAAATGTAAAGCAATTTACCATCATACTTTTAACAACTGAACTGAAGTGGTATAGAAGTTATTACAGACAAGCCCCCCAAAAAAAACACTTGCCTTCTGAGAAATCTTATCAGGAACCAGAGCACGAATTCCTTTACCAACATGCATTCTAAAAGAGTAAGTTTTTAACATTCACCCAACTTTACACCCAACGACGACAGGAACAGTCTCGTTAAGTCAGCACCGGATGCTCCCAAAAGATGGATGATTTCGGAGCCAGAGGAGATAACAAGAAATTTAAGCACTGTCCATCGGTGTATCGCCGCCATTTGAGTTTGCGGAGTTTGCTGTGAGAGGGCTCTCGTGACAACTTTTGTGTAATTGGCTTGCTCCAAAAGTAAACTCATGTGGAGGGATATCAAACGAAGGACGACTGAAGATTGAGGCAGCACCAACATTAAATGCAGGAGGCGGAACTAGGTCGTTAACCTTTGGGAAGCCAAAGCTGAAGGGTTGTGCATTTAAAGATGGGAAGACCGGTGGAGCAACATCACATCCATCCATCAAACCAAATATCTTCTGCTCATATTCTCGCAATTGCTGGTATACAGCTGCAGTCAACAGATATGTGAGAGTTTCAGCAAAAGACAACAGTTGGGACGCGGCAATTGAACATGCCCATTATGGAAAAAGCCAAAAGGGTGGTGGGGGCAACACTTAGACAACACAGCTAACATAAAGTCGACAATTAATGACATGTTTCGTTTTTGGCAGTTCGCGTCTCATACAAAGAAAGGTCCATCGCCTTAACAAAGAAAGGCAACATATGTATACTATCAATACAGTGGTCAGCTAAGGGCACGCAAGATTGTCTTGGAACTATCGTGAGAATTTGGGCGTCATTGCCATTTTCCAGTTGTGCAAGCAGAGATATGACCACAATTTCAGAACTAACTGGAAAAAATTAATTAATGGGTTCTTGCCAATCACTCAGCTCAGGAGATTAAATATGACAATTATGTACTATTAATGTGAAACCAATAATGCCTCCGAGTGTGCAAATGAAATACCCACAAAACCCTTTACTTTATGTGTGCGTGCATGTAAAACTTTTTTTTTAAGTGGGGGTGGCGGAGTCCATGGTCATACGGACCATAAGGATGCAAACCTTCATTTAGGTCCACTGATGATCTTCGCTCTTTCACCCACTGGTAACTCTGTGCAAGCCTCCACCCTCTTGACTTCATCAAGTAAGCTATCACAACGGCTGGCGACCTGTCAGAAGAAAAGCATCGATAATTGGATTGCAGAGAAAACATCGATATTCTTCCATCAGACCATTTCGACTATAATAACTGACACCTCATCCATTTACGTGCAAAATTGGATATCTTGAAGTTGTGGCCGAATTATTACATTCTTCATATCACCAAATTACATGCCTGCCAATGTGTTGCGTCGTCTAACTTTTCTTAAAGGGGGAAATAGGCGGATATAGCATGTAAGTCATACCTATTTTTCCCGGACATGCAATGCACAAGAACTCGGGCTTTGTCTCTTTCACATTGCTCTGCAAAGGAAAAAGATGAAAAACATCCTATACATGTAAAATGAACAGGCCAATTTCCAAAACCAAACATAAGCTGCTAAACACATTTATCTTAGTTATTAGTACGAAAAAGTTCATCTTAGTTGATGTATGGTCCCACAGTGACATTATTGACAAAGAAACTACGAAGAGGGGAATGACATATGCTCAAAGCAAGGTCCAGAAAATCGAAGCCCTATGGTACAGATGATTGAATAGCATCTCAAGAAAGGAAAGGACATTTAGCTATATAATATGGTTGTTCAACCAAGCATAGCAACCTCCAATCGACAAGTGTCTTGCTAGAATCAAACAGAGTCATAAGTGCCTTGTCAGTTACATAATGTAAGAGTCACCATATTAATTACTCCAAACTAGCTAAAACTCAGTCACACTGGCAGAAGACCAGAATAAAAAAAAGAAACACCCAGCTAAGCACAAGATAGCAGGCTGCTCAAACTTCTACATACTTAAGTACTTTAGAACTAAAACCAGCTGTTTCCAGTCTTCATCATGGTCTTTCATGAATCATTCCATCACTTCAACAGTTCTCATTGCTAACAAACGAATATGACTGACTCCCAAGTTTAGAATTACGAAAAAGAAAGAATGTGAGAATCAAAACCCATGCCAATCAACACATAAAGGAGTGTTGCAAGTAAGGGTAGACTTACCTAAAAACTGGTTCGCATCATCAAAGGGTAAAGTTCTGTCATCTTGGAGGCAGTGATAAGTAAATGAGTTTTTGTAAAGATTTTGACAGGCAGGCACAGTCTGCACACAATAGGGAATAAACTTTCACACTTCACATATATATATTACACAATAAGAAACCAGTCAAGAAGACAGATAAACACAACATATCGCGGTACTAAAACAGATTATGAGAAACTCTATATTAAAGTTGGGATGATAATTCAGGTTTCAATGTATATTCACATCTCATGCATGGTAATTGTTGCATTGTTGACTTGATACAAAACCCTCAGTTTTCAAGTTATTCATCACCATAACTACAATCGCGCTAAAACTGTTGCACACGGTGACATATAGAGATAACCAGATAAGCTCACAAAGGAAAGGGAACAAACAGTCACACGATCCTATAGAGAACTCAAAAGACATTGACAACAATATATCCCTCCAACTGTTTCCAAGTGTAAATTTCACTACATCCGAGGTCACATAGACATCTAAAAGTCAGCGTTCCTTGCTCCCCAAATCTCACATATGCCGCGCACTACCAAGGAATTATATCAAAATCCCGATAAACAAGCGTCGCTTTAAACAAACAGCTACTCCGACCAAACTAAAACTTCCCCGTTCTCGCAAATAGCGGGTGATTCACTGATGTGCGAATGACCTAACACGAGCATATGCGCAGTGCGACAGGCAAAAAGCCACTGCAAATTCTAATTCCAACGTATCCCGTGGCCAAGCCCCCTGCCCTGACTGGTCAATGCACAGCAGAAAAAGCAGTAACAACAGACATCATCATGCACCAATCAATCAGGAAACGGAATCGAGCAATGCCCACATTGAGAATACGCGAAATCCCCTGCGTCTTGAGGAGCTCGGACCGGGAGGCGTTGTCGTAGCTCCCCAGGTAGAGGAACTCCGGCACGATCTCCGTCGGGAACGCGCTGACGTGGACCGACGCCTTCTCCGCCGCCGCCGGCATCCGGTGGCCGCAAATCCCGCATACCTCGCCCTCCTCGTACTTGTGGTAGTGGCCGCACACCCCGCACGGATTCTCCCTCTCCCTCTTCCTCATGGCCTTCTCTCGCTCCGCGCGATTCAAGAAACCCCGATTCACAATCCGCGAAAACAACGCCGACCCAGATCGATTCGAGGGGAGATGCAACGTGGGTCTCGAGCAGATTCACGGCACGAGGGCGGGGGATTGCGTGGAGGGAGATCCTTTCGGAGATTATTGTGTATTTGTGTTCTTTGAGGATGCGTACGGTTGATGTTTTGTCCTTTATAGCAGAGAGAGAGAGAGCGACGGTGCAAGTACAAAGTTAACCACGATGGCGTCGCAGCAGGAAGGGTCAGTCGGATCGAACGGCCACTGTTTGGATCAAGCGGGGGATCCGATGGACGTCGCGGAATTTTGAGGAGACAAGAAAAGATAAAGGTCGGACGCCCGGACCAAGTCGCGGGCTGGCAACAAGCATAACAGGAAAGAGTATGATTTCAGATAAAATCAAAAACTGAAACAATCGATTCCGTTTCAGGTTTCAGAATATGCACGGTAAATTTCAAATTTCAAAAATTATGAAATCGTTATTGACCAGTAATTTCAGGCTTAAGGTGAAACATGAAACACCTTTAAAATTGTCCACCCTAATTATAGGTGCAGGAATATACCGTGCTTGAAGTGAGTATACAATGAGATTTAAATTGCTGCAGAGTCGCCTTTCAATCTTCAGCCTCGAGTGCTCCAAAATCACCACCGAAAAGGAACATTATAACAATGATTATAGGGGGATAGGGGAGCGCTCCTTAGCTCGAGAATCCAGCTCAACGTACGGCACGATCTTGAAAACATTGACAACACCATAATTAACTTCATTAATTGATGATAGTCTGTCTGTTGTCGAGGGATGATGTCATTGGGGAAGGGAAATTTAGTATTTTTTTTTTTTACATTTATAGTCACGATACATTAGTCAAGCATTGGAAAAGTAGAATAAAAAAAATCGGGTGGAAAAAGCTTATTGAGAAACATTACATGCTTCTATACATTCCACGAACCACTAATCAATTTCATGTGATGATATGATGATTTACTTGCTGCTGATTTCGGCCGCCATAGCTTAATCGCTACGCATGCGCATGGGAGTTAGTAGTAATCATGTTCTTTTGCTCCTAAGCCCCCTATGGTAAATAAGATTACCTTCATAATGCAAGTGAAAGAAAGGGCCATCGCTATTTGTACCCCCTTTCTTTTATTATGATCCTTGTTTTTGTCAGTTCACTCATCGAAGTTCCCTTATCTCTCTCTTCAATTTGTTAAAACTATGGAAAAGTTTAATATGTCAGAAGTATCATAAAAAATTAAACATGTTTATATCTAAATCATATCTTTTAGAGATATTTAAATGTTTCTTAGAGATATTTAGGATGGTTCCTTTGATTTTTCATATCTCTTTTGATTATGCATATTGAAATATACATAAATTTTATATTTCTATATTCCACTTCATTGTTCTTATCTATCGAAGAAAAAGATAAGCACAAAAAGGGGGAAGAAAAGCGAACCCTTGTTATTATACTTCTACCACGAAGAAAGCAATTAATACCAATGGTAGATTCAATCTCCTATACTTTAAAATATGTTTAAAACTTTCCTCTTAAATAATCTGTTGTGAGTTTGAAAGCGAAAAAGGTGTAACTAGATTTTCAACTCCATCTTGCGCTACCTCTTTGACCCAAAAAAAAAAAACTCCATCTTGCAATTTGGATTAAAACGTGGAAAGCTTAAAAGAAAGCACAAAATAAGTGATTACAAACTATTCCAAAAAATAATCCACATGGTCAAGATCGGCTAGATAATTAAATTGAGATTTAAAATGTTCAACTTTAAAGTATAGATCTGTCCAAAATTATTGGAATAAGAAATAGACAATTGATTGTGCATTAATAAGCTTCCATAAATATAAATTTTTTAATATTTTATACAGCTTTCGTGATTAAAGACACGAGACTGTACATTAAAATCAAAAAAATTATATAGGTAAGGTGATAGCAAGACATAGAATGAGATAGTATCTTATTAGGTGTGATGGAACATATATAAATAAAGTCAGTTTTGTTGATTATCCTGATTAAAAAAAAAAAGAAACAATACATTGAAGAGAGAGAAGAGAAATGGTATTTTGGTCAGTTGACTGAAAAAAAAAAGAGTCTCAGCCAAGATAAGGACGAAATAGGTCGCCTAAAAGAAAATGTTTAATTGGTGGGTTTGCTGTGGCTTGTAAGACCAGGGAGAATTATGTTCATGTGGAGAAGGTAAGATATTATCTACGATAACAAAGTATAGTTTAATTACGGTTGAAGGACATTCAAAGTGTCGAAAATTGTGTACCGATACTTTTTTTTTTTCGGATCACTTAAGTATTAACTCTTATACAGTCGCCGGAAATCTAATATGACCATATTTATTGATTTTCGGAGTTACGTGGCACACCTGCGTACCTACACAGCATTAATAACCCAAAATAACTTCGGTTAACATGTGTTGGCCCAAATTATAAACCCTAATTTTTGGACAAATCGAGTTTCTTGAAACCCAAAATTTTCAAATCCCTCTTCTTCAATTCCTCGAATGAGTGAACTCCCCCTCGATTCGCCGTGTTCTGGCAAAGCTACGAGGAAGTTGCTCAATCGGCCCATGCTAACCTCCGCCGCTGGAGGGATCTGTCCCACCCTTTCTCTGTGGATGTCTCGGCGGCGCAGACGATCAACGCACATTCGTGGAGACGTGGAAGAAGCCGATCCCCAACATTGACCCTTCTATAAAAATCATTTCAAGATGTCACTTGCACGTTTGGCGATGTGCACGCGGATGACCTCCATTCAATTTTCTCGCCGACACTCGCTATGGAAGATCATCAAGTTCAGTGATATAACCACAAACAAAATAAAGGCAAGTTCAGCTTTTGATTGGTAACAATGGGATATAGTAGAAAATTGCGCTCGAGTCGATGAGAAGCATTAGCCACACAAGACATGCTGAAAACATGCTCCAATTAATCTAGAATCTTAAGATAAATTTGTGCAGATCTAGTTTCGGTATTTCGCCGAACACACGATGAGGGTCTCGGGTGACGGTCTTATATGCATAACTAGAGCAAGGTTTCGATTCCATAATATCGCATCAGTAGAAAATCCATACCAAATCGTCAATAATTACTTCAATGCCGTTCAGTTCGAATCCTCTAGATCGAAATACGAAGTGAAACAGGGAAAATATGGGGCCGTAAGGTAATGGGAAAAAACGACATTGAATGGTGGTGATTGTAATAGCCTCAATTAGATTCGAATCGGCGATGAGGAGTGTTATGATAGTAGAGAAGAGTGAGACAAAAGAGTTGGATATCACTAGGGGCGCGCATGATAACCATTCTGTTCCGGAATGAGTTCCTGAACCAGAAATAGATTTTTCTATTTCTGGTTCCTGGATGAGTTTCTGAGAAAAAAAACCCGTTTGATAATGACAAAAAATTTCTATTTCTAGAACAGAAACCCGTTTGATAACAGCACAAAATTTCTATTTCCTGAAATAAAATCCCATTTGATAAACAACAGAAAATTCTATTTCCAGGAACAAAAATCCATTTTTTTAGAAATGGAATAAAAATAATAAAAAATCCGAAAAATTCATAAAAATATTTAAAAAAATTCAGAAAATCCCAAAAAATTGAAAAATTCCAGAAAAAATCATCAAAATGTCGAGAAAATAAAAAAAAATTAGATTTCGGGAAAATAGGAAATTTGTTGAATTTTTTCAAAAAAAAATCAAGAAATCAAAAATTTCAAAACTTCACAGAATTGCTTAGAATACATGTGGCCACCCACTTTTAGTGAAATTTAAATTTTTTTAGGTGCCCAAAAAAAATAAAAAAATCAAAAATTTCAAAACTTCACAAAATGACTTACAATAGCTCTAGTCACCCACTTTGAGTAAAATTTAAATTTTTTTACATGCTCAAATGGTATTTTTTATTTTTTTTTATTTTTTTTGGTTCCTAAAGAAAATTAAATTTCACTCAAAGTGGATGGTCACATGTATTCTAAGTCACTCTGTGAAGTTTTGAAAATTTTTCTTTTTTGCTTATTTTTATTTTTTTTCGACACCTAAAAAAAATTAAATTTCACTCAAAGTGGGTGGCCATAGGTATTCTAAGCAATTATGTGAAGTTTTTTATTTTTTATTTTTTTATTTTTTTCGGCACATAAAAAATTTAAATTTCGCTTAAAGTGGATGGCCACAGGTATTCTAAGCCATTTTGTGAATTTTTTCTTTTTTTTTTTTTTTTTTTTTTTCGGCACCTAAAATATAAAATTTCGCTCAAAGTGGGTGGCCACAGGTATTTTAAGCCATTTTGTAAAGTTTTGAAATTTTTACTTTTTTGCTTATTTTTATTTTTTTTGCATATAAAAAAATTTAAATTTCACTCAAAGTGGGTGGCCACAGGTATTTTAAGTTATTCTGTGAAGTTTTGAAATTTTTTATTTTTTTTATTTTTTTCGGCACCTAAAAAAATTTAAATTTCACTCAAAGTGGATGGCCACAAGTATTCTAAGCCATTATGTGAATTTTTGAAATTTTTGATTTTTTGTTTTTTTTTTTTCGGCACCTAAAAAAATAAAATTTCGCTCAAATTGGGTGGCCACAGGTATTCTAAGATATTCTGTGAAGTTTTTAAATTTTAGAATTTATTATTATTTTTTATTTTTTTGGCAACTAAAAAAATTAAATTTTGCTCAAAGTGGGTGGCCATAGGTTTTCTAAGCTATTTTGTGAAATTTTGAAATTTTTTATTTTTATTTATTTTTATTTATTTTTTTAAATTTTAAATTTTTATTTATTATGTTAAGTTTTGAAATTTTTGATTTTTTGTTTTTTTTTCTGACCTCAAAGATCGTGACTTTCATATGAATATGTGTGTTGAAGAAAATGAATTCCTCAGAAATGGTTCTCACTTTTGTTCCAGAAATGAAAAACCAACTTTTTTTGGTTCTCATTTCTGGTTTCAGAATCAGTTTTGGAAGCAAACTTGTCCCGGAAATAGAAAAATGAAATTGCGTTACCAAACGGGTTTCTGGTCCAAAACTGATTCCGGGAACAAAAAACCAGTTCTGGACTGAACCAGAATGGTTATCATGCAGACCCTAGATGGCTGAACACACTTGAGAAGTAGATCTCGGCAGTAGTGCCCTTGAGAGACCTCATTCAATGCTACTAAAAAAAACGAGGGTTCGAGGATTAGACGAACTCACCATATGCAACATTGATTGGAGAGGATCCATGGGATCTAGTGACCGAAGCTTAACTCTTCGAGTGAGTGCGACGGATAAGAGGTGGAGATAGGCAACTCGGTTTTTAATATAAAAATACGACACGGATTCTTTTTTAATATAAAAAATACCAAATTAGATGAAAAAAATTAAATTATAAAATTCACGTAATTATTTTGATTGGAATTTCTTGTTAGAGGTACTTAAGTGATTTTTTCGTCCGATTTCACGCTTGAGTGATCGTGCGAAAATTTTGCCACTAAAATTTTTATTTCGTCATTTTTGTGTAGACTACTGATAAATACCCCTGCTAGTACTGAACGGAGACTCTCTCTTGCGCAGAAGCTTCCCCGTTTCGTCTTCCCACAGCTCTCAGGCGCGAGCGAGAGAGCGACGGCAATGGCGGCGAATCCTTCCCGCCGCATGCTCCTCTCTCCTTCCCTCTCCCGACGCATTCGACGCATTTCGTCGTCTTCCTCCTCCTCCTCCTCCTCGTCTTCGCTCGAACCCTTCGAGCCTCCGCCCGCCGTCTCGCCTCGGAGAGTCGTCGTCACCGGTGAGTCCGCACGGCCCGCTTCCTTGCTCTCTCTCGCCCGCCCCACTCTGCCCCGCTTCTTCCGTTCGACTTCAAGCTCGAATCTTTTTCATTTCTTCTCACCTCCGACGGAGGACGTGCTCGCTCCGATGCCGTGTAGAGAGCTAGACGAACTTACATCGATAGAGGTGTGGTGTAACGTTGATGCTCTTTGGTGGATTTGAAGGGTTGGGTATGGTGACTCCGCTCGGTTGTGGAGTGGAAACGACGTGGAAGCGCCTGATAGAGGGGAAATGCGGGGTTCGAGCGATCACGCCCGATGACCTCAAGATGGATAATTTCGATAGGGAGACGCGGATGCACACGTTTGAGCAGCTGACGTCCAAAGTGGCCGCGACGGTGCCCCGCGGTACCGATCGAGGCGAATTCAATGAGGAATTGTGGCTTAATTCCAAAGTAAATCTGTTCCCCGTGACTATCTGTATACTTTTGCTTTTACATGTATTTTTCCTTCTGTAATGATGTTCCTTTATATGCACATTGTTTGGCAATGGGGATTCTTACCCAAGAGTAGAGTGGAGATTGATGGCAGATTGCATAAATTTAAACTTCTACTGATTGACTTTGGCCTTGCTGTGCAACATGGATGATGCAAGATGAGTGGTCGATGGAAGAAAGCCGGTTTTTCATTTTAGTTTTCTTATTGAGACCGAAAAGCAGTTGCGCTGCATGCTTATTCGATGTACCAACTTCAAGCAAATGTTATACATGTGAACTAGACATTTTGAATCCGACCCCCCCCCCCCCCCCCCCCCCCCCCCAAAAAAAAAAAAAAAACTAGACATTTTGAAAGCTGCTTATGTCTGATTAGAATTCTTGAATTCGTAACCATCTTATGATGTTGCTGTAGGCCGTAATGAACACATGGGAGATTGTATTACTCTCCAATGCCAAGGCATATTCTCTGACTTCTTTTAATGCGGTTGGCATAGGCAGGTCTGGCTTGACAAATGTCTGTTTAAACTGCTGTGGTAGTACTTGAATTTACTGCTGGCAGTGAGTTACTGAAATTTAGAAGTTAGTAATCCCATAGAGTTGGGGCCACTTGATCACATTATGCTTGATCATGATTATGTAGTCAGTTGAAATGATACACATATACTTTGCTACACTTGATCGTGCTTTGCTTGATCACTCCATTTTCCATCAGGATGAGGAACTCCTGTGATATACCAGATCAGTCCCATCATCTGTTCATGCTATAGGCTGTTAATTCCGAAAAAATTCATTCGTGCAATGCTGCATAT
Source organism: Syzygium jambos (assembly GCA_031216235.1). Lineage (NCBI taxonomy): Eukaryota > Viridiplantae > Streptophyta > Magnoliopsida > Myrtales > Myrtaceae > Syzygium > Syzygium jambos. The sequence continues at coordinate 6,585,321 of CM062230.1, read as the reverse complement.
TGAATTTTATCTGTTCTCAATTTTCTGTTTAGGAGCACCGTTCGATTGCAAGATTCATAGGCTATGCGCTCTGTGCTGCTGATGAGGCTTTAAGAGATGCAAATTGGATAACCACTGAACAGGAACAGAAAGAAATGACGGTAATCAATATATTTCTTACAGATACTTTGGAAGAGTATTATGCTTTGTAAATTCTCTGGTGATGTACCTTCTTTTAACTTGAAGAACGCCAGGGGGTTTCTATCGGAGGGGGAACTGGAAGCATCAGTGACATACTGGATGCAGCACAAATGATCTGTGAGAAGGTTTATGTTACCATTCTGTCAGTCTTTTACAAAGCATTAACTCTTCCTGTGGTCTCGAACCTGATAAATTGCCTTCTTCTATGATGATGGAAGCTTGAATCTCTTGCTCTTGTTGCAGCGCCTTCGTCGACTGAGCCCTTTCTTTATTCCAAGGATTTTGATCAACATGGCATCGGGTCATGTGAGCATGAAATACGGTTTCCAGGTGAGTATGCAACTGTGGCCAGATGATTTTGTACGATAAACCTATCCAAAGACACAACAGCAGAGCTTTCTGCTGATGTCTTACTGCGTCTCTCAATCTCCTAATAAGATATGACAGTTGGGGTATATGCTTCTCTTCCTTTTTCCTCCAATCTTCATGCTTATTTTCTCGATTGATCATGTGATTCTTTTACCAAACCTAGCCTTCCTATATGCCTCTTGGAATTCTCAGAAAACATCTCGTTGTACTTTACTCTTATATGGTGGTCTTTTAATCATTCTTTATTCATTTCTCAACTGATCCATATCTGTTAAAAATAAATAATCGAGTCAATTTGTAAGTTAATACCCTTGCTTGGTCCACTGTTTGCCTTCATATAGGGGCCCAATCATGCTGCAGTAACAGCTTGTGCAACTGGGGCACATTCAATAGGTGATGCTGCAAGGATGATTCAATTTGGAGATGCGAATGTCATGGTTGCTGGGGGTACAGAGTCCAGCATAGATGCTTTATCTATTGCAGGATTTTGCAGGTAAGCGCTTGCTGAATGGCATATTTTATTTCCAGGTGGTAGCTTTGGAATAGCAATTCCTCTTCTTCAGGAAACCCTGGTTTATCCTTTCTTTTATCTTCCTTCTTTTTGGTCCAGTTAAGCCTATGACACACGTAAAACTAATGCCAGGGATTTGCAGGTCAAGGGCTCTGACCACAAAGTACAATTCCTGCCCAGAGGAATCTTCGCGGCCATTTGACTGTAGTCGAGATGGCTTTGTGTAAGTAAACACTTTTTACATATTATTGGTAATTGCTGCATATTATTGGTAATTGCTGCTTTCAGGTGATTAGTAATGTTCTTTATCTAACATGCACTCGAAAATCAGAATTGGTGAAGGGTCAGGTGTCATGGTGTTGGAGGTGAGTTGAAGATTTCTTTCTTTGCAAATTATCTTTATTAATTTCCCGTTCTTTGACTTTCAACTGAATTACCATCTTGTTTTTCCCCTCGTAGGAACTTGAGCATGCAAAGAAAAGAGGAGCAAAGATATATGCTGAGTTCCGTGGTTATGGGATGTCAGGTCATCTATCAGACTGTCAAGAAAGAAACTAACAGTTTTGTAAGAGTGCGTTGTTTTCTTGTCTCTTACTCTAGCGGTGTTTCAGGGGATGCTTATCACATTACCAAGCCACACAGTGATGGAAAAGGTGCCATTTTGGCAATGACGCGTGCAGTAAAGCAGGTATGGAATGATCCACGATGAGTCTAGTCATATCGAAAATTTTGAGTGCTGGTGAACATTGAAAGGGGTGGTGCAATGTTATGATTTAACTATCTCCTGTTAAGTTCAGCTTTATAGCAAAATTTTCTATTGGATCTACTTTATAGTAGACCTTCAACACCATGCTCATAAATTTTTCTCAATAGTATCTCTAGTTTCTTTTGTTTGCTCCTCTTTCCTTCTCAATGTGCATGATCGTGAATAATGAGCCTGAGATGTCATCTTTGCAGTCAAATGTTCGTGCTAACCAAGTGGGTTATGTAAATGCACATGCGACATCTACGCCTTTGGGTAAACTTCACAGCTTCTTGCTGATTGATATGATTGTCAGTTATCTTGATAAATTAATGCATGAGAAATTCCACAGCATGGCTAATGACAAGAAAAACTTTTGTGCAGGTGATGCGGTTGAAGCGAAAGCAATCAAAACAGTATTTTCTGACCATGCATCATCAGGTGCATTGGCCCTGTCCTCCACTAAGGTAATTCTTTTGCTTAAATAGGTTCTTTTCATTGAATGAAAAGGGCTATCTTGTGGCATAGTAGTGACAAATAGACCCTGCTTTACAGTAGTGGGGTCGGCAAATTTCTGTAAATTGACCATGAAATCAACTTTTTGTTTTAGTTCTCATTCTTCAGAATGCTAATTTATACTTGCATAAGGGTATACGGTTTGTGTACTTTTCAATGGTTTCTAGTTTTATTTTTTGCCCTAGTTCTAGTTTAATCTAATTGGAAATGCTTATAATTGGATATGTTTTGTCGTGCCGTTTGCCAACTTCAGATTATTCTTTACTTGGCGATGTTCAGATAGGGGGCATTTTCAATGTAGTCACCATCAATCCAATTGCTGTGCTCATTACACATTGACTGTCAATAGGGTTTTTATCTTATTCTTTCTAGAGTTTCCGTTAACTACAGGGTGCTATTGGTCACCTACTTGGAGCGGCTGGAGCAGTGGAAGCAATTTTCGCGGTTTTGGCCATACACAAAGTGAGGAATCTTTTTCCATTTTACCAATAAAAATGAATAAATCTTTCCTGCCTTTCTGGAAAGGGAAGCTGAGAAATAACTTGCTCCTTGAGGGAATCACTGCCCCCATATGACTGATAAAAATTGATGTTTGAATGGACACGAATGTCTGTTGGCTTTAGTATCTTTTATGCTTACATGAGTTCCACTGGAATTTCCGTGCGGGCCATAGTTTTGACGGAAGAGAATTGTATTATTATGGTCAAATGGATGAAGCAGTTCATGGTGTTCATGGTTTTACCATTTCCAGTTGTTATGACCATAATGTTACTACTTTTGTAAGTACAGATGCATTATCCTTAGGTCTGAGGAACTTGGTAGACATACCCTTCTGTGGCTTTAAAAGTTGTGACTAAGTTAGGTCACTTTCACTTCCATGAACTTTGTCATTCCGACTCTAAGTGGGGGGTCTTGCTGTTCTTGCAGGGAGTAGCACCTTTGACTCTTAATGTTACCAAACCTGATCCAGTGTTCAGTGATGCTTTCATGCCTTTGACTGTTTCGAAGGAGATGGCAGTGAGAGCAGCAATGTCCAATTCTTTTGGCTTCGGAGGGACGAATACGTCACTACTGTTCACCTCTGCCCCATAGCTTAGATCAAGTCGTGGCACTACACTCTTGCTTCTGAATGTGAAGAGGCTGTTCGATGGAAACTGCAGATGCAATTGAAGCAAAGCATGAATGCCGAAAATGGAGGCCAAGAGATTTTTCTTTTTCCTGGGCCAAGAGGGCCCGGGGGTCGAGAGAATAACAGGAAATGGCTCATTGTTAGTCTTGAAGGGTGAACAGCAAAGTAATATGAGATGCTGGTTGTTTCTTGTTCATGGTACGATCAGCACATTGGTCGATTTGTTTTGGGGCGGACAGGTGACCTGATGAAAAGAGAAGATGAGGCTCCCTTACCTTTTAAAATTAAGGGATTTTGTTGTATGGCCTGTCTGTATTTTTCTTTTTTGTGGCACTGAAGTCGTGATTTTGCATAAAGTTCCTTTACCCTCAAGATTGGTAATCCTCGCCATCCTCCTTTTGGTTTTTCGGTCCCAAAATGGGTCATCTTTCATTGATCCTTCATATATTCTCAGCTGGCTTGCAATATCTTCACACTCTAAATGGTCGCGGCACTTCCTTGTTAAGTTGACGAAACTCGTATCAAGAGAACCAGCTAGTCAAAATTATAGAGAGAAAGGTCAAAACATATTGTTGAAAGAAAATCACAAGGTTATATGTGATCATAGATGTGATTTTATGCTCGCATCTTATGTTATTTCCCTTTCCTTTTAATGCCCAACGTCATTTTTTGCTTCTTCTACAAACCTTTGTCACTTGATTAAGAATAGGCATACTCGGGTCTCAGCCCCTGGCAGCCCTTAGTACGAATAGGCCATGCCAGGAGAAAGGCTGCAGAAATGGTTGAGGAAAGTGCTCGGCTGACTTTAGAGGTGTCAAAATGGGTCTTAAAATCATATATGACCCATTTAAAAATAAATGGTTCATGTATGGATCATTTTAATTTTAAAGAGTCAACTTTAAATGGGTTTTAAATTTTAAAGCTTAAAGATAAATGGGTCTAAATGGGTTGAGTTTGGAACCTATGTCTAATCCATCCACTAGACCCATCCACACTCTTTCCCTCTTTACAAAAATGTTCAAAAAAAATCGAAATTTAATTATTTTTTATTTTTTCTCATTTTCTTTTATTTTTTTTCTTTTCTCTTTTTTTTTTTTTTTTATTTCGGCCGGTGGTCGGCCACGGCCACCGGCCACCGGGGCGGGACGACCTCGCCAGAGGCCGGCGAAGCTCGAGCTCGCCGGCCTCGGGTGAGGCTCGAGCCTCACCGATCTGGCGAGCCTCGAGCTCGCCCGATTCCGGTGACCTCGAGGCTCGCCCGATCCCGGCAAGGCCTCGGCCTCGCCGACCTGTGGCGAGGCTCCAGCCTCGCCGATCTGGCGAGACTTGAGCTTGCCGACCTCAGGCGAGGTCAAATTAATTTAAGATGGATGAGATCAAGGATATGTCAAAACAGAATCATGAGCAGAGAAGAGGCAGTTGTTAGAGGTAGTTTATTCCTCAACATTTGATTTTATAGCGAGCAAGTTCCTGACTAGAGGAAAAAAGTCTCCTCCTGGCACGGATCTACATTACAATAATAAAAGTAAGTGATGCAGAGACATCTGTGAACTAAGGCAACATGAGCTGCAGATGACCTAACCTCTAAACTGTCTTTAAAACTTATTTAGTAGAAATTTAACTAAAGACTGATTTCGTTGATGAATCTTCAACAAAGAAGAGTTGCATACAAACCCGTCTAATTTAATGTGCTACAGGTACTTCTTTCCTTTTTACATTACCTCCGTACGACGATATCTTATATCAATCACTTAAACAGACTACTTATCCTCAACTTTTCTAGGAAAAGTTCATTAGCAAGTTGAGAATGATAGTTCCAGTCAGATGGGTCCAAAATTTCAACCTAGTCAAATTGATGCTCAGTTGCTCGCTGTTTTTGTTAATGCAAAAAACTGATGACAGGAATGAAGAATATACAGCTGGTAAAAATAAGGCAACACAAATTTTAGCATGAATAATGATACGAAAAGCTGACCATACAAAATGTGAGCATAAACTTTATTTTCTTTCTTAAGAAAAGGAGAGGCTTTACAAGTAAAGGATCCAGGAATAAGGAAATTATATAGGTGAAATCCATCTCCTCTTCATAGCCATAGTTCTACATTCTATCACATCAAATTATCTTGTCCCACTTTAGTGAAGCCTGTCCAGCTTTATCAGCACACTGAGGTTCCACATAACCAATATGGTGCTTATATTAACCAAAAGTGCTTAAAGTTGGGAAATGTCATGGTCTGAAGGTTTTGAGATGATATCATCCCCCGCCCAGCATTTTACTTTTTTCACTAAAAAGAACAGGATTTTCAGAGGCAAACTTCCGGCAAAAAAAAAAGAGGGCTTAAAGTCCAAAAAGAAAAAACTATACCTTTTCCTTCATAATGAGAAGACACAGGCATGAGAGCGTGATGGCATTACAGCTGAACTATTCCTCACTAAATGGATCAGCTATAAACATCACGGGGTGCCCTCGTGCCTTGTTGTACGGTGTCATATTCACTTCAAGATCTCGATCTCCATAACCCTTTGAAAAGTAGCATCCTTAAGGAATGTAATGAAGGGTGTCATAATGCTAACTTAGGTCTCCTCTACATCATGACACATTTGTTCTGATAATATGAAAATCCTTCAGCACTAACCTAACAGTCCAACCAAACTTCAACTTAAAAAATTCAGCCATTAAATTCAAACGTGATAGTTATGACTTTCCTCTGCCAAAATTATCGCTAAGATTCTATTCATACAAAGAAAAACCTCTGAATGTCTTCCTTTATTCCTCTGATGTAGTCTATTGAGCTAAGAGTTTTCCAAGACACAGCTCATTTCCAAAATAAACATAAGTAGCTAAATTTTAAATGCAAAATCACAAGAAATAAGTTTCTCAGCCAACTTCCATTTGATGCAGCTCTCGGAGAGAGCAAGTATTGGTTATGACAATAAAAGATCATAGAAATGTCACAGACGACAAACCAACATGTAGTTGGCATCCGACAACAATCAAACTATGAAATCTAACATGTCTTGTCATTGAATGGATCCAGATTCCAGACAAGATTCTCTTACAATTTCTAATGAATAGGAAAAGAAAAGAAGCAAAACAGCAAGTTTCTGACTAAATAAGTGCTTGATGTACCAGCAGAGTTCAATACAATCCAACTAGGGGAACAAGGCAATATGACAATCTTACAGGAACTAATGTTTGCTATTCTCAGCCTCCTCTTTCCCAAGAGCTACCACCACTTTCTTCGAGATGGCTTCAGTTGGCTGGTGAGAATTCTCGATTGCCTTCAAAATGACTTGCAATTTCTCACCATATTTGGGTTCCGCAGTAATACATCTCATCAACACATCTTTCTGGGTATCCTCCGTCCCATGCTGCAGTTCAAATTTGTAATACAATGCCCAAAAATTCCCAACATCAGGTTTAATTAAGTTTAAGGATCATAGCCCTATTCAGCCAGGTTTTAGCCTTGTCCGCCTTCCTATCATGCCAGAACAATTTTGCAAGAGCAACAAAAACATGTGGGTCATTATTACATTTCTTAAACGCGCCACGCGGGCGAAAGCGCCCATGCACGTTTAAGTTCTTACCATGCTTTTTGTCTCGCAAACTGGCGCCTCGATGCAGTTGCCAGAGACGCACCGCCCTCGCGGACCGGAAGCTCGGCATTGTCACCAGCGACGAACCCTCCCGACAGACACTGCTAAAAAAATATACCGGTGCAGGCAGGATCCCCGAGGCTGTGAGTTGAAGAATGGGTCTCATTATATCGAGAGAGTCGAGAGCCACCGATTATGTCTATCCGTAAAAATGCTTTTTCATTTACAAGAAGACTAACAATCTGTAGCATAGCCGGCATTCCACTTCCGGCGAGTGTACGGACCAGCCCATTCACACAGCCAGCCCTTTCTCTCTCTCACGCATGTGTCACGGCCCGAAGAATTGGATCGTCCAAGAGGTTTCCTGGACGATGGACCGTGACCGAACCTTGAACGAGAAAGCAAGTCCCGAGTGTTCTAGTACTAGGGTTTACTTGATATGTTCTAGAATACTCCTGGGGCGGGCGAGACTGTAATTATGAACCTCTGTAATTAATGAGGTAGTTGGGTAGTTGGGGAGACACGATCTCCACCGTCAGATCGAGGAGAGATCTACGGATATCGTCAGTCCGGTACTTGTATAAGAAGGGGTCTCCTCCCCCTCATTGTATCACCTCATACTTTCAAGAAGTAATAGAAATCCAGAGCTTCTCTCTCTAGAGTTTCTCTCTCTAAAAGTGTTCTTGTGAGTTGAGTGTGGGGAAGGCTGACTTGGGAAGAAATTCCTAAGGCCGCACGGGTTAGGGAACGCGAGATCGATCGGCCCGTGACAAGTGGTATCAGAGCTAAGATGGCCAAGGGCGCTGCAAAGCCACGATCCGATGTATCGTCACTAACCGAGAAGGGCGTGGGCGATGATCGTGGGAAGGCCACCGAGAGGCAAGGTGCCGAGGCACGGGAAGACCGTGATTGTTCAAGTTCGAGGGATATGGTTGGTGACTTGGAGACCCGCATGGCGAAGGTGGAAATCGCCATGGCTGACGTCCAAGGAATGGTTGAGGATATGGCCGTACGCATCGAAGGAGGCGAGACCGGAACAGGGGAGCTAGAGGCCGAAGTGCTGGAGCTCAAGTCCGGGCTCGGAGAACTCCGAGGGGAAATGCTGGGCAACCTGACCGACACCACCAATGAACTTCAACAACGGGACGATGCCTTGGAGGCCTTGGTGGAGGCCATGCGCATAGAGATGGCCGAACTAAAGGCGAAGGTCGCCGAAATGGAAGGAGCACGTGCGAACGGGGTAGTCGCCGTGCAAACCGCTCCACGAATGGATGCCCCGAAGCCAAAAGAGTTTAAAGGCTCGCGGACGCCCAAAGACGTGGACAACTTCCTATGGTACATGGAGCAATACTTCCTAGCGATGGGAATCACCGATGGTGCGATCCGGGTAAGTACCGCAGCCATGTACTTAACTGATAATGCGCTATTATGGTGGCGTCGTAGGAGTGATGATCGGAGTGGTGCACCGATCACTACGTGGGAATTGTTCGTCGAGGAATTTCGACGACAATACTATCCCGCTTATGCGGAAGAAGAAGCTCGAGATGAACTCCGGCGCCTTGAACAAAAGGGGGGAGCTCGCGAGTATGTTCGGAAGTTCTCGGAGTTGCTACTCCAAATTCCGTCCATGAATGACACGGAGGCCTACTACCAATTCATGGGTGGTCTAAAACCGTATGTGAAGCAAGAGCTAAAGCGGTGCAATGCCAGAGATCTTTCGACGGCCATGTCCGTAGCTGAGGCCATGGTGGAGTATAAACCCACTTCCGTAAGCAAGCCGGATGCCCGACCAAGGGACAAGGGCGTTGGTGGGGGAGATCGTAACAAATTCCACCGTCCAAGTGGGAGCAAACCATCAACGGCCCACCCAAGGGCGAAGGCGGAGTCGAGCGGAGGAGAACACAAGAAGGGACGTACCTTCAAGTGCTTTTTGTGCGACGGTGCGCACATGGCTCGTGATTGTCCAACTCGAGGCAAACTAGCCGCGATGGTCAAGGCACACGAGGAGGAACGAGAGGAGGCGCGACTCGGTACGTTGCGCATCCTAAGTTCCATAAAGTCCAAAAGGGCGAACAAGCCCAAGGGATTGATGTTCGCAGACGTGACGATCGGGAAAACCAAGATGAGTGCGCTCATCGACACGGGAGCATCCGATCTGTTTATCTCGGAAGAGGCTGCGAAGAAACTCAATCTTCGGGTTGAGAAAGGAGCCGGTTGGCTCAAGACGGTGAACTCCAAGGAAATTCCTACCAACGGCTTGGCTAAGGATGTGGAGTTTCAACTCGGACAATGGAAGAGTAAAGAGACGATCGAGGTAATTCCACTTGACGATTATGACTTTGTCATTGGCTTGGGATTCCTTGATAGAATAGATGCTCTTATTGTCCCATTTGCCGATTGCATTTGTATCTTGGACGCACGTTGTCAATGTGTGGTCCCGGTCACCCGAGAGTCGGGTCGTGACCAGAAGATAATATCGGCAATGCAAGTTACTAAGGGAGCGAAGAAAGGGGAGGCTACTTTTCTAGCAACCTTGAAGGTCGAGGATGCAAAGGGTGAAGGGAGTGATGTCCCAACGGAGGTAACCCGAGTCCTCGATTCCTTCAAGGATGTGATGCCCCCCGAACTCCCGAAGAAGCTTCCGCCTCAAAGGGAGGTGGATCATAAGATCGAGCTCGTGTCCGACGCTCGACCACCCGCCATGGCACCCTATCGCATGGCGCCTCCCGAGTTGGAGGAACTAAGAAGACAACTCAAGGAGTTGCTCGATGCGGGGTATATTCAACCATCGAAGGCTCCGTTTGGCGCCCCGGTCCTATTTCAGAAGAAGCATGATGGATCACTCCGGATGTGCATCGACTATCGGGCGTTGAACAAGCTGACGATCAAGAACAAGTACCCAATCCCTCTTATTGCCGACTTGTTCGATCAACTTGGGGAAGCACAATGGTTCACCAAGCTTGATCTTCGATCGGGATATTATCAAGTGCGGATTGCAAAAGGGGATGAACCGAAGACCGCTTGTGTGACGCGGTATGGATCTTATGAGTTCCTCGTCATGCCATTCGGCTTGACAAATGCTCCGGCCACATTTTGCACACTCATGAACAAGGTACTCCACCCGTTCCTAGATCAATTTGTAGTGGTTTACCTCGATGATATTGTGGTGTATAGCCGGACGCTCGAGGAACACATCGAGCATTTGAAGAGAGTCTTCCAAGTTCTACGGGAGAACGACTTATATGTCAAGCGGGAGAAATGTGCCTTCGCACAGCAGGAAGTTCCATTCCTGGGACACATCGTCGGGGGTGGACGTGTGCGGATGGACTCGGCCAAGATCAAGGCCATTGTGGATTGGAAGCCGCCGACCAAGGTGACGGATCTAAGGTCATTCCTTGGCCTCACCAACTACTATCGACGGTTCGTCCGAGGATATTCGAGCATCACCGTGCCACTCACGGATATGTTGAAGAAGGAAAAGCCGTGGGAGTGGACGACCCGATGCCAGAAGGCGTTTGATCGGTTGAAGCAAGCTATGACCGAAGAGCCGGTGCTCGTGCTACCCGATCACGCCAAACCCTACGAGGTAGAGACCGATGCTTCCGATTTCGCTATTGGTGGTGTTCTCATGCAGGATGGTCACCCGGTAGCATTTGAGTCGAGGAAGCTGAATGATACCGAACGACGGTATACGGTCCAAGAGAAGGAGATGACCGCGGTGGTCCATTGCCTTCGTACATGGAGGCATTATCTCTTGGGGTCCCGGTTCGTCGTAAGGACGGACAACGTGGCCACGAGCTACTTTCAAACCCAAAAGAAGTTAAGCCCGAAGCAAGCTCGTTGGCAAGATTTCCTGGCGGAGTTCGATTATGTGCTCGAGTACAAGCCGGGGAAGGCAAATTCTGTGGCCGATGCGCTTAGCCGAAAGAGTGAGCTAGCATCGTCACTTGTCAGTCATCCCAAGAATCCATGGGATGAACGGATCAAGGAGGGACTCCAACATGATCCAACGGCCAAGGCACTCATCGACCATGCTCGGGAAGGCAAGACCCGGCAATTTTGGTGTGAAGACGACTTGCTTTACACCAAAGGAAGGCGATTGTACGTGCCTCTTCACGGGAAGCTAAGGAAGGAAATCCTACGGGAGTGCCATGATTCCAAGTGGGCGGGTCATCCGGGGATCCACCGCACTATGGCGCTTGCGGAGGATCGATACTTTTGGCCTCACTTGCGCGACGACGTTGAGGCATATGTCCGGACTTGCCTTGTATGCCAACAAGACAAGCTTGAACAAAGGTCGTCGGCGGGGCTCTTGGAGCCACTTCCCATCCCGGAGCGTCCATGGGAGAGTGTCTCCATGGACTTCATTGTCAACTTGCCAAAGTCCGAAGGGTGTCGGACTCTCATGGTCGTGGTAGATCGATTTTCCAAGTACGCGACGTTCGTGCCCGCGTCGAAGGATTGTCCGGCCGAGGAAGCGGCCAAACTATTCTTGAAGCACGTCGTCAAATATTGGGGAGTGCCACAAACGATCGTGAGCGATCGCGACCCTCGATTTACGGGTAGGTTTTGGACTGAACTCTTTAAATTATTAGGGTCGAACCTCAACTTCTCCACGAGCTTGCATCCTCAAACCGACGGACAAACGGAGCGAGTCAATGCACTCTTGGAGTTGTACCTTCGACACTATGTGAGTACGACGCAAGTGAATTGGGCGAAGTTGATAGATGTAGCCCAATTCTCCTACAATCTTCAGAAGAGCGAGTCCACGAACCAAAGTCCGTTCGAGATCGTGACGGGACAACAACCACTCACTCCGAGTACGGTTGCAACGGGCTATAAGGGGAGTAGCCCATCCGCTTTCAAGTTTGCCAAGGAGTGGCATGAGCAAGCGGACTTGGCACGAACGTGTCTACACAAGGCCTCGAAGCGCATGAAGAAGTGGGCCGATAAGAAGCGACGGCACGTGGAGTTCCAAGCCGGGGACTTGGTGTTGGCCAAGCTACACCTAGTTCTTCGATACAAGGACGTGCATAAAGGGCTTATACGTCGCTACGAGGGGCCATTTCGAGTATTGCATCGAGTCGGAAAAGTCGCATACAAGCTGGAACTGCCACCAAAACTCAAGGTACATCCGGTATTCCATGTGAGTATGCTTAAGCCTTTCCGTGTAGACGAAGAAGACCCGGACCGAGGGGAGTCGCAACGGGCACCGCTTGGAGCGAAAACCTCCTATGATCGAGACGTCGACTTCATCATGGCGGATCGAGTCATACGGAAGAGATATCGTGCGCCGAAGCGAGAATACCTAATCCGATGGAAGGGTCTTCCGGAGAGTGAAGCAAGTTGGGAGCCTGAAGAAGCTCTTTGGCAATTCAAGAAACATATTGATGCTTTCCACGCCAAAGACGCGACGAGGGCGTCGCCCGAATAAGTGGGGGAGAATGTCACGGCCCGAAGAATTGGATCGTCCAAGAGGTTTCCTGGACGATGGACCGTGACCGAACCTTGAACGAGAAAGCAAGTCCCGAGTGTTCTAGTACTAGGGTTTACTTGATATGTTCTAGAATACTCCTGGGGCGGGCGAGACTGTAATTATGAACCTCTGTAATTAATGAGGTAGTTGGGTAGTTGGGGAGACACGATCTCCACCGTCAGATCGAGGAGAGATCTACGGATATCGTCAGTCCGGTACTTGTATAAGAAGGGGTCTCCTCCCCCTCATTGTATCACCTCATACTTTCAAGAAGTAATAGAAATCCAGAGCTTCTCTCTCTAGAGTTTCTCTCTCTAAAAGTGTTCTTGTGAGTTGAGTGTGGGGAAGGCTGACTTGGGAAGAAATTCCTAAGGCCGCACGGGTTAGGGAACGCGAGATCGATCGGCCCGTGACACATGCTCATACAAGTAGTGAAACAGGCGGATAGGCGGCGTGGGGCCAGCGAGCCAATGTGGAGGAGGCACGCGCCCAGAGCAGATTGGCGATAATATATTTAAGGAAGCTTTATCCATTATAATATTCACTAAAAAAGTTGTTATAACAACACCGCAGCATCTGCATGGGAAGCGGTCGGTACCCAGTCGCTGCAGCTTCCATTCCATTTTTGAGGGGGCATCAACCCCAGAGGAGACACTCGGCCGGCTTGGTACACGGCAAATTTATTCCCTCTCTTCCTTCGTCCAAAAGGAGTCGCAGAGACCCAGAGAGAAATTCAGACGGAGAACAAACTTGCTTGCAAAACGAACGTTAAAAAATGGACGACCACCATGACGCTCTTCAATCATTTTCTGGTAGGCATTTGCTGAACCAGTTTGCTCCGTTTTCTTCAGCTTGCCGAACATTCAAAGATGGCTCCTTTTGCTTCCTCTCCCCCTCTGCTCTCTCCCATGCGCTACGCTTTTTCCCCTCTCTGGTAGGCGCTCTTCAACCATTTGCTGAACAGCTCCATTTTTTTTTTTGTTTGCTCACTCTCGAGCATCTTCTTCAGTTTGCTGAACAAGTCCTTTTTCTTCCTCTCCCCCTCCCCTCTCTCAAGTACGCTTTTTCTTCTTCTTCCGTTTGCTGAACATTTTTAATGTTCAGCAAAAATGGGTAGTTTGCTAGTTCGCGTAGGCTACGCATTTTCTTCCTCTTCCCCTCTCCTCTCTCTGTAGGCTAGTTTGCTGATCATTCAAAAATGGGTCCATTCAAGACCACGCACTAACTAAAATGGTTCTTGCAGATCGAGCATTTTGCCCTGGAGTGAAGCACTTTGCTCTTCAAGGTGACTTTGAGTGGACCAGCTCGCCTCCTGATCTTGCTGATTTCACGTGGCAATGGGATCACCAGGTGAGTCCCTCCTCCTAGGCTAACGTCTCTTTGGCTAAAATTTGATGTCTCCGTTGATGTTGTTATTATTGCTTTCATTGATGTTTGTGTTGATGTCTCTGTTGATGATGAGCTGCTTTCATTGATGATGAGCTGCTGAATGCAATTCACTTTTATTAGTCAGTTGATAACAACATGACAAAATGTTTAGTTAAAAATGAGTTCGAGTTAGCGCTAGCATGGACATGGCAATCGATTTCAAGATTTCAAGGCGCATATAGTAAAGTTTGAAAAGTCGAAGGTAATTTGCAACAAATGTCAAAATTTTGAAGGCAAAACGTGATTCTTCCGAATATCTAATGAAGGAACATCTTCACTGTTTTTCTAGGAAAAGTTCATCAGCAAGTTGAGAATGATAGTTACAGTCAGATGGGTCCAAAATTTCAACCTAGTCAAATTGATGCTCAGTTGCTCACTGTTTTTGTTAATGCAAAAAACTGATAACAGGAATAAAGAATATACAGCTGGTAAAAATAAGGCAACACAAATTTTAGCATGAATAATGATATCGAAAAGCTGACCATACAAAATGTGAGCATAAACTTCATTTTCTTTCTTAAGAAAAGGAGAGGATTTACAAGCAAAGGATCCAGGAATAAGGAAATTATATAGGTAAAATCCATCTCCTCTTCGTAGCCATAGTTCTACATTCTATCACATCAAATTATCTTGTCCCACTTTAGTGAAGCCTGTCCAGCTTCATCAGCACGCTGAGGCTCCACACAACCAGCATGGTGCTCATATTAACCAAAAGTGCTTAAAGTTGGGAAATGTCATGGTCTGAAGGTTTTGAGATGATATCATCCCCCGCCCAGCGAATAGTTGGGAACTTTTGGTTAATATGAGCACCATGTTGGTTGTGTGGAACCTCAACGTGCTGATGAAGCTGTACAGGCTTCACTAAAGCGGGACAAGATAATTTGATGTGATAGAATGTAGAACTATGGCTACGAAGAGGAGATGGATTTCACCTATATAATTTCCTTATTCCTGGATCCTTTGCTTGCAAAGCCTCTCCTTTTTTAAAGAAAATGAAGTTAAAGCTCACATTTTGTATGGTCAGTTTTTCGATATCATTATTCATGCTAAAATTTGTGTTGCCTTATTTTTACCAGCTGTATATTCTTCATTCCTGTCATCAGTTTTTTGCGTTAACAAAAAACAGCGAGCAACTGAGCATCAATTTGACTAGGTTGAAATTTTGGACCCATCTGACTGGAACTATCATTCTCAACTTGCTGATGAACTTTTCCTAGAAAAACAGTGAAGATGTTCCTTCATTAGATATTCGGAAGAATCACGTTTTGCCTTCAAAGTTTTGACATTTGTTGCAAATTACCTTCGACTTTTCAAACTTTACTATATGCGCCTTGAAATCTTGAAATCGATTGCCATGTCCATGCTAGCGCTAACTCGGACTCATTTTTAACTAAACATTTTGCCATATTGTTATCAACTGACTAATAAAAGTGAATTGCATTCAGCAGCTCATCATCAACGAAAGCAGCTCATCATCAACATCAATAACATCAACACAAACATCAATGAAAGCAGCAACAACAACATCAACAGAGACATCAAATTTTAGCCAAAGAGACGTTAGCCTAGGAGGAGGGACTCACCTGGTGATCCCATTGCCGCGTGAAATCAGCAAGATCAGGAGGCGAGCTGGTCCACTCAAAGTCACCTTGAAGAGCATAGTGCTTCACTCCAGGGCAAAATGCTCGATCTGCAAGAACCATTTTAGTTAGTGCGTGGTCTTGAATGGACCCATTTTTGAATGATCAACAAACTAGCCTACGGAGAGAGCAGAGGGGGAGAGGAAGAAAATGCGTAACCTACGCGAACTAGCAAACTACCCATCTTTGCTGAACATTTTTTTAATGTTCAGCAAACGGAAGAAGAAGAAAAAGCGTACGCGAGAGAGGGGAGGGGGAGAGGAAGAAAAAGGACCCGTTCAGCAAATTGAAGAAGATGCTCAGCCCACCGGAGAAGGCGCAGAGTGAGCAAACAAAAAAAAATGGAGCTGTTCAGCGTCGGCCATGGACGGCCTCTCGTCCACAGATCTGAGCGCCCACTTTCTCTGTCGTCCCAGCCGCTGAGCGGCAGATATAGAGAAGCAGAGCAGTGGGTTCGCGGCCAAGGCTCCAGATCTGGAGCCATGGCCGTGAGTGACGATCGACCTCGTATCCACCCTCTCCGTCGTCCCGACGGCTGAACGACAGATTTGGAGACGTCGATCTCCGCGTCTCCCCCTCCATTGTCGCGGCTGAACAAACCGTCGTCTCGCGCGCCCTAAGGCTCCAGATCTGGTACACACACTTACAGCCCATGGATTCTCTGTTGAGTGATGGAAGGAGAGAGATCTTCAGCCATGGCTTCTCTCTTCACCAAATCCAGTCCCTCGCCGCCAGACCTGGAAGTGGGGCACCGGGCGGAGGAGACGGCCAAAGTGGAGAGATGCGGCGCCAGCAACTGCGGCTCCGCCGGTGGCCATAGCGGAAGGATCCGTAGGCTTGTCGTGAAGATGGAAGAGGAAGAAAAGAGAAATCTAGGTGGATTTGGAGGATTTTTAATTTATTTTTTTGATTTCATGTGTCAATTCGTAAGTGGTTGATAATAAATAAGCTCACGCCACGTCAGCCGTTGACGTGCCGCTTGCAAACCTTCCAAGCATCGCAAAAACGTTTCTGATCTGCTTAGTAGGGGTAAGCTATTGACATAACCACAAATCATTGACTCTGCGTGCGAGGTGTCGAGTGAGAGCGGCCAACAGCCACCACCCTGGCTTGTGGCGACGGGCCCTCGCCGCCGCAATGGTATGTATGACAAAGAAAATAATAAAATAAGACTTTAGTAGTGATGAACCGAGAGACCTGATCATTAAAATTTGGCGAATATCGATTAGATGATTAGCATGTATAAAAGCAACCGGGTTTTTCATATGTTAATGTAACAACGGCCTTAATGCCTTCTTTAGACACATCCTCAATTTTCTACAATTCTAAATAATTCTTAGTAGAATTTCATTGATGGTAAGATTGATTAAAAAGGAAAAGATATCTTGTGGATCAACCGGTTTGATGATTTTGATTTACTTTCTTTTTAACTGTTGTTCCCTTCTTTCTTCTATTGTGTTCGTTACACATCCGCTTTTCTTTTTCTTTGTTCTTTACGAAAATTTTTTAGTATTTGAGTGCATGAATAAATTTAATGTTCGAGATTTTAATTTAAAAGAATGGCCGTAAGGTCTACACTGTGATCTGCATGGGAACATTTATTTACAATCCGCTCTCTAAAAGTCAATCTCTAATCATTTTATGTCATGATCAATATTAAAGTTGCGAAGATTGAATGATTAACCTCGTGTCAAAACTTTCTGCAATCTCCAATTTCTATTTGATGAAAATTGCAGGTACAGCAAAACCCAGTACACAAATTAGCTTAAGTACAAAAGAAAAACCCAAACGATCGAACAAGTCAGCCGAGCCCTAGGACGCTTACACCCGAGTATGCCTTTTCTTACACAAGTGACGGGTGTAGAAGAAGCAAAAAAAATAAATAAAAAATTGGGCATAAAAAGGAAAGGGAAATACCGTAAGGTGCGAGAATAAAATCAAAACTATGAACCAATGTAACCTTGCAATTTTCATTTAACAATATGTTTCCACCTTTCTCTGTATAATTTTGACTATCAGCTCTCTTCGAGTAAGGGAGCGTCGCGACCATTTAGAGTGTGAAAATAGAGTGAGCCGGCTGAGAATATATGGAGGACCAATGAAAGATGACCCATTTTGGGACCGAAAAACCAAAAGGAGGAGGATGACGAGGATTACCAATTTTGAGGGTAAAGGAACGTCATGCAAAATCACGACTTCAGTGCCACAAAAAAGAAAAATACAGACTGGCCATACAACAAAGTCGCTTAATTTTAAGATAAGGGAAGCCAGAAGCCACTTCTTCCCTTTACATCAGGTCACCTGTCTGCCCCAAAACAAATCGACCAATGTGCTCATCGTAGCATGAACAATAAACAACCAGAATCTCATATCACTTTGCTGTTCACCCTACAAGACTAACAATGAATTATTTCCTGTTATTACATTATCCCCCTGGCCCTGTCGGTCCAGGAAAAAGAAAAATCTCTTGGCCTCCATTTTTGGCATTCATGCTTTGCTACAATTGCATCTGCAGTTTCCATCGAACAGTCTCTTCACATTTCACAAGCACGAGTATAGCGCCACGACTTGATCTAAGCTAAGCTACGGGGCAGAGGTAAACAGTAGTGACGTATTCGTCCTTCCGAAGCCAAAAGAATTGGACATTGCTGCTCTCACTGCCATCTCCTTCGAAACAGTCAAAGGCATGAAAGCATCACTGAACACTGGATCAGGTTTGGTAACATTGAGAGTCAAAGGTGCAATTCCCTGCAAGAACACCATGACCACCCACTTAGACTTGCAATTACAGTTCATAAAAGTGAAAGTGACCCAACTTAGTCATAACTTTTGAAGCCACAGAAGGGTATGTCTACCAAGATGCTCAGACCTAAGGACAATGCATCTGTACGTACAAAGTAGTAACATTATGCTCAAAAAACTGGAAATGGTAAAACCATGAACTGCTTCATCCATTTGACCATAATACTACATTTTCTTCTGTCAAAACTATGGCCTACACGGAAATTCCAGTGGAACTCATGTAAGCATAAAAGATACTAAAGCCAACAGATGTTCGTGTCCATTAAAATCTCACTTTTTGTCAGTCATATAAAGGCAGTTATGCCCTCAAGGAGCAAGTTATTTTCCAGCTTCCCTTTCCAGGAAGGCAAGAAAGATTTACTCTTTTTTATTGGTAAAATGGAAAAAGATTCCTCATTCTGTGTATTGCCAAAACTGCGAAAATTGCTTCCACCACTCGAGCCGCTCCAACCAGGTGACCAATAGCACCCTGTAGTTAACAGAAACCCCAGAAAGAACAAGAAAAAAACCCTATTGACAGTCGATGTGTAATGAGCATAGCAATTGAATCAATGGCGACTACGTTGAAAATGCTCCCTATCTGAACATCATCAAGTAAAGAGTAATCTGAAGTTGGCAAATGGCACGACAAAACATATCCAATTATAAGCATTTCCAATTAGATTAAACTAGAACTAGGGCAAAAAAATTAAACTAGAAACCATTGAAAAGTACACAAACTGTATAGCCTTATGCAAGTATAAATTAGCATTCTGAACAACGAGAACTGAAACAAAAGTTGATTGTTTGGTCAATTTACAGAAATTTGCCGACCACACTACTGTAAAGCAGGTCTATTGGTCACTACTACGCCACAAGAAAGCCCTTTTCATTCGATGAAAAGAACCTATTTAAGCAAAAGAATTACCTTAGTAGAGGACAGGGCCAATGCACCTGATGTTGCATGGCCAGAAAATACTGTTTTGATTGCTTTCGCTTCCACTGCATCACCTGCACAAAAGTTTTTCTTGTCATCAGCCATGCTGTGGAATTTCTCATGCATTAACTTATCAAGACAACTGATAATCATATCAATCAGCAAGAAGCTATGAAGTTTACCCAAAGGCGTAGACGTCGCATGCGCATTTACAAGGGGAAAAAACAAGATGGCAATTCAGTTGAAAGTCAAAGAACAGGTAAAGAATAAAGATAATTTGCGAAGAAAGAGATCTTCAACTCACCTCCAACACCATGACACCTGAACCTTCACCAATTCTGATTTTCAAGTGAATGCTAGATAAAGAACATTACTAATCACCTGAAAGCAGCAATTTCCAATAGTAAGTAAAAAGTGTTTACTTACACAAAACCATCTCGACTACAGTCAAATGGCCGCGAAGATTCCTCTGGGCAGGAATTGTACTTTGTGGTCAGAGCCCTTGACCTGCAAATCCCTGGCATTAAATAGGCTTAACTGGACCAAAAAATAAGGAAGATAAAAGAAAGGATAAACCAGGGTTTCCTGAAGAAGAGGAATTGCTATTCCAGAGCTACCACCTGGAAATTAAATATGCCATTCAGCAAGCGCTTACCTGCAAAATCGTGCAATAGATAAAGCATCTATGCTGGACTCTGTACCCCCAGCAACCATGACATTTGCATCTCCAAATTGAATCATCCTTGCAGCATCACCTATTGAATGTGCCCCAGTTGCACAAGCTATTACTGCAGCATGATTGGGCCCCTATATGAAGGCAAACAGTGGACCGTGCAAGGGTATTAACTTACAGATTGACTCGATTATGTATTTTTTAAAGATATGTGCTCAGTTGAAAAATGAATAAAGACTGAATAAAAGACCACCATATGAGAGTAAAGTACAATGAGATGTTTTCTGAGAATTCTAAGATACATGGAGGAAGTCTAGGTTTGGTAAAAGAATCACATGATCAGTCGGGAAAATAAGCTTAAAGATTGGAGGGAAGAGGAAGAGAAGCATATATGTCAACTGTCATATCTTTATTAGGAGATTGAGTGACGCAGTGAGACATCAGCAGAAAATTCTGCTGCTGTGTCTTTGGATAGTTTTATCGTACAAAATCATCTGGCCACAGTTGTATACTCACCTGGAAACCATATTTCATGCTCACATGACCCGATGCCATGTTGATCAAAATCCTTGGAATAAAGAAAGGGCTAAGTCGATGAAGGCGCTGCAACAAGAGCAAGATATTCAAGCTTCCATCATCATAGAAGAAGGCAATTTATCAGGTTCGAGACCACAGGAAGAGTTAATGCTTTGTAAAAGACTGACAGAATGGTAATATAAACCTTCTCACAGATCATTTGCGCTGCGTTCAGTATGTCACTGATGCTTCCAGTTCCCCCTCCAATAGAAACCCCCTGGCGTTCTTCAAGTTAAAAGAAGGTACATCACCAAAGAATTTACAAAGCATAGTATTCTTCCAAAGTATCTGCAAGAAATATATTGATCACCGTCATTCCTTTCTGTTCCTGTTCAGTGGTTATCCATTTTGCATCTCTTAAAGCCTCATCAGCAGCACAGAGTGCATAGCCTATGAATCTTGCAATTGAACGATGATCCTAAACAGAAAATTGAGAACGGAAAAAATTCAATATGCAGCATTGCGTGAATGAATTCTTTCGGAATTAACAGCCTATGGCATGAGCAGATGATGGGACTGATTTGGTATATCGCAGGAGTTCCTCATCCTGATGGAAAATGGAGTGATCAAGCAAAATGTGATCAAGTGTAGCAAAGCATATGCATATCATTTCCACCTACTACAAAATCATGATCAAGCATAATGTGATCAAGTGCCCCCAACTCTATCGGATTACTAACTTCTAAATTTCAGTATATCACTGGCAGCAGTAAATTAAAGTACTACCACAGCAGTTAAAGCAGACATTTGTCAAGCCAGACCTGCCTGTGCCAATCGCATTAAAAGAAGTCGGAGAATATGCCACGGCATTGGAGAGTAATACAATCTCCCATGTGTTCATTACGGTCCACAGCAACATCGTAAGATGGTTACAAACTTAAGAATTCTAATCAGACATAAGCAGCTTCCAAAATATCCAGTTTTTTTTGGTCAGATTCAAAATGTCTAGTTCACATGTATAACATTTGCTTGAAATTGGTGCATTGAATAAGCATGCAGCGCAACTGCTTTTCGGTCTCAATAAGAAAACTAAAATGAAAAACCGGCTTTCTTCCATCGACCACTCATCTTGCATCATCCATGTCGCACAGCAAGGCGAAAGTCAATTACTATAAGTTTAAATTTACGCAATCTGCCATCAATCTACACTCCACTCTTGGGTGAGAATCCCCATTGCCGAATAACGTGCACATGAAGGTACATCATTGCAGAAGGAAAATACATGTAAAAGCAAAGAATACAGATAGTCACGGGGAACAGATTTACTTTGGAATTGAGCCACAAACCCTCATTGAATTCGCCTTGTTCGGTACCGCTGGGCACCGTCGCGGTGACTTTGGATGTCAGCCGCTCGAACGTATGCAACCGCATCTCCCTATCGAAATTATCCATCTTGAGAGCATCGGGCGTGATCGCTCTAACCCCGCATTTCCCCTCTATCAGACGCTTCCACGTTGTTTCGTCTCCGCAACCGAGCGGAGTCACCATTCCCAAACCTTCAATCCACCAAGAGCATTAACGTTACACCACACCTCTATCGGTATAATTAAGTTCGTCGAACATCGGAGCACGTCCTCCGTCCGAGGTGAAAAAATGAACAGATTTGAGCTTGAAGTTGAACAGAAGGAGCGGCCAGAGGGGGCGGGCGAGGGAGAGCAAGGAAGCGGGCCGTGCGAACTCACCGGTGACGACGACTCTCCGAGGCGCGACGGCGGGCGGAGGTTCGAAGGGTTCAAACGAGGCAGAAGAGGAAGAGGAGGAAGAGGACGAAATGCGCCGAATGCGTCGGGAGAGGGAAGTAGAGAGGAGCAACCGGCTAGAAGGATTCGCCATTGCCGTCCCTCTTGCTCTCTCCGTCGCTCGCTTGCGGCTGAGCTGTCGGAAGACGAAACGGGGAAGCTTCTGCGCAAAGGAGGGGGCGTGAGCAAAAAGTAAACCAATTAATATGCGTGTATTAATTGCTGTGCTCACTATCTCCCCCTCTCCCTCTCTCTCTCTTCTCTCTCGCTCTTCTCCTTCCTTTTCATTTTCTGTGAAAAGGAAGAAGCCCGCTTCCTCTTTTTTCAAAATACTCTCCCCATCTTTCTCTCCCTCCCAAGAACCCAACGGTTGCATCTCGAGCCCAGACCCGACGCACAACTGGCCGAAAAAGGTGACCGAAATAATCCGTGTATGTCTAGGCACTTATTATGTCTAGTGTTTTCTCGAAAATGCTGAAACATCCGGGAGGTAATTTAGGAAATGTTCGTACTTATATTCTAGATGTTCCTCAATGATATGGGTAGGTGGCAGCCCTTAGTAAGAGTAGGCCATGCCAGGAGAAAGGCTGCAGAAATGGTTGAGGAAAGGGCTCGGCTGACTTTAGACGTGTCAAAATGGGTCTTAAAATCATATATAACCCATTTAAAAATAAATTGATCATATATGGATCACTTTAATTTTAAAGAGTCGACCATAAATGGGTTTTAAATTTTAAAGCTTAAAGATAAATGGGTCTAAATAGGTTGAGTTTGAAACCCATGTCCAACCCACCCACTAAACCTATCCACACTCTCTCCCTCTCTTACAAAAATGTTTAAAAAAATCGAAATTTAATTATTTTTATTTTTTTCTCTTTTTCTTTTATTTTTTCTTTTCTCTTCTTTCTTTTTCTTTTTTTGTTATTTCGGCCGATGGTTGGCCACGGAGATCGGCCACGGGGGCGGGACGACCTAGCCGGCCTCACGCGAGCCTTGAGCCTCGCCGATCTGGTGAGCCTCGAGCTCGCCCGATTCTGGCGAGCCTCGAGGCTCGCCCGATCCCGGCGAGGCCGAGGCCTCATTGACCTGTGGCAAGACTCGAGCTCGCCGGCCTCGGGCGAGGTCAAATTAATTTAAGATGGATGAGATCAAGGATATGTCAAAACAGAATCATGAGCAGAGAAGAGGCAGTTGTTAGAAGTAGTTTATGCCTCAACATTAGATTTTATAGTGAGCAAGTTCCTAACTAGAGGAAAAAAGTCTCCTCCTTTTGGCACGGATCTACATTACAACAATAAAACTAAGTGATGCAGAGACATCTGTAAACTAAGGTAACATGAGCTGCAGATGACCTAACCTCTAAACTGTCTTTAAAACTTATTTAGTAGAAATTTAACTAAAGACTGATTTCGTTGATGAATCTTCAACAAAGAAGAGTTGCTTACAAACCCGTCTAATTTAATGTGCTACAGGTACTTCTTTCTTTTTTACATTACCTCCGTACGACAATATTTTATATCAATCACTAAAACAGACTACTTATCTTCAACTTTTCTAGGAAAAGTTCATCAGCAAGTTGAGAATAATAGTTCTAGACATATGGGTCCAAAATTTCAACCTAGTCAAATTGATGCTCAGTTGCTCACTGATTTTGTTAAAGCAAAAAACTGATGACAGGAATGAAGAATATACAGCTGGTCAAAATAAGACAACACAAATTTTAGCATGAATAATGATATCGAAAAGCTGACCATACAAAATGTGAGCATAAACTTCATTTTCTTTCTTAAGAAAAGGAGAGGCTTTACAAGTAAAGGATCCAGGAATAAGGAAATTATATAGGTGAAATCCATCTTCTCTTCATAGCCATAGTTCTATATTCTATCCCATCAAATTATCTTGTCCCACTTTAGTGAAGCCTGTCCAACTTCATCAGCACACTGAGATTCCATACAACCAACATGGTGCTCATATTAACCAAAAGTGCTTAAAGTTGGGAAATGTCATGGTCTGAAGGTTTTGAGATGATATCATCCCCCGCCCAGCATTTTACTTTTTTCACTAAAAAGAACAGGATTTTCAGAGGCAAACTTCCGGCAAAAAAAAAAGAGGGCTTAAAGTCCAAAAAGAAAAAAACTATACCTTTTCCTTCATAATGAGAAGACACGGGCATGAGAGCGTGATGGCATTACAGCTGAACTATTCCTCACTAAATGGATCAGCTATAAACATCATGGAGTGCCCTCGTGCCTTGTTGTACGGTGTCATATTCACTTCAAGATCTCGATCTCCATAACCCTTTGAAAAGTAGCATCCTTAAGGAATGTAATGAAGGGTGTCATAGTGCTAACTTAGGTCTCCTCTACATCATGACACATTCGTTCTGATAATATGAAAATCCTTCAGCACTAACCTGACAGTCCAACCAAACTTCAACTTAAAAAATTCAGCCATTAAATTCAAACGTGATAGTTATGACTTTCCCCCTGCCAAAATTATTGCTAAGATTCTTTTCATACAAAGAAAAACCTCTGAATGTCTTCCTTTGTTCCTCTGATGTAGTCTGTTGAGCTAAGAGTTTTCCAAGACACAGCTCATATCCAAAATAAACATAAGTAGCTAAATTTTAAATGCAAAATCACAAGAAATAAGTTTCTCAGCCAACTTCCATTTGATGCAGCTCTCGGAGAGAGCAAGTATTGGTTATGACAATAAAAGATCATAGAAATGTCACAGACGACTAACCAACATGTAGTTGGCATCCGACAACAATCAAACTATGAAATCTAACATGTCTTGTCATTGAATGGATCCAGATTCCAGACAAGAGTCTCTTACAATTTCTAATAAATAGGAAAAGAAAAGGAGCAAAACAGCAAGTTTCTGACTAAATATGTGCTTGATGTACCAGCAGAGTTCAATACAATCCAACTAGTGGAACAAGGCAATATGACAATCTTACAGGAATTAATGTTTGCTATTCTCAGCCTCCTCTTTCCCAAGAGCTACCACCACTTTCTTCGAGATGGCTTCAGTTGGCTGGTGAGGATTCTCGATTGCCTTCAAAATGACTTGCCATTTCTCACCATATTTGGGTTCCACAACAACACATTGTTTTTTTTTTTGCTAAAAATTAGGTGTCAACAACATTGTTGACACCTAATTTTTAGCTTATTTTTATCATATTTTCAAAAATTTCAAAATTAGGTCTAGGGATCTTGACCAAGTCTAGAAACCTATTTCTAAAAAAAAAAATAATTTTTTATTATTTTTCTGCATTTTTCTGAATTTCTTTTAGTCAAAATAAGCAAGAAAATCAAGAAAAATAGTAAATGAAATCATAAAATTCCATAAAAATAGTCACTAATATTATTTTAAATCCAATTTCATATATACACTGTCAATTTTAGAAAATATCAATCGGATATATATTTTTCCCAAAATTGGGCAAAATTAAATCCGAATTGAACCAAAAATGAAATTAAATTTTTTCTAGACAGTTTTAAGTCTTGCTGTCTTCACAACAATTGATTCGGGAACCTTGAATTGCACAATGGTTGGTCCAATTGCACAATTTGACATAAAAATCGAAAATCCCCAAAATTTGATTAAAAATTAAGAATTTTGAACTCAAATTGAGAATCGTGCCCAAAATCAAATTGTCGAAATGTGAGACTATCATTTCTAGGGTTAATCAGGGGTGGGTAATTCAATTTTGGCATGAATTTTACCTAATCAGGTCATTAGGATCTTGAATTGAACAAAACCCTATCAATCCGAATATAAAAATCAGAAAATCTTGGGCACGATTATAATAAAATTGGGGAAAATTATATGTTAGGGTTCGAAATATGATGGGAAAATCAATTTTGAGATTGAATTTCAAAAATTTGGTGGAAATTGGGCTTAATTCGCGAATTAATGCAAACCGGAATTGCCCGGTCGGGCGGGTCGACCCGACCCGACCCGACCCGACCCAACCCAAACAGTTCATCTTCTTCACCCGGCCACCAAAACCCAGGAAAACCCAGAAAAAATAACTCATGCCCACAACTTCATTGACTCACCCCGATCAAATTAGCACATTTTTATCAAGTTTTCCAGCTGGCATCGATCAACAACCAAAACTGATTAGAATTTGGTTTCAACAGAATTTCGAGTGGGAAATCAAAGACCAAAAATAGAAAAAACTGAAGAATATTGTGGGGAACCTATTCGAGAAAATTCTGAAGAGAAAGAACGAGAAAAAGAGCGAGAAAGAGGTAGAGAGAGGGCTAAAGATGTGTAGAGGATTCAAAAATCGAGTGATCGGTGCTTTCTTCGACAAGAAAGCGTCGGCGAATCGGCTCCAATCGTGATCCTCCACGTCCGGCGAGCCGGTGACAAAACCATTCGCAAAGGCCTTAAACCGAGCCTCTACCGGAACATCTAGAGCACCTCTGGCGAATCCAAGACCACCATATCGAAGCCGAGGTGTTGAGGAACACTTCCACGGTCGCAGATCGGCTCAAAAAAGGAGTTTGGTCCACTTATGAGACAGGTAAACTTCGGTTCTCACCATTGTTTACCAGAATTGCCAGATTATAATCTTGCAAATCCGTTGAGCTTTTTCGTGATTTTGAGCTTATTGATGCATAAAACTTGCTTCTGATCACTTGTTCCATATTTTGATTGCATTTTGGCCATAAAAACCGCATGAAATCCTCTCAGCCACCATTGCTGAACTTCGCCGGAACTCGCGAGGTCCTCGCCGGAGTGTCACCATGGCCAATGGCCGTTCGAGTATGCCTTCCCTGACCTTGTTTGATGTTTTGATGATTGTTTGAACCGATTTAGATGGTTAGGGCGAGTAGTATAACCATTTAAGTTCTGGAAAATAAAAGGTTAGTCAGTAAAAATTAGGATTTTCGGACCGGATTTTCGCCGGCCGGTGAGTATCCAGCGGTGACCTAATTAGTCTAGATTGAAAATGGAACAGGTAAACATCACCATGGTGTAATCAAAATGGCCAAAAGGTCACCGGAGGGTTGCCGGCGGTGAGCCCAAACCGGCTACCTCGAAGACCTTAACACAAAATTCATGCACACCAAATGTTTGCCGAAATGCCCGAATGAAGGAAGCTTGAAACAGTGCCATTTTGGCACCGTGCCCGTCTGAGAAGGTGACCGGCGCCGGCGCCGGCCGATTCGGTCACAGCCGAACCGATCTGAATCAATCCGGTCTGGTTCATCCCCTCGGCGGGAAACATAAAAAAATCAAAAATCAAAAAATTAGAAAAATTCTAAAAAAATTCAAAAATCACAAAACTCACAAAAAATTAGATTTTCTTGAAAAATTCTAAAATTTTGCAGAAAATTCATAAAAATTAGAAAAATTACAGAAAATTCAGAAAAATTCAAACATTTTCAGAAAATTCATGAAAATTTTGAAAATTCAGAAAATACAAATAAAAAATTTGTAAATTTTAGAAAATCAATAAAAAAAATTGGAAAATTCACAAAATTTCCAGAAATTCATAAGAAAAATCATTTTTCGACTTAAAGAATTTTTTTCGAAAAAAATAAAAAAATCAAAAAATTTGAAAATTCACAGAAACGCCCAAAATCATCGTAGCAAGCCATAAAAGATGCAATTAGAATTTTTGAAGTGTCCAAATGGCACTTAAAAAAATCAAAAAAATCAAAAATTTTTGAAAAACCATAGAATGATTCAAAATCATTGTGGCCAGTCATAAAAAGTAAAATTTGAATTTTCCGAAATGCTTAAGAGGTATTTTTTGGAAAATTTCAAATTTAGAGATAAAACCCCTAAAAAACCCTAAACCCTAAAAAATGTGTAAATCATAAAGTGAACAAGCTATTAGAGCTTCGTTAGGGTTTGAATGTTTTGCTTGATTTTCGTTTTTAGTAGCCAAATTAGGGTTACTATAATTGATTTGTCATTGGTTGCGTATTTAATTTTTGGGTGCTTAATTGTCTATTCATGATTAGATTAGTGAATTGACCTTAGGGATCCGTGTGACACGTTAGGCATGCCATATCGTTCTTAGGTACCGAAAGGACGTTAATGGTCTCAATTTGGGATCGTTAACGTAACCAAGTCCCTTATTCAGAATCTCTGGTTCGTAGGATTGCGATATTTCTTCTGTACCTCAATTAGGTTTCTAGTCCACCTACCGTAAATGACTAGTGACGACTCCAAGTTCAAATTTAAATCAAATAAACCCCGCTGTCACGTGAGGTATGGTCTGGGAGAGACCCGTATAGAAAAATACCTCCATTCTAGCACGCGAGCGCGTAGCGCGACACACATCTCATCAACACATCTTTCTGGGTATCCTCCGTCCCATGCTACAATTCAAATTTGTAATACAATGCCCAAAAATCCCAAACATCAGGTTTAAGGATCACAGCCCTATTTAGCTAGGTTCTAGCCTTGTCCACCTTCCTATCATGCCAGAACAAATTTTGCAAGAGCAACAAAAATGTGGGTCATTATTACATTTCTTAAAAGCATCGGCAGTCTTGGTTTTGCGTTTGGGGTGAGGAGCCATCTCAATTGATGCGGCCCAGACAATGCCACTGGTGGGACACTCTTGCAATGCCATTGCCATCAATATATCAGCTTCCTTCTTATTTCCATGTCTAGATTCAACACGAATGGCAGCAAGCCGGAGCTCGTCCTTTGCTGGATTCTTCTTCTTGGCTAATGTAAGAACTGCACGAGCTTTGCTTAGCCCATTTGTCTTCTCCTCTAGTTTAGCTAGAGAAATCCACAGAGGTATACAACTAGAACAGTGCTCCAATCCGGATTCATAAACTTCCTTAGCCTGTTCTAAGTGACCAAGTCATTCTGCAAGCTGGCCTAGCATCAACCAGAGCTTAAAGAATGAGGGGAAGCGCTTCAACCCTTCATCTAGCAACCTCCTCTCTTCTTCAGTGTTGCCTATTTCTCTCTCGACAATGGCAGACTTCATCCACACTCTCTTTGTCCCTCCCCTTTCTCTTGCCTTAGCAAGTATCATTCTTGCTCACTCAGGCTCATGGTTCTCGAATTCAAACTTGAAGGCTGCTAACCTGATCTCCTCAGAATTAGGAATAGCAGCATAAGCTTCTTAAAGAATTGCTCAGACAGCTGGCACATCTCCGGCAAGCCACTTCTCCTTAGCACCCATAAGCCACAAAACTTCAGCCTGTGGCCTGTAAGTGATGGCTTTGCGGAGTAAAGCATCCAGAGATTCTTTTGTTCCATGACTCTTTACAAGCTGTGCTGCTTCGAGCCAAATGCTTTTCTTTGTCAAGAATACAGCGAGAGCATGGGCATATATAGCTCTAGCAGTCTCGATCGAATCTCTTTTCTTGCACTCCGCAGCATCAGCGACCCATGTCCTCTTCCTATCCTCTTCTTCCACTCCAATCCCAATTGCATTGTGAATAATTGCCTGGCATGTCGTGACAGACCCAGCCCTCTCGGCAGCCTCACCCTCATTCATCCAAATCTCCCTATCGATCAAGACTCATGAGAAGTTCTTCACTTTGAATGTTGTTTTTGAAGGTTTATATACCGGTTTGCGAAATGGTTTATGAAATGATTTTTAGATTTGGTTTTGTGGATTGTAGTTGATATCGTTGTGGATAAGTATTTGATGCTCAGTATCTCTGTGAACCCAAGGATTGTGGGTATGCACATACTAGTTTAGGATATCCCTGTGGATCGAGCGACCGACTTATAATAGTTGGAGACCTTGTCAAGGATTGATGCTCAGTATCTCTGTGAACCCAAGGATTGTGGGTATGCACATACTAGTTTAGGATATCCCTGTGGATCGAGCGACCGACTTATAATAGTTGGAGACCTTGTCAAGGGGGAATCTTGGTCGCCTTTTCACATGACGTTATCGATGATCATAGTTAGATTTTTAAGCATGAGATTGGCTATAGAATGGACCATTGGCGTGTTGGTGTGTGTTTTTCGACAAGATTAACCAATAGAATGGACCATTTATTTCTTATTTGATATTATTGTTTGAAATGGGCAATCCTATTGTGAAAATGTTATGTTAAAGTAATATATAACGTATTTTGACCTTAAAGTTTGTTATATGTGGAAGTTGGGTTAATTAAGCTTTCGTTTGATTATATAATTATGTTTATAGTGAATGCTCAATCTACTTATAAATAATGTATTAATCACTGAATCGTGGTAGCTTATTCGTCTCATCTTACTTATTTTTCAATTTCTTCAGCGAACCGTAAGTAGGCCACGAGAGCTTCGGTAGCGAGGACAACCTTTTTTTTGTTAGTAGGAACTTTTTGATGCAAGTTATATATAGTTGTGAAGCTTAAGTGTTAGCTTGTTGCTGATTATGTATTTAATTAGCCTTTTGATGAATTGTAGATAACTTTGATATTGTAACCAAATAAATTTTTATCGAATGACCGTGTCATGCCCTTGTTCTTCTTGAATTAGGAGTGTAACAAATATCATGACAATGAAACTTTACAAACTACATATTGAGTCTTAATAAGAACTGCTCGACATATTATACCGGTCGAGATTCTTAAAAGCTCATGAAAATGGTCAACGTCTTTCAATAGATAATGGAGGAAGAAGGGAAGTTTGAAGCCGAAGTTGCCAAGGTGCAAGCATGGTGGAACTCCGAAAGGTTCAAACTAACCGGCGACCCTACACCACTAGAGATGTCGTGGCACTACAGGGCAACCCGAGACAAAGCCATGGTTCGAATAAGATGGCGAAGAAGCTCTGGAGAACTCTGAAGACCCACCAAGCCAACGACACGGCCTCCAGGACTTCCAGCGCACTCAGCCCCGTGCAAGAGACCGTGATGGCCAAGCACTTGGACACGATCTACATCTCTGGTTGGCAGTGCTCGTCGACCCACACCTCCGCCAGCGAACCGGGGCCAGACCTCGCTGACTATCCCTATGACACCGTTCCCAACAAGGTCGAACACCTTTCCTTTGCTCAACAATACCATGATCGGAAGCAGAGAGAGGCGCGGATAAGCATGAGCCGAGAGAAGAGGCCCAGGACCCCATACGTTGACTATCTCAAGCTGATCATAGCCGATGGCAACACTGGATTTGGTGGCACGACAGCGACTGTCAAGCTGTGCAAGCTTTTTGTTGAGCGCGGTGCAGCTGGAGTCCACCTTGAAGACCAAGCCTTGGTGACCAAGAAATGTGGTCACATGGCTGGTAAAGTGCTCGTTGCAGTGAGCGAACATATCAACCGGCACGTGGCTGCGAGGTTGAAGTTCGATGTTATGGGAGTAGAGACTGTCTTGGTTGCGAGAACGATGCAGTTGCAGTGAATTTGATCCAGACCATTGTGGACACTAGAGATCACCAATTCATATTGGGTGCCACCAACCCGAGCCTCCGAGGGAAGAGTTTGGCCTCACTTTTGGCAGAAGCAATGGCAGCCAGTAAAACTGGCCGCGTGCTTCAAGCCCTCAAGGATAATTGGCTAGCCATGGCACAACTCAAGACATTTTCTAAATGCGTCACAGACTCAATCAAGAACATGAATGCCGGGGAGGACGAGAAGAGGAGGAGGCTAAACGAGTGGATGAACCACTCTAGCTTCAACAAGTGCCTCTCGAACGAGCAAGGCTGTGAGATCGCGGAGCGACTGGTGCTCAAGAATCTCTTCTGGAATTGGGACTTGCCTAGGACCCTGGAAGGATTCTACAGGTTCAAGGGCTTAGTTATGGCGGCAATAATCCGAGGATGGGCTTTCGCGCCACACTGCGATCTCATTTGGATGGAGACTTCAAGCCCCAACCTGGTGGTGTGCACAAAATTCGCTGAGGGCGTGAAGTCAATGCAGCTGGAGATCATGTTGGCGTACAGTCTCTATCCCTCGTTTAACTGGGACTCTTCAGGAATGACAGAAGCAGATGAGAGAATTTATCCCAAGGATTGCCAAATTAGGATTTTGCTGGCAGTTCACACTCGCTGGCTTCCACGCTGACGCGCTGGAGATCGACACGTTTGCCAAGGATTTCACAAGGAGAGGAATCCTGGCCTATGGGGAGAGGATTCAGAGAGAGGAGAGGAACAATGGAGTGGACACACTGGCTCATCAGAAGTGGTCTGGTGCTAATTATTATGATAGGTACCTCAAGACTGTCCAGGGAGGCATCTCCTCCACAGCTGTTATGGGCGAAGGCAAGATGAACACCTTTTAACTCCATTATCTCTGCATCCTAAAATAAAGCGCGTTTAACAATTTAATTTGTTTTGGTTCACATGACTGTCATTTCTCATGCTGATAAGAAATTTTGTGAAATGTAGGGTTGACTGAAGAGCAGTTCAAAGAATCATGGACGAGGCCGGGGGCAGTGGGGCTTGGAGAAGGGGCAGTCGTGGTTGCGAAGGCGAGGATGTAGGAGAGCTATATGTGGCCATTGTCAATTGGGGGTTTAGAGGGATCATTGCTCAGTTTCCCTATTTCGTGGAACTGGAGTAGAATAATAATGGGTGAGAAATAATTTACAATTAGGTCATTTGAGTCATTATGGGCATTGTTTTTTGGGGCCATAATGTTGTATGTCAGCAATCTTTTTCAGCTCTCTTCTGAACTTTTGGTACTAGTGCTGCTTCAAACTCTGTTTATGTTCATTGTAATTTGCTCAAGTATTTGAATAAGTCGCTTTTTATTTTAGCACAAGTATACATAGTCAAATATGCTCACAAAGAATAAGATATCATCTAAATGTGGTGGGAAAATAATATTAAAGCAGAACAATAGCATAATGCGCAGTTCCACAAGCTTCATCTCCACTTTCAAAACAGAGTCCTGAGAAATAGAAAGAACAGAATGGGAAAAAAAAGGTTGCCGCACCGCACCTTGTAAAGACTAGTCATCTTCTGTCACTTTATGCCCTTGCAGTGTATTGAAAGCTTGAAATGTACTGATGTGATTACTTTATCCATGGCTTTAGGATTGAGAATATGACGATGATTGCAATGACTAGGAGCAAGATGATGGCTATAGTCATGCACTTTCTTGACTTCTTTTGCAAGTTCTTGGCAGTGTTGAGAGCGTCTGTGCCCATGTTCACATGGTTCACTGCATTAGTCACCTGCACAAAATGGATATACTAAGCGCGGTAGCATCAATCGCTTTTAAGTAGTTTCATTAGCACTTCCCTTCACTTGTAAGTTAGGACTTCAATTTTTTTTTTTTTGCAAATGTGATCCCATCAAGCCAACAAACCTATTGAGTATATCTTAAATTCTTTATGGGTTTGGGCCAACGTTAGGGGTTAAGGACAACATAAATATTATTTTTTTCAAGTTATTAGGTTAAGAAGTTGAGACAGAAGGAGTCTTTAATTATTTAGCCACCTTTTATAATCTTTAAAT
Source organism: Syzygium jambos (assembly GCA_031216235.1). Lineage (NCBI taxonomy): Eukaryota > Viridiplantae > Streptophyta > Magnoliopsida > Myrtales > Myrtaceae > Syzygium > Syzygium jambos. The sequence goes on along the minus strand of CM062230.1, from coordinate 6,551,634 downwards.
TTCTATAGTGGATTTTGCTTTTTCTCTCTCCGTGGTTTTTCCCGCAAGAGTTTTCCATGTAAATATGTCTGTCTTTTTTTTCTTAGTTTTAATTTCATTATAATTTCCGCATCAGTCATAACAGTTTGGCACATGACTAGTCTCTTTTATCTGAAGAAATAAATAGTCCAAAATTTAAAAGAACAAAGCAGCCTCATAATGAGTCCGGTCTCTAGCAACAGACACATGAACCATATTATTAACTTCTATCCAACTTTTCCATGGTTCTTTTAGCTCGAAACTATGCTCCAGCTTCTGAAGAACCTTAGATTTCATGCGCAAGGTAAGGAAATAACCGACGCCGACATTTTGAATTGGGCAAACAGAAAAGTTAAGAAGGCAGGTAGATCATCCCAAATGGAGAGCTTTAAGGTAATAAAACCAGACAACAGCTCGCATTAGAATCGAAATAATCATAATTCAAAGTTTGAAATCTACTTTTCTCTTTTGTCCCTATTAGGGCAAGAACCTTTCGACTGGGATTTTCTTTCTTGAGCTTCTTAGTTGTGTGGAGCCAAGGGTGGTCAACTGGAGTGTTGTCACGAAAGGGGAAACTGGTAGTTCATTCTCATTCTTCATTTAGATATTATATATTTACATTTACATATTGTATTTTGTGAATTTGAATGTTGAAATTGCTCTTTTCTCTGGAATAAAAATAACGGAATGGATTACATGAGTTACATTATTCTACTTCATCGACCACACTAGCGTGTTTCCCGTGGCCCATGGTAATGATATTTCACGCTTTATCTGCAGATGAGGATGAGAAGTTAAATGCCACATATATAATCAGTGTTGCTAGAAAGCTCCGGTGTTCCAATTCTCGTTACCTGAGGACATTATAGAGGTACTTCCACTTTGATAACTTTAGATATGCAGTTCACATTACTTGTCCAGGAAAAAAGTTGTTCATTTTCAGTACTAGTTATGGTTCAGTATTAATTTTGCTGCTTCTTCTGAAATGGGTCTCTTCCGACTGCCGTCATATGGTTCTTCATTTTTTTGTGCTCGAAAATAATTTGTTGATCATATGACATGACACTACCCTGAAGGTGAATCATCTGTCTCCCCCTTTCTTTTAGTTCTTCATTAGGTTAGTTTGTAAGCCTCTGGTGGCAACTGGGTTATAAATGCCTCGTTTATTTTCTGACGGTCTGCTTAGAACTCTCAGAATTTCCACAGTACATGATGATAACATTTAAAATGCCTGTTTACAACTTGCTATTAGTTAAGCTTTGATTAAACAGAAGGGCTTCTTTGTTTTTCGCTTCATCATTTAGACAAAGTGGCTGATCTCACTTTGCCTGAAAATTGAAAATTGTCTGCTGATCTTGCTAAGTTTCCCCCGCATTATTTAATATACAGCTGCTTTGGACTTGCCATTTCCAAAAAACTATCGGTTAGCATTTCTTGATGCTATTTTCAATTTGCCATGAGGACAGGTAAACCAGAAGATGATCCTCAATTTAGCAGCGAGCATCATGTGTTGGAGCCTGCAGCAACAGGCAGGTGAATCAGAGACCGGTGAATCCTCTGATCTAGATGCATCACCAGTGAGTTCTGTAAATAGCGAAAATGACAAAATTCTGGCCAGTGAGAGATCTCCTACTTGTCTGTCAATGATGCTGCTTCAGATGTCACACCTTCCCCACAACTTGGAAAGGATGAATCTTTGCAAGAGGTTGAAAATACAGAACCATCACCTAATAGCGAAAATGGGGTTACCATTGAGGGATCCCCTTCACCTGAAAATGAAAAGGCCTCTTCTCATGTGGAAGGTGGAGGACATGATACAGAATGATGATAGCTGTGACTATTATTTTCTTCTTCTTGGTTTTTTTTCAAAGAGAATCAATTTACAGATGAGTTTTAATTTACACAATAGGAAATGCTCAATTCATTTATACTTGTAAAATGCAGAAGGTGAAGGGGTCCTGTTTGTATCCTGCTCGTGACAATTTTCTTTACATGACTATTCTGATCATGCTGAAGCCATATTTGATGCTTCAGGATCAGTTAGAAATTGAATGAAATTTGTTCCTGCTCTCTCTGTGTATCTGAAGATGACAGTTTGACAGTTCCTTTCCACCTGTATGGAGATGCATCTGTGCTCGGGTAGTCTCTTCATGGAACACTGCTGTTGCTTAGTTAACATGATTGGGAAAAACATTGTTGCATCTTTCAACAGTTTGCATATTCAAGCAACAGTGTCCGACAGCTTTCAATAGGTTGCATTTTCAAGCAACACAGGTAATTGGACACGTAAAAGCGGTTTACAAGGAAGTTAGATTCGCCCACGTGCCTGTGCACACGCGCTTATCTGCACAATAAATAACGAACGTTGATGTCCACAAAAACTAACTGGAACTTCAATTACTAACCACTCGAGATTCTCAGAGGCCTATACCTCCTTCATTCTCTGCATGCTTACTCATTATGCAAATAAAAACAAGAACTAAAATATCACTACAGTTACAAAATTTCCACACTATCCGACGTCTTTTATTTATATCATAGAAAAAATTATTACAATCTACATTTCAGTTTTCTATTTGTTTAATGTAAGAGGAGAAAGGAGGATCTTCATTATGCAACACAACCATGATCATCATCGTCGTTTAAAGTTTCAGACTTTTCCTGTTCGGCCACAAGCATGAGCATTTCAAGGCGCTTATCAAAGAGCAATGCACTCTCATCTCTCTTGTCTAGTTCAGCAGCTTCAGCCTCAAGCCACTTCTCACGTAGGTCATCTAGCAGATTGGCTTGATCAGTATTTGCCACAGCTCCAGGAGCACTTGGAACCGTGGTTCGAAGCGAAGAATCCCCAGAGGGAGGTGGCAAAGTCAATAACATTGCTCGGAACTCATGAGTGTCCGCAAATGTCTCAAAGTTACAAGCCATTGTATCTAGACAATACTCTCGCATCTTCAGAACTCCATACCTACACATGCAGCATAGATGTGAAAAAGAGAACTCTCATCCAAGACTCGGGCCTGTTTAATAAAACTGAAAACCAAGTACTGAAAAAAATAAAAATTGGATCTTTGGTGCTAATATCTTTAGTGCTGATGATAAAAATAGAACATTATTTAATAATAGCTGAATATAGAGTACTGAATAATGTTTAAAACATTACCAAATATGGAATGATGAATATCATTGGTAGGTTTTAGACTTTTAGCAATGTTATAAGCAAGATTTTAATTCCTTTTAAAATGCGTATTTTTATCAAAGTAGTTAAGTAAACCCAACTTTACTTAGCAAATTAAGAGATTTTTTTTACTTAATTGAATCCTTTAAATCAAGACTAATTATAATTGTTCAACATGTTTAATTTTATTAAAGTGCTGAACATATAAATTTTCAACACTTAAAAGGACATATCAAACAGGCCTGACTACATAGTTTCAGCCACCTATTCCAGCATTAGGCACATTGCTTTCTCGTTCATTTTAAACTGACCATGACAAAACATCCTCTTTCACTAGATAGACAATGAAAACCACAAAGGGATTTGAATGATTCAGCAATTTGACTGTTTAAATAGAAAAAAATGCCCAACTATCATGAACTTCAAGATTTATTAGCAATATTCAGGGATTTAACTAGTTAATTAATTGAGTCAATATGCCTTAAACTTGTACATTTCAGTATCTGTGCCTTGACATATATGAAATTATAGAGCAACCAATCAAGGAAATAATTGAATCTGGAGACATATCTGCGCTAAACTTACATGTCTGATAGCATCAACCACTGGCACAATTCAGATGGCGAAGCCATTTCCAGGTGTGGCAACAATACATCAGCCACAGCACGCTTCAGAGGGAAAAATAGATATCTAGAAGCAGCATCAAACATTTCCTCTGCCTGCAAATTAGTTCAGTGAGTTCCAGCACCACGATATAGGACCATCTACCTTCAATCAACTAGTATATGAAATACCTCATCTGGATCTACTTCCTTTAAACTATCTGTGTACCTGAACCATCAACGAGCATGTATAAGTTTCACTATGGTGAAACTTGAAGCTGAAAATCACTGAGAGAATAAACTCATTCAAGTTAAGAATTTACGCATCATAGTACTCTTAAAGACAAAAAGGGGTCCCAACTCTTAACAGTGCACCAAACTGGACTGGGACTAAAGAAACAGAGCTTATTTGGGGAAGAACTATTGAGACCACTACCAAAAAACCAACCTAAATACTGAATGGATGCAAACAGAGATGCTCCACTGAAATACGTCGCCCGACACTTACATATATTCAATCATTTTCTCAAAAATCTCCATGCTTAAGTCATGTTCTTCAATACATGGAAGTGTGGCTGCAGGCAACATATCTTTCTCATCCTGTAAATCCCTCATATGGGATAATCTTGCTCTAAAATATTCTGACCTCGATGCTAAAACCACCTGATGGCAACGAAAAATCTTTTTATCAACTCTAACGCAAACATCTGCAAGATCGTCTACAAAATCATTTATCTTCAATGCACCAATAGAAGCAACTAAATTATGAACACCATTCTGCATGTTGTGCTCCGAGGAAGAATTGGCAAGGCAAATCTGAAGAATCTGATTCATAGCAGCAGGAAGGCGATCCTCCTCAGGAAGGGACAAACCCTGTAAGATGAATCGCTTTTGAGAGTGATCTGCATCCCTCAATGATTTGTACTCCGCATACTTTTGATGGATCAATTCCTTCTCGAGAGTTGTTTCCAATGACTCACATTTGCAGACTTTGCAGATCCTAACAAGATCTTCCATGTCCTCTACAGAGATCTCTAGTCTGTCTGAATAGAAAAAGTGAATAAGGCTGTAAAGTGCAGGATACGACAACCTTTCCCTGGAAAATCTGACTTCTCTGCGATCTTTCCAATCTGATTCAAACTTTTTCTTGAAAAATGGTGACCGAGCACTTAAGATAACTCTGTGTGCTTCAATAGGTCTACCATGTATGAAAAATGTTACATCCGGAGGAAAATGGTCATAATTCGAAGCCCCAGAAGAACCAATACCTAATCAACAACCACATCAGGTGTTAGATGGTTACTTCCTTGTAGTGTACTAAGAAACATGATAAATTGATAATTAACCAGCTAAAGTACAGAGCAACTAGAACCACCATGCACAAATAGTTAACTAGCACTATTGCCTATAGATTCTGCACTACGAATCTATAAAGTACAAATAAATTAAATGGCACTTTCTCTGTGCAGCACAAATGGATATAGCAACGAAAAGTTTAGTTGTTAAAACAAAATGAAAGAGAAAGTTAAGAATTTTACCCAATCAAGATGGAAAAATATGCCCCAAGCACTATGTCCTCCATAGAGTTGGAAATAAAGTTCATGTGCAACACTTTCTTGAAGTTGCAAGAAGTAATAGTCAAACCGTTTTCCATCCTATATTGGCTAATTCATTTTATTATCCCAACTACTACATCCCAGTTTCAGTACTCAACCAATGCATATGCACAATCGAGTAACATTGAGTAGTCAACAAAACTAATGGCTTCCAAGAAAGTGACCATGTCTCAATACTGCCCACGCAAAGGACCCTTCAGCTCAAAACTAATGGATTCCAAAAAGTGACTATCTCAATACTGCCTGCGCCAAGGGCCCTTCAGCTCTCCACAAGGGCAACAAACCGAATGGTCAACAATCCACAATCAAAATGGCCGAGTTCTACATTTATCATGAACTGCAGCAAACTTCCTAATACCCATCCCACAGAACGCAAAATTCTCCTGAACTATCAGCCACTCATTGTCCCACATAGCATTTAGGCAAACCGTCATCTGATGAACACAACACATTCCTGGTTAAAATACCTTTACCAGTAAAGTCAGGCAACTCTACCTATGAAGGATACTTTCAACACAAAGATATCACAGATGACCAATTCATCAAATGCGATATCCCAATAACAGACCAACTTCAAATTTCCTACCGTAATTCTAAATGAAATAAAAGTACTTGACAGTACCTGCAACTTGGACCAGAACCTGAGATTACTCAAAAAACCTTCAATTGCCAAGTCAAGCATCATAAAGCTCGAACCAGACTTTAAATAGGTAATGAATCCACTCAAACTCGATTCATACTTGATAAGAATTGACTCAAGTTCGATCATTTGACTCGAGTTCGATGATCAAGCGAATATCTCAACTTACCGACACCAAAAACACATCAATCACACTAAAAACACTTTGAAAAGCACCTGTTCCCGGGAAATGATTCTCCGATTGCTCCAAGAACGCTCGATTCGCCTCGCAATCCAAGAACGTCTCCCTCAAATCCCCCTGCAGCGGCCCGAGCGGCGGCGGCCTCGCCTCGAATGCCTTCAGCAGCTTCCTCACCTTCAAGTTGAGCGCCGCGTAGTGGCACCGGTCGCCGTCGAACGTGTGCTCGGAGCAGATCGCGCCACTCTCGAGCAGCATCCTCGCGGCGTCCAGGTGGCCCGCGAGGCACGCGTAGTAAAGGGCCACGGAGTCCCACGGGTCGCGGGCGTTGACGTTGACGCCGGTCTCGAGGAGGTACCTGAGGCGGTCGACGTCGCCGGCGCGGGAGGCCGAGAAGATGTCGCCGTTGGGGACCCTCTTGAGGGCGACGGAGCGACCGAAGTCGGAGGGGTCGAGGTCGATGCCGTCCATGTCAGGGTCGAGCGTCCAAGAAGGGCGCTTTGGAGGCATACTTTTCCCCTTGTGCTAGCGACCCTAGCAATTCGGGACGATGGAGGGTTGCTTGGATTATGGAGTCGCGGGGAGAATCCACCGCCGCGAGCATGGTGGAGTGAGAGAGGCGGCGTTCATGTTTTCTTGGGCGGACGTCAATGGCGGTTGTCGGGTACGAGCACGGAGGAGGAGGCGGCGGAGGTGCAGGAAGAAGATGGAGGGAGAATTTGGTCTTTTGGAGTTATATAGGTAGGGTTACAGTAGGAATTGAAGTTCATGTGTATAATAGCCACTTGATGCGACGATGTGTCGTTTGCAGTTTTTCTCTTTGTCCTCATAAAATTTGGGCCTCTTCTTTGCCCAATTTAGGATTGAGCATACGGAACCGTCCACTAAGGATCGACTCTAAAAAATTAGCACAGGAAATCAATCGTTGGCTTCATGACCCACTCGGGTCCAATCTAATTCCCGGATGGGTCGATAGTGGTTTTCGGATGGGTTCATAAAACCGGTCTCACCAAGCTTCTCTAGACAAATCAGAAAATGGGATGGTGTATGTCCCATGGCTCCCGGAAGAAAGCATATTGGTGGGCTGTGTTCACCGCATGATTTTCACTATGGTCAAGATGCATAGCAAGAATGAAAGACATCTACAGAGTGAGAGGGAGAGAAAGGATCAGAGATGCAGGAAAGGGGAAATTTTTTGCTTGCTTTGCTTGTTTTAGTACTTCCAACCCATGTGAGCTATTCTTCACATTTCCCTTGTCCCATGTTTGTGTTGTATGTGTGATAAGAGAAAGAAGCATGTAATATTTGATCTTTTCTTACCCACTACAACTTTTCAACCTTATGCACGATCTGCTGCAAGCCTTAAGTGTTAAGCTAATAAATTAAATGAGAATAAAACCCTCATAAAGAATGATGCATCGCAAGTAATTTCTTCGAAACAGTAAATTAGTATTCTCGAAAGCATTCTATCAAACACGTTATATGCCGGTGAACGAAATTTTATGTATGCCGGTCCGATCCGGAAGGGCGGTTGCCCACCTAAAATTGGGAACTTGACCGACGCTCACTGGATTTTGAATCAGGAATCGGACCAGTTCTCATGAAAACCGCCAATTCTGAACCAATTCGGTCCAGTTCCGAGCAATCCGAGTGGTTCCCGATTCCTTTGCACACCCCTAACACATCTATATATTCTTCCAAGTGATTTTGGTGCTTGCTCTTGGCATGATGTGTTGGTAATAGGAAAAGACTATGATTTGACATGTATGCTGATGCGCGCATTGTTTGTAGCTTACCCTTCAATTTCCACATTATTTCTGTCTACGTGTTTACGAGATTGTCAAAAAAAAAAAAAAACAGAAGGGAAAAAGTCTTTTAAAAAATTCAAATTATGCCCACCGTGATACATTTACTCTAAATTTTTTTTCTTTTGACATTAAAAAGCCCCAATTGTGTACCTATATATCACATCTACCATCTGTCGAGATTATGTTAGATGATGCCGTTTTTATTTCATTTAAGTCACGTGAGCGTCATATTAATATTATTTGCTTTGTGGTGTCTATGTAGGCAGATTTTTAATGGTACCCATTGATTAATTTTTGATAGAGGGTAAATGTGTCATACGAATACAAGTTTAGAATTTTTTTGTGTCACAAAAAAAATTATGATAAATGTATCACAATGATCATAATTTAGGATTTTTCGTGACTTTTGCCTTGAAACGAAAAAATTTGATGCACTTTTGTGTACTGATGTATTTGGTCGCTAATAAAGAAAATAATCGTGCTTATTTACTCTCTTGAAGCCAGCCTCAAGAACGTGGACATGTGTTCAGCAGTAATCGTGCTTAGGAGATAGATTTTTAATAAACCTAGAGGTTGAATTTTTGCTTGCGTGACATTTTTAAATAGAATAAGATGAAAGATGTTTGTTGGTATGACATGTAATTTGTCGAAAAAGGGAAAAAGAATTGTGCATAGTTCGTTTTTGAGTCTTGAAAAAATTGGATAACGCAGTGTGATTGAATTGCTGTATATTTCGTAAGGCAAATGTTCGCATATCGCTCGATTGTTGCAAGTTTTATATACCGATACTAGTTCTAGGTTCATGCAAGGCACGGGCTCTCTTTGTCTCTCTTGCGGAGTAGTGATACAAATTCATTGATGCATTTAAGCAGAAAAATATTGAGTTATATGTATCACTAATTCAATTATACGGTGGCAGTTTTTTCACGAAATTATTTTTTAGAACCATAATTTAGAATAAGTGATGGGTGTGCAAAGGAACTAAAAATCGCCCAGATCACCTGAAACCATAACGAACTAGTCTAGAACCGGTGGTTTCACCGAACTGATTCTTGATTCCAAGTGTGAAACCACCCGGATCAAACTGGTAATATTTCACTAAGGCCATACTATTTTGCATCAAATTCGGTGGTGATAATGTCAAATCGTTGAATTGAGATAGGCATAAGATAATGATTGACCGAGGATTAATAGAATTTCGGCGATGGACGAACTTGGACAAGCAATGGATGGCTGGAGATTTGATGGCATTCAATTATCTACAGAAGTTGGAAAAAGCGCAACAAATATGATCAAAAGATCTTTCAGTGGAGAGAATTTTGAGGAAAGAATCGTGAATGGGCTAATGAGATATTTCAATGGAGAGAATTTCAATGAATGGATTTGTGAACAACTTTGACGGGAAAGATTGGTGGCAAGCGTTAATTGGTCAACACCAAAAAAGGGCAAGAACGAATTTTTCTTTCCAACTTGCAAGGACAAGATCGCAATTCATGTGGCAATCGACGGGGGACTTTGTTGGACAGAAACCAAGATGTAATGGTACAGCTTGCGCGATCTTCTCATCCTCACTCCGGTTCCAATTCCTTTTCAAAGGGGGAAGGCAACGAACGCCAGTGTTGTCAGATTTGCATCGTCGAGATAGGAACGTCGGGAAGAACTGATCTAATGCCACCATAATCACAATAACGCTGGAAACATATAAATTGTTAGTCAATGATATCAACAAGTCTAATAATATTGATGGAGGTCCACCGCTACAAGAACTGTCACGGTGGACCACTAGAAGTTGTTGGGTTTGCTGCAGGTGATTTTGTTAGACAGGAACGTCGCGGCTAAGCATCAAATGAAGCTTGGTGGAACTAATTCCATAAATTCACTCAAGACTTGAACCAAACCGGCAATCCGATTCTCAGGTAAATTCATGAAATCAACGAGTAGTTCCCGATTCTAATTTTTTAGAACCGGTCCTTAGTGGGCGGTTCCAGTTTCAGGTGGGAAATGCCCACCTGGACCATATTCACTCCTAATAAGTGATCAGGAGCTTTATAAATTCTTACGCCTAATGACTCTATCTAAGCTTCATTTCCCATCATTTACTTTTAAATATCCAAATTTTAATATTGAAACATGTGAGCAATAATATAACACTATGTATTCGCATTTGTGTATGTACACAACATATGTAAATATATAAGTAATAATACTTAGGAAAATAAAACAAAAACGATTGAGATCTCTTAAAGTATGATGTACTCTTTACTTTATATAATAATTAAGAATAGGAATTTGAAGCGGAGATGCTGAAATTTAAAAATTTTAATATCTATGTATAAAAACCTTGATCAGCGGAGGAGGGAACAAAATATCACCATTCTACACTGATGATTAAAAGACAAGGAAATTGGAAAAAACCAAAATCAAAGCACAACTTACTCTCGAGCGCAATGCCAGCCGTATAGGGCGCGCATGGAATCCATTCTGGAATAGAAATTCTGTTCCAGAATGGATTCCGGAATAGAAATGGGTTTGTTAAAAAATTTCCGGAATGCATTCTGGAGCAATTTTCACATTCTGGAATAAAAATGTGTTTGTTAAAAATACTTGATTCCAGAATGCATTCTTGATTCCAGAATGCATTTTTGATTCCAGAATGAGTTTTGGGCAAGAAAAAGAGAAGCTACTTTTTATAGCTTCTCTCTTCCAGAATGCATTCTCCCTATTTTCTCTCTTTTTCTCACTATTTTTTTTTAGAAAATGCATAAAAATTGAAAAATTCCACAAAAATTCATAAAAATTTTCAGAAAATAAAAAAAGTCAAGATTTCGAGAAAATAGGAAATTTGGTGAATTTTTTTTAAAAAATATAAAAAAATCAAAAATTTCAAAATTTCACAGAATGGCTTAGAATACCTTTGGGTACCTACTTTGAGTGAAATTTAATTTTTTTGAGATGCCCAAAAAAATAAAAAAATAAAAAAATAAATCAAAAATTTCAAAACTTCATAAAATGGCTTAAAATACCTTTGGCCACCCACTTTGGGTGAAATTTAATTTTTTTGAGGTGCTCAAAAAAATAAAAAAAAATCACAAATTTCAAAACTTCATAAAATGGCTTAAAATACCTTTGGGCACCCATTTTGAGTGAACTTTAATTTTTTTGAGGTGCTCAAAAAAATAAAAAAAATCAAAAATTTCAAAACTTCATAAAATGGCTTAAAATAGCTTTGGCAACCCACTTTGAGTGAAATTTAATTTTTTTGATGTGCTCAAAAAAATAAAAAAAAATCAAAAAAATCAAAAATTTCAAAACTTCATAAAATGGCTTAAAATACCTTTGGGCACCCATTTTGAGTGAAATTTAATTTTTTTGAGGTGCTCAAAAAAATAAAAAAAATCAAAAATTTCAAAACTTCATAAAATGGCTTAAAATACCTTTGGGCACCCACTTTGAGTGAAATTTAATTTTTTTGAGGTGCTCAAAAAAATAAAAAAATAAAAAATTTCAAAATTTCATAAAATGGCTTAAAATACCTTTGGCCACCCACTTTGAGTGAAATTTAATTTTTTTGAGGTGCCCAAAAAAATTAAAAAAATTAAAAATTTCAAAAACTTCACAAAATGGCTTAGAATACCTTTGGGCACTCAGTTTGAGTGAAATTTTTTTTTTATGTACCCAAAAAAATAAAAAAATAAAAATTGATTTCTATTCCAGAAATCAATTTCTGGAGCAGAATTGATCATGTTTTACCAAACAGATTTCTCCTCCAAAAATCGATTTCTGGCAAGAATTCCAGAAATTAATTTCTGGCAAGAATTTGATTTCTGGAGCAGAATGGTTACCATTCGCACCCTACTCTCGAGCGCAATGCCAGCCGTATAATTTTGAAACCAAATCGCTTTCACTCCCTGACACGGTCTACAAGGAACAACATTTCCCCAAAACCCCACCATCCTTATCTCTTTCTCTCTCTCTCTCTCTCTCCATTCACTCTATTCTATCTTAAATCCATAAATTAATAATAGCCACAAATTCAATCACGCAATATAGTTTATAGTTATTAGTTGATGGAAAGTCACCCCCTAAACCTCGTAAAAGGGCGAAGAAATTAAGGTTAAACATTGCCATGAACTCAAGAATTATGTCGCCCTTGCTTCACGAAGTCAAGCATTTTGACTTTGAAAGCACGACGTGGCCAGGGTTAGGTCTAGTTTGTTCTCTTTTCTGCTTTCTGTGAGGTTTTCCTAATCTTTTTTTTTTTTGAACATTTACAGACTTTCAGTTGGCACTAAACACTATTCATCTTGATACAGCTATTGCTTACTTTGGGGCCATATAGTGCATGGGTCCATGCAAAAGAAGAAATAATAATAATAATAAAAGTGGGGTTTTTTCACAAAAGCAGCACCTGACTAAATTTCGAGTTAATTCTGGTTTGGGGTTGGATGCATCTCGCCCCTTCTCTCCACCACGAGATGACAAGGCTCTCGTTTTTCCTTTTCCTCCTTTCTAAAATACTGATAAAATGTGGCTTGTGGTACGAACAGTGACATATTTATATTGCAAAAATACAAGTTGCTTACCCATTTCATCAATGGCTTCTTTTGATTATTGGCTTTAATCCTATGATTCCCCACTGTTCTCATGCATTCACGTGTCATGCCACTTACCCACTAGGACAAGAACAAAACATAGAAGAGCAGAAAAACAGGGGCGTTGCATTATTATTCGTGTTGTCCAAATTTTTAGATTAGTTATTTCATTTCCATATAGGTGGAGATGATTTTGTTAACTTCTGTTAATTGATTATGATGGTGGTTAATTACAACAAATATGTTAGAACATGAAAGTGGCCCCTGCTTATGTAATGCTCTATGTATGTTTATCTCATCAGCCTATCTGCTTCTATACCTACCAACAATGTAGGACATGTATATACCGTATAATACCTAGCTAACTTAGAAGTTTAGAACAATCCCAAAAGATAAGTGACTAAAATGAAAATTGAAGACAGCTATTGATATGTTGGCATGGTTTTCGCACTTTGTTTAATATGGTATAGAAACCTATAAATGCACAAATCTCTTGGAATTATCTATATTTCTCTTTTTTGGAACGAGAATGAAGCATACCAACTAATTAATTTTGCTACATTTTCTTTCGAAAATATAAGCACCACCCAGGTTACAAGAAAAGTAATTAATCGGCGGCTCTCCGACACTTGTTAGGAAGACTCTTGTTACTAACTCATTTACATGATTAGTAGTAAAAATTAAAAAAAAAATTAACATGCTGTGCTTATAAATGACAAAACAAAATTAGGTTTCCCCTTTCCATCATCATAAGGAGAGAGACAGAGAGAGAGAGAGAGAGAGAGAGAGAGAGAGAGAGAGAGAGAGAGAGAGAGAGAGAGAGAGAGAGCATTGAGACGTTATTTCATTGCCAGTTTGCCAGCAAAGTGACTAGAAGATCTGACTAAAAGCTTATTCAACTGTAGCTTTAGTGTATACAAATGTTTGCACCATCCCAATCGCCTCAGTTCAATAGTCAAGCAGAAACAAATAAAGGAAGGAACAAAAAAGGCAAAAAAGAAGAACACAAATAAAAAGGAAACAAGATTGCTCAAGAGAATTTGGCAGAGAGAAATGAGAGAACAAGAAAAGAAAAATGCCTGGCCTTTCCATGTACGCCGTTGTGAATACATTGGATTCTCCACGGAAAATCAAAGTCCCTTCCCTGCAAATAATTGATCTCCCGTTGACCTTCTTTCAACCAGCAGCAACAACAACAAGCTGAATCAAACTCCATATGATGATGATACTGTACAAAGTGAGCATGCGTTGATGATGAGGCAATACATCTTCTTTCTCTTCTTCATAGCTTCGGCGCTGCTGCTGCTTCTTCTTCTTCTTGTTCGAGCCCAAACACGCAAAAAGATAGCCACAAGAGAGAGTGAGAATCGCAGCGAAAGACAAAATATGCATATATAAAGGGAGAGAGAGAGATTGTTCCCAAGAAGATGACGAGGGTTTCCCGTGAATGTTGTTTTCAAGAGGGTGTCTTAAGTAATTTAATTTTTGTTTTCTTGGTCTAAAATCAAAGGGGAGATTATTTAATTATGTTTTTGTGTAAGTGTGGGCCAAGAAGAGAACAGGCCCTGCTTGTTTCACACGTTGGGGTTGTTCTGTGTCTAAGAGTCCATGATTTTTGGGCCCTTTAGTGTCCCCAATGACCCCCTTTTTTCTTCCCACTAATTTAACCTTTTCCCAACAATTCTAGATGCCTCGATAAGAGGAAACGAATTATGTCATAATCTGACATAAATTACAAATTCATCTGTGCCTTTCGGGTCCTGCTTATTGGAAATAAAATAGCAATTGATTAACGTTGAAATTGCAAGAATAAGAGTCTCTTCGTAGTAATAATCTATCGTCTATCAATAAATAGACTCTCTACCGATAATGATGCTGTAACATTGGAAAAATTGAATATTTGAGTTCGAACCAATGCCTGCTAAGCATGACAAACATTTTTATTGAAAGAAAATTGTGTTTAGAAAATAAGGAGAGACTGTGAAAATCCTTCTTATGTTTCTACGTAAAACATAACCTAACATGTGAAAATCACTTGCTCGATACACTAGTACTATGATGGAATTGGCAGATTAAAAAGGAATAAGAAAGAAAGTAATCTTGTTTATAATGACATTTTCTTAAAGACAGAGTGAATGAAAATTAAACAAGATTTTGGCAAAGGTACGTATAATGTCTCTCCACACCAAATGTACGAACTCGCCTTAATATCCATGATAGAGACCGGTTTATATTATGTTTATGTACCTGATTTTTTTCTCAATTTATGCGGACAGTTAAAACTCAATTCTCCTAAACAAAATCAGATTGGACCTAATGAAAATGTGAGACCCAAAAAGTTGTCAGATTAATTAGGTGGGGGGCAATTTCCAATCAATCACCGAAACGAGTGTTGGGCTTTTTCTGATTTTTGTCCGTCATGGGGCGATCATGCTTGCATAAGAAGCGTTGACTTGAGAATTGGACCATAGTCAAACAGTGGCCCTTTTTAGAGAGGGTTAGGTGATTCCACAGCTGGACCGGAACGCAAGGAGGCAACACGCACAAATCCTTCGAGGGTAATGCTTAAGACGTCATTAGCACCACCAAACCTCCTTAATTATGTCTTGGGGTTTGTCGCTTAATTGCTTTGTCCTAATTTGTCTTGTCCTCCTCCCCGACATCCAACCGTTTTGCTTCTCCTTAATTCCTAATTGGTCTGCTTTTTCCCCCCTTTTTTCTCGGGTTAAAAAATTAATTCACTTATAGACAAAATCGAAAAAACAAGAAAAGAAAAAGAAAAACAATAAAGATTATCATCACATGTTGTTCAATAATTTTCAAATTTAAAACGCTTGGCTAGCACGAAATAGCTCGCGCGTATTTTCTTTTATTGCTAATTCCATAAGCAATACAATTGCAAGCTTGTAATTAGTTCTGAGGCTTGGCTTCGGACATCTTGTCAACTGCTTCACCAGCATAGGAACAGCACCAGCATCGTCCGTGGTATCCCCAGCCACAGCAACCGAAGAGGCAGTACCCTCCTCCTCCATAGCCACCACGTCCTGGATAACCGCCATGACCGCCTCGGCCTAGATAGCTGCCCCCGCCCGAGTATCCTCCGTATCCACCGCTGGGGTATCCACCGTATTGGCTGCCTGGGTATTTCGCATCATTGAACGTGCTCGTCTCATTGGGGTCCTTAGCAGTGAGATAAAGAACAATGTGCCAACAAGCAATGAAATGGATGAATGTTGATTAAGTAGTAGCGACTATGGATCAGTTTTGCATGATGGAAAACTATTCAATCGACGGAGAGTGTTTTCCATGGACTGAAAACACCAGCCTTACCCGGAAAATGATTCGCTTCCTATGAAATTGAACTTCCTACAAACGTTTTCCATCAACGGAGAGTTTTCAGTGAACGGAACATTACCCAATGTATAAAGATATATTCATCATACAATATATGCAGTGGATTTAAAGAAGAAATACTGAACTCACTATCTCTTTATCATCAGTCGAAGCAGTCTCAGCCCAGCCCCTGGCTGCCACCTCCGACGAGACGAGCAAGAACAACAGCCACTACAAGACCCATCAAGATGAGAAGCTTGGAACCCATTTTCTCACCAGAACTATTTCAACAACTTAATCTTCCAGCTCTTGAATGAGTTAAACTTGGGATAATGTCAGAGCTTGCGTTCGAATTGCTGATATAGAGATTTCATTCGACCATATGGCCATTTAAGCGAGTGTGTAATAGATAGGGACTGTGTTCATCTCGTTGGCTGTTGGGGAAGAAGAGAGTGTGGTCTTCTGAAGAGTTGAATAACTATGAACTCTTAAACTGAGCTCGCTGCTACTTGACATATATGCTAGTCTTGCTAGAGCCTTCTTCTTCTTCATAAGTGACGATGCTACTTATCTATATACACAGATCATACAATCCCAATATGTACTGAGACGAATTATTATTGTGAGAATGAAGGTGAAGTAATAAAGTTCAAATCAAAAGAGGCATGTCGTCCCTCGCAGCACAGAAAGAATTAAAGGGTTTGCTCGTGTCTGATGTCTCGTGTGGTGTACCGGACGGATTCATAATTGTGTGATGTATAAACCACTCCTTCGTCACGATATACATATTGAGGGGTCGTACACTTTCCTAAATTAGCAATAAGTGAAAAGGAAAAGAAATAAGGAAAAGAGGGGAGCTACAAAGAACATAAAAGTCACAATTAAGACATTGCTGGTGGCGACGGCCTCGGTCGTGGCGGCACCGGGAAGGAGGGGCTGAGCTTGGGTTGGATTAGGGATATGGTTAAGTGGATTTTGTGGTGGGTGGGTTTGGAACGGTGAAAGGGACAAATTTGGAAGGAAAATGACAGATTCGATAATCGGGTTTAAACTCATATGGAAGTCGAAACGTGAAGCTAATCGCAAATCGATTTTCTCCGACAGATTTATATGATTTCAAAAAGAAAAAAAAGAGTAGATAGATACATAGCGATGCATATATCCATGTATGGTATATTCTGTTGTATGGTGAAGTACGTGCTTAATCGCGAGACATTTGTAACTAAGAAGAAATTAAAGAACATCTTGCAGGAGTACTATTGAAAGTCACGTAAATTAGTTGGAAACAAACTCCTTGTCGAGATCATTTGAGCATCAACCCTTCTGCAAAACCAAAAGAAGAAAAGTACCAAAAAAGTCTCAAATCTATTACATTGATGCCGGTCCAATCATAAATCTTTTAATTAAACAAATTTAGTTATAAACCTTTTACATTTACGTCAATTAAGTCTGTTCGGCCAACATGAGCGTCAACTAATGCTGATGTAGACATTTTTTAATAATATTTAATAGTATTTTGAAATTTTTATGATTTTTTTTTCCTTTCTTCACTTTTTTTTGGAGGGCCTAAGCTTACAGGCCCTCATTGTGGCCAACAAGGGCATCAAACGAGGGTTGCAACTCCCTCACCAGATCTAGGCCAAATGAGGGCACCACAACCCTTGCCTAGTGCCAATGAGGGTTGGCAGTCAGCCCCCTAAAAAAAGTGAAGATAGGAAAAGAAAAAAGAAAAAAATCATAAATAATTCAAAATATTATAAAAAAATGTTAACGTTAGGCCGCGCCACATAAGATGACTGGCATTCACGTCGGATGGACTACATCTACGTCAACGATTTCCTGCCAAAATTAGCCGGATGGACTCAATTTGTGCAAATGCAAAAGGTCGAGGAGTGAATTGATAGGAGTGAGTGGTTTCAAGTTCCATGCAAGTTCAACTTGGAGCCTTTAACTTATCCGTTAGAATAGGTTCCTCATTATTTGGAATCTAGAATCTACCATGCATACCTTGAAACCTATATTGTCGCATGTTTCAAGGTCAATTCTAAAGTCTACCCAAATTTTACATGTATAATTAATTGAACGATTGCAGTTAAATATTACCTTTTATGACCACCATTTGCTTCTACAATCTACTGACCACAACTTATATTTAGACATGCAAAAAATATGAAACAATAATAAAGTAAAAGCTCCTATCATAAAATGAAAGCTTAGACTAGCAGTTCTAAATTATACACTCATCATCGAATGCCATAGAATACCACAGGATCAAACAAAGACATAGACCAAGAAAAATACAAAAACTTGTTACGGGTTCTAGGTTTCAGGTTACACCTACTTAAAACCTAGAACCTACCTGTCGAAAGAGATTCCTCAATTTTTTTAACCTGGATCCTGCCCTACATACTATGGAACCTTTGTCGGTTCCCATCAATCCAGTTCTCAGGTTCTACCCTGAAATCATATTCACCCTTATAAATTGGTACAAATGCAATAGATTTATGATTTTTTTGATTCTTTCCCCGAATCAAAAGCTAATGTCATTTTACAATATATGCTACGCATTAAAATGGCGGTTCACATAACATTGAATCACAATGAGGAAATGCTCTTAAGATGAATTTGGCTAGTTCCTTGCATTTCTCAAAGGATTATGATAGGAGATATTCAGTATGAATATTGGAAAATATCTCCATCCTTTCTCTCCTACAATAACTCGCACGATCTATATCTTTAATTAAGGTAACTTGATGACCCCGAATTTGTCCAGTTAATCTACTTATATGATTACGTGTGCAAAGATATTATACAAATGATACGATGTAGTCGATAAATATAGACATATACTATTCTATATTCCTAATGACAAATCCGCTTTCCATTACTTCCATCTCCCTTCCCGTTTATCCATTCTCAACCGTTCTTGATATATTGAAATTTCACATGATTCAAATATTTTTTAAGATTTAGAAATCACATAAGATCCTTTTAGATTTTAGTAATTTAGTTTCCAAATTCGCGCGATTCTGTGCGTGGAGGAATGCTAGTACATCTATATACGTATGTCAGTACCCACCAAAGATACATCAGTTCCCTCTTCCGAACTCAACAATGGCAAAAGGCAATGGAAGCTTTATCATCGTCTTCGCGGTTGCCGTTTGCCTCGCGATCTGGGGCGCTCAAGCGAGAATAATATCAACAACGGCAACGAGTGATGACGGCGAAAGCGCCCATGCACGTTCAAAAGCTTACGACTCCCCTCCTCTCGTGAACCCACGCCGCGACCTGGCTGCTGGAAATGCTCCACCTCCGCCAACCAGTAGCTCGGTGTTGCCACCACCGTCGAACCCTCCTCGCGACAGAGGCTGCTTCAAAATATATCGGTGCAGGGAGGATCCCCCGAGGATTAATTGAGACTCTGTCATGCTAGCCTTGTTTGGAAGTGATGGAATCTTGAACAGGAATGATGGTTATAGTTGTTCATGGGAATCCTCATTTATTTATCTAATTTTTTCTTTGGTAAGGAAACATTTATTTATCTAATCATTTGGATTAACTCCAAAAAGTGAGGACTTTTCTGGTGTTTTTAGCAAGACCTAGGCCGAATCAAAAACATTAACGAATTCATAAGCTAAGCTAAACCTCCTGATCCAAGTGTATGTGTATGCCTAGCATTGCTAACCATGGAAATTCGTTACTTAGATATTGAATTGCAACATATATGGGCTAGTGTAAAATTACATTGCGAAGGACAATTAATGGCAAAATTCCCAATTGCCAATGGTGAGAAATGATCTAGTCGTTGATGAAGTCAAGCAAGATGTTAGAGTAATTAAATATTAAATCTTGCATTCATCTTAAACTTTTTAGAATAGTTGGTAATGGTCCCACCAAATCTAACACAAGAAACTATTTGTGAATATTTCAAGAACCCACTCCACCACCACTTCCACCATCGATACGACCTCCAACATCTAGGGCAGTCCCATGAGCCTCTGCGAACTTCCATGGAGAGGAGCCTCTCCTCAGCAAGCTCGGCATCCACCTCAAACAAATCTAGAAGAAGACCAAATCGGTCCTCAACCCTTTTCGCGTGAACCTGGACGTTCACAAGGACTCCGATCTGTCTAGTCTAATCATCTTGTACCTCTCGTCCGCCACAGTCGTTGCCTTCATCCCGTTGCCAACACAGACAAGCAGAGACGGAGAGAGAGACACATTGACTTCAAGAAACACAGGTCCTTAAGGGTAGCACAAAAACACATTGACTTCAAGAACTCAAGAGCAAGTATGCAGATGTTCAGCTAATTTGAGCCAGATTATGGGAAAGGTGTACCTAGCAAAATTTTTTTTTTTTTTTTATAACCCAGGGAACCCCCGCACGGCCGACAGCCGGGGAGTAAACCCTGGGGGCGACACGTGCTAGCCACCACACATGTGCCACCGGTTAAGTCACCCTGCGGTGCCCGGGATTCGAATACTCAACCTTTTGCGAGAGAAAGAGTACGCGCTCCAGCAGCGCCACCCAGGCGGGTGGTTGTACCTAGCAAAATTTTATCACTCCAAAACTCAAAAACCAAAGAAAAAAGCCAAGAAAAAGCACTGAGAGTGAAAGGCAAAGCTCATTTAAATATGGAAAAATGACGAATAAGAAAAACAATGAAGAAATGACGATAGACTCATAGCTGACCCCGACCGTATTTCAGATGTCTTAAGACAATCTCTCCAGTATGCAGACTAATTTTATGAATGCTTGTACTAGTAGCACCAAATATATATATCCAGCAATCACTTGAAAGAAAAGGACATGATTTAAGTAGAACAACACCTTGTTGAAAGTTATACTGCCGTTGCCTTTCTCTAACTTGAAGGCAAAACATCGCAGAAATGCGCTTGCCGCAAAATATTTAAATCACTAACTAATTTAAAAAAAATAAAATGTTAAAGAGTGTCCCTTGAACATTTGCTAAACATTATTGAACGTGCTTTGTAAAAATAATTGCTATTTGAAGTAAATGGCTTCATTAGAATCTCCAATTCTTCCATTTTCAATGTATTTTGAAGAGTGTAATTTCAACTTTTAGTTAATCTAACTTGTGCTCTATGGACACTTGTTAATAACACCTTTATTAGCGATACAAATACACAACATAGAAAATTGTATAAACATATATGGAAAAGAGAACATTTCAAGATGTGAAAGTTTTTGAGGAAATTTATCAGAGGATAGTAAATATCCCAATTTTAGTATTTAAACATGTGAGTGACCATATAACATTATGCATGCGCGTTTGCACATGTACACAGAATATGTAAAATAAGTAATAATACTCCAGGAAAGGAACAAAAAACAATTGAGATAAGAGGTACTATTTACTTTATATGGTAATAAAGAATAGGAATTAGAAGTGGAGTTGCTGAAATTTGAAAATTTTAGTATCTATGTATAAAAACCTTGATCAGCGGAGGTGGAGGGAACACAATATTACCATTCTACATTGATGATTAAAAAGGCAAGGAAAATTGGAAAAAACGAAAGTCAAAGAACAACTTGCTCTCCATTACCCCAAAAAAAAAAAAAACAGAACAACTTGTTCTCGAGCGCAATGCAAGCCGTATAATTTTGAAACCAAATCGCTTTCACTCTCCGACACGGTCTACAAAGAACAACATTTCCCCAAAACCCCACCATCCTTCTCTCTCTCTCTCTCTCTCTCTCTCTCTCTCTCTCTCTCTCTCTCTCTCTCCATTCACTCTATTCTTTCTAATTCCATAAATTAATAATACCCAGAAATTCAATCATGTAATGTAGTTTATAGATGCAAAGTTACCCTCTAAACCTCGTAAGAGGGCGAAGAAATTGAGGTTAAACATTGCCATAAACTCAAGAGTAATGTCTCCCTTGCCCCATGAAGTCAAG
The DNA here is from genome assembly GCA_031216235.1 of Syzygium jambos. NCBI lineage: Eukaryota > Viridiplantae > Streptophyta > Magnoliopsida > Myrtales > Myrtaceae > Syzygium > Syzygium jambos. Next base: position 6,529,749 of record CM062230.1, on the reverse strand, counting down.
CATATTGACTTTGAAGCACGACTTGGCTAGGGTTAGGTCTAGTTTGTTCTCTTTTCTGCTTTTTATGTGAGGTTTTCCTTATCTTTTTTGAACATTTACAAACTCTTCGTTGGCAATAAACACTATTCATTTTGATACAGCTATTACTTACTTTGGAGCTATATACTGCATGGGTCCATGCAAAACAAGAAATAATAACAATAAAAGTGGGATTTTCACAAAATAAGAGAATGAAGCATACTGCCTAATTAACTTTAGCATATTTTCTTTTGAAAATATAAGCACTGCCTGAATTACAAGAAAGAGTAATTAATCAGCGGCTCTCAGACACTCATTAGGAAGACTCTTGTTACTAACTTTATAGGATTAGGAGTAATAATTTAAAAAAAAATACCATGCTGCGCTTATATATGACAAAACAAAATTGGGTTTCCCCTTTCCATCATCATAGAGAGAGAGAGAGAGAGAGAGAGAGAGAGAGAGAGAGAGAGAGAGAGAGAGAGAGAGAGAGAGAGAGAGAGAGCACTGAGACGATATTTCATTGCCACCAAAATGACTTGAAATCTAACTAAAAGCTTATTCAACCGTAGCTTTACTGCGTACAAATGTTTGCACCAACCCCATAGCCTCTATTCAATAGTCGAGAAGAAACAAATAAAGGAGGAACAAAAAAAGCAAAAAGGAAAAACACAAAAAAAAGGAGACAAGATTGCTCAAGAGAATCTAGCAGAGAGAAAAGAGCAAAAGAAAAAAGAAAAATGCCTGGCCTTTCCATATACGCCGTTGTGGATACATTGAATTCTTCACACGGAAAAATCGTAGTCCCTTCTCTGCAGATAATTGATCTCACGTTGAACTTCTTTCAACCAGCAGCAACAACAAGCTCAATCAAACTCCATATGGTGATGATACCGTACAAAGTGAGTATGCGTTGATGAAGGGGCAATACATCTTCTTCCTCTTCTTTCATAGCTTCGGCACGGCTGCTGCTGCTGCTTCTTCTTCTTCTTTTCTTCGAGCCTGAACGCAAAAAGACAGCCACAAGAGAGAGTGAGAATCAAAGCGAAAGACAAAATATGTATATATAAAGGGAGAGAGAGATTGTTCCCAAGAAGATGACGAGGGTTTCCCGTTAATATTGTTTTCAAGAGGGTATCTTAAGTAATTTAATTTTTGTTTTCTTGGTCTAAAATCAAAAGGGAAATTATTTAATTATGTTTTTGTCTAAGTGTGGGCCAAGAGAACAAGCCCTGCTTGTTTCGCACGTTGGGGTTGTTCTGTGTCTAAGAGTCCATGATTTCAGGTCCCTTTAGTGTCCCTAATGAACCCCTTTTTTCCTCTCACTAATTTAACGTTTTCCCAACATTTCTAGATGCCTCGATATGAGGGAACGAATTATATCCCAATTAGACATAAATTACAAATTCATCTGTGCCTTTCGGGTCATGCTTATTGGAAATAAAATGAGCAACTGATTAATGTTGAAATTGTAAGAATCAGAGTGTCTTCATATCGATAATCTATCATCTACTAATAAATAGAATTGCTGACAATAATTAATAATGTGGTAATGTTGAAAAATTAAATATTCAAGTTCGAATCAATGCCCGTTAAATATGAAAAACATTCTTATCGAAAGAAAATCATGTTTGGAAAATAAGGAGAGACCGAAAAAACCCTTCGTACGTTTCCACATAAAACATAACCGAACATGTCATAATCACTTTTTCGATGCACTAATACTATGATGGGATTGACAAATTAGAAAAGAATACGAAAGAAGGCAATCTTGTTTGTCTTGACATTTTCTTAAAGAGAGAGTGAATGAAAATTAAACAAGAATTTGGCAAAGGCATAGCGTCTCTCCATGCCAAACGTATGAACTCGCCTTAATGTTCATGACAGAGACCGCTTTATCTTATGTCATGTACCTAATATTTTTCTCAATTTAGGTGGATAGTTCAAACTCAATTCTCCTAAACAAGACCTAATGAAAATGTGAGACTCAAAAAGTTGTCCGACAAATTAGGTGGGGGGGCAATCTCCAATCAATCCCCGAAACACGTCTTGGGCTTTTTGTGATGTTTGTCCGTCATGGGGCGATCATGCTTGCACAAGAAGCGTTGACTTGAGAGAATCGGACCGTAGTCAAACAGTGGCCCTTTTTAGAGAGGGGTTAGGTGATTCCACAGCTGGACCGGAACGCAAAGGAGGCGACACGGACACCTCCTTCGAGGGTAATGCTTAATACGTCATTAGCACCACCAAACCTCCTTAATTATGTCTTGGGGTTTGTCGTTTAATTGTTTTGTCCTAATTTGTCTTGTCCTCCTCCCCGACATCCAGCTCTTTTGCTTCTTCTTAATTCCTAATTGGTCTGCTTTTTTTCCCCCTTTTTCTCGGGTTAAAAAATTAATTCACTTATCGTCAAAATCAAAAAAAAGAAAGAAAAAGAAAAACAATAAAGTTATCATCACACCTAATTCAATAATTTTCAAATTCAAAATGCTTGGCTAACTCGAAATAACTCGTGCGGGTTTGCTTTTATTGCTAATTCCATAATTTGCACAAATGCAAGGTTGTTAGTTAGTTCCGAGGCTTGGCTTCAGGCATCTTGTCAACCGCTTCACCGGCATAGGAACAGCAGCGGCATTGTCGATAGTATCCCTAGCCACAACAACCGAAGCGGCAAAAGCCTCCTACTCCGCAGCCACCACGGCCTCGGTAACTACCATAACCACCATGGCCCGGGTATCCTCCGTATCCACTGCTGGGGTATCCGTTGTATCCGCTCCACGAGTATTTAGCATCATTGAAGGTGTTCATCTCATTTGGGTCCTTGGCTGTAAGATTAAGAACAATGTGCCAACCAGCAATGAAACGGATGAAAGTCGATTAAGTAGTAGCAACCATGGGTCAGTTTTGGATGACTGAAAACTACTTAATTGATGGAAAGTGTTTTCCATGTACTAAAAACACCAAGCTTAAATTTGAGAAAGCGACTTTCTCTTCTGGCAACTAGTACGTTTGTGTGTACTAGGTTAGTAGTGGATCAAATTCAATACCCAATAAAAAAAAACATTAGCATTGAATACATGATCAGTATGGGAATTATTAGATGGACGATAGCAAACTTTTAACACACCTTGCATTGCGCCTTTCTCTTCACGGTCTTTTTTCCCCTTCAAGTTATTATACCGTCCACCAAAAGCGGAATCCGAATTCCACTATCGTGACACTATTATATATGGAAATTTCGCTTTATGAATAGAATCTTTTATCGATAAATTTTTTTTTACATTCATAAAATTACTTTTTTTGTGTTGCCGACTTTATTTGGGCTGCTAAAGAAGATCAATGGACTCATCCAAGAGCCGAAAACTTCGGAGAAAGTTTGGTGGAAAATTGAAATCGTATCTCCAACCAATCTGATGATTTCCTTTCTGGGTGGATGGATTTAGTCATTGCTTCCTCATTGCAGTTGATCGAGTCAACTTTGGAGGGGAAACACCACAGAATTCTAGCTCGGCACAAGGCTTTACACAAAAAGCTTTTGGTTCTTACAATCTTTTGCTTCATCGTATGGAATGAGAATGAAGGTGAAGTGATAAAGTTCAAATCAAAAGAGGCATGTCGTCCCTCGCAGCACAGAAAGAAAAAAAAGGGTTTGCTCATGTCTGATGTCTCGTGTGGTGTACCGGACCAATTCATAATTGTGTGATCGTATAAACCACTCCTTCATCGCGATATATGTATCGAGGGCTCTTACACTTTCCAAGATTAGCAATAAGTGAAAAGAAAAAGAAATAAGGAAAAAAGGCGAGCTACAAAGAACATAAAAGTCACAAATTAAGACATCGCTGGTGGCGATGGCCTCGGTCGTGGAGGGTCTGAGCTTGGGTTGCGTTAGGGATTTGGTTAAGTGGATTTTGTGGTGGGTGAGTTTGGAATGGTGGAAGAATATGTTAGGGAGGACAAATGATATATCCGAAAATAGGGTTTAAACTCATATACAACTTGAAATGAGATCTCAAAGTGAGGACGATTTTTGTAATTTAAACATTCCTTTTGGCACACTCGCGCGCAGACTGATCTTATATGATGATTTCAAAAATAAAAAAGAAGATAGATGCATAGCGACCCAAATATCCATGTATAGTATGTTTTGTTGCAAAATGAAGTCCGTACTTAACCGCTAGACGTGTGTAACTAAGAAGAAATTAAGGAACATCTTGCAGGATTAGTAACTAAATCATATTGAAAGTTGGATAAATTAATTGTAAACAAACTCGATAAATTGGATTGAGACCGCGTAAAGCATTGAAACAATAAGGAAATGCTCTTGAGATGAATTTGGCTAGTTTCATATGTTTCTCAAGGGGTTGTGATGGGAGATATTCAGCTTCTATTATAAATCATAAGTTAATGTAGCGATTGAAGATTTCTTTTATTCTCCTCTCAGGATACTATTTTCATATATATTAGATATTGATTCATAGTTAAGTACATTTTCCAGAGATGTTTGTAAAGAAATTAAAGAACGTGTTGGAAGATTAGTACTTAAAATAAAATTGACCCGCAGTAGTGCACGTCTCACGTGCATCTTATGTGCGCCATTTCCGGTCAATCAGTCAATCAGGCGTTATTTCATCAATAAAATGCGCTGACATCCTAAAGCCAGTGAGAAGGCGAATCATGGGTTTCTATATGGGTCAATTTAGCCTTTTACAATATACTCTAGAAACTATTTTGATTGATCTCACTTACGTACCAATACAAGAAATTTAATTTACCCTCCTCCCAAAAAGCTAACGGGTCATGGTTGCTTCGTCTTTTATTTCATGACGATGGCTTGCTACGATGCATGATGAACACGCGATCTTTGACTTTAATTAAGGAAATTGGACATCCCCAAACTAGGCCGATATATCTATCTTGGGAAGATATTATCAACTGATACATGATGTGGTCCATTTGCGCATATCATATCCATTTTCGATAAGTATATGTTTATGCACGGATTGAATACCCTCCTCTCAAAAAACCATGAAGATGATCACTTTATGTCTCGCGGTGATGCATGATGAATGTAACATCCTGAATTTTGACCCGTTATCGGGACCAATAAAGCGTATATTGATTCTCGTGTAATTTTAGTAAGTCTCGCCCGGAATTGATCAATCACGGGATACTAACCAAATGGTAAAGGCTAAATAGGATCAGGTACGTGGACCGAGAACCCGATCCTGATGGAGTGCCGATTTCAATGAACGTCGAGGAAATATTTTGAACCAATATAGGCCGATCTTAGGAAAATGACAGGTTGATATTGTCAGCGATGCACGATCGGATCGCGAGTGATTTCGCATGACCGAAAGTGCGTCTGACAAAGGAAACCCGATTTTAATCCAAACGATCGTGACCTCAGGTGCTAGTGATAATTCCTCTCGTTCTCTCGATATTGAGACCCTCACGATTCGGACAATCTTAGGTCGATACGCGTAACACCTAAACTGCCGCCTGTTAGTGAGAGACCCTAAAACGACAAACCGAGTAAATTAGATCGCGATATTGGACCCGGACTTCGATATCAAAATTTCATGGATAATTACGACTATTTGGTAAGACGGACGTCATTTTGGAGTAGCCATTTATGGTTGAGTTAATTGCGGTTGGAAACGGGAGATTTGACAAAAATTGTAAAAAGGACAATTTTGCCCCTGTGGACACCGAGGCCGAATTCGGAGGCCGTTTCAGATTATTTTTCGCGGCCAAGGTCATTTTGGGGTAGCCACGCTCATTTGGAGTGATTTTGGACAAAAAGTGGAATTTCGGCAAAAATTGGAAAATAATATTATTTTATTCCCGGAAACTTCGCAGACGATTTTCGAGGGCTTAGAAAGTGAATTTCGCGATTCTGACTCTGGATTATGTCTTACATGAATGTTTAGGATCGGTATGAGCGAAAATTGGAATTTCGGTTCGGGATGGAAAAATGACGGATATGCCCCTAGGCTATTTTTGAATTATTCCGAATTTAGGGGCAATTTTGGGATTTAATCAAGGTTGGTTAAGGTTAACTAGGCTTGGTTAACCATGGTTAAGGACAATTGACCATTTTGCCCTTGCATTATTGGATTATAAGCATTTTTAGCACTTGGATGAGGGGCATTTTGGTCCAATTGGCTAGGATTTTGACATGTGGACCCCACCATGGATTGTGTTGACTACCCCTTGACCCTCTCTCTCTCCTCAGACCTGTCTCTCTCTCTCCCCACGCCTGATTCTCTCTCTTCTCTCCCGATCATCCCTCTCGGTCATCCCTCGCCGTTGTGCTCGCCGGCTGCTGGTCACGCCGGAAAGCAGTCCTCGCCGGAGTTGCTGGCCGCCAGCCGCCGTGTACTGTCCCCTGGCGTCACCCTCAGCCCCGTCGACCAACTTTCCCCCGCTCCCGTCGCCCGTGGCCGCCGTTCCAGCCGAGACGTAGAGGACGCCGCGTCCGCCGGGCCTGCTTCGCCGGTGTTGCGCCGCCGTCCTCTGTCGTCCACCGTCCCCCTCCGACCAGCCTAGCCTTCGCCGTCTCTTTTCCGTCACCCTCAGCCAGCCGTCCAGCCTCCCCTGTTTTGGCCGAGTGGCCTTGAGTCTCGCTGGAGCCGCCGTGAGCCGCCGGCTTGCCGTTGGAGCGCCGCCGTCGATTGTACCGCTCGTCGGTAATCGGCCACTCGCTTCCGTCGTCTCGCGTCGTTAATAGGCGAGTAAAACACCTAATCCTTGAATTAGTCTAATTTGTGCAATTAAGGGTTTAATTGAGGTAATTAGGCTAGATTAGGGCCTAATTGTGTGTATTTATGCATGGAATGATTAGGGGACCTAATTGGGACTATTTGTGATGGTTTAATGGTGAATTGGAGAGCAAATAGTGGCTGTTTTGGCATGGTCTCCATTAGAACCGAATTTGGGTTTAATTGTCTAATGTGGCCATTAAATGAATTAATGAGTATTGGCTTGAAATTAGACTTGTTAGAGGCCAATTGGGACTTGTTGAGGCATTGTGGAATGATGCCATGTCTATGGGTTTAATAATTGAGACTAGTTAGGCATGTTGAGTCTCAAATGGACTGGAATACAGTAATGTTGAGTTGTGGATTAATTGCCGATAGTACGTTGATTGAGTGAGAAATTATAATCCAACGTGCTTGATACATTGTGATATGGCGATTAATGTGAATCCCATTGGTATGAATTTCCACGTTGGTTTTTATATGATTTGAGATTAAAATATGACCATTAGGTCATGGCCTTCGGGTCGATTTAACTGTTGATGACCATTGGGTCATGGCCTTCGGGTCGATTTAATTGTGATGACCATTGGGTCATGGCCTTCGGGTCGATTTAACTGTTGATGACCTTTGCGTCATGGCCTTCGGGTCGATTTAACTGTTGATGACCTTTGCGTCATGGCCTTCGGGTCGATTTAACTGTTAATGACCTTTGCGTCATGGCCTCCGGGTCGATTTAACTGCTTACAAGTTATAATGATATAAAAGCCTAACCTGCAGGGCTGGAGTAGCAAAAGAATTAGGGCTGAGGGCCCGAATGATTTTAATATGATTTATTTACTGGTTCAGTGATTTATGCATTTTATTTACCTCTGGAGGTGCACGTTAGCCTAGTTTAGGAATAGGAATTTTACTTGCTGAGTTTATCTCACGGTTGTGGTAAAACCGAAATCTTCATATCCTCGCCCGTAGAATGCCGAGGAAAGTCCCTCTTTTTGGATTTCCGCAGCGGATTCAGCGAGATGTTAGTGTGCATCCCTGTGGAGACGGATCAGCATACGTTAGATATCTTTCTGTTGTGCATGTAAATGTGGGAGAGGCTTACAGCGACACTCAGGAGTACGTAGCCTGGTGTTATAGGGGAGCTGATGGCGTAACTAGACCTCCGATCAGGACTTTTGATGTTCCGATAGACGTGAATGGAGTGATGATCCCGTAAATGGTGAGCGGTGAAATCTCTGATCCTCCAGCCTCCTTTAGTGTGAGTAGTGTAGGCGATACCGTGGATGGACCTATAGCCATGGACGAAGAACAAGGAGAACATCAAGTGATAGCCGTCGATGCAAACCTCGAGGAAGACGAAGAGTTAAATCTGGAAGTAATAGGTGAGAATGTTGAGGCAGCTGGAGAAGTGGCAGAAGTTGGATCGGATGAGGAAGTGAGATCGGAGGAAGACTCTTCTGAGGAATCTGCAGCACCATCCGATCCAGACCGGGAGCCTTAGAGTGGATTCTAGTGTTAGGAGTCAAAATTAACCCTCTTTTTGAATGTAACCCTCTCCCAGATAGTAAGCTGATACCCCTAGGCCACCGATCCCTTTTTGTTTCGTGGCCCTTTGGTGTATTATTTTTGTTGTAAATAAATAGTGTGTATAAGTTTTTAAAGAATGTATATGTGTTAGTATTATCTATAGCTTGCTGATGTCTATTGCTATTCATGGTTATGTTTCCATGTCTGGGTGTATATATATATACGACGTTTCTGCATGTGTTGCATTTTCTCTGATTTGGGTTTTCGGGTCGGTGACGCAATCCTGGGAGCGTCGCATCTCTATTCGACCTAGGCGCGGATGTTCAAGCTTCGTGGGGTACGGGGCGTGACAATGAACATGCAAGATTACGTCCTTATGGAAGTTGGTGAGCGATCTCTCCCCTCATCCGATGAACGATCTCTCCCCATATCTGGTCGCTACGAGTTCGCGTGCTCTGTTGATTCATTGTGGTGTTTTTGTTCATTGATGAATTCAATCAGCACAGTGCTCCTTCTGTTGCTTCGCCAATTCGACTTCGCACCTCTCCAATCACTCGCGTGTTCGGCTAATCGGGGATTTTGAGTGGTGCAGCTCAAGACGCCTCCTGATTTGGCTGATTTCACACGGAAAATGGGATCATCGGGTGAGCCATTCATCCTATCATCTGTTACTCATTGTGATTAGCTACAATTTGAAGATTCCATTGTCTTCTCGTTTCTGGATTCTGAATTGGGACATTAGTATCCATGCCATTGCCTATAATGTGTTTGAGACATGAGAGCTATTAGAGGAACTATGTTTTGAGCATTTGATCCGACCACAATTTTATGAACCTCGAGAGTAAAACCTTTCATTGGTCTTATAACGTTTTTTCCATGGCCTGAAATCTCTTTATGCTCAGCTTAATATTTGTAGTCAATCTAGGCACTCAATTTTTCCTAGTCTTTTGTAAGTCTGTTACCTCTTTCAGGAGTTGGCGTTTATATGTTGGAATTTATGGATACAAATACTTATAAACATAGAAACTGGCAAAATGCTAGTTATTACGAATTAATTCTCAACAACTCTCTATAACTCTCTCTTCTCTCTGGTAGTTACAAGTTCGCATGCTCTATTGATTTCTTCTGAAAAGAGCTGAGCTGGGAGCATTTTCTGCGATTCGACTTCTTGGCCCTACACATCATTCTCAACGGGCATCAAAGCTTCACTCTGCTCATGAGTCAATTTCTCTGCGTCTCGACTGGGTGAGCTCTTTCTCCCTCCCTCTCTCTCTAATTGCTACGAGTTCTCGTGCTTTGTTGATTCCTTCTGAAAAGGGCTGAGCTAGGAGCATTTTCTGTGATTCGTCTTCTTGGCCCTAAAGATTGTTCTCAGCGAGCGTCAAAGTTTCACTCTGCTTGTGAGTCGATTCATCCTTCAGTGCCGTTCAACAATTCTTTTCGTTCTTGACTCGGTGAGCTCATTCTCCCTCTCTCTCTGTCTCTCTCTCTGGTAGCTACTAGTTTGCGTGCTCTGTTGATTAATTCTAAGAAGGGCTGAGATGGGAGCATGTTCAGCTAAACGGGGATTTTGAGTGAAACAGCTCGAGACGCCTCCTCATCAGCGTGGAGCTCCTTCTCTTGCTTCGCCACTCCGACTTCACACCTCTCCGATCGCTCGAGTGTTCAGCTAAACGGGGATTTTGAGTGACGCAGCTTGAGACGCCTCCTAATCTGTCCGATTTTGCACAAAAAATGGGATCACCGGATGAGTCCCTTGTCCGGACTTCAACAGCTCAAATATGCGCATGTCTTAAAATTCACTATTAGTTTGGAGCTAAATCTTATTAAATTGATTCTTGAAGCTCTTTGGCTGAATCTCCTGCTCTAGTGTCTTTCTTTGTGTATGTATTTGTAAACTGGTGTTTATGATGCAACACTCACCAATGGGGATGACTTCACATTGGACGTCTCTGTTTTTTGTAGTTTGATGTTGGTTTCGTAACTGATGGGCAAGCAATTATCTGCAGATGAAACACATCACTACCTACAAGTACATATTGCCGTTGCAATTAACTTTATATTCTAAGTACATATGCTTTCTTATACATTACAAATCAATCTAAATCTAATGAGGATTTAAAGCTGGTAATTACATGTCAACATCCACAAAATATTTCAGCATGTAATATAGAATTAGAGAAGGCTCTCGCTAACAAAGTGTGTCAAGTACACCTTTAGGAAATACAACAATTTTGCACATTGTATTTTAGTGCACAATGAATTGGTAGTGCACCTCCAAAACTAGGTACACAAAAAGATACAGTGGACCAGGCGCAGACTGCCAAGTTCAATCATACAAGTATTTATCTTGAATTTAAAAGCTCAAACTTGTTGAGAGGTGCCATTAAGATGAGAATTGATATGCATCTGTTATTCGCTGTGATCAGTTGCAACTTGAAGATTTTGCTGTCTTCTTGTTTCTGGATTCCGAATTGGGACTTTTGTATCCATGCCATTACCTATAATGTGCTTGAGACATGAGAAATATTAGAGGAACTATGTTGCTGAGCGTTTGATCTAGCTAGAATTTATGAACCTCGACAGTGAAACCTTTCGTTGGTCTTATACCCTTTTTTCTTCATGGCCTGAAATCTCTTTATGCTCAGCTTAATGCTTACAATTGTTACCGGACAGGATCAATCAGTGCGCTCAATTTTTCCTAGTCTTTTTGAAGTCTATTACCTCTTTCGGGAGTTGGCGTTTATATGTTGGAATTTGTGAATACAAATGCTTATAAATATTTAACCAAAAAAAATGCTTATAAATATGGAAACTGGCACAATGCTAATTACTATAAATTAATTCTCAGCTATTCTCTATATCTAATTCTCCCTCTTCTCTCTCATCAGTGTCTGCAATGTGGCAAAGGAGGATCAAGTAAGAAATCCATAATTGATAGCATTTTGTATGCCTTCACCACGCCTCAACCCGGTTCGTGAATCAGTCGACTCGCTCCCTTGCGCCACTCCACTTAACTCACTCTCTCCTCTCCCCCCCCTCTCTTCTTCTATAACTAGAAGAACCTATCACCAATTCATCACTTTCCTTTTACAATCCAACCAATCACTTGTTTTCTCATCGCCATATACTACTAAGATATGCCTGACCCCAACCCTAATACCGCCAAGGATGATGGAGGGAGGACAATGGCAATGGTGAGCGATCTAGTAAACTTCCCGAGGACCTGGTCGTCCTCACTTACGGCACGTGCCAGGTCCACCTATTAGGGATCACACATAGGACTGAGATGAGTGTTGTGAAAGTTCGACCTTTAAATCCTAATTTGTAAGGTATAATCTATGCATGTTTATGCCGTGATTTTGGTTGCAGAAACCCGTCAACCGGTAAAAGACATGATTAGAAAGCTAAAACCATATGTGTTTTTCTATTCATGCTAATCACTTGCATTTGCAATTCTTTTTTAATGTTTCCAAACGAACTCGAGTTTAAGAATCGTTGGAGTACAGGCCATATTTTTAGAGTTATGCAACGTTCAAGAGGGGTTACTTAGAGTTCTCGAAAGTGAATTTTATTGTGAACAAAAAAGCGACAAAGTGTGGCGCTGATGTTATACTGGGAGATCTCCCTTATGAGGTATTGCCATCTTTTTTTCTTTCCTTCTTAAGGTGTTATTTTCCCAATTTAGTTCATGTTGTTGAAAATCCTATTTATTCTCTCTTCCACATGACTGCCACAGGTTACCATGCAAAATGTATGGAGAAATATGCCACTCTTGGAAAAGATAGAGTTCAGTATTATTTCACGTGTATATGGAATGGTAAGATTCATTGCGTTAAATCTTATTAATATTTGCATCATCTTGGTAATATTTCGATTTTTCTGCATTAGCAGAATCCTGAGCATGTTGTTGGAGATAACTTAAAGGGGATAAAAACACCACAAGTGCTACAACTTTTGTATGGCGCTAACTTGAGTGTTATAACTTTTTTTCGATCCCTTGAGTGTCATAACTAATGTTCGACGCTCACTTAAGTGCTGTAACTATTTATCCAATCACTTAAGTAACATAACTTTTTTAAAACGTTCACCACAAATGCCATACCATGTCAGATTTCCAGCACTTTGGTGAACATTTAAAAAAAATTAGTACTTAAGTGATCAATTAAAAGTTGTGACACTCAAGTGAACGTTTTTTTAAAAGTTATGGCACTTAAGTGGTAAAAAAAAGTTATGACACTTAAGTGAGTGCTGTACAAAAGTTATTGCGCTTGTGGTGTTCTTATCCCTAACTTAAAGGCAATTCCAATTTCAACTAATAATACAACCTAGAGGGGATGACTAGGTGGTTTGAAAACTCGAAAAAAACATTTGATGAGTATAATAAGTTCAACTTCAAACATTGGCTGAAATAGTTTGTAGAAAACAAGTGCTCGTGCTGCTGTGATCCGACCCTAAAGCTTCACGCTCTTCAACCGTTTTCTTCAGTTTTCTCTCTTTCCCTCTCTCTCTCTCTCTCTCTCTCTCTCTCTCTCTCTCTCTCTCTCTCTCTCTCTCTCTCTCTCTCTCTCTCTCTCTCGGTTGACGGTACACACTAACCTTTTAAAATGGGTCTCGCATATTATTTGGAGCATTTTTCCCTAGAGCTTCACTTTGCTCTTCAAGGTGAGTTCTCTCTCCTTCTCTCTCTTCTAGCTATGAGTTCGCTCTGCTCTTCAAGGTCTCTCTCCCTCTCTCTCTTGTAGCTATGAGTGTTAGTGGTCTGCCCTAGGAATCAATCAATGTTGATACTCTAATATTAGTTGTGGATTAGGTTGTGTCGAAAAAATCGACCTTCACTATACTTAGGTAGTCATAATGTCTTGCTAGAGACCGCTTATGACTTGTGGGCCAAAAGGGTTTTGAGCACACTGCTAATGTTTAGTGAACCTACAGGGTCGCACACAATAGCGAACGGATTTAATATTTTCTATGCGTCTTGATCTATTTAAGAAGTAAATTTTGATTTATTCTCTTATTTAAATTATCTATGCGGTCGTGCGCGTTATGAGATAACGATTAAACGTGGGCCCAAATCGCATGGCCCACTTCTTTTAATTCCGCTAGATAATGAGGATATATAAATAGAATGAGAATCGTTCTATGTCTAGGGTTTTCTTTCGAAAGAGTATCGAAAATCAAAAGGCGTTCAAGAAAGAAACTTCAAGATCTTTCGCTAGCACGTGGATCGTTGGAGAATCCCGTTCGTGTGTGTGGATATCGGTAGAGGCGCAACACTTGGGGCGCTAATCCAGACACAATCAATTGCTGATTTATCTTCGATCTGCAAAAGGTATGTTTCGAATTCCCTCTCGATTTCAATATACACATGGATCCTGTCTAGGGTTCTATATTCCGCTGCGTTGTTTTTCGTTGATGAACCCTACAATGAGTTCGTGTGCTCTATTGATTCAATGTGCTGTGTTTGTCCATTGATGAATTTGCACTCTCCGATCGCTCGCGTGTTCAACTAAACAGGGATTTTGAGTGGCGCAGCTTGAGGCGCCTCCTAATCTTGCCGATTTCACGCGGAAATTGGCATCACCGAGGGAGTCGCTCATCCGGAGTTTAACAGCTTAAATACGCACATGTCTTAAAATTCACCGCTAGTTTGGAGCTAAATCTCTTCCAATTGATTTTAGAAGCTCTTTGGCTGAATCTCTTGCTATAGTGTCTTTCTTCGTGTATGGATTTGTAAACTGGTGTTTGGGATGCAACACTCACCAATGGGGATGACTTCACATTGGACGTCTCTGTTTTCTGTAGTTTGATGTTGCTTTCGTAACTAATGGGCAAGCAATTGTCTGTAAATGAAACACATCACTACCCACAAGTAAATGTTGCCGCTGCAATTAACTTTAAATTATAAGTACCTCTGCCTTCTTAAAGATTACAGATCACTCTGCTTATGAGTCAATTCATCCTCCAGTGCTGTTCAACCAACCTCTTCGTTCTCGGCTCGGTGAGAGCTCTCTCCTTCTCCTTCTCCCTCTCCCTCTCTGGTAGGTATGAGCTCTATATCATTTGAAAACGGAAAATGTGAAGTATTGAGAAAAATATAAGGAAGAATAACTCTCAAAAGATGAAATTGCCGTGCTTTTCAATTCAAGCTAATAGCTTGCATTTGTAATTTTTTTAATGTTTTTCTTGAGCAAGTTTAAGAAACATTGGACTGCAAGCCGTATTTTTAGAGCTGTGCACATATCGAGAGAGTCATCTTACACTTCCCGAAAGTATGGCGCCAAGGTTATACTGGGCAATCTCCCTTTATTCCTTTTTCTTTAAGATGTTATTTTCCCAATTTAGTTCGTGCCATTTAAATTCACAGGTTATTATGGCCGAGAGTGGGTTCCGAGAGTGAGAGGGCGTTGTCTTTTAGAAGGGCGAGAGGTGGGCAGTGAGTGGGCAAGAAAAAACCCTAACCCGAGGGAGAACGAGTGCCAAGAGTGAAAAGGAGATGCTCAAGAAAAAAACATGAGAAAAAATCCTCTCCATCTCACTTGCACGTAACATGCACTTGAGACGTGTGCGGCACGGCCGGCCACTTCTTTTTTTTTTATTTAAATTTAATAATCTTGCGACATGTTCTTTAATTTCTTTATAATTACAAACCTCTCTTCCTTTGAAGAATGTATGTAACTCTGGAAAATTATATTTACATGTTTATATATATTATCTTAACTTATTTTTTGAAAAGTTTATCAAACACTCTTCCAGTGGATGAAACATGCTAATTGATATATATATATATATATATATATATATATATATATAATGGTTATCAAACTTAATAACCCCAAATTTCAGAGAGTGGAGTTTAGCAAGTGATGGAATTATGAAAGGAATAAAGGTTATGTCTATTCATAAAAATGAATTTTCATTATTTGGTAGTCGGGTTAAAATTCAGGATAGGATACAAAAAATTTTAACATTTGTTTGGTGCCTACTCAAGATAGAATAAAGTGGGATATAGAAGATATATAACCCGGATAAAATTATCCATGGGGGAGATGGGATCAAGGTGGATAAGCTTTCTAATTTCCATAATATAAAAGTTATTTTTCTTGAATAACAACTCAAATTAAAAAAATATATAATAATATTTGAATTATAATATAAAAATTCACAATAAAAAAATAACAAAAATTTCGTTTTTATTTATTCCTATGTTTATTTATTTATTCAAATTTCTTTCTATCTTGTAATATAAATTCAATATAAATATATATTTGGTATTTATAGTTATTACATATTTTAGGTATTTTAGTATTTTAGGTATATTAGTATAGTTTACTTTTTAATAAAACTTTATTAGAGAATAATGGAAGTGGAAAAAAAGATTAAAAAAGAGAGGGGAAATAATAAAAAAAAATAAGCAAACAAAAATGAAGCACACAAGAATGTCGTGAGAAATTCTTACCGTCTCCGTTTGTGCAATTTTTAGATTATTTACACTGATATGCATTCATACCAAATAAAGGACATGAAAAGATGTGAAAATATCCATTTTTATTATTGCAATTCACCAAACTATGTATAAGATATATCAAAATTTCTGAATTTCATATCATATCATTTCTAGTCTTATCCTCCAAATGATCAAACGTAGGTTCATGTAAGAAGTTAGCAAGTATGGAGGTAAAGGACTAAGGATTTATTGTTTTTTATCTCTGGGTTTTAGCCAAATCTATTTTAGATTAATGAATGGATGCATTAACCTTCTTGATCACCGTTTGAACGAGCATACCTAGGATTGCTCCCAACGGGAATTTGTGTTTTAATGTGTCGGGACTGTAGATTTCCAATTAATGACATTTGCAATATGGGAAAAGAGATGATACCAAACCAGATTAAATACGTTAACATAAATCTAGTTGTTAATCGAATCAGAACACATCACGTTTCCAAGTCGAGCAAATTAGTAAATGACTGCACGAATCAAACTTATGTATCAGCACAATATCATCAGCCGTTTTTTTTCTCGTCATGCACATATTAGCGAGCAATGAAATGGGTCGAGCAAAATAAAAAGATTTGATAGGCATGTTGATAAAATAGTAGCACGCAATTTTTCTTTCATGTAACTTTCGTGCACGCAGCAGATTAAGTCCATACTTTCAGTTAAATTAGAAAGCAAGCTACGTGCGTCAGAACTCGATCTGATCATGGACTTTGCGGCTTAGGTGCCTGGAGGCACTTTTGGGCGGACTTGGACTGAGGGCTATGGATCCAAGGCCTAGCTCGACCCGGTTATGCTTGAGCCTAGCGGCATGGATGTGAGTTCTATATTGAGCTCGGAAGTTTAGAAGATTTATGTTTCTTCTTTATTGCTTAGCACACATCTAGGAACAACCAAAAAGTTATTTCAAGACGAATATCATCACAACAATAAATTTTGCAAGCCCTATCTTGAGCTCCACATGATCATCTGATGAGATGAGTTAGGTCTGCACGATTTATGAACCGTGCGACGTATTTTCCTATGCTTGGGAACAACTGAAAATATGGTTATTGCTGTCCGAAAAGGTTATAAATTCAAATTGCACATCAGAAATTAGAATAAAATTGGAGAAAATCAAGTGGAAAATCTTACCGTTTAGCTCACTGTTAGCACGCGTCTAGGAACAACCAAAGAGCACTTTCTAGGTACACAACCCAAAAGTCGGTTCAAAAGAAAGAACAAACCGAGTGCGTAATACAACGGGCCAAAACGTTCTATTGGCGCTTGAAACACACATTTCAAAATCAACTAAACAAAACAACACTTCTTTTAACTGTTCATCGAGCTTATAAATAGCCTTCTGCAACATGAACAAACCAGAACCGAACCCTCGCATAAAGATATCCAAAACCCTTCTTTTCATCTCTCTTTCTCCCTCTTACACCCACCTTTTACTTACTAAACTCGTTCGTCATTCACCAGACGCCTTCAAAACCAAAAACAAATATGAGCGTGGAACTGTTGGATTCGGCCACCATCATCGGCTTCGTGGAGGACGAGGAGGCCTTCAATGCCTTCATAGGCGACCGCTTCTCGTGCCTCGACGTCGACCGTGATGGACGTCTCTCCTACGCCGAGATGCTGCGTGATCTGCAGGGCCTGCGCGTGCTTGAGACCCACTTCGGGGTAGACAAGAAGCCTGACCCCGACGAGCTGGCCCGTGTGTACAGCTCACTGTTCGTGCAGTTCGACCACGACGCCAACGGATCGGTGGATCTGGAGGAGTTCAAGGTGGAGACGAGGAGGATGATGCTCGCCATGGCCGACGACTTGGGGTTCTTGCCGGTCCAGATGGTGTTGGAAGAGGACAGCTTCTTGAAGAAAGCCGTGGAGCGCGAGCTCACCAAAGTCCCTGCTTAATTTGGAGGATTTTATCTAGGAGAGATTAATCATAGTGGGAAGAAATGTGGTCGTATTTGAGATTTTGTCAATTTTTATGGTGTTTTTATTTACACACCTTTGTTTTCTGAACTGAGTTATGTACCCGAGAATGATGCTGCGGATGGAATTAAAAGATTTAGTATTTGCTATCAATTCGTGTCGAGATCGTTGGACCGTCATGCTTACAATTATTAGGGCAATTTCCAAGCGTTACAATGTATGAAAACTGGGAAACTGAAAAAAAATTGAAAAGAAACGAGACTAATTCTATCCAAAGATGAAATTATTTTGTTTAGTTTGTTTTATGTTGTGAGTAATCGTGGTAAGAACTAGAAAAAAAAATTGCATGTTTGGCATTTGGAAAGCATGCTAATTGTATCTCAACTGGTACTAACCAACATTTCCGTTTTGACAAGGCAAACCGATCCTAGCGAGGAGATCCACCGATGTCGCGACCGGCCTCCCGCTTTTTTTTATCAACATGCAAAAAAAGGGAGGGGGGCTCGCCTAGTACGTGCTAAGTCTAGGTTCGGGACTTAACTCGGGCTCTCCCAAGCCCATACCATATCGCGACTTAAGGTTTAAGTTTTTTAACATGCAAGTGATTTATATCAAAGAGTCGCCACTAATTGATTTAGAGTGAGTCGATTAGAAACCCAAATAGGGTGATGGGAGGATCACCCTATTCCTACGAATCAGAGATTAACTGAGTTCGGGGACTTGGTTACACTAGTTGGATAACTAATGCCCTTTCAGTACATTTTTACCTTGTTCATTTCTGAAAACATTTATCAGGCAATTTGATTTGATTTTAGGACCTTTCTTCTAACATGTGAGGTGATCAAGCGAGTGCATAATCATAAATGATCAGCAATCAAAATAGATATGTAGCCTTAGATTTTAATCCTAACTAAGTCAGATGACATTCAAAACATAATAATTCATGCAATTATGTTTTAATTAAAAACATGTATAATAATAACAAAACAGTAGTAAAAATAACATGCAAAATACTACTACTGCATAACCCTATAAGCTTATCTAATTTAAACATGGCAATTTATGCAATTATAACAGTATGCGTAATAATACAATAATAGACTAAAACAATCAGATATATCACATAATTTAAAAAATAAAAGAGAAAAAAAAATTAAAAAAGAAAATACGAAAGAAGAAAAAGAAAAAGAATTTAAATTTTTAAACTTTTTATTTTTTAAATAAAATAAATATTATATTATATTATATTAAAATCAGGTCGGGTCTGCAGATCCAGGTCAGACGGATCCGACCCGGGTCAACGGATCCTACCTAGGGCGTTGACTTGGGTCGGATCGGCCGATCCGAGTCGATTCGACCTGCGTGCTCAGATACGCGGGGATGTCGACGGAGCCAAAAATTGGCCTCTCGCTGGCTGACCCAGGCCGCCGCCGACCAAAAATCACCCCCAGTGACCACCGCCAAGCCTCCTCAACCAGTCCACTCACTGTCCGGCGTCCTACTCACCGGCTGGCGACCAAAAACAAACCGGCCTCACTGAGGCATTTCAACAAATACTCGGCATGCACAACAAAAATGGATGGTTTTCGACCTACCTCGGAGATCCGACGTACTCTGGTGACCTGGCTTACCTTCGGCGACGATGTATGAATGGTGGGGGAAGACGATATGGGCCGGGTTTCGCGCGAAATGGCCAACGCGAGTCCTGGCCAAACCGAATGCCAAAACAAGGGAAAACAGGGGTAGTTCGGACTAGGGGAAGACTCACCGATCAACGGCGCATCTGGGAGGCTTCCGGCTGGTCGGGGGGTGTTGACGAGGCGACAGGCTTCCTTCTCACGGCCTGAGGACTTTCGGTTTTTTTTTCTCTCTCTCTCTCTATTTTCCCTCTTCTCTCTCTGTTCTCTCTCTCCTCTGTTTTCTCTCTCTATGGCCGACCGGGGGGTGCTTTCGGGGGTTGCCGGTCGACTTGCTGGAGACGACGAGGCCAACTAGGACCTGCAAGACACTCCAGAGCTCCTCTCTCTTCTCTATTTCCCTATAATTCTCTCTCAATCTCTCTCTTCTCGTGTTCTGTTCTGGACCAAGAAAAACCGCCTCTTGCCGAGCTCCCTCTCCTCTTCTCTTTATGGCCGCGGTACAAGCACGGCGGTCGCCGGAAGAGCTCTCAGTTTCTGTCTCGCACAATCTCTCTGGGTCTCTCTCACAGCCTCTCTGTGACCGAGAAAGACCACCCCGTCTCTCTCTCCTCTCTCTGACCTCTATAGCCCACGACGACGACGCCACTCTTTGCTCTATTAAATGCTCTACACCGGCCTATCGCTCCTACTGAATACTTTCGTGGCAAATTTGCGCGGTGGAGCGGGTAATCCGCATTGTCCCAAGCGCGATCGGGACAGAGGAGAGCAAAGAAGAGAGGGGGAAGGTTCGACTAGGGAAGGGGAGGAGAAGAAGCTGGGCTGGGCTAGGCCCAGCTGGCACAAAAGAGAAGAAATGGAGCAAGCTGGGCCCGCAGTAAGGGAGGAAGAAGAGGGGTCGTGTCGGGCCGGCCTTGGCCTGGCCCGATCTATTTTTTTAAAACTTTTTTTTATTATTTATTTTATTTTATTTTTAATAATAATTTTAAAATAATTAAAAAAATAAAAAAATAAACTCTAATAGTGCAAAATGTCTATATGTAATGCAATTAGAACTAATAATTTTTTTGGTCTGGGAATTAAGGACATTAACCCCTAAATTTTGTGTAATTAACCTTAGGCAATTAAAGAATAGGTGTCAACAACCGATATCGAATTATGTCCGAAAGATTAATTGAAGAATTCCCGAAGATGATGAAAACACCAAAAGCTGTGGTATTTGAAATTCTGTGGTCATCATCTTTCGAATAAAATAAAGTAACCTAAATGCCAAGTCACTTCTGGTGCAAGAGATCTGCCAACGAAGGAATGGAAAATAAAGTCAAAAAGCCGAGAACCCTTGGTTTTGAACGGAGAAAGCAAAGGGATTTCGATCACCTGTGCACCGACTTCCCTCGCTTCCTCGTACTTAGGTTATGTTATGTTATTCCTTCTCTAGGTGCTGGTCCATTGTTTCTGTAATTTTTAGACAAAGTAAACTGAAAAAGGACACTGTGCCTACATATTCGGTGCCTGAGAAGTCGGGATTTCACACCATTCTTTCGTGTCCCCACGTGCACAGAGCTCACATGAGCCGGATGCATTTGATAAAGTTTCCCTAAAATTCAACTTGATTTCCATGAATTTCTTGAGCTCTGGTTGAGGTCCTCTAGTTAAAAGTCGAAAATTTGTTTGGATGCAATTCTCTACGGACCAAATCAATAACGGTCATAAAGCGCGTTTGTGATGGCAGACTTCCGTACCAATCCATGCAACTCTTTTTTGTTCCAACGCCAAACAGATGGTCGCACAACATTTGTAATTATGAAGATATTAATTAACTTCTTCTAAGATTAGTAATGAAATCATATTGAAAGTCATGTAAAGTAGTAAACAACTCACATTGTTGGACAGATTGTTGGAGCGTCAAGCTTTATTAATTAAACAAAGGGATATGTGTACTAAAATTCTTAAAACTTATCACGATAGTGCAATTGAATCATCAAACTTGCAAAAGGTACAATCAAATCCTAAAACTTATCAAATTGGTTTAACCGAGTCCTTTCGTTAACTCCATCTAATTTGACTTATTGAAAATGCTAACGCGGTTTTTTTTTTCATTATTTTCTCTATCTTACATGGGATAATATGGCTAAAATGACGTCGATTTGGTCCAAATCTGATTTTTAATAAAAAATTTATTTAAATTCAACTTAAAAAATAAGCTAAAAAAAGGGATAAACTAGGTCAGTAAGGGCTGCAACCCTCGCCGCCGCCACCGAGCCTCTCTTAGGGGCCAACGACCCTCGCAGACCATAGATGACTATCGCGGCCCTCCCCTAGATTGGGCGAGAGTTACCGGCCCTCACCTAAACATGGCCTAGGGACGCCACTAGCAAGGGTTGATCACCAATGGCATCCCTTGGCCAGGTCTGGGCAAGGGTGGGGCGGCGATGGCGAGGGCTGTAGCCCACATCGCCTGGTTTCTCCCTTTTTAAAATTTAATTAAATAAAATTTGTACTAAAAAATCATATTTAGATCAAAACGATGTCATTTTAGCATTATGTTTCACGATTTAGCCATGTGGGAGAGAGGAAAACAAAAGACACGTCAACATTTTCTGTTAATCAAGTTGGACGATATTAATTAACGGAAGGACTCGATTGCATCAATTTGACAAGTTTTAAAACTTAATTGCATTTTTTGCAAATTTTAAAACTCAATTGCATCTTTGTGACAAGTTTCAGGACTTCTAGCGCACATATCCCTTGAACAAATGATCTCTTAACTTGTTTTTTTTTAAGTTTATCAAACATTCTTTTAGTGGATATGAAACGTGCTAATTGATATATATTAATCAACACGTGTATATATAATTTTCCACTAGTTAAGTACATTCTTGGAAGAGATGTTTGTAATTATAAAGAAAAATGTCGCAATTTTAGTGATTTAAAAATAAAAAGTGGTGGCCGTGGTGCACACATGCATTTCACGTATATCTCGCGTATATATCACTTGCTATTGAGATGCGTGAATCATGGGTTACCATATGAGTCAATTTAACTATTTTCATTTACGTACCAATTGAAGAAATTTCATTTACCCTCTTGTCAAGAAGCCATCAATTTATCAACAACTTTAATTGGTCACAGATGCTTATCTGTTACTTCATGATGGTCGCTTTATGCCTCTCGGTGATCCATGTTTGACTATAATTAGGGAAATTGGACAACCCCAAACTAGACCGATATACTCATCTTAGGAAGATAAAAATACAACTGATATAACCTTACCAAAAAAAAAATACAACTGATATATGATATGGTCCATTTATGCATAGTGTATATGTTTATACATCGATTGAAGAGATTTCGATTATCCTCCTCTCAAAAAGCCATAATTCATCAACAATGGCGACTAATTGTAGATGCTTCATCTTTTACTTCATGATGATTGCTTTATGCCCTGCGGTGATGCATGACGACCATGCAAGACTAGTCCTTGTGACAGAGGTGCTAGAAGATACCCCGGTGCCGAAGCGACGACCCTCCTCAGCTCGCAAGCCCTGGCAATGGGGTTGTTGCCACCCAAAATGCTCCGCCACCTCCTCCGCCATGGATGAGAGATCGATGCAGGCAGGGTCTTCCGATGTGAGTTGAAGAATTAGTGATAGAACTTATTAGGAGTAGAGCTGGTTTTGTGAAAATTATGTAATTGTTTTTTTTCACGTCTGAAAAATGAAAATCATGAAAATAAAACTCCGTTTAGGATTTATTTATGGAGAATATGTGCCTTTTTCACCCGAAAAAGTGATATTGGCTCCAAATTTAGCTTTTATTTATGAATTATACATGAAACTTCATAGATTAGCTACATGATTTTGATGTCTAATTTCATTGTATATATTGATTCGCTTCCTTTCGTATAGCATGATGAAATGAAATCGAGATTTTTGGTTAGACTTTGCTCAAGAAGCCTTTCCAGAGGGGGAAATGTTTATCACAAGCCCAATCGATACAAGGACTATCAATGGCAGAATCCATAGTGTTGACACCTATTTTTAATTTGCCCAAAATTAATTTCACAAAATTTAGGAGTTAATTTCTTTAATTCCTAAAACAAAAAATATTTCAATTTAAATGCATTGCATATAGAAATTAGGCATGTTTGTATTTAATAGGGTCTATTAGAATGTTTAATTATTAAAAAAAATCGAATTGGGCCGGGTTAGGGCCGGGTTGACCTGGCCCATTTCTCCTTTTCCTTCCCCCCTGCGCACGGGCCCCCGGCCCTTTTACTTTTTTTCTTCTTCCTTCTTTCCCCCCGCGGGCCCAAGGCCCTTTCTCTTTTCTTTCTCTTTTCCCCGCGCAGGCCCAGCCCAACCTCTTTTTTTTTCTCCCCCCCCCCACGAGCTGGGCCTGGCCCAGCCCTTCTCCTCCTTCCTTCTTCCCCGTCGCCCGTCGCTGTCCCCTGCCTTGTTCGCCTCTGTTTTGCGACGGCAGCGTGACGCACGGCGGCGCCGCTCGTCACCATCGTCAGCAGGTCAGAAGAGGCTCGGATGAGCACGCCAACGGGATTGGCATTAATTGCCAGTCCCGTCGTCCCCGTTTCACAGCCGTCTCTCCCTCTGTTTTTCCTCCTGTCCCCCTGTTTTCCCGGATATCAGAGGCAATCCCTGCACCGGCCTAAATGGCCGCTAAAGTCGCGGACCGGCGTAGGCCGATGCAAGCCATCGTCAGCTCACGCATGAGGCAAAGAGTGAGCGTCGCCGGCTATAAAAATCGGAGAGAGAGATTGAGAGAGGGGTCGGCAAGTTTCAAAGAGAAATAGAGAGAGAAAAGCAGAGAGAGAGAAAGAGAGAAAATAGAGAGAGAAAGGCTGGAGAGTTGGCTCTTGCAGGTTCCCAGTCGCGTCGCCGTCGCCTCTCGATCAACCGGAGACCCCCAGACACGCCGTAGACGGTGAGCTCTCCCCCCGGCCCGAACCTCCTCTGTTCTGCTCTGTTTCTCTACTCGATTTGGTCGAGACCCACGACGGCCATTTCGCTCGAGTCCCGGCCCATACCGCCGTCCCCCGTCGTCCGTGTGTCGTCACCGAAGGTAGGTTGGGTCGCTTGATTCCTCCGGTTCGCCGAAACAAGTCAAAATCTGCTGTTTTTGGCCGTGCACACCATTTGCTTGACGAAAGTCCTTAATGAAGCCGGTTTTATTTTCGTCGCCGGCCGGTGAGCCGACGGCCGGATGGTGACCCATGAAGGTGGAGGGGCTTGGTTTTGTTCCCAGGGGGCCGAATCTGGAGCAGCGCCAGTCTGGGTCGGCCGGCGGACGGCCAATTTTGGCTCCGCCGGCGCCTCCCCCGCAGATTTGTGAAATCGGGTCAGACCCGACCCGAATCAGCCAATCCGACCCGGGTCAACGCTCGGGCTGGATCCGTTGACTCGGTTCGATTTTGATCCGACCCGGGTCAACGCCCAGGTCGGATTCGTTGACTTGGGTCGGATCCGACCCGGGTCAACGCCCGGGTCGGATTCGTTGACCCGGGGCCGGATCCGATCCGACCCGACCAGTTTTATTATATTATATTATATTATATTATTTTTAAAAAAAATAATATATTAAAAAAATTTCAAAAAAAATTAAAAAAATTTCTTTTCTTTTTCCGTATTTATTTTTTAAAAACATAATAATAATTAAAAAATAATTAAAAAATTTCAAAAAAAAAATTTTCGTTTTCTTTTCTTATTTCGTTTTTTTTCAAAAAAAAATTTTAAAAAAATTTTATGCGAATTTTTTGAGTGTTTTAATCCTTTGTCATATTATTATGCATGTTATTGTCTTATTTAAATTAGACAAACCTAAGGTCGCGCGGTATTACGTGTTTTAATTTATCACCGTGGTATTATTATGCATGTTTTTTAATACAATTGCATGAGATGTTTTATTTTTTAATGCCATATGACTTAGTTAAGGTTAGAACCTTAGGCTGCATGAATTGTTGTGTTCTTGACTGCTGATCATTTCTGATTATGCACTCGTTTGATCACCTCACATGATAGGAAAAAGGTCCTAAAATCAATCCAAATTGCCTGACAAATATTTTCAAAAATGAACAGGGTAGAAAGGTACCGAAAGAGCATTAGTCATCCAGCTAATGTAACCAAGTCCCCGAATCCAGTTAATCTCTGGTTCGTAGGAATAGGGTGATTCTCCCGTCACCCTATTTGGGTTTCTAATCGACCTACCCCAAATCGATTAGTGGCGACTCTTGCATGTAAATCACCTGCATGTTAAAAACTTAAACCCTAAGTCGCGATTTTGTATGGGCTTGGGAGAGCCCGAGTTAAGTCCCAAACCTAGACTTAGCACATACCAAGCGAGTCTCCCTACTTTTTGCATGTTGTCCAAAAAGGCTCGGGAGTCAGTCGCGACACATAGTTGCTAATCGTAAGAGGTCATGGAAACCACAAGCCAGACCAGATTAAATGCCTTCATATAGATCTTTAGTTGTTAACAAAGTCAGAACACATCATCTTTCTGATGAAATGTACTTTAACACCATGCGATACTTATGTCAGCTGAAGTATCAGCACAATAGCATCAGCTAATTTGATTCAATGTTTCATTGTATATATACTAACGAACAATATATGAAATGGATTGTGTAAATTAAAAGATTTGATTGGCTTGTTGCTATAATATAAGCACACCATTTCTCTTTCATGTGGTATCCAGTTTTCATATAGCGGATTAAGTCCGCCTTGTCAATTCAATCAAAAGTTAGCTATCTACATAAAACTCTCACGGTCTTGCCTAGATCGACCCACCCTGCAAAGGCCTAAAGGTACTTTTGGGCGGGCATGAATATAGGCATGGATATAAAACTAGCTTGACCCGGTTGGACCTTAGTTGTGCCGCATAGCTATACTATATTTTTTCTTGATGTGTCGATCGAATAATGTTTTAGGCCCAGTAATAGGTTGTGGGAAAAGTGTCAAAAAAGTCATAAACTTTTGGCATTTGTGTTAATTTAATCCTAAACTTTTTTTTGTGTCAATTTAGTCATAAACATTTTGCATTGGTGCCAATTCAGTCCTAAACCTTTTGTCTTTGTGTCAATCCAATCCTTCCGGTCAATTTTGGCCGGATTTTACTGATGTGAACGATGGCCGGCCGGCAACCAGTCACTGGCAATCAATCACCGGCGCTGACATGGACAACTTTTAATAATATTTTAATATTTTTTTTGAAATTTTATTTTTCTTTTCTTTTTTTCTTTTTTTTTCTCCCTCCCCTCCCTCCTTCCTCCGGCTGGTCGCCGGACCGGCGAACGGCCAGAAGCCAGAGGCCAGCAAGGTGGACCTTGCCGGCAGCTGGGCGAGCCTCGCTAGTGGATGAGATGGGTTTGGTTATATTTTCCTATTTCGAGGAACAATTTGAAAAATGGTTACAAATTCAAATGTACATATGAAAATTAAAACAGAATTGGAGAAAATCAAATTGAAAATCCTACCGTTTAGCTATATGCATGTGAGCACGCGTCTAGGAATGATCAAAAAGCTCTTTCTACGACGACCAAAAGGTCGGTTCAAAGGAAAGAAGAGAAAAAACCGAGGCCGTAAAACGGCGGGCCAAAACGTTCGGTTGGCGCTTCAAAAGCACGCGCTTCAAAATCAACCGAACAAAATATCACTTCTTTAACCGTTCGTCCAGCTTATAAATAGCCTCTTCAACGTGAACAGACCACAAACGACCTTCACATCAACAACCGAAAGCAACCTTCTCATCTCTCTCTCTCTCTCTCTCTCTCTCTCTCTCTCTCTCTCTCTCTCTCTCTAACACCAGCCCTTTACTCATTACATTCATTCGTTATACACCAGACACCTTCAAAACAAGAAAAAATGAGCGTGGAAGTGTTGGATTCGGTCACCATCGTCAGCTTCGTGGAGGACGAGGAGGCCTTCGATGCCTTCATAGGCGACCGCTTCTCATGCCTCGACGTCGACCGCGACGGACGTCTCTCCTATGCCGAGATGCTGCGTGATCTGCAGGGCCTGCGCGTGCTTGAGACCCACTTCGGGGTCGATGAGAAGCCCGACCCCGACGAGCTGGCCCGTGTGTACGGCTCGCTGTTCGTGCAGTTCGACCATGATGCCAACGGGTCGGTGGATCTGGAGGAGTTCAAGGCAGAGACGAGGAGGATGATGCTCGCCATGGCCAACGACTTGGGGTTCTTGCCAGTCCAGATGGTGTTGGAAGAGGACAGCTTCTTGAAGAAAGCCGTGGAGCGCGAGCTCACCAAAGTCCATGCTTAATTTGGAGTATTTTATCTAGGAGAGATTAATCATAGTGGGAAGAAATGTGGTCGCATTTGAGATTTTGTCATTTTTTATGGTGCTTTTATTTACACATCTTTGTTTTCTAAACTGAGTTATGTACCCGAGAATGATGTTACGAATGGAATTAAAGATTTAATATTTTTTATCAATTCGTGTCGAGATCGTTGGACCGTCATGCTTACAATTATTAGGGCAATTTCCAAGCATTACAATGCATGAAAACTGGGAAACTGTAAAAAAATTGAAAAGAAACGAGACTAATTCTCTCCAAAGATGAAATTATTTTGTTTACTTTGTTTTATGTTGCGAGTAATCGTCGTAAGAATTAGAAAAAAACAATTGCATGTTTGGCATTTGGAAAGCATGCTAATTGTATCTCAACTCGTGCTGAGCAACATTTCCGTTTTGACAAGGCAAACCAATCCGAGCGAGGAGATCCACCGATATCGAATTATGTCCGAAAGATTAATTGAAGAATTCCGGAAGATGATGAAAACACCGAAAGCTGTGGTATTTGAAATTCTGTGGTCATCAACTTTCGAATAAAATAAAGTAACCTAAATGCCAAGTTACTTCTGGTGCAAGAGGTCTGCCAACGAAGGAATGGAAAATAAAGTCAAAAAGCCGAGACCCCTTGGTTTTGAACGGAGAAAGAAAAGGGATTTCACCTGTGCACCGACTTCCCTCGCTTCCTCGCACTTAGGTTATGTTATGTTATTCCTTCTCTAGGTGCTGGTCCATTGTCTCTGAAATTTTTAGACAAAGTAAACTGAAAAAGGACACTGTGCCTACATATTCGGCGCCTGAGAAGTCGGTATTTCACACCATTCTTTCGTGTTCCGATGTGCACAGAGCTCACATGAACCGGATGCATTTGATAAAGTTTCCCTAAATTTCAACTTGATTTCTATGAATTTCTTGAGCTCTGGTTGAGGTCCTCTAGTTAAAAGTCGAATATTTGTTTGGATGCAATTCTCTAGGGACCAAATCAATAACGGTCATAAGCGCGGTTGTGATGCAAACTTCCGTACCAATCCATGCAACTCTTTTTTGTTCCAACGCCATACAGATGGTCGCACAACATTTGCAATTATGAAGATATTAACTTCTTCAAAGATTAGTAATGAAATCATATTGAAAGTCATGTAGTAGTAGTAAACAACTCAGATTGGTGGACAGATTGTTAGAGCGTCAAGCTTTATAAATTAGACAAAGGAATATGTATACTGAAATTCCTAAAACTTATCACGATAGTGCAATTGAATCCTAAAACTTGCAAAAAGTGCAATCAAATTCTAAAACTTGTCAAATTGGTCTAACCGAGTCCTTTCGTTAACTCCGTATAATTTGACTAACTGAAAATGCTTACGCAGCTTTTTTTCATTATTTTCTCTATCTTGCACGGGGATGATATAGCTAAAACGATGTCAATTTGGTCCAAATCTGATTTTTGATTAAAAAAAATTTATTTAAATTCAACTTAAAAATAAGCTAAAAAAAGGTACAAACTAGGCCAATAAGAGCTACAGCCCTCGTCGCTGCCACCGAACCTCTCTCAGGGGCTAATGACCCTTGCCAAACATAGATGAGGATCACGGCCCTCCCCCAAATCGGGCGAGAGTTACTCGCCCTCACCTAGACATGGCCTAGGGCCACCATTGGCTAGGTCTAGGAAAGGGTGGGGTGGGGATGGCGAGGGCTGCAACCCACATCACCTAGTTTCTCCCTTTTTAAAATTAAATAAAATTTGCACTAAAAAATCATATTTAGACCAAAACGACGTCATTTTAGCATTATGTTTCACAATTTAGTGGAAGAGGAAAAAAAAACCACGTCAACATTTTCTGTAAATCAAGTTGGACGGAGTTAACGGAAGGATTCGATTGAATCAATTTGACAAGCTTTAGAACTTAATTGTATTTTTTGCAAATTTTAAAACTTGATTGCATTTTCGTGACAAGTTTTAGGACTTCTAGCTCACATATCCCCTGAAAAAATGATCTCTTAACTTATATTTAACATTCTTTTAGTGGATATGAGACATGCTAATTGATATATATTAATCAACACGTGTATACATAGTTTTCCACTAGTTAAGTACATTCTTGGAAGAGATGTTTGTAATTATAAAGAAAAATGTCGCAATTTTAGTGATTCACAAAATAAAAAGTTGTGGCCGTGGTGCACACAGGCATCTCACGTATATATCACGTGCTATTGAGATGCGTGAATCATGGGTTACCATATGAGTCAATTTACCTATTTTCATTTACATACCAATTGAAGAAATTTTATTTACCCTCTTGTCAAGAAGCCATCAATTTATCAACAACTTTAATTGGTCACAGATGCTTATCTGTTACTTCATGGTGATCGCTTTATGCCTCTCGGTGATCCATGTTTGACTATAATTAGGGAATTTGGAACAACCCCAAACTAGACCGATATACGCATCTTGGGAAGATAAAAATATAACCGATATATGATATGGTCCATTTATGCATAGTGTATATGTTTATACATCGATTGAAGAGATTTCGATTGTCCTCCTCTCAAAAGACCATAACTCATCAACAATGGCGACTGATTGCAGATGCTTCATCTTTTACTTCATGATGATTGCTTTATACCCTGCGGTGATGCATGATGACCATGCAAGACTAGTCCTTGTGACAGAGAGTGCTAGAAGATACCCTGGTGCCAGAGCGACGACCCTCCTCAGCTCGCAAGCCCTGGCAATGGGGTTGTTGCCGCCCAAAATGCTCCGCCACCTCCTCCGCCATGGATAAGAGCGTGTTTGAAGATAGATCGCTGCAGGCAGGGTCTTCCGATGTGAGTTGAAGAACTAGTGATAGAACTTATTTGGAATAGAGCTGGTTTTGTGTTATTTATGTAATTGTTTTGTTTCACGTCTGAAAAATGAAAATCATGAAAATAAAACTCCGTTTAGGATTTATTTATGGAGAATATGTGCCTTTTTCACCTGAAAAAATGATATTGGCTCCAAACCTAGCTTTTATTTATGAATTATACATAACATTTCATAGATTAGCTATACAATTTTGATGTCTAATTTCATTATATACAGTGATTCACTTCCTTTCGTATAGCATGATGAAATGAAATCGAGATTTTGGGTTAGACTTTGCTCAAGAAGCCTTTCCAAAGGGGGAAAAATTTATCACAAACCCAATCAATACAAGGACTGTCAATGGCAGAAACCATAGTTGCTAATCGTAAGAGGCCATGGAAACCACATGCCAAACCAGATTAAAGACCTTAATATAGATCTTTAGTTGTTAATAAAGTCGGAACACATCATCTTTCCGATGAAATGTACTTTAACACATCATGCGATACTTACGTCAGCTGAAGTATCAGCACAATAGCATCAGCTAATTTTGATTCAATGTTTCATTGTGTATATACTAACGAACAATGAAATGGATCATGTAAATTAAAAGATTTTATTGGCATGTTAATATAACATAAGCACACAATTTCTATTTCATGTGGTATCTAGTTTTCATATAGCGGATTAAGTCCGCCTTTTCAATTCAATCAAAAGTTAGCTATCTACGTCACAACTCTTGCAGTCTTGCCTAGATCGACCCGACCCGCAAAGGCCTAGAGGCAATTTTGTGCGGGCATGAACAAAGGCATATAAAACTAGCTTGACCCGGTTGGACATTAGCCGTGCTGCATAGCTGTGCTATATTTTTTCTTGATGTGTACGTCATATAATGTTTTAGGCCCAGCAATAGGTTGCCAATTAGAACTAGGAAATTCAGAAGTTGGGACTTCTTTATTGCTTAGCACACATTTAGGGACAACAAAAAAAGAGTCATTGCAAGACCAATTATTATCTTAACCGTTAATCGAATGCCTCTTATCTTGAGCTCCGCATAATCAAAGGATGAGATGGGTTTGGTTATTTTTTCGTATTTCGAGGAACAATTTGTAACATGGTTACAAATTCAAATGTACATATGAAAATTAAAACAGAATCGGAGAAAATCAAATTGAAAATCCTACCGTTTAGCTATATATATGCATGTGAGCACGCGTCTAGGAATGATCAAAAAGCTCTTTCTACGACGACCAAAAGGTCGGCTCAAAGGAAAGAAGAGAACAAACCGAGGACGTAATACGACGGGCCAAAACGTTCGGTTGGCGCTTCAAAAGCACGCGTTTCAAAATCAACCGAACAAAATATCACTTCTTTAACCGTTCGTCCAGCTTATAAATAGCCTCTTCAACGTGAACAGACCACAAACGACCTTCACATCAACAACCGAAAGCAACCTTTGCATCTCTGTTTCTCTCTCTCTCTCACACCAGCCCTTTATTCATTACATTCATTCTTTATACACCAGACACCTTCAAAACAAGAAAAAATGAGCGTGGAAGTGTTGGATTCGGCCACCATCGTCAGCTTCGTGGAGGACGAGGAGGCCTTCAATGCCTTCATAGGCGACCGCTTCTCGCGCCTCGACGTCGACCGCGACGGCCGCCTCTCCTATGCTGAGATGCTGCAGGATCTGCAGGGCCTACGGGTGTTCGAGACCCACTTCGGGGTCGACGTGAAGCCGGACCCCAACGAGCTGGCCCGTGTGTACGGCTCGCTGTTCGTGCAGTTCGACCACGATGCCAACGGGTCGGTGGACCTGGAGGAGTTCAAGGCGGAGACAAGGAGGATGATGCTCGCCATGGCCGACGACTTGGGGTTCTTGCCGGTCCAGATGGTGTTGGAAGAGGACAGCTTCTTGAAGAAAGCCGTGGAGCGTGAGCTCACCAAAGTTGCTGCTTAATCTGGAGCGTGTTATTTAACAGTGATTTATCATGGTGGGAAGAAATGTGGTTGTATTTAAGATGTTGTCATTTCCTATGGCGTTTTTATTTACACACCCCTTATTTTCTTTACTAAATTATGTACCTAAAGAGTGCCATTACTGATGGATATAAAGGACTTAATTAGTATTTGTTATTAATTCGTGTCGAGATGATTGGACCATCCTATTTTTTTGGGGACCTAATATAAGTATACAATTTATACTGTCGTTTATGATCAGGGTAGTTTTTCGAGCATCGCAATGTACTAAAACCGGGGAATGTAAAGAATCGCAATAAAAAAAAAACAGACAAATCTTAAGATGACATTATATTGTTTTTTTTTTTTTGGAAAGGAAAGATGACATTATATTGTTTATCTTCATTTGTTTCGTAAAGGATCATGGTAAGAACTCAAAAAAAAAAAATAGCACTTTCGGCACTGGGAAAGCATGCTAATTGTATATTAACTCGTACCTTAATCAGCAATATGAACCAACCACACATGAATTGAAATTTAGAGGTCATCATCTTGCGAATAAAAAAAAGTGCAGTCAAAGAGCTGAGACCCTTGTTTTAGAGCAGAGAAAGAAAAAAGCGATTTGACTTGTGCACCGATTTCGTAACCTTGGCCTAGAAGCACTGTGAGTAGGTGGCGTCCCTCGCTTCCTCGCACTCGCGTTATGTTTTTCCTTCTCTAGGTGCCTGGTCGATTGTTTCTGAATTCTATAGACGAAGTAATCCGAAAAGGACATTGTATACATGCTCGGGGTGTGGGAAATCATATTTTGCACTATCTTTTTATGTTCCAACGTGCACAGAACTCACATGGACTGGATGCATATGATAAATTTACCCAAGATTTCACCTTGATTTCTATGCATTTCTTGAGCTCTAAGTGCAGGTCCTCGAGTCAAAAGCGAAATATTTGTCTAGATTCAATTTGCTCCGGACCAAATCAACGACGAACTTATACGCGGTTGTGACGGCGGCCGTCCATCTGCAAGTCCAATCCATGCACGTTAATTAGTGTCGATGCTCATGGATCTCGCCTTGGGTCATACACCATAAACCAACAACGTAGAGGTCCCCCAGAATGCTTAAACCCAGTATATAATAATATTCCTTGTCAAATCGCTTAGCAAGTGGCCAGGGAGTCTTGATTAGTTTACATTGACAGACGGAACCGTGCTATCGAAGTCAGTCGTCTCTTCGAAGACATTCGATAAAAAAAAAAAAAAAGGGAATCGATGCCGTCGGCACTTTCAACTGTTTGTTGACGGTCGGTGTCCAAGCCTCAGGAAACAACGGATTCACTCGCAGTTTCAACACAACAGCAGAGGCCCACTGATTCACGTGGTCCAAGGAAATTAAAGCTACAGCGTAGCAACGCTCGAGCTCAAAAGTCATGCTTTCTGGTGATTAACAAACAAGTCCACATGAACAGTAGTATCAGGAAGATTCTGCAGATTTGTACTGCGCCACCACTTCTAGATCCCAAAATACTAACGAAATAAGGCAACTTACATGAGGAAAATGACCAACACCTTAAGAAATTACCATCATTTATTAGGAAATTACCAATGACGAATCAGATATTCGCAATTCCGGTGGATTCGATTCCCCAACGGAATTGAAAAGACAAAGGCTCCATTACCTGCATAGAATGGACAGGACTCGAGGCCAAATGGCTAAAAGTGTTTTTTGTTTTTTGATCAACTACGTCTAATCATTCGACCCAAAAAAAAAAGACTTCGTCTAATCATATTGTACACGCCCATGTAGTGCAATGTTAGCGGACTGCTAACATTACAAAAAGACTGACAATTCAGGGGACGGAATGAAGGGAATGAGGCTCTCGCCAAACTGCTCATGCAAAGAGACTAGGAGACGCCCCGAGTCCAAGTCGTCCTTCCAAATTTGTCGTACCATAGCTGACATGTTCACAGACCGACTGCTCCCACTGACTCTTCCACTTCTGGCGCCCGCATCATTATCATTAGGGTCCTTCCCTGCAGCGGATGGAGTGGCATCTGCATCAGAATCGTTGGAAGGAGTCACGGCAGCGGCTTCTTCTCGCCCATTAGTGGGTGATGGGCTGGTGGACACTGCATTTATTGGCCCATCAACGGCCATTTTCTTCAGGGGTGACTGCTGCTCCAAGTGCTCCATGCTTGCTCTGCGTTTCTCTGATGTTTTCAAGGAAGCTTAAGGCATTAGATTTACTCTGACCCAAATACTAATAGCGTGGATCACGTTTCGGTTATCCAAATAAATGTATCTCCCAAGTCACAATGTTCATTTGTAAAATACAATGCTGTGAGTCAAGACTATCAGTTAATTTCTCCCTACTCAAGTCACTTTCTGGAAGCTTGATCCCTACTCCTTAGAAGGTTAGCTCGTCATATGATCAGCCAACAAAAACCTAGAGAACGCTCTCCTATCAACTGGACAAAAAGTTAAAACCCAGACTGTCTTCTTATTTGCAGAATAAGGTAGCACTACAAAATGGGCCACAAAAGAAGCAGGCGAAAGAAATGATAGCCAAAAAATAAAAAAGAATTGGGTCCCATCCTTGAAACCAATGGTACTTCATTCAAGAAGTCCATCAGAAACTCTGTCCAATGACTTGTGGCCATACGATTGTATGAGCAAATAAAGTCGAAGCAGTCAAAATAAACGCAAGAGTACTACTTACTCAAGAGTGAAGTAATAACTCTTGCATTAGTCTTCCAGACAGCTCCTGGTTGAAGGGATGGCAGAGGCGGGAGGATCTTGAAGCAGTCATACAGGCTTTGACCGGATGCATGCTGGAAAGCATTTTGCATCACGACATGCTAAGCATAGATCGAACTGTCACAGTTCACAATAATACAAATGTTGAGCACGATAGACTCACCAGCAAGGCCCCATAAACACGCCAAGCTTCATGCCTCTTTATTTTATTTTTCTGCATCTCAAGAAGCATCTCTGGTTCAAGGAGTTGCAGATATGGCTTCAGATTTGGCAGTATGAGAAGGCGAACCTACCAGCATTAAAAGAAGCTGATAACGAGCAAAAGAAGAAAAAATAACACAAAAGAGTTTATCTTTTAGGGTATTGTAACATAGATATTCAGGACCATTTTATAGCATGCATCAAGTTATGCAGCATGTCTTAGTTCTAGTGAGGATAGACAAAGAAAATACCACATTAGCTCCCAAAGCTGCTAGACCTTGAACTGCACCATAGTGTGTCGCCAATGTGTGTTTTGGGTTCAAAAACGCATTGATCAGTTGCCTCGTAAGACGCGATTGCAGAGTATTATAAACTTGCCCATACCTACAAGAGACTGGAAACATTATTCCTCCAGGAAAGGTAAAATCTGCAGGACACTGAAAGCAACAACTCCAGAACCATAATCATAAAGTACAGAAGATATGAACCAGTCAACCATGGTGCACTTTCAGTCTGAAGTAGACAGCAACTGTGGAAACCAAGCATTATTTTAGAAAATGCATCGAAGTCTACTAAATTACCATCGTCCTTATAAGCTCATGCCACCAAGCAGAACATACTCAGCACAAGGACAAAGCCATCACATTCAGCTATTTTTCCGGTGAGAACATGTTTGATGACCCATACCTAAACATTACAAATTGGATTTTCAATAGCAGTAGTCCTCCTAAAGCTATGGAAAAAATACAGAAAACACAAAAGGAAAACTCAAGATTGAAATCCTGAATTTCTAAGTTTCTATACTTCATCTTATAAAGTTCAGGCTAAGGTCCAAATTGGCTTAAAAATTGGTCATTTGATCCCTATATCCAAAACATGAGAATGAAACCAATGTTGCACGCCCATCCAGCAATATCTCAATTGACTAGTCTTCACAGCATACTAAGAATACAGGGAGAAATGAAAGGAAAAACTGAAACGAGACCATTGACTATAATGGTTCAGGGTCAGATATAGTCCATGATGATTGCTTTTGCTGGCCCAGATAGAAGTATCACCTTTTGCATATAGAGGAAACCAAGTTTGCCGCAAAATCTCTAAGCTCCCAGTGATTGTCCGCAAGCCTTTTACCCAACCTCTTTGCTACAAGACACGTGACAACAGCTGGCATCAACTGATGTAACTGGCAATAAAAAAAGATTTTCTTCTCAGGCTCCCAGAGGAATATGATTTATAAGACCTGAAAATTTATGTGTACTACTAAGTTGCACCATCTCTTATAGTGACATCTGGGTGAAAAGACAATTCGAACCAAGAACTCAAGCAAAATCTTCTAAAGATCTTGACAGTTACAGAAAGGTGATTCGAGATTTGCCCAACCAAATATAAAGTCAAGATGCACAGGGATCCCATTCAAGATGACCTTGAAGAGAAACAAATCGACCAAAAACACTGTGACCGACTCAATATGTGTAATCATTGTTAGCATCAGAACAAGCATGCCACTCTAGATATATACAAAAAGCACACCCATCAAAAGTTTCTTTCCAGACATACAAGTTTGCCTATCTGGCCACTTGTTCAATTGACTTCCTTCTGAAATTTCCAATCACAAAAATAACAAAAATCAGTTCTGGTCACAACAAAAAAAAAAAGTTGAAATAGACATCTAGAGATTTCTAGCTCAAAGCCCCAAACCATTGTAAAACAGGATGCTAAGTTCCTGTCTTCCAGAATAAGAGGAGGTCTCTAAAAAGAGAATATAGGACCATTTGAGAAAAACGGATCACGCGAGAACTTGTCTCCAAACTTGATTACCACAACAGCCAAAAACAGGTTTTTGCCTCTCTACCTATATATCATTGGTTAAAGAAGTTGGAAATTCATAATGCAATAGGAGAGGACATATTGACTCTATAGGCATGAGGTTCCTCTATAGCCTCCCAAATATATTCTGAAGAAAACTCTAATTTCCAGACAGAAAGTATCAATAACAAAATAAATCGAGAGGTAGCAATGCAAGTCCAATTACTAAGAAGACAAATGTCATCTAAATGGAGAAGGCGCTAAGCCCAAGCCTTGTCCTTCCTGCCTCAAGAAAGTAAATAGCTGGTTACTTCAATACATACCCCACCACACCCAAATCAATGCTCAGCTTAGCTTGTTTCCGGTGTGACGATGACCGTTTGGGATGAGAATTACAAAAAAAAAAAAAAAAAAAGAAGAGGAAGCTGATGGGCGTGTAAAAACCAACAACTGAAATCGGAACAAGATGTCTCTACTATGTGGGTTCCCCTCTAAAGATCTTTAGAAAGGGGGCAAATATGTGGGCTAACAAGTCTGACAAAGAAACCGCATCCACAGGTACAATATAAATACTGATAGAAAAAATCAAGCTAAATAAGGAATCTATACTTCAAAATGATACGAAAACAAGTATGCAAAGGTTCCACTTACATAAGGTTCCATATTAACGTGAGGATTATGAAGGAGACTACGAACAACACGCAGCAAGGCCAAAAGAAGGGTCAAATCATTTAAGCCACGAGATACCTAACAACACAAGAAGAAGCAGAGGTTAGAGAAGCATCAAAACTAGGCTAACTTTCAGTGTATCTAAAGCATACCTCATCAGCTACAAAGCATGTGAAGTACGGGACAAGTGGATGGAGTCCTGAGTCTGTAGCCAAACTCACTAACGCTTCTTTGAAAAGGACTGAATCAGGGCTTCTCATAGTTAGCTCGGTAATCCTTTCAAAATATATCTGCAAAGATACAAGGATAGCTAGCATAAGCAAGACAAAAAATCTGATATGCAGAAAAAATGGTGAGGCTGAGAAACACATGAATCAACCCATTATCATTAAGTCTTAAACTAGCAAAATGGTCGCACAGATGAGATTCCACCATAATATATATCTTTCACACACAAAACTTTCTGTACATACAAGAAACTTCTCAAATATATCCTTCTTTCTTTTTTTTTTTTGGCTCAAGCAAACATATATTATTGTTAAACTGCACTCTGTGTATCATCTACCTGAAGCTCTCTTGACAGCACGTGCCTGATAGGAAGTCTAATGTCTACAGGAAGTCCGTCATCCTTTTGTTCTTGACTTTTGCCATGAGGAGGAGCTGTAATTACTAAAAGAAAGGATAAACAGTGGTTAGCATTAGAGTTCGGTACATAATATTCATAAAAAGAAATCTATGATTGGATTCTCAACTATTGTATTCTAACCCCAAAAAAAAAAAAACAAGAAAAAGAAAGGCAGCTCATGCTTCGCTCATCAAACTACATGACATTCTACTAAAGGTAGCACAATGTTAATGTTAATTACATGAATTTGTCCACTCACTTCATACCAAGATTTTTCTTGAGTGAACATTTAAATTGAGACATGCAGTTATTAGGAGAAGGCACTTTAGAGTCCAAGTTAAGACAGACCTTCTACAGGAGCATTTTCAGGAATAGCAGGTTGTACACCTTCAATGGCCAGCCAGTGACAATGGACAGCAGTATCAAGAGGAGCTTTGGGTAAAGGAGCTTCAATAACCTGCAACACCAATGGTGATTCGGTCAAAAACTCCAACACACAACCTGACCAAGATAATTCAAAATGACAGCTGCTCCTTAGTCCTTACGTCTTTAATGTCTACATCTTTGTCATCAAGATAAAACAAATCTTTATGTCCAATAGCTCTTTTGAACTGCAAAGCTCCACTGGAGGCAAACCCATAAATTGGCTGGTGCACACAGAGACAGAAAGTTACAAGCTTCAGAAAAGATTATGTATAATTGTCACAAATGTAATTTCAATAATCAAATCCAACGCACCATCATTTTCATTGACTCATCAAAACCATGGGGTTGTTGCCAGTACGTAAGGTACAGATGACAAAAAGATTCACATTGTCCTACTTTGCAAATTAAAAGACGAAAAACAAACTAAAGTACCCGTGTTGATCTAAACAAGAAAGAAAAGAATACCATAGACGAAAACACATTAAATGGGCTCATGAAAGCTATACCCAGGGGCTGCGCACAAGCGCTTTAACTATTGTTCCTGTTCTAATCTAGCCGATAGTTCACTCTTTATTAATCTGGTTTATGCCCTACAAACTACTCGATTTCGGTTCCACCGATTCAAAACTGATTATAATGACTACTTATGCAAGAACTTGATGAAAAGTACCTCGACATTTTTCAAGTTCAAAGCACCATCCACATCATCAACTGTTAAGACTGTTCTCCTGGAGTGGCGCATGCATTTGATAGCTTCCTGTATTCCATCAGATGCTTCTCAAATCACTTCAATACATATCAGCATTTTCTATGC
Source organism: Syzygium jambos (assembly GCA_031216235.1). Lineage (NCBI taxonomy): Eukaryota > Viridiplantae > Streptophyta > Magnoliopsida > Myrtales > Myrtaceae > Syzygium > Syzygium jambos. The sequence goes on along the minus strand of CM062230.1, from coordinate 6,489,960 downwards.
TTCTCAATTACTTCAAAATGACTAATCAACCTCCAAAAGAAAACTCATAGTGAACGGAAAAAACACAGGTCCTCAAGTGCAGAACAAAAACGCATTGACTTCAAGAACTCAAAAGCAAGTGAGCAAATATTCAGCCAATTCGAGCCAGACTATGGGAGAGGTATACCTAGCAAAATTTCATCACTCCAAGCAAGAGAATGACAATAGAATCAAAAACCAAAAAAAAGGGTAAGAAAAAGCACTGAGAGTGAAAGGCAAAGCTCATTTAGATATGGAAAGATGACAAATAGGAAAAACAATGAAGAAATGCTAATAGACTCATAGCTAACCCCGACCGTATTTCAGATGTCTAAGACAATCTCTCCAGTATGTAGACTAATTTTATGAATGCCTGTGCTAGTAGTACCTAATAAATCCAGCTATCACTTAAGAAGAAAGAAAAGGAGATGATTTTAGTGGAACAACCCCTTGTTGAAAGTTCTACCACGGTCACCTTTCTCTAATTTGAAGGCAAAACATCGCAGAAATGATTGTCACTCCAGAAAGATTTAAACTGGAACAAATACACTAACCTATAAAATATGATACGAAATCAATAACCCTATATGTAAATTTACGCAGAGAGATCTCTAGTCCATAAATTTCGAGCCATATCGTAAAGCATAGATCTTTTGCTAACAAGATAACAACGCGACAACAACCAATTTTCCTAACTTTTAGAATATCTCTGAGGGAAAAAGGAAGTTTCGGAATATCGGCATTCCTCGCACTTATAGCAGCTACTCATTATTATGCTTGAATGCTGACAGTCTGCCACAATCCCTAGGAACCCTGCGCGACGATAAGTTCCCGCCAGAAAAACAAACAATCCATTGGTCCCGACTTAATCAAACATTACATCATCATTAATCAAGAGAAGGCACATATGGTTAGGATAACTACACGCGGATTCCTCACAACTGTTCGACGAAAATGCCTTATCAAGATTCCTACACGAGGAAACGCTGCGATTACTCGACGACGGCGCAATCGAGCAAAATGGGTATGGACATTCAATCAAAGATTACACAATCACGAAAACTCAACAACGGTCCCCAACCTCATCCAAGTGAACCACAGCGCACAGAAGCGCAGCGGCGCTATACCTGCATGATCTCGCGCAGGCGGTATTCGACATCGGGCGCGAGGGCGAGCGCGGCGTCGGGCGACAGGTTGCTGATCCCGATGCTCTGCGCTATCACCTCGATCGACTCCTTCGGCACTATGCTCATCCTCTTGTCTCCCTCACACCCCGTCAGCTCTGCACTGTGCTCCGACAAGTTGTCATGAATCCAAGGACGCGGGAGCAAAGAGAAATCCGGCGAGCGCTCGCTCGATCGATCAAACCACGATTGATCGAGCCTTGATCGGTGAATACACGGAGCTCCTCGTCTCTGCGACGAGAACCCTAACGAACGGAGCTCGCAGCAAGAGTGCGCACCTGCTCCTGAATTTCGAGCTTGTTCACAGGACGCTGGGCAGAGAGCGCAGTTTATAGCTCAAATTTCAGTTCAGGTGAGGCGCAATTACCTTTTTGCCCCTCGAGTCCAGTCCAATTTTTATCTGGAAAAATTTTCTGGTCGAGTTTTATTAATTGGGATTTTTCCTATCCGAATGGAAAGAAAATTCGGGATTATAAAAGAAATTGAGAACGATCTGTCATGTGTGATTTTCGTGCTCTCTAATTCATTCATTCTAAGTTATTTATTTTTTTTTAGTGCTTGAATCGAGTTCTAACTTACGAGCGCAATGCAAATTACACGAATGAATCGAACTCGTTGGTTAATTTTTCGACATCGTCCCATGTCTTGTTCAAGATTCATCATTGTCATTGATGGATCTATTCCAATGACCCAATGAAGACTCGGGCTTTTGTTACAAGTTGGGTAGAGCCGGTCGATGTCTGGTTGTTCACAAGCCACCAAAGACGGCAAAAGGCGATGTCGCCATAATTATTACGTCGCAAGCCGTAAGTCAAACGTGGGCTTACCCAAACTCACCCGGATGTGCGTTGTTCAGCTTTAATAACTCGCGTGCTAAAGTTGAGGTGCTTAGCAGAGGTATACAAAAGAATCGAAAATCATCCGGAACCGGATTGAAACCGGTGGTTCCTAAGAAAATCAGTCCGGTTTCTAATTCCGGGTGTAGAACCACCCACTTGCCCACCCGAACCGAACCGGTAATATAATATATAATTAATTAATTTTTAATTTAAAAAATAGATAACTCGATATTTTCTCCTCTCCGACTCTCATCGTCTCCGTCTCCATCTCCTCACGAAGTGGATCGAGTGATGACGATGAAGATCAACCGCGCTTGCGACCTCAGCTCCATCTCCGTCTTCCCTCCTC